>OZ030011.1:37449747-38049747 GCA_964023405.1 Apodemus agrarius | reverse complement strand
TATGGTGCATGAGGGTACACTCACGTCACAACATGCAGGGGATGTCAGAGGACAACCTTATGGAGTCTGTTGTTTCTTTCCACTTTTATATGTGTTCCAGTGACCAAGCTCGGGTCATCAGGCTTGTGTACCTTTACCCACGGAATGAACCTGTTGGCTAGTTTTGCTTTTTTTTTTTTTTTCATTATAAATGATAGTGGAAAGATTATTTTTTTTGTTTTGTTTTTGTTTTGTTTTTGAAGACAGGGTTTCTCTGTGTAGTCCTGGCTGTCCTGGAACTCATTCTGTAGACCAGGCTGGCCTCGAACTCAGAAATCCGCCTGCCTCTGCCTCCCAAGTGCTGGGATTACAGGCGTGCGCCACCATGCCCAGCCTTAGTGGAAAGATTATTGTGATTTTTTTTTTTTTTTTTGGATTTGTTTTTTTTTTCGAGACAGGGTTTTTCTGTGTAGTCCTGGCTGTCCTGGAACTCACTCTGTAGACCAGGCTGGCCTCGAACTCAGAAATCCACCTGCCTCTACCTCCCAGGTGCTGGGATTACAGGCGTGTGCCACCACCGCCTGACTGTGAATTATTAATTGTGCATTTGTCTTATTGTTTAAGATAAATTTCTGGGGCTGGAAAAAGAACCTTTTTAGTTAAGTGCTTGCGTTGCAAGTATGAGGCCCTGAATTAGGGTCTCCAGCACCCACGTGAAAACCAGGTACCATGGTGCACACACCCATGTAATCCCAGTGCTGGGGTGGCGGTAGTCCGGAGGAGCAGAGACCAGTGAATCCCTGGAGCTTGCTGGCCGCCTAGCCCACCAAATCAATGATTTCCAAGTTCAATGAGAGATCCGGTCTCAAAAATGAGGTGGAGAATGACTGAGGAAGACAGCCATTGCCAGCCTCGGTCTCCCACAAGCCCATACACAAGAAGCATGTACACCCCTGTACATGTGCACATGCACAAACACAAAGAACACACACACACACACACACACACACACACACACACACGTAAAAGGAAACATTTCTAAAGATGACCATGAATATCAGAGGGTAGAAATTAATATCGGAAACTCTTTTGGTATCTTTTTTTTTTTTTTTTTTGGTTTTTTGGTTTTTTGGTTTTTTGGAGACAGGGTTTCTCTGTGTAGCCCTGGCTGTCCTGGAACTCACTCTGTAGATCAGGCTGGCCTCGAACTCAGAAATCCGCCTGCCTCTGACTCCCAGGTGCTGGGATTACAGGCGTGCGCCACCACGCCCGGCTCTCTTTTGGTATCTTTAAAATTATCTCATCTAAAAGTGTATGTAACACTCTCTGAAAACCATGTGAGAACAGAGGCAAAGTTCTCACGCAACATTGTGACACTCATCCCATATCCTTAGTGTATAGATCCCACAAAGGCACTAGAGAAAGATGATACCAGGAACTCGGGGCTGAAATGGACAAGAAAGCTCCATTTAAAAATCATACATGAGCCTGGAACCATGATGTATGCACGCCTTTGATCCCAGCACCCGGGAAGCAGAGACAGGTGGATCTCTGGGAGTTCGAGGCCAGCCTGGAACACATCATGAGTTCCACACCAGTCAGGGCTCCACAGTGTCAAAACCAAAACCCAACCAAACCAAAGACATACGGCAAGGCACCGAGCAGACGCTGCGGCAGCGCCACGGAGGGGGTCCTCGGCGGATTGCTCCTCGGCGTTGTCCAGCTCCGTTCTTATGCCATATGCCCACTTGCTTATGGATGGCACTGCCCTGAGTGGGCTGGGCTCTCCTACTTCAGTTATTAAGAAATGAGGCTCGGAAGCCGGGCAGTGGTGGCACACGCCTGTAATCTCAGCACTTGGGAGGCAGAGGCAGGCGGATTTCTGAGTTCGAGGCTAGCCTGGTCTACAGAGTGAGTTCCAGGACAGCCAGGGCTATACAGAGAAACCCTGTCTTGAAAAATCTTAAAAAAAAAAAAAAAAGAAAGAAAGAAAGAAAGAAAGAAAGAAAGAAAGAAAGAAAGAAAAGAAAAGAAAAGAAATGAAGCCCGGTGTGCTCTAGCACACCTTTAGTCCTGGCATTTGGGAGGCAGAGGCAGGTAGATCTCTGTGAGTTCAAGGTCAGCCTGGTCTACAGCGTGAGTTCCAGGGAAATGCCTCATAGATGTGACCACAGGACAATCTAATCTAAGCAATTTCTTAATTGAGGTTCTGTCTTCCCAGGTGACTCCCGGTTCTGTCACACTGACAGCGGGAGCTAACGATGATGTGTAACACTGACCGAGTTACCAACCCCACGGAGGCCTCAGCTTCCTCTGCGACTTAAGAAAGCCTTCCCTAATCCGAAATTGAAAACACAGTCTCCTGTGTTTTCCTCTGACTATTTTATTTCTGTTTATAGTTATGATGTGAGGGGTCACGCTGGGGTTTCGTGTACACTTCTCCACTGAACTAGGCCCCTAGCCATCTTCTAATCTAAACATTTAAGGAAATTGTCTGAACACATAAATTAGAATTAATTTTTGTGGGGGATGAAAGACGTTCATGAAAGGCAATTCACTTTTCTCTCGCCATTCTTTTCTGCAGTGATTTCCAAGATGCTACTGTTGACTGTCAGGTCTCCAGAACATGTGTCTGTTTGGGGACCTGTCCTGTCTCAGTACTACATTCACCCTACACTAAAATGCCATTTTCCTAAACATTGCCTTACATATTTTTTAAAAAATCTTGTTCTCTAGTAGGGAAGAATTCTTGCCCATATCTTGTCACTTAGATTATCATGACTAGTTTTGGCCCCTTTCTCTTCCCTGTATATCTAAGAAACAACTTCTGATTTATTTTTATTTATTCCCCCCCCCATTGGAGTTTTGATTAGAAGGACACCCTTGGGAAACAGGATGTATTTAAAGTACTAAGGTTTCCTATCCACGGTCATGATCTAGGTTTCCAGTCATCTAACAGCACCATGTGCCCTGCCCCATGGAGCCACTGTTCCAGTCCACAGAACTTGAATATATCTGTGTGTAGGTGAGGGGCCATACGCCTCGAATCCCAGCACTTGGGTTTAATCCAAGCCCGAGGAAATGCTTTATCTCTCACACCAGTTTTTAATTTTCTTGTAAGGGAGATAGAGTAAACATTTTTAAAGTTACAAAATATATAATTTAAAAGGCCCAGGACATGGATACACAGCACGACGAATCACTGGGACAGACGTGTAGCTGTGTCTCTGATAAGGAGCGTGGCGGCTCTTGTAGAGGATTGGATTTGACTCCAGCACCAACCTGGCAGTTCACAAGGGTCAAGGGCATTGGGCTCTGACGTTCTCTTCCTTAAACTAGAAGTGCCACACATCTGTCACAGGGACTTATCCTGCTCTACACACATACACACAGACGAAACAACCATACACAGGGTTTTAAAAATAAACTTAAAAGGCAGCACAGTCAACATTCCTCCTCAGTCACTGCTTTCTCTGAGTGGATGCACGTGGGTGTGTTCGCGTTGCTCGTGGAAGCCGATGTGTTCACATGCAGGTGGCAGCTTCAGGTGCCATCCTCAGAGGCCACACCCCTCCCGGGGCTCACCACTTCCCAATATCATCACACTAAAAGACCAAACCTTCAGCAAACCAACTTTTGAGGAACACACTTCAATCCTACACAAGCTACAAATGAAGGTCGATGAGTGTGGGGAAACAAGAGGATGGCTGGCAAGCGGGAAAATGCAGATTTAAACAACCCTGGAGGATCTTTTTTTATGTCTGCTTTCTACAAAGATGGTTGGTAATACCGTGTGTTGGTAAGCATGAGGAACACTGATAGACGGCCCTGCCACTCCTCTGCTGTGAGGTGACCTGGGCAGGGGGGAGATATTCCCTGCCCGCTCACCCCACCCCTAGCCACCTGAGGAAGCTGGGAAAGCTGACCCTAGGGTCATCAGAGCGGGGAGGAAGGCCTGCACCTCTCCTGGACATCACAGCAGGGTTGGTCCTAGTTGAGGGGTTTCAGGTCAGTTAGCCCCCAGGGTGAGAGCAAGAGAGAGCTGGCCCCTGCCAGCCTCTGCCATGAGGTGGTGTGGGTACAGGGGTAATGAATGCCCCCTCCCCCTTGGCCACCCGAGGCAGTCTGAAGAACTGGCCTTGAGGTCATGAGAGTGGGTGAGCTGGCCCTGTCTCTTGTCCACTAGAGAGCACTTGGGCAAGTGGACCCTGTACTTCGTCCAGGCAGCACAGCAGAGCCGGCCCTGGTGGAGGGGGCCCAGGTGGACTGTTCTGAAGGACAGAGTGGGGAGAGCTGGCCCTTGGACATCTGTCTGGGGTGAGGTGGTATGGGTGTACTGGTGTGATGCCCTCTCTCTTCCCCCTTGCCACCTGGAGTAGCCAGGAGAGCTGGTCCTGAAGTCGTGAGTGGGGAGGGCTAGCCCTGGCGGCTCGATGGCCGTAGCACTTGGGAGAGCTGGCCCTGCCCCTTGCCTGGGCAATACAGTGGAGCTGGCCCTGATGGCGAAGGGACAGGTGAGCTAGGCCCCAGCAAACTGAACAATATGCTATTTAGAGATTGCAAATACTTACTCTTTTTAATGAATCGCTGTATTATATTTTTCTAATAATTTATTACAGGTTTTTTTCTTCTTTTTCTTCTTTTTCTTTTTGCTAATGACAGGTACAGTTTTCCTGTACTATCTTTACATGATTTTGATACCGATCTAATCCCTCTGAAAACAGTTTATCAGCTGTAAGGAAAGTTTTTTTTTTTTTTTTTAAAGCCTTATTACCTCCCTAACTGCTTAAATATTGTGAATCTCTGTTTGTTAAGCTGAGGGAAGAGAACCTACTTCATTTAGCTGTATGAGAGTAAGAACTTACACACAGCACTCATTTCCTAGTAAGCTTCGGGTCAATGGAAGGTCTTATTACATTGTATGTATTTGCGAACTCGCAGGCCTCCAAATTTGAGGACAACATTTTTGGTGTCCTATTAGCTTCTACTTTGAATCTCTTTCATTAGTGACATTCCTTAGAGCTTTCGAAGCCGAGGATATACAAAGGCAAACAACAACCTAAGAGCTAGGAATAGATACTATAGCAATGGTATAGTGCCTAGCACCTGTGAGATCCTATGTTCAATTCCTTGCACCGAGCGGGGGGGGGGGGGGAGGAAAGATAAAGTCGGTGGAGAATGGAACCCATCGGAAAAGGTGCACACCATGTTCATAAAGCTTTGTAGCAGCGCTTTTCTGGGCGTCCCGAGCCCAGGACGCGCACTCACGGCTTCTGCCAAGAAACAAGCTGCGGAGCCAGGAAAGAGGAAAGCAACTTCTGCTGGTCGCAGGGCGGGAGAGCCGCTCGCTATTCCCATAGCAACCAGACTGGCCAGCGTCCCACGAGCCTCCGGGCTCGGCGCGCAGACTCCCAAGAGGACACTTCCAGCAGTCACTTCCCGGCGGCGCGCCCAGCTCCGCCGTAACACGTTTCTGATTGGCCTCAGCAGAGGGAGGGGCGGGCTTACAACTTCTCAAACTCAATTGTGCTTCACCAGGCGGAAGTCGACCTCTCTCGCCCCGGAAGTGAAACTGTGGTCTGGCAATTGAGGCTTCTGCAAGCCCCAGGATTGTGGTAGAGATGCCGGGTGCCGCGGCGAAGGGCTCGGAGCTGTCCGAGAGGATCGAGAACTTCGTGGAGACTCTGAAGCGAGGTGGAGGGCAGCGCAGCTCGGAGGACATGGCTCGGGAGACCCTGGGGCTGCTGCGCCGGCTTATCATGGGCCACCCCTGGAACAACGCCGGTGCGGCAGCCCCAGCCCCACTCTTTCCATCCTCGTTCTATTCCTGAAGTTGATACTCACTCTCACCACGCGCCTGCCCGGTTTACCCGGTCTCTCTTGGGTTTCAGGGGACCTAATGGATTTGATCCGCAGAGAGGGCAGGAGGATGATGGCCGCGCAACCCTCCGAGACCACCGTGGGAAACATGGTGCGGAGAGTCCTCAAGATCATACGGGAGGAGTATGGCAGGTCAAACTCAACAGCTTGGGTGGGCTCTTGGTGGTTCTAAGGGTTGCTGGCTGTTTGTTGTTAAACCGTGTCTTCTGTCAGCTTGAAGCCTCTGCTGTGGCTGAGCTGCTCCAGTTGCCCCCATGATCACAACTTGGGTCTTGTTGCCTCCTTAGACTGCACGGGCGCAGTGACGAGAGCGATCAGCAGGAGTCCCTGCACAAACTCTTGACATCCGGAGGCCTGAGCGAGGATTTCAGCTTCCATTATGCCCCACTTAAGGCCAACATCATTGAGGCGATTAATGAGCTGCTAGTGGAACTGGGTAAGGACTTATCACTGAGTGGACAAGATAGGTCTCAGGCAAGTGAAACAACCCCCCAGAAATTGTTCATTGACGGGGATAGGCGGGATTACCAGCCTATCTGGTTTGAACACCATCTGATAGGAGTGGATAGAAAACACCAGACCTATAGTAACTGCATCTTTCAAGACAGGCCCGCTCTTTAAAATGACATTAAGTGGGGGATTTCTATTAGGGCAAGTCTTTATTTTATTTTACTTTTTAGCAGATGAACTTGCTGGGGGTGTAGGTCAGTGGAAGAGTACCATATTTGAGGCCCTGGTTTTCATTCCCAGTGCTGCAAAACAAAACAAAAAACCAGAAAAGGCTCCAAAGGCTCATTTAGAAGTTTCTTTTTCACTAAACTTCATTCCTGACTTCAAAAAATGGTGTGTGCGTGCATGTGGAGGTCAGAGGGCAACTTTGTAGTTTGTCTATCTACCTTTATGTGGATTCTAGGGGTGGGGCTCGGGTTCCCAGGTTTGACACTTTCCCACTAAGGCATCATACCTACCCCTTCTAGAATTTATATACAGCCCGCCTCCGCCTCCATCCATATTTGCAGATTTTTGCTACAGTCTGTTCTTCAGAGATTAGCACTGGGTACCGGGGCTGGAGAGATGGGCGGCTCAGCGGTTGAGCGCTGGCTGCTCTTGTAAAGTTCCCTGGTTTAGTTCCCAACACCCACACTGTGGCTCACAGCCACCTGTAACTCGTATTCCAGAGGATCTGGTGCCCTCTTCTGACCTCCACAGGGACCGGGCACACATGAGGTAAACAGATATACATGCAGGTAAAACATTCATGCAATAAGAATAAATAAAGATATAAAATTTACAAAAAACAAACTAGGTAGCAGGGCCCCGGGGCGATGCCGGGAAGTGGGGCAGGCTGGGGAGGGCAGCTGTTAAGAGCTTGGACTGTTGCACTTGGGCCTGTTAAGCCTGGTGATGCCAGGTGGGCAGTGTGTTAGGGCAGGCTTCCCTTGGTGAGCCACTGCCCTGCCTGCCGGGGGTGAAGCGTGCCATTTTCACCTTCCCTTGCAAACCTGTTCTTGCAGAAGGCACAATGGAGAACATTGCAGCCCAGGCCCTGGAGCACATCCACTCCAACGAGGTGATCATGACCATTGGCTTCTCTCGAACAGTGGAGGCCTTCCTTAAAGAGGCAGCCCGCAAGAGGAAGTTCCACGTTATTGTCGCAGAGTGTGCTCCTTTCTGCCAGGTAAGACAGCGTTGCTAAGAAGGGGTGAAGAGGGGATGAAGGAGGGTGAGTCTGAGCCAACCGTGAATTGATTAGCTCGACCTGGGTCATTAAGAAAGTAAATCGTAAATCGTAGCTGGGCGGCGGTGGTGGTGGTGGTGGTGGTGGTGGTGGTGGTGGTGGTGGTGGTGGTGGTGGTGGTGCACGCCTTTAATCCCAGCACTTGGGAGGCAGAGGCAGGCGGATTTCTGAGTTCAAGGCCAGCCTGGTCTACAGAGTGAGTTCCAGGAGCAGCCAACGCTACAGAAAGACCCTGTCTCAAAAAAAGAAAGAAAGGAAGGAAGGAAGGAAGGAAGGAAGGAAGGAAGGAAGGAAGAAAAGAGAGAGAAAAAAAGAAAAGCAAGAAAGGAAAAAGTCAATGCCGGCAGGGCCGTTAGTCTCAGCATTGGGGAGGCAGAGGCAGGTGGGTCTCTGTGAGTGCGACAGCAACTTGGACTGGTCTACATAATGAATCTAGGCAGGCAAGGGCTCAATCGTGAGAACCTGCCTCTAAACAAACAAAAGGTGTACACACACACACACACACACACACATACACACACACACACACACACAAACCAAAACACCCCCCCAAACAAAATATTGGTAAGGGCTTTCAATTTGCTGTAGATACATTTAAATAGTAGTTTAAGAAATCTGTGTAGATTACTGGTCCTAGAAAATGAAATACTGTTTTTTTTTTTTTCCGGGGTCAGAATAGGGTATAGTGCCTTGCGGGTGACTGGTATTTGCTTTGATCTCACTCAGTCCTTCAGTAAATAACAGGTCTCAAGAAACACACAAGGATGTCAGATGTTGTAAAAGAACGTGTGCTTTAAAGACGCTGTGCTTGCGTTACGTAAGCAGTGGCACTTCCAGTTTCGCAGCTGCTCTGAAGTAGCATTTATTAGCGTCCCTATGGCTTGCCAGGCTGTGTACTCAGAAGAGTTGGGTTATCCTGGAAACTAGATTTCAGAGCTTTCTAGATCCACTTCTATTTGTCACCTCTTGTCACTGTATCACTCTGTCCTAGCACCAGCCTTTCCCTCCTGTTTCAGGGACATAAAATGGCTGTCAATTTGTCCAAAGAAGGGATCGAGACAACTGTCATGACTGACGCTGCCATTTTTGCTGTTATGTCTCGAGTCAACAAGGTGGGTGGCGCTGGGCTCTGGGGCCTGGAATACTTGTTTCTTTTCCTTGTCTCTTGAGGTCCACGGTGAAGAAGAAGGTTTCTAGCTCCATCTGAGCTAATTTAGGCCCTGTAATCTGTAACAGGCCTTGTCCCCCTCACCCCATCACCCGTCCTCACTAGGAGTAGCCGCTAAATGGCGCTGAAGCATCGAAAAGAACGGAGTAGAACTGAGCTGAGGGTGCTAGTGAGCCGTGGGGATTGCTGTGGGGTCCCACGTACTCTCCAGGAGTGGGGCAAGGGTGGGTGATGAATGGTCAGGCTCTTAGGTTCCCAGCAAGCGCTGTGCATGATTTCCAGGAAAGACTGGGGAAAAAACAGGTGCTACAGCTTCCCATCGCATGCCATGATCATCAAAACTAGAACTTTCTAGTCCTGAGCGTAGGAGGCTCCCTTGCCCTCTGCTGCTAAGATAACAGGCCTGAGCATCAGGCCAAAGGCCCTGCTAGGCCTCCACCCCATCCACCCCAGGAGCTCATGCTTTTCCTCCTCCCTCCCAAAGGTGATCATTGGCACGAAGACGATCCTGGCCAACGGTTCCCTGAGGGCCGTGGCGGGAACTCACACTCTGGCCCTGGCAGCGAAACACCACTCCACGCCTCTCATCGTGTGTGCGCCCATGTTCAAGCTCTGTCCTCAGGTGTGGCAGCCCGTCCCTGGCCGGTAACCGACAGGGGGAGCAGGTGTGCAGGCCTCGGCGCTGGCCTTGGCCCACTCCAGCTGCTCCCTTTGGTCTATTCCTTGCTCTATGGGTTTGATCCACCACAGGCTAAAAGGAGCCATAGATGTTTTGAGCCAGGAACAGAATCAGTAGTCATAATCCTCCACAGGTGTCAGGATAACACGGGACAGAGAAAGGCCCTGTATGTCGAGTGCCACTACTGTCCATTGATTGCCCCAACACTTCTGGAAATGCCAAGCAGGTTGAAACTAGGATCACAGAATCCCTTTTTTTTGGGGGGGGGGGGGATGGGGCATTATTCCAGGGCTTGTCTTCTAGAGATTGGACATCAGCAGTTGTTAAATGAAGTCGTTTGACAGTGAGAGAAGCTTTGTATGGGAACAGCCTATGTCTGCATAGTCTCGTCACCGCTTCATTACCCACTTATTTAGGCTTTTTGTTTGTTTGACGCAGGGTTTAAAGTATAGTTTATTTTGCATGCACTGTGTGCATGCCCTAGTGCCCAAGGAGGTCAGAAGACGGCCTTGCATTCCATGAGTTATAGATAGACAGACGGTCATGAACTGTCACTTGGGTGCCAGGGATCAGACCCAGGCTCTCTGCAAGAACACTGAGAACAGCCGTGCTCTTCACCATCGCGCACCTCTCCAGACCCCAACAGTGTGTTTGCGGTGGGTATTGAGTTAGTGCGACAGCCCCACCTTTTAACTTCCGGAATGATGCTGCTTTATGCAGTTATATATAAAGCCTTTGTGGGCCCTTCATTTCTCTCTACACAGCAACAGCAAGGCATTCAGCGAAATGGCTGAATCCCTTTAAAATTTTTTTTCTTTTTTTTTAGTTCCCCAGTGAAGAAGATTCATTTCACAAGTTTGTGACCCCTGAAGAAGTCCTTCCTTTCACAGAAGGTATGGGTGTGTGTGTGTGTGTGTCCGTTATTTCTTGTGTTGCTGTAAGGAGACATTTTGGTTAATTGGCTGCTCAAAGAAGCAAGATTGGAAATACCTGTACTTGCAAACTCACC
Source organism: Apodemus agrarius (assembly GCA_964023405.1). Taxonomy (NCBI): domain Eukaryota; kingdom Metazoa; phylum Chordata; class Mammalia; order Rodentia; family Muridae; genus Apodemus; species Apodemus agrarius. The sequence continues at coordinate 38,039,294 of OZ030011.1, read as the reverse complement.
TGTGGCCCAGATGCCCCATGTTTTGGGGAGGGACGGGAAGGAGATGTGTTTCTCAGGCTTCATCCGAAGGCAGCCGCTCTGTCCAGTGAGCCACGGCTGGGTCAGCAGTCCAGCTGGTTTGCACACACCTTGTAAAAACAGAACACTGTGTATGTTGTCCTGATTCTTCTTAGAAGTTGAATAACTTGTCCTTTTATTTAAATAGTTTCGAAGCCAGGTGTGGTTGCGCTCATAATCCCAGCACTTAGCAGGGAGCTGAGGTCATCATAATTCAAGACCATCCTAGGCCGTCTATATAGTGAATTCCAGGCCAAGCAGAGCTACGTGATGAGACACTGTCTCAGAAAACTAAAGGGCAGGAGAAATGCCTGTTCTGCCTCGCTGCTCGTGGTGCAGGGAATAAAGTAAAGAGGCAGTAAAGCCCTCTTTCCAAAGACATGCACTGTAGACGGCAGGCAAGAAAGTGTGGGATCCCGGGTGTGTAGGGAGAAAAGGAGGTGGTAACCGGACTAAGACTCGAGATGGGTCCAGATCGGATGCCATTGCTGGAGTCCCAAGTGAGTGGGCTCTGTATGCGGATTTGGAGAGACTACCAGGGACTGCAGGGCATAAAATGCATGGGTTTAGCCAGCTGGGGAAAGCTGGTCACGTGGCTGGACTGTTTCAAGCCCGGGGGAGAGTGGGTCAAAGTATACCTAGTGTGGTGGGTGGAGGAGGGGTGGACCTTTAAGGTTGCAGTCTTGAGTTTGAATTTAAAAAGCCACACTTTGAGCCGGGCGTGGTGGCACACGCCTGTAATCCCAGCACTTGGGAAGCAGAGGCAGGCGGATTTCTGAGTTCGAGGCCAGCCTGGTCTACAGAGTGAGTTCCGGGACAGCCAGGACTACACAGAGAAACCCTGTCTCAAAAACAAACAAACAAACAAACAAAAAGCCACACTTTTATATATGTATATGTACATGTATATGTATATGTACAGGTCTTTCACCTGCATGTCTGTCTGTGTACCACATGCAAGGCTGGTTTCTTCAGAGCTGGAAAAGGACATTGGATCTGTTGGATCTAAAGTTACAGCTGGTTATGAGCTGCTATGTGGTGGTAGAAATCAAACCCAAGTCTTCTGGAAGAAGGACTAGTACCTTAGCCAGTGAGTCATTGCTCCAGCCCCAGGTTTAAATTTTAAGTGCTATGCAAAGACATGAGAGGCTGGTTTTACTGTCGTAATTTGGTTTGGTTTGAGGCAGCGTTCGTCTGTGGCGGTCCTCACACTGGCTGTGTGTGAGTCCACCCGACTCAGCCACTGGAAAGTGTCGACATGAGAATCACGAGTCGCAGCCACCTCTCCCAGCTTGAGCTTTGCCACAACTGTCTAGCATGCCCGCATCATTGTACTTGTACTCTGCGACGTTAGAGCTGGGTCCTCAGTTTCTCTCTAGCATGTGACTGTCTTACAGGAGACATTCTGGAGAAGGTCAGTGTCCACTGTCCCGTGTTTGACTACGTGCCCCCCGACCTCATTACCCTCTTTATCTCCAACATTGGTGGGAACGCGCCATCCTACATCTACCGCCTGATGAGCGAGCTCTACCATCCTGATGACCATGTCCTCTGACACGGCCTGGCCTGTGTGCAACAGCTCAGACCCAGGGTGGAGCGGAGGCCCAGCGTGCTGCTACAGCGGGGAGTGGAGAGTCGCCTGCCTTCCTGCTCATCCCCAGTGAGGAGCGTTTCTGGACTGCTGCTGCCTTCTGGGCTTACCCGAGATGCAGGACTTGCTTCCCAGGGGAGTGTGGAGCCACTTTGTGACCAGGCCGTGTGTTTCAGGGACTTCAGCTCTCTGGCTCAGTGGTGTGTTGGACATACCATGACTACTTTTGCTGGGTTGGTGTTTGCTCAGAAATGCCTTCCAGACCTTTTCCTAGGCTGCGCCAATAAAGGCTACTGGAAACTCCCCAAGTTCGTTCATTGTTCTGAGCCCTGAATGGATTGGAGCAGCAGTGTGGCCCTCCCTCTGTTTGCATAGAGGGCTGTGATCAGAGAGGAAAGCCTAAAACAAGTATAAATAAAAATAGCTTCATCATACAGCTAACTGGAAAGGGCCCCAAACAACTTTTTAGTATCTAGGGTAATGGCTTTAAAGACTCGAGCTTCAGGCCAGAGAGATGCTCAGAGGTTAAAGAGCACTGACTGCTCTCCCAGAGGGCCTGAGTTCAATTCCCTGCAACCACATGGTGGCTCACGACCATCTGTAATGCGATCTGATGTCCTTTTCTGGTGTGTCTGAAGACAGTGACAGTGTACTCACATACATTAAATAAATAAATCTTTAAAAAAAAAAAAAAAAAGACAAAACCCCATGGAGCCTAAGATACGCCATCTTGGGGTCCGCTTCTAGACTGCCACATCAGATTTGGGGAAGAAGGGAATCGGTTCAAAGCTTCCCTTTCTGAGGAGGCAGAGGACTGGTTAGTCTGACAGACAGCTAGGAGCCTGCATGTGCAGAACTGCTTGAAGGAACACGGGACACAGTAAACTTTGATCACGGTGGCTAGATCACGGCCTGTGTTTGGCAACAGGAAGGAGGTAAGATAAATGCAGTGTTTACACAGCATCGCTGCGGAGGCTGCAGGTGAAGTTTCCTGCAGCAGCTGGACGGCAGTGTCTGGGTTGGAAGCATTTTGGCTGGTTTTCCCAGCCTTGAATATGCATTAGTTCTCAATATTAAGCTAGAGAGGGACACTTTTAACAAATTCCAAATTCAGGCTTCTCCTGACCCACATTCCCAAATGACAGGTGTGCAGCCTCTCAAGTGACTGTTGGTGGCCCAGTGGCGAGCACAGCTGCCTTCCAAATGGTTGTAGTCAAATACAGCTGGCTAACATAATTCCACTGGGTTGGAAGTGATGGGCCACCTGTCAAAGGCATATTCACGTTACCAGTTAGAGCGGGTGTGTCTGTGTGTGTGTTTGTAAGGAAGTCCACTTTCTATTCCATTAGTTAGAGTGGGTGGTAAGAGAACACACAGCAGTATGTAACGTGACCCTTACTCCACCAAAGCATTGCACATAAAGACAGAGTTAAAGGTTGGAAGAACACCAGCTGTAGCAAGCTATAGGTTCCAGTCTTCCGTGTAGTGCTTTACAATGGAGTTTTGAAAAAGTGCCTCGGAATAAACTGTGTTAGGACCCACTGCTCTGAAAGTGACTCCCCCGGGAAATCTTCATCTCTTGAGGCAGAGTCTGGAAGGAGGAGAGAAATCTTCACATTTAACCCTTAAGGCACTGAGTGATTTGGAGGGGTAGTTTGATATCCACACTTCAATAAACTGGTTGAAAGTAAGTTATGCTGGGCGTGGTGGCGCACGCCTTTAATCCCAGCACTTGGGAGGCAGAGGCAGGCGGATTTCTGAGTTCAAGGCCAGCCTGGTCTACAGAGACTTCCAGGACAGCCAGGGCTATACAGAGAAAAACAAAAAACAAACAAACAAAAAAAAGTAAGTTAATAAGGGAAAGGCCTTGAGGCAGTTAACAACTTGAGAGGTCTCTGCTTTGTGCTTTGATAGGGGCTGATCATAGATCAGAGAGGGTTGGCCTGACGGGTCTAAAAGCAGACTGCCTGACTCACTCAGACTTCTACTTATTTCTCATCTAGAAGATCCTGTGCTTTCTTACGAAGTGGCGTATGTCTGCCAATTACAAGCCATTGTCTGAAAGTAGCAACTCTTTCAGCAATTCACTTGGGTACAATTGTGTGGTTTGGATTAAGAACAGCAGCGAGTCGGGGCCTCGAAATTTATTTCTGGCTTGTCATGACACTTTGTGTGCATCCCAGTCTCTGTCTAAAATCAGCCCCAGGCATGACTGAGACGGATGAGTGTGGGACAGAAGCTGTCTTCTAGCCCAGAAGAGAAGGGCAGGATGTCACTGTAGACTCTACGACTAAAGTCACTTAAGTCAACGGCACCGGGCAGGTTTCCTAGGATGGGCTCCACCTGGGGAGGGAAGCGCCACTCCCGACAGGGTCAGGTGCAGAGACTTGCAAGCTCCAGCCTTGCTGGGCCTACCTCACAATACCGACTTGCAGGCAGGCCCCAGAAAAAACAAACTGGATGCTTGGACAGAATTACAGAAACAAGCCACGGATGCAGATGTCTTCCCAAACACACCAGATAAACCGCCAGACGACGACGAATGCAGTTCGTAAAGACACTTGTTCCCACGGTCTCTATCTTCCAAGTTGGGCAGAGGGCAGGAAAGGCATAATTCTTGGAACTTGAATAAGGAACAGAAACTCTTAATTTAGCTTCAGAAGTCTGAAAACATACTCTCACTAAAATAAATAAGTGTAAAGCGATCCTTAGAGAAACGCTGGTGCTCATAGACTGTCTCACAGACATGCTTCAGACCATTTTTAAAAATCGAAAGCTTGCCTTAGTCTCTGGATAACAAAAGCTGCCTGGCAGCTGGCAGTACTGCTGAGCTCTAGAGCGATGTTGATTTTTCATATGTACAACGTGGTTCATCAGGCCCGCTTAGCCATGAATACTAACAGGTAGTGATAAAATTCAAAAGCTCTATACCGTCTACCTGACCTCTCAGAAACTCCTTATGTAAAGGTGGGTTCAGGGGCTCAGCCAGATAGACGACCTTGCTGCCAAGCCTGGTAGAAGGGTAAAACAGAGGTCCACAAGGGTCTGTACCTTCTACATGTGTGCACAGGTATACACATGCACAGGTTACAAAAATGTAAAACAATTCTCCATCAGTAGATATGCACCTAAGTTAACCCGAAAGAAGCCTTTTGAAATGGGGCTTGCAAGCACTTTGTATGTCGTCTGCTTCTCTGTACATCATGTGCAGAGCTGGGGACAGAACTCAGGGCTTTGTGTGTGGTAGGCAAGTGCTCTGCCCCAGAGCTACGTCACTGGTCCCCTCATGCACCAAGCAGCTGCGCCAGGATACTGTGCAGCAGCTACATAGTCATTAATAAAGAATTCCCATCTTGGGCTGGAGAGAGGGCTCAGCGGTTAAGAGCACCGACTGCTCTTCTGAAGGTTCTGAGTTCAAATCCCAGCAACCACATGGTGGCTCACAACCATCCGTAAGGAGATCTGACACCCTCTTCTGGTGTGTCTGAAGACAGCTACAGTGTACTTACATATAATAAATAAATCCTTAAAAAAAAAGACCTCCCATCTCCAGTCACTCACACAACAAAGGTTCCCTCGTTGGGATTGCTGGCTGTGCCAGGGAGGCTCCTGATCGGTTCCCTCCTCTAGGCATCCTGCAGAGGACCTGGGTTGGATTCCCAGCATCACACAGTGGTTCACAGCTGTCTGTAACCCCAGTCCCAGGGGATCTCATGCCTTCTTTTGTCTTCCTTGGCCACTGACCTGAGGGCACTAGACATGCATGTGGTGCACAGACACATACAAGCAAAGTACCCATACACAGCAAGTAACATGATAAATCTAAATGAGCTTTTTTGGTATTTTGGATTTTTTTTTTTTTCCGAGACAGTGCTTCTCTGTGTAGCCCTGGCTGTCCTGGAACTCACTCTGTAGACCAGGCTGGCCTCGAACTCAGAAATCCACCTGCCTCTGCCTCCCAAGTGCTGGGATTACAGGCGTGCACCACCACCGCCCGGCCTCTAAACGAGTTTTTTAAGCGCAAACCAAATCGAAGGATAAACAGCAGCAGCTGGCTCCACAGTGCCTCTGAGTCACTAGTCACTCTTTGCCTTTGAAATAAGCACTGGTGAGTTTGGAGGGTAACCCGAGTGAGGCTGGCCGAGCTCGGGTGCCGCTGGGGTGCTACTTTCTGCTCCGAGTTGACCTGGGGACAGTCCAGGTGTCTCCATCAGAGGTAGTAGAAGAGGAGGGGGGAAGACACTAAGGAATGGGATGGGCATAGGGTAAAAATGCTCTGCGGGTTTGAGAAAGCTCGGTGATGACCTTTGACCTGCACCTTGAGGCAAAGGACACAACCCACTTTCTAAATGATGGGCCAGCGAACAGAGGAGTAGAAGGAATAAGGAAAAAGCGTGTATCTGGTGCAGAAACTGAAACAATTTCAGTCTCTCAAGACTTCTTTCCTTCTCATTCTGGCCCCGCCTTATAGCTGTCTCTAAGTGTATAAGTGGCAAAGTACAGTGGCAAACATACCGTCCTGTTTTCTCGGTAAGCCTAATAATGTACTTTTTGTTGTGGTTTATGACCATTTCTTTGTAAATCTTGATCCTCCTGCCTCAGCCTGCCATATTGGGATTACAGGTGTGTAGCACCATTCCCTTAAAAAATTATGTTTGTGTATGTACATGTTTGTGTGACGTGTTTGTGAAGGCACCTTTGTGTCCTGCCAAACGTACGGCGGGCCGAGGACAGCCTCAGGGGTCCGTCATGGCCCCTCATCTGATATGGAGGGCCGAGGACAGCCTCAGGGGTCCGTCGTGGCCCCTCATCTGATATGGAGGGCCGAGGACAGCCTCAGGGGTCCGTCATGGTCCCTCATCTGATATGGTGGTCCGAGGACAGCCTCAGGGGTCCGTCATGGTCCCTCATCTGATATGGAGGGCCGAGGACAGCCTCAGGGGTCCGTCATGGTCCCTCATCTGATATGGAGGACCGAGGACAGCCTCAGGTGTCCGTCATGGTCCCTCATCTGATATGGAGGGCCGAGGACAGCCTCAGGGGTCCGTCATGTCCCCTCATCTGATATGGAGGGCCGAGGACAGCCTCAGGGGTCTGTCATGGCCCCTCATCTGATATGGAAGGCCGAGGACAGCCTCAGGGGTCCGTCATGGTCCCTCATCTGATATGGAGGGCCGAGGACAGCCTCAGGGGTCCGTCATGTCCCCTCATCTGATATGGAGGGCCGAGGACAGCCTCAGGGGTCCGTCATGGTCCCTCATCTGATATGGAGGGCCGAGGACAGCCTCAGGGGTCCGTCATGGTCCCTCATCTGATATGGAGGGCCGAGGACAGCCTCAGGTGTCTGTCATGTCCCCTCATCTGATATGGTGGTCCGAGGACAGCCTCAGGGGTCCATCATGGTCCCTCATTTGAGGCAGGAAAGAGCTCATTTGTTCCTGTGTTGTAAACTGAGGTAATTTGGCCTGTGATTCCCTTCCAGGGAATTCTCCTGTCTCCACCTCCCAATTCACCTTAAACCAACTGAATCACAGGCAAATACGCCCTGTCAAGCTTCTACATGGGATCCAGGGATCTGAGTTCAAGTTGCTCAGGCCTGTACACTGTTTTTACGAAGCAGGCCTTCTCCCTCCCCAGCCCCACTCCTGGGCTTTGATGGGATGCAGGACCAGCACTCTGAGTGTGTGTCAGAATGGCTCTTCTCCAGATGAGCGTGCCAGGCTCCCACCTGTGGCTTGGCCGCCAGGGCTTCTGGGAACTGCTGAGCTGGTCCTGTTCTGCCTTGCTTCTCTCTCTGTGCTGCCTGTAACCCGCATGGCAAGAAGCTCTCCACTGCCCCAGCTCCTGGCATCCTGGCGGAGCCCCTCCCTTCCCGCACATTTAGTTTACTCTCTGCTTCCGCCCTGGCTTTTCTGGTTCCTGTTACTAAGCAGAGCATTTTTATTTCTGGGCAGGAGATGTTAAAGTTTTTATGTGCGTGAGGGTTTTGCCTGCATATATGTGTGTGCACCATGTGTGTGCCTGGTGCCCCAGAAGGTCAAGATGAAGGGTCTGATACTCAGGAGCTGGACTTAGAGATGGTTGTGAGCCATCAGGTGGGTGTTGCTCATCAACCCCAGGTCTCTGGCTCTTCTACCCTGAGCCATCTCTCCGGGTCCACCCCCTCCCCCGCCCCGCCCCGCCCCCAGTCTCAATCCTCACAGTAATTCTGCTCTCAGCCCAGTGACAAAGTGCCAGCTGAGCTTCAGTGATGCATACATGTTCTGTTCTCAGTTTCCTTAGCCCTATCCCGGTTAAAGCTCAATCTCCTGAAGTCAGAGGCATCCAGATGCACCGTTACTTCTCAGTATATTCTGACAAACATTGCCAAAATGGAACTCTCAAGAATGGTGACATTTCACATCTCATAATTTTTACTCTGAAGTTACCAACACCACCTTTACCAAAAACATTTCATGAAGTTGAACCACTGAGTTAACAAACTAATAAATTCCATAAACCAAAATTATTTTAATTTAATTTAATTTAATTTAATAAAATATGACACGGAACTAGAGAGATGGCTCAGCGTTAAATGCTTACTCTTCTTGCAGAGGCCCCTGGTTCTGTTCCTAGCACTCACATGGTGGTTTGTAATGACTTCTAACTGCAGCTCCATTGGATCCTAGGCCTTGTGTGGCCTCTGTAGGCACCTACAGGCGATATACATATGCCCACACATATATACCCAAAAATAGTAAATCTTTAAAAATATGTTACATGGGTGGGTGGCTGGGACAGTGCTTGGTGGTCTGGCCTCCAAGGACATCAGCACAGCCCAGGCAGCCCTGCAGTCAATGGCCCAGTGGCCAAAGATGGTGTCCTATGGTCTCCCGGGGCCAAGGTGCTGGTGTTTGGAATCCTCTACCTGGCATTTATTTAGGGGTATGTATTATATATATATATATAAACTTATATAGAGGCGTGAAGATGAAAAATGTCAAGGAATATTGACACTCAGGAGCCAGAGTTCAAAATAAGCAACCTGGAGGGGTGTGAGAACGCCCAGAGGCCCGCCTGCTATGTAGTGACCCCCACACAGCAGGAGCCTCTATGATGTGTAAGTATGTGGTAGACAGATGAGAGGAAAGTGGACGGTTTGAGTACTCCAAGGAGAAGAGGAACTGGAGACGAGGGTGGAGAGGAACAGCCTGTTGTGAACACCCTGCCCTGCCACCGGAGGCCATGGGGAAGTCCCAGCCTAGGCCATGTCTGGGCCTGTGGCCATGCAGCAGCGGGAACTGCTGAATGTCCCTGGCTCTTATTACCACTAAAGACCATGTACATGTCCCTGGTCTGGGCAGACAGACCATGGGATCTGGGCCAATCTGGGAATCATGTTGGTGTCCAAGGACTGTGTAGAGCTGGCCCCACCCCCACTAGCTGCAGTACGTAGAGAGCTGGCCCTGTACCTCTGCTGGTGGCAGAGATGCAGGCAAGGGTGTGAGCACTGGAGAGCTGGCCCCTCGACTCATCTGAAGTGAGACTCTACTCCCACAAGTCATTCTCTGGCTCCCACACACATACACCAGGGCCCATATGTGTGCACAGACAGAGACACGCAAAAATAAACAAATGTTTAAAAAATTACTGGCATATATTAGAAAATTTAGTGTGTTTTTGTCCTTATGATCCTTGAGTTTTAAAAGGATAATATAAAACCCTAATAGGCAATAAAAGTAATCTATTAGATATTTTTGGCTAATAAGTTGTTTTTATGCTGATGAATGCAAATGAGCTTATAAATTATTAAAAGAAGATAATTATCTCCTAGCTTCTCAGGCTAGCCAGGAAGACATAATTTATGGAAAACATTTTCTGATTTTCTGCTCCTCTTGGGAAAACAGGAGTTGGCAATTACACAGAAGCAACCCTTCTCAAAGTCGCCGACACTCTGTTAAGAAGCACTATCACTCATTTGAAATCCTGAGAACCGGCTGACATAAAAGGGTTTTTTCAAATTCTTGGTAGGGCAAGCGTGGTGGTGATTTGCCTTGAGAAGTGAAGACAATTATAGGCTGCAGTTCAATGGGCATCCTCAGTACGTCTGAGTTGCTGGACAGCCTGGGCTACAGGAGACTCTGTTCGCCACCCCTTCTCCTCACTGGTCTGGGACAGTGCTGCAGAGGCCCTAGGCCATATCTCCCCACTGAACACAGACAAGACGCTCCAGGGGCATGAACGCTCACTTGTACAGCTCTGGGACAAAGGCCTGCCTCAGACAGCAGGGCCTGTTCTCCAGGGCTGAGGTGATGAAGCCATGGGCTCAGCAGGAAGGTGAGAGCTGGCCTGCCCACCGCACGAGGCCCAGGCTCTAAAGGCACTGCTTGCTCCCTCCCATTCCCTCCAGGACCGCTGGCAAACATACTTCCCCATGAGGACACATTTGTTTTCCGCACTAAAAAAAATAGAGAATTCTCTCATTGATGGAGAGGCCTACGTGAGCAGGTGTCAGGACGCACTGTGTGGACGTCCCCTCAGGCGTCTGGTCAATTAGACAGCAGAGTGAAACCTCGCAGTAAGAGTTACCAGCCGGGGTTTACTGAGCCATATTGACCATCAGTAATCGGAAAAAGTAGGGAAAATACAAATTACAGGAAGCATAACAAGCATTTTCAGAAAGATCAGTCCTGGCCCAGGTGAAAGCCTAAGGCCACTAGGCATGATGTAATAAAACCAGCATGCAGTCGGAAAGGACCCAAACCACCCTCATCTTCTGCAAAAACAGTGTGGAGCATACTTGGTTAGGATGAAATAAATGCTGCATTTTAATATAATAATTACTTTCACAGAGACTTTTTATAAAGTACAAATTCATTTTTAAAAACAAACCCATTATTTTTTAATGTTTTATTGGTTCAGGATATAAACATTCACCTCTGGTTTTAAAAAATAGTAAAACTATCAAAAAACCAGGGATAAGACTGCAATTTTCATGCCAGGCAGTGGTAGCACACACCTTAATCCCAGCACTCAGGAGGCAGAAACAGAGGGATCTCTGAGTTCAAAGCTAGCCTGGTCTACATATTGAGTTTCAGGATAGCTACCAAGAGAATTAAAAAAATTTTTTTTCAAACATTCTCTATTCTGTCTTTGTGTTTCTCTTTGTCTGTAGTTTACTTCTTTCCTTCCTTCCTTCCTTCCTTCCTTCCTTCCTTCCTTCCTTCCTTCCTTTCTTCCTTCCTTTCTTCCTTCCTTTCTTTCTTTCTTTTTGGATTTGGTTTTTTCGAGACAGGGTTTCTCTGTATAGCCCTGGCTGTCCTGGAACTCAACTCTGTAGACCAGGCTGGCCTCGAACTCAGAAATCTGCCTGCCTCTACCTCCCAACTGCTGGGATTACAGGCGTGCGCCACCACCACCCGGCTACTTATTTCTTTTGAGTCAGGGTCTTGCTATATAGACAGCTTCGGCTAACGGTGCCCTGCCTCAGCCTACCAGGTATGTTACAGGATATGTTACCACACCCAGCTATAAATAACTTTTAATCCCTAATATAACTTAAAGTCTCTCTGGAAAGCATCAGGAAATATTTTTATAGTGAGCAGAGAAACACCATAAATCTGTAATGCAAAATGTGAAGAAGCAGGAGCGGGAAGCTAAGAGGGGGCGGGGCTGTGCGGGGGCTCAGGACAGCAGAGCATCTCAGAATGTGAACTGAGAGGCTGGGAAACTGCTCAAACCAAGAGCCGCACCCCCAAGCACAGGCCAACCAATTACAAATCCTTACATCTATCACTAAAGCAGTTCACAGAAGATCGGTATGATATGGCAAATCCTGTGCCACGGATGCAAAGGACCACTCCACCCTGCAGCTTGAGGGCGTGTGCCTGCTCCATGTGCTCCAGGAGACCGACGTGCCGCCCCACCCAGGGCCGCCGGCCTGCTCGCAGCTGACTACCCCTTACACATCATACTTCTCTTCTTATGGTGGCTCACAAGGAGGAGTGGGCTGGTGCAGGCTCGGCTTTGTTCCACAGCCTTCTTCTTTTCCAAAGAGATGCCAGGCATGAGCCATTTTGCGAAGTTTAGCAAGATTGGGTTTAACCTATGAGAAGAAAGAGAATAACTAGAGTCAACAATGATTTTTTTAAAAAGTATTTCAAAGGATGGCTCTCCAAATGTGTTTAAATTTCTCCTTTCTGGACTCAGAAAAAGATGATAGCATCCCTCAGAATGAAACTGTAGGTCTCCTCAGTGATGGGGATAGGGATTTTTCAGAGTTTTTTTTTTTGTTTTGTTTTTTTTGTTTTTGTTTTTGTTTTTTTGAGACAGGGTTTCTCTGTGTAACCCTGGCTGTCCTGGAACCAACCTGTTCTGTAGACCAGGCTGGCCTCGAACTCAGAAATCCGCCTACCTCTGCCTCCCAAGTGCTGGGATTTTTAAAGGCGTGCTCCACCACCGCCACCCGGCAAGAGGTGGGTTTTGTGGAGGGGTAGTGGGACTGTGTGGCCTGCATGTGTGCATGTGTGTACACGCCTTCTGCCTGCAGAAGTCACAGAGGATATCTGGTCTCCTGAAACTGGAGTTGCTGACAACTGTGAGCTGCCATGTGGGAGCTGGAAATCAAACCTGGATCCTCTGGAAGGGCAGCCAGTGCTTTTAACCACAGCCATTTTCCCATCCCATAAAAGAATTTTAGTGGAGTAAAATTAACTGGATAAGTCAGGGAACCGTATATGAAATCTTCATGCAAGGAAAGACTTTACAGCCATTAGCAAGAAAGAGAAGCAAAAGAAAGGATTTTGTAAAGCAGCAACACAGTACCCCATGTACACACTCATTTCTGTTTCATTTCAGATCTTAACAGCTGCCGCAGGGACGGCTCAGAGGTTAAGAATACTGACTGCTCTTCCAGAGCACCTGGGTTTAATCACAACACCCATATGGTGGTTCACAGGCATCTGTAACTCCAGGGTGATCAAACCCCCTCTGCTAGCCTCCACAGGCACCATGCACACACATACTGCTCAAACCTACATGTAGACAAAACACCCTTACACATAAAAGCAAAGCAAAGCAGATTGTAACAAGAATACCAAGTGTTCTTAGAAGAAGGACCCGTGCACTTCCTGCCTTAGCCACGTCCCTGATCACGTGCTGCTTGCTCACAGCTCAGAGCCACAGCACAGAGCTCCAAAGTCGACTTCCATGTCTGATGAGGAAACAAATCCTCAGAGATAGCCAGCCCCAGCTGCAGGGCACACACTTGCTAGGGACCGGATGTCAGCTCTGTTCCGACAGCTGTGAGCTGGACACATTTCTACCTTCAGGAATCATGAAACTTGGAGCTGGCGGACAACTGATGTGCGGGATACATGATGTTCAGGATACATGTACACATGTCAAACTTAAAAACCAGGAGGCCACCATGGAGATAAGCTGGCACGCTAGTCTAAGCTCCACTTCATCCGAGTGGATGGCTCCCCTGTTTTGGAGGGGATTGAAGATAGATTACAATTAGATGGCAGAAGCTGAGAGAAAGAAAAGGTAAACTTTGCTTCTTCCTGATTCTATAGGTCTATGCTGGTGGTTTTTTGTCAACTTTATATAAGCTACAGACACCTGGGAAAAGAGGGAACTCTCGTTTAAGAAAATGCCTACACCAGCTTGGCTGGAGGCAAGTCTATAGGGCATTCTTTTGATTAGTAATTGGTGTGGGAGGGCCCAGCCCATCGTGGGTGGTGCCACTCCAGGGCAGACGGTACTATATAAGAGCCAGGCTGAATGAACCTGAGGCCAGCACCTCTCCTGGGTCTCTGCGTCAGTTCCTGCAGTCCTCTGCTCCCCACCCCCTCCCCCAGTGTGTTTTGGTTGGTTATCACAGCAATAGGAGGCAAACTAGAACAAGGCCATACGGTACCTGCTCTTCCTGCTCCAAGTGGTCCAGATCAGCCAAGGGCAGCATTGAAGGTCTCCCATGGGCACACTGAAACGGCAGCTGGGACAAGGACAGAGCTTCCATAAGGCGACAGCTCTCTTCTAGGCTCAGATGATCATTAAACTTAATGGCCCCTAATGAAAGAGACACCAAAAAGTTACAGTGCACAAGGAGAATCTTGTCCACCTGCGTCAGAACGGAGAGCCTGGGCAGTCATGGATGTCGTAGACCTCTTTAGTCTGGCCTTTATATGGCTTGAGACTGGCGCTCGAGGCTATGGGGTAGCCTCAGGCTTCAGGACTGCCCTCCTGTCTCAGCTTCCTTATGTGGTTTGTCCCTGTGTTCTGGGGTGCTTGGGGCGAGGGGGGGCATTTCTTAACCCATTAGGATCTTGCTTTGGGGACTTTCTTAAAGATACAAGGCAGCGTTTGACTACTTAGGAGTGTGTGAAGTTTTAATTAGTTTCCGTCTGTCCATGAAGGTTCAAAAGCAAAACTGTTTTTTTTTTTTTTGTTTTGTTTTGTTTTTCGAGACAGGGTTTCTCTGTGTAGTCCTGGCTGTCCTGGAACTTACTCTGTAGACCAGGCTGGCCTCGAACTCAGAAATCCGCCTGCCTCTGCCTCCCAAGTGCTGGGATTACAGGCATGCGCCACCATGCCCGGCTGCAAAACTGTTTTCTTAGTGTCTGTTTTATTTTCCCTTTTTCTTGATTTCCATAACAGTCTTCCTGGTCTAAATCATCACGCTAGAACACAACTTTATTCTAAGGTCAATTCCCTCAGTAGATAAATACTAATTGAATGTCTGCTATGCATCAGGAGCCGCGCCACTGTAAGTGAGCCTCTCTGCCTTCCTGGAGCTCTAACAGGCCAGAGAACACAAGAGGAACCATTATAAAGTGTTTGAGTCATCAGTGCTATGAAACACAGGCCACGGATATGCAACACAAACCCAGCCCAGCTCAGGCCAGGAAGTGCTCTCTTGCTAATCTATTTCAGCTGAGACACTGGGTTGAGAAGACCAAAGCAGGCAGATCTCTAAGTTCGAGGCCAGTGTGGTCTACAAAGCAAGTTTTAGGTCAGCTAGAGACACACAGAGAAACTCTGTATTGAAAAACCAAAAACAAAGAAGAAAAAGGAGAAGAAGAGGGAAAGGAGGGAAAGGAGGAAGAGGAGGAGGAGGAGGAGGAGGAGGAGGAGGAGGAGGAGACAAAGAGGTTAGAACTGTGGAGCACAATGGCGTGCGACACACTGGACCTCAGAGGGCAGGCCCAGCCAAGCACAGCCCTTGGAAGCTGCAGGCTCTGCCTTTGCTAGGGGTGGTAGGAGATGCCTGTAACCCAGCACTTTGGAGGTAGAGGACGGAGGATCAGAGTTTAAGATTATCCTCCATTACATACTAAGTTAAGAGACCAGCTTAGACTATAAGAAACTTTATTTTAAAGAAACAGATAAAAATGTAAAAAATAAATACTTTTATACCAAGAGCATTCATAGATGGCGATTTGTATTTCAGATGGAAGAATGATCTGCTTAGAACATGTTTTGGAAAGACCTCCCAGGCTGGGCATGGTAGCTCACACTATAGTCCCAGCTGTTAGAGGCTGAAGTAGGAGGATTGCTACAAGTTAAGAGTTCTAGGACAGCTGGGGTACAAAGCAAGACCCTGCCCGAAGCAAACCAAAACAATTACCAAGGAGCGCTAAGGGAATAGCTCCTGGCACGGCAGCTGGCTGGGGTGAGGACGGGGCAGGGGGCTCTCAGGGAGGTGAGGGGAAGGCAGTGCAGACAGGCTCAGCCTCTGGAGTCAGTGACAGTGCAGGGCTGCGAACAGAATAAAGGGCGAAGGACACTGGGACATTTTCAGGGTGCAGACTAAGCTGGGAGAGGCAGAGGCGAGATGCCTGAAAGGAGAGGAAGAAGGTGGGGTGTCAGGGATCCCACAACAGTCCCAGACAGCTCCGCAGCTGCCATGCCCCTCGTTTGAGTCCAGCAGTGCCATGTCCTCTACAGGTCACATCCCCTGCTCATGACTCCGCTCCACCTGTGCTCTGTGCCAGCTCTGCAGGCCTCTCTGCAGCCATGTGCGCGTCTGGTCTGTATGGCCAGCCTCTGGTCTCTACTGCCAGCCTCTGGTCTCTACTGCCAGCCTCTGGTCTCTACTGCCAGCCTCTGGTCTCTACTGCCAGCCTCTGGTCTCTACTGCCAGCCTCTGGTCTCTACTGCCAGCCTCTGGTCTGTATGGCCAGCCTACTTTCTTGGTACTCTCTGGCTGCTCCTCAGGAGAGGGTTTACTCTGGCCTCTGTGGCTCTGCCAAGGCCGCTCCTCCCGTCGGCCTCCCTCAGGACACCTCCCTTAGGGCTCACTCCTCTGCTCTGTTAGTCAGTTTCCACACAAGTTCTATTAGTGTTCCACTTTCAAAAAAGTCATTTTTAAGGTGGATTCAGCTTCCGGACCTAAATGACAGCCTGTAGAAGGCGAGTGGAAAAGAGCATTTGCCTCCGACACAGTCACTGGACCCTGCCAGTGCTTGGCCCCCCAGAACTCCGGCTACATGCAGACTCTTACCGTGGCAGGCCTGGGAGGCCAACACCTTCTGGACAGTCAGCGGCAGCGTCCCTTGGATACCTCCCGTGGTCTGGAGCAGCTACAGCATTAGTAAAAAGGAAATGAGAGAATGAAGCCTTGCATGTGACACGTCCATGTGACACTCCCAAATAAGAGAAAAGCTTACCTCCACTTGTTCTCGAATTAATTCCTATAAAACCAAAAGGAAAACAGGCATGAATTAGCTGTTCTGCTGTCCTTGCCCTTTTAGCATTTAAAACCATCCTCAGTGAACAGAAAACAACCCCAAGGATTAGGAAACAGGGACTGAAAAAGCAAAAGTATAACCAGAGAGCCTGCCGCCGAGGGAAAGCCTCTGCCACTAATACAAGAGGCTAACAGCTAGGTATATAAAGAGCTAAAATCAAACACACCAAGTGCCAATCAATAGATGGGCTATTGAACTGAAAAGACAACTCTCAAAAGAAATCTCAATAGCCAATAAATATTTTTTAAAGATTATACACACACACACACACACACACACACACACACGCACACACGCACACGCACACGCACACACATATATATATGTACACAGTTGCTGTCTTCAGACACACTGGAAGAGGGCATTGGATCCCGTTACAGATGGTTGTGAGCCACCATGTGGTTGCTGGGATTTGAACTCAGGACCTCTGGAAGAGCAGCCAGTGCTCTTATCCACTGAGCCATCTCTCCAGTCCAAATATATATATTTTTAAAGTTCAATATCATCACTAGCCATCAGAAAGTGAGAATGAAACCTCCTGCAAGATTCCATTTCACTGCAGTCAGAATTACTGTCATTAAACCCAGTGCAGGCAGGTGTGGTGGCTCACACCTCTGACCCCAGCGACCCAGAGGCAGAGGCAGGCAGATCTCTGAGTTTGAGGCCAGCGCAGTTCCATGACAGCCAAGGTTCTTACCCAGAGAAACCCTGCCTTGAAACACACACACACACACACACACACACACACACACACACACACCACTCCCCACTCCCCCAAGAAAAGATAGAAAACAAACAACAGCGTGGGCCGGACAGACTGCAGGAGGAATCCTCATCGGGGTTGATGGGAATGGGAACTAGCTCAGCCACTACAAAACCCACCCTGAAGCCTTCTCCAAAGCTAAGGCAGAGCTACCTGTGAGCCAGCGCTCCCCTCCCGGGCGTGCCCCGAAGGACCCCATCCCTACATGGAGGACTGCGTACCCACGTCCACAGCTGCCCTTTCACAACAGGAAGAGCATGGAAGCAGAAGAGATGCCCATCTCCAGATGGACAGATAATCAGCCATGGGAACATACCAAGTGAGGAAAGCCGGGCCCGGAAAGACAAGCACCACGTGTTGGCTCTCATCGCAGATCTTAACTTCTAGCGGGACTCCTGAGACAACCCAGTGGCTCTGAGCGCAGGGGGAAGGGTGGCAGGGGCATCAGAGTGGAAAGGATGCAGGGCAAAGGCAGGGAGAGGGGCAGAGGTCAGCGAGGCAATCAGCCAAAGAGGATCTGTGAGCACCAGAAGGAAGCCTGCTCCTGCACAAGCTCCTTGGCAGAGTTAGCTTTATTGTCCTGTCGTGCTGTGGGTGGGCGCTGCCCTCTGTGTGCATCAAGCTGAGAGGCTTACTTTCCAAAGCTCGCCTGAGCAGTGTCTCCTCCTATGTCGTCCTTAGGGAGAGTTTTTCCCTCCAGTACTCTCTGGCTATGAAGCCCAGCCTGGTCTTGAACTTGTCATCTTCCCCTCAGGCTGCCCACACCCCTTCATTTACACAATAAATGAAAATATTAAGTCAGGTGGGTAGGCAGGGAAAGGCTCACTCCCCAGGATTCCTCGGTGGGAGGAGAGAACTGCTGTCACCCACACACCCACACAAAAATGAAAAAATAAAACCAAACCAAACCACTTTTTTTCTTTTGTTGGTTTTACAAAACAGGGTTTCTCTGTGGCCCTGGCTGTCTTGGCACTCACTCTGTAGAGCAGGCTGGCCTCAAGCTCAAATCCGACTGCCTCTGCCTCCCAAGCGCTGGAGTGCTGATACTATTTAATGCTGCCAATTTGTTTAGCCTCTGGAGGCAAAAAACAAACAAACAAAAAACCAAAAAACAAAAAACAAAATAAAAAACAACAAAACAAAACAAACAAACAAACAAACAAAAAACCCCTGTCTCAATGTATGGTACATTTAATATTTTTAACAGAATACAGAATTTATTACTTCTGGTAACAGCTCTAAATCAGCTTTCTAAGATTACAACAGGATGATTTTCTTTTGAAATCTTGAAGTGAAATCAATCATTCTATGACCTCCTCTCCACACGCTCTAATCTGCGAAGCCTTATAAAGGCTCACGGTACCAAGATCTAGGTGCAGGGCCCTGTACTGTAAACAATTATAGATAACCCCTAGCCTGCTGCAAAGCTTAGTTCCTCAGAAATCAAGGCTAACTTCTGTTACTCTCTCATGTGTGAGTAGGGCTGCAAAACACATTTGTAAGACTGCAAAGAGGAAAAGGGTTTTATTTTCCACTCACTTCTTACTTAGTTAATGTAACCATTTTAATAATGTTAAAAGGCTCCGTCTTACCATGCATGCTGGTACAGGCCTTTAATCCCAGCAGGTGGATCTGTGAGTGGAAGGTTAGAGCAGCAGAATGAGATTCTGCCTCAGACATCAAGCTGGACCACAGGCGGTAAGAATGCATCAGGGACTGCATAGCCCTATGACACTTGCTCCAACTTCTTCCAAAGTCAAGGACTCTGCCTATCCACCTGACTTAATATAATCAAAATCTCTGAAACCACAAACTTTGTTTCAATTTGAAGTAAACTTTTTAAGAGTAAGTAGTCTTTGAAGTCGCTTCAGGAGAAGTTTTTATCATAATATTCTGGTTAAAACTTTAGGTATTGAATTACAGTTAGATTCTCACAGATCCTATCTTTTGGATTCAGCACAGTTTGAATTCAAATCCTGAGCAGGAGTCTGAGAAGACACGAGCTGTGTGGGCAGAGGAGAGCTCTGCTGAAAGCCGAGCCAAGGCTGTCACACTGGGACTTAGGAGGCAGAAGGGGGCACAAAGGCTGGGTCAGGAGCGGGGCACCCTCCACCCGTACAGTACACACACTCAAGTCCCACAGCCTCTGTCCTGCACACACAGACTCTAACCTTCAGCCGCCCCTCCCCCAGCTCCTCTGTGTGCAGACAGAGGCTTTGGTTTCTTTTACTTCAGCATTATGGGAGGAAACCTAAGGCTCTGTATGTCAGGCAAATACTCTCTCTACCTATCTACCTACCATGAACCTACATCCTCAGCCCTTTGGCAGAGAGGTGGGGAGAGGGAGAGAGAGAGAGGGAGAGGGAAAGGAAGAGGGAGAGGGAGAGACACAGAGAGAGCAGAGACAGACAGAGACAGAGAGACAGAGGATTGTCCTACGTAATCCACAGTTGGTTAACTGGCCTACAATTATGCAGTTCAAGGCTGGCTTTGACCTTGCAATCCCCCTGCCTCAGCCTCCTGAGTGCTGGAATTACAGGTGTATGATACCAGGTTGGCCAGAGATCTTGACAATTAGGCTCAGGTCTCACCTCACGGCCACTGCTCGCTCCCTCCCTCCCTCCCTCCTGTTCCACCTGTTACCTTCCTCAGTACCTTCTGTCATCTCCCAGCTCTGTCAGCCTCGCTTCCTTGACCGTGCACACCGTCTGCCTCCTGTTCTTCCCCTCACACTATGCTCTCTCAGTCTCTTTGGCTCCTGGCCCCTCCTCACCTTCCAATGCTACCAAAGTGTGCATGCTTTTACCGCCAACAGATCTGCACAACTGGATTTCTTTTCTGGTTGCAGGAGCTGCGCTGTAGTCCGTCTGCTGCCCTCCCCCCCACCCCATCCCTACCTGAAGGTACAGTCTCTGCACCTCTCCACCTCTGCGCCCAGTCACAATCACAGCCTGGCAGGCATGCTGCGCTTTACTGCCTTCTTCAGAGGCACTGCTGTCTGGTCCTGAACTCAGGGTCACCTGATGAGTCTTTCCCCTTTGTTCTGTTCTTTTTGCAACCAGATCTTCTGGAGTCTTCCTCTCATCCAGGTGCCAAACCTGTTCCTCCTTTCTATTCCCACTACTACTGACTTAGTCAATCTCCACCTTTTTTTTTTTTTTTTTTTTTTTTGAGACAGGGTTTCTCTATGTAGCCCTGGCTGTCCTGGAACTCACTCTATAGACCAGGCTGGCCTCGAACTCAGAAATCTGCCTGCCTCTGCCTCCCAGAGTGCTGGGATTACAGGCGTGCGCCACCACCGCCTGGCAATCTCCACCTTCTTGTATGGAAACCAGTACAATAAACAGCCGTAACCATGCACCCTGCTTCTAGCCTTTCCCAGACTATCTGTCCTAATTCAGTCACTATGTCTATCTTCTAATTTTTTGTATTATTTTATTACACTATTTGTGTGTGCATGGGTGTTCATTCATCCATGCATACATACATATTGTGGTGTGCACTTGAAGGTCAGGGGATAACCTTAGGGGGTCAGTTTTCTCATTCTACCACATAGGTGCTAAGGATCGAACTCAGTCAGATCTGGCGGCAGAACCTTTAACCACTGAGCCATCTGGCTGCCTCTGAGTGTTTTGCCTAAAAGTATGTGGATCACATGTGGATCTGGTGCCTGTGAAGGCCAGAGAAAGGCAATGGCTCTCCTGGAACTGAGTTAAAGATGGTTGTGAGCCAACACACAGGTACTGGGCCCAGAACCCAGGTCCTCTGCAAGAGCAGCACGCGCTCTAACGTCTAAGCATCTCTCCAGCTCCCCCCACTGCCCCCCTTAAAAAGAAAAAGTCTCACTGTGAAAGCCTCCTTAGCTTTAAGCTCCTTCCTCCTTCCTTCCCTCCTGCGCACCGAGATGACAACAGGTGCCACACATGTAGCTCTAAACACTTCCCAATCACACCTCTGTGCGCCATACTCCACTGTGTTATGACTGTGTCCTTCCTCCTTACTGTGACATCATGAAGTTAATGGCCTCAGCAAGTCTGCAAACATGGAAGATGTATCTCACCTCCACAATACTCTTAGTCACAGTAGATCGTCCTCTTCGAAGCTCACCAGCTTCTCTTTCTACAAAGCAGAGTGGCACTTTTCCCACCAGGATTGAAGGATCACTAGCATCTGGAAAGAGCAGCTCAAGTCCCAGGTCTTCTAACTGTTTGTGGTAAGACCTAAGGAGACAGCCCCAGATATAAAGCATGACTTCACTCTCTGGTGCTAGCTCCAAACACTCCATCATTTTCAAAAGCTGCTGTGACCTTTGAAGTTGCATTGTTTCCTTATGCTTATATGTGTTTAGGATTTTATTATCAAATTTCCTTTCCAATTACAGTAATTCTCATTCACAGTTACACTTTCTAAGAATTCAGTTACTAGTAGTTGATTGTGATCCAAAAAAATAAATGGAAAATTCCAGAAGTAAACCTCTATTTTAGGGACTGAACAGGGGCCTCGCACATGCTAAGCATATGGCCTATCACTGAGCTATATCCCTGGCCATAAAACCTGGATGCATGCTGCTCTGAGAAGCAGGATAAAGGCTCCCGCTGTCCCTACTGAGTGTCCTCTGTCCGGCACACCCACAGTGCAGGCCTGCCTGTTAGTCCCTTACTCATCACATGACTACCCCAGATCACGGTTTTTAAAAAAGATATATTACATTTGTATTTGCTGTTTATGAATGTTAGCCTGCATGTATGTGTGTCACATGCTTGCCCGGCACCTGTGGAGTCCAGACCTGGAGTTACAATTGGTTGTGAGACTTAATGTGGTTGTTAGGACCCAAACCTGGGTCCTCTGCAAAAGCAGCAAGTACTCCTAAGCAGTGAACCATGTCTCCAGGTCAGAGCTGCACTTTTAATGTGGAAGTAACTAATTTTATTTTACAGTGTTCCCCAAACACATTAACACATTTGCAGTGTGCAAAGGAGGCACCAAAGCATCAAATCATGAAGACTGACCATGGAAAAACAGTATGTACACAGGCCTCCCTCAGTAGGGACATTTCAGTTATCCAGGGGTCGTGGAACACATCCATCACACGTAAGGGAAGACTACTGGATAGTAACTTATTTTCCTTCTGCTTTTCTATTGTGAGAACCAATTTATTTCTAAATCTTATTCTTAAGTTTTCGATCTTCACTACAGAACGAATTTGCTGCCTGCATTTAAAGGAGTTTGGCTCAAAGAAGAGGTCTAACAGTATTTTGAGTCAGTGTTAAAAGAGGGAGGTAATGAACAGCTCTAAGAAGAGAGCTGTCCTGACTGGGGACGAGTTGGTGGCAAAAGGCACACTGCCCAGAACGGGGAAGATGGCCCGTCCTGTGACCTGCCCCAGGGCTTGCCCCACCCTGGCATCCTGGAGTTTTGCTTCTTTCCTAATAAGATTATGGTAATGTAGAATCTAGAATGGACCAAGACAAGAAGAATGGAAGCAATTATCTCCCTAGCTTTGCTCAGAAACAGTGCAGCATAAACACTTGGCTGTTCCAAGAAGGAGACGTGTTCTCAGCCAACTGCTGGGAAAAATTACCAGGGAAATTCTATCCTATACTCAATATCTATGCTATAGTGGGAAGAATGGCATTTGGGGTCAGAAGACAGGCTCTGAGCCTGCTCCACAGCTAACCCATTAAGACCTTGGGTAAACCATTCAACACTCTCTGTCTCAGTGTCCTTCTCCAGAAAGAAAAAAAAGAAAGAAAGAAAAAAAAGGGGGGAGAGGGGGCCCGCATGCAGGAGCCTCACAAAACAGTGGGAAGGCTTTACAGACCAGCATCATGTCCTCAGAAGACTGACCTCAAGAGTCTCCGCTGTTCCTCTGACACGGTGATGGCCAGGGGAGGAATTATTGTGGAAGACAGTAATTTCTTCCGGCCAGTGCTTTGCAGAGCTTGTTTCTCATAGGAATCTATTGGGAGAGAGATGAACAAGATAAGAATAAGAAGGGAAGGCTTTTATATCAGTTAAAAAGATGCTTGGCGAGTCACAGCTGTGGCAAGAGTTCTCTAGAACTGTGTAGTGTATTCAGTTCTACAGTTTGGATTCTAAGTAAACTAACAGGCGGCCAGCCACTTGACTCATCTTAGCATTTTTTCAAAATATGAAACACAAGACTTAACTCTTACATTCACAACAAGGGAGTGTTCCCACAGATTAACATGTGTGGTATTGATACAGAGATATAAAATGTGACATACATTTATACAATTCTCTAAGTCAAGATGGTTTCTTGGTTCCTTCAAAATGGTTTCTGTCTTTTTAAAGAATTTGCCAGTATTATTCTCAAATGGTGCAGGCCCCTTATAGCAAACAAGTGGGTGTGAATTTAAAAAAAATTATCATCATTTGATTTTAAAAAGTTATGTGTAAGCCGGGCGTGGTGGCGCACACCTGTAATCCCAGCACTTGGGAGGCAGAGGCAGGCGGATTTCTGAGTTCAAGGCCAGCCTGGTCTACAGAGTGAGTTCCAGGACAGCCAGGACTACACAGAGAAACCCTGTCTCAAAAAACCAAAAAAAAAAAAAAAAAAAAAAAAAAAAAGTTATGTGTATAGGTGTTTTGCCTGCATGTATGTCTGTGTACCACATGTGTGCCTTGTGCCCACAGAGGCCAGGAGAGAGCATCAGAACCTGCCGAATTGAAGTTTATTTCTTGCATTTCACGTTTCTTTCTGAGGACATCCTTAGCCTGAGACTCTTTGCCAGTCTTTAACTGCCACACCACAGCCCACCACTTAATAATTGTTATGACCTTGGGCAAGGCATGGAAAGATCAAGCCTCTCCATCTCCCTTTCTTCCTGACAATGTTTTATGCAAAAGCCCCTCAGTTTTGTACACCAGTTCATTTCTCATGGTCATCAGCCTGCTTAAGGTTGAGAGCTCAGTGAGGGACACACTTCAGCCACCAGCATCAGCCTCGCACTCGGTGGACTCACGCGATCCTTGGTTGGCTGGCTGCCGGAGGAGGCTCAGCAACCATCCTCAGAGGCCCTCAAATCCTGACCAGCACGCCCAGTGCCCAGCCGCCCTCAAACCACTGCATTTCACCCACCAAAGGCATGAAGGAGGGCTTACGTTTAAGTCCTTACTCTAAGTAATTTTTCCTACCATTCTTTTTACTGTATCTTTCCAAACTCTTGGTGTTTCAATTTATAAGGCAAAATGAAATATTAGTGACATTATTGCCATTCCAGTTCATGACACGTCTCCCTGGACCCTCACTTAACTCTTTGACATTAAGGCTGTTCATTACTTTATCATAGGAATCAAGATTTTCCTGATAATTTAAAAAGGGTATGGTGGTGCATACTTGTAATTTCAACATTTGGACAGCTAAGAGGATAGAACATTCAAGGCTGAACTACACAGAGAAACTCTATGTGGTCGAGGTTTATTTTGCTTTTGTTTTTGTTGTTGCTATTGATTGATTGTATTTTATTACTTGGTGAAGACAAATGTCTCATGATGACAGAGATTGAAAAAACATCAAAAAGCATGGTTACTCTGGAAAGATGCATTTAACAGTACACATACTAGCTGCCTCAGAGAGAGAGAGATAAGATGGAATGAAATACAAGACTTTATTACATTTCCTTCTGTATCTTCTAGAATCACATTAGTGTGATCACACTATCCCCAAATAAATGAGATTTTAAAAATAAAAGTATTACATGAGACCTTAAGGACTTTGAGGAAGGCTTACTGAAAGCACACAGCGAGAAGACAGACATGGGAGAACACACAGCAGAGAGAGCACACAGCAGGGAGAGCACACAGCAGGGAGAGCACACAACAGAGAGAGCACACAGCAGGGAGAGCACAGAGCAGGAAGAGCACACAACAGAGAGAGCACACAGCAGGGAGAGCACAGAGCAGGAAGAGCACACAACAGAGAGAGCACACAGCAGGGAGAGCACACAGCAGGGAGAGCACACAACAGAGAGAGCACAGAGCAGGGAGAGCACAGAGCAGGGAGAGCACAGAGCAGGGAGAGCACACAACAGAGAGAGCACAGAGCAGGGAGAGCACAGAGCAGGAAGAGCACACAACAGAGAGAGCACACAGCAGGGAGAGCACACAGCAGGGAGAGCACACAACAGAGAGAGCACAGAGCAGGGAGAGCACAGAGCAGGGAGAGCACAGAGCAGGGAGAGCACAGAGCAGGGAGAGCACAGAGCAGGAAGAGCACAGAGCAGGGAGAACACAGAGCAGGGAGAGCACACAGCAGGGAGAGCACACAGCAGGGAGAACACAGACCAGGGAGAGCACATAGATACATATATACTGTAAATGAGCTCAGTCCTTCTATAGGTCTGGGTTGAGAATGAATGAACTGGAAATGCACGTCTGACTAAATTGATCAGACCCACATGTATGAAATAGCAAAGCAAACTCCTGTGGTCTTCTTGTGGTTTTTCAGACTAGGTGATCTCAGCTTAATTTTTCAAATATACAATG
Organism: Apodemus agrarius; assembly: GCA_964023405.1. Classification (NCBI taxonomy): domain Eukaryota; kingdom Metazoa; phylum Chordata; class Mammalia; order Rodentia; family Muridae; genus Apodemus; species Apodemus agrarius. Next base: position 38,013,643 of record OZ030011.1, on the reverse strand, counting down.
CATCCTTCCTCACAGTCATGGTGACTGTAGATGTGTCAACTGCGCTGGAATCTTAACCCTCCTCTTGCTGCAGACAGATGCTTACCAGTAATCAGCTGCTCCAAACGGATGCGCTCATGGGCAGCATGCTGGTCCACCAGGACTAACAGGTTTCCACCTACAAAGTCATCAGGGTTACTGAGATTTCCATATCAAGACAAAAGAACCATAACGTGGGATGTGATAGAGACAGATTACTCAATCAATTTAATGACATATCTATAAGATATACAATTGTGCTTTGTTATTTTTGAGACAGGGTACCACTACATAGCTTTAACAGGCCTGGAACTTGTCTATACACCAGGCTGGCCTTGAACTTACAGCAATCCACTTGCCTCTGCCTCCCATGTGTTAGAATTGAATGTGTGGGCTATCACAGACAACTCAATTGTTTTCTCTCCCTCCCCAACTCTCTCTCTAAATATATATATACACATACATACATACAAACCCCTGAAATCATCAATAAAATACCAAATTTGTCCCTGATGAAAAGCTCTGTAACTTATCTATATTTCATTTAGCAAAGGTTAAATTTTGAAATATTCCTGCAGACTTGGCTTTACTAAGTCAACTTTACAATGAAGAATCATTAGATAATGCACTGCATACGTTATAAGAAGATTTTGATTTGCAAGGTACTCTGAAACTCAAGAAGAATGTACTTGTAACTTCAGGTCAGAGGGCAGAACATTTTTTCTACAGACAGACAGAAGGGAAACATTTTATGCTTTTTAGGCCACATGAACGCTGTAATGACTACTCAACTAGCTGTTTTGAGCCAAAGCAGCCACAGACAATCTGTGCCACTATAGCTGTGTTCCAATAAAACTTTATTTATGGACACTGAAGTAACTGCATAGAATGTGGCTGTGTCAAGAAGTCTTTTTGTTTTTTCTAACCATGTAAGGAGGTAAAAATCATTATTTCCCTGGCTGCAGAAAAACAGACCCTCACTGTGTCTACTCCCAGATTGCAATTGTAGCTCTTTTAGTTTTCTTGGGTGAACCTGTCACCTGGGAACATACTCAAACCCCAGTCAACAATGGGGCACAAGCTTCTGCAATTCTAACTATCACCCAGAGGATTGTCTCTACTGGCCCCACTTTTAGGAGCTAGAGATACTTTAGAAGTTAAGAACACTTGTTGCTTTTCCAGATGATGTGGGTTTGATTTCTAACACCTACATGGGAGCTCACAACTGTCTTTAACTCCTGTTCCAGCAAATTTGATATCTACATGTACTGTACACATGTGACACCCATGCATACATGCGGTAAAAACATTTACAGATATTAAATTTAAGTAAAATAAATAAGATTTAATTAAAAACATTTTAAATTATGTATAGCCATGTGTCTGTCCGTGGGTGGCGGTGCCCACAGGAGCCGCCTTGCCTGCGGTCTGTAGGGGAGAGCTTCAGGTAGCTGTGAGCCCCCTGATGTGGGTGTTGGTGGCAGAAGTCTTGAGCATGAACTGCTAGCCGCCAAGCCCTGTTTCCACCCACTAAGGGCTTCACTTTTAAGAGCAGGGCTTCAGACTTCCAAGTACAAGCAGGGAGGCAAAGGTTTGAAGTCCAACCTACAGGGGAGTCTCACCGGCAGAACAATTCTCCATGACAAGAGTGTCTTTTATAGGCTGTATTCGTATTATTTTTGTCTAAATGATTGAAGTTAATTGTTATTAATCATATTGGAATAAAAGTTCTTCTCTTGAATTTGATCACAATAGATAGTGTCTTTTTTCCAATTTCTATTAAAAGATGAAGCATTTTTCTGACAGTTGTGGTTGTCAACTGAGAAAAGTCTCACTCTATCCCGGGTGGCCTGGTCTGTGGGCATGGTGTCTGTCTTCGTTCAGCTGCCTGACAGTATGGGGCACCGTGCCCTGGATTTGTGGCCTCCACTGGACAAGCAGCTAAAGCAAGCTGTGCCAGCCGACGGTGTGCCTGCACTCATTTCTCTTCTCCAGACGTGGGTGGGATATGACTAGCTTCTTCAAATTCCTGCCTGACTTCTTCCCAGTGATGGAATGTACCTGGGGTTGTGAGCTTTGTCAGTGTGTTTTCTCAGCTACAAAAATGAAACTAGGGGAGATATCATCAAACTCACAGCTGACAGCCCAAGATTTAAAGAAAAAGGAAACAGAGGGGATGATGTATCTCAGGCTGGCTGCAGACTTCCGTCGACAATGGCCGTGCCTGATGGGTAAGCTTCCTACCAACTGAGCAGTGCCTCTTACCCCACAAACTTTCTGCTGTGAGTGAGTGAGTGAGTGAGTGAGTGAGTGTGTGTGTGTGTGTGTGTGTGTGTGTGTGTGTTTACAAGCCAGAGGTCAGTCTCAGATGCTGTTCCTTAGGACACCGCCATCTTTCTTGGGAAGGGTTTCTTTCTCACTAGCTTGGAGCTCCTTGAGTCCATGAGCCTCGTGGGCCGGGGAGGCCCAGCAGGCCCAGCAGGCCCGGCACTCACCTGTGTCTCCACCTCACTGCCTCTGGGTTATAACTGGGAATGGGAGCATGCTAGCACACTCATCTTTTTTTTTTTTTTTAGCAAACAGAAGAATGTATTTCATGATGGCATCTACATAAATGTGTGTCTTGTTTTTTTCCCTTTCCCTTTTCTCCCTCTTGCTCAGGCCCCACTGGCTCCAGCGCATAGGTTTTTTTTTTTTTTTTTTTTGGGTTTTTCGAGACAGGGTTTCTCTGTGTAGCCCCGGCTGTCCTGGAACTCACTCTGTAGACCAGGCTGGCCTCGAACTCAGAAATCCGCCTGCCTCTGCCTCCCAAGTGCTGGGATTACAGGCGTGCGCCACCACCGCCCGGCAAGCATAGGTTTTTTATTTGTTTCTTTACAGTTGGTTGTGAGCCACCATGTAGTTGTTGGAATTTGAACCCATGACCTCTGGAAGAGCCATCTCACTAGCCTCTTGTTTTGTTTTTGTTTTTGTTTTGACATAGGGTTTCTCTGTGCAGTTCTGCCTGTCTTGGAACTCACTCTGTAGACCAGGCTGCCCTTGAACTCATGTAGATCCACCTGCCTCTGCCTCCTGAGTGCTGAGATTAAAGGCCTGTGCCACCACCGCTCAGCATATGGTTTTCATTTGTTTTCTTTAGGTATGGGCTTTTTGTTTTTTGATTCTTTTGAGACAGGATTTCTCCGTACAGCCCTGTCCTGGAACTTGATCTGTAGACCAGGTTGGCCTCAAACTCATAGAGGTCTGCCTGCCTCTGCCTCCCTCTGAGGGCTGGGATTAAAGACATGTGCCACCACAGCCCAACTTTAAATATGTTAAAAAATTTTTTTGTGACATATATTAGGATTCATTTAAAACTGAAGAATAGAAAAGAGATGTGGGCCGGGCGGTGGTGGCGTACACCTTTAATCCTAGCACTTGGGAGGCAGAAGCAGGCGGATTTCTGAGTTCGAGGCCAGCCTGGTCAACAGAGTGAGTTTCAGGACAGCCAGGGCTACACAGAGAAACCCTGTTTCAAAAAAGCCAAAAAAAAAAAAAAAAAAAAAAAAAAAAAAAAAAAGGATGTGGATTTGGGGTTTTTGTTTTATTTCCTTATCCATATTCTAACATAGTATCTTAAAAGTTTTTGATGTGGGTTCTGGGCCATGAACTTAGGTTCTACTGCTTGTGAGGCAAACACTCAATTAACTCTCCAGGCCCCATAGCTGACTTCTGACAGCAGCTATAATACAGGAACACCTCATGCTATTAACTTTCTTTGAGGCTAGGAAGAGGAGTCACTATTTCTGATGAACACTGGGCAACAAACTAGAATAAGCCACACCCTTCAAGGGAGTGGCCTCAATATCAACACAAACTACCAAAATCAGAAACCGTGAAATCAGGCCTTTACCTAACAGAAGAACAGCTTATCTTTCCATTGTCTATACAATGTTATGAGCTTTTCATTTCTTGGTTTTTGGTTGTTTTTTTCTGGTTTCTTGGTTTTTTGAGACAGGGTTTTTCTGTGTAGCCCTGGCTGTCCTGGAACTCACTCTGTAGACCAGGCTGGCCTCGAACTCAGAAATCCGCCTGCCTCTGCCTCCCAGAGTGCTGGGATTACAGGCGTGCGCCACCACTGCCTGGCTGAGCTTTTCATTTCTTGAATGGAGCAGAATGCAGAAGACAATTTATTCACATGAACACCATGTTTTTGACATCACAACAGGACAGAATAGAAGTTCTATGAGATGTTTTCATGTTATATTCTTAGCACATAAAATAAAATTTTAAATAATGGGTACTTGATAACTATATAATAAATTTATTCTCTAGATGGGTAACTGAATAAACATATCTCAGTATAGGCAGAAATACGCATTAGTTATTGGTTTCACTGTAATTTAGAGCAATAACATATGTGTCCAATCAACATATGTCAATGTCAACTGGGAGTGGTGACATATGCCTTTGACCCTGGCACTCAGGAGGCACATGGTCTTGTGAGCTCAAAGCTAACCTGGTCTACATTGAGAGTTCCAGGCCAGCCAAAGCTACACAGTAAGAACCTGCCTCATAAACAAAAACAAAAATAAAACAGACAAGCAAATATAAAAATTAAAATAGCCGGGAGGTGGTGGCGCACACCTTTAATCCCAGCACGTGGGAGGCAGAGGCAGGCAGATTTCTGTGTTCGAGGCCAGCCTGGTCTACAGAGTGAGTTCCAGGACAGCCAGAGCTGTATAGAGAAACCCTGTCTTGAAAAAAACTAAACTAAACTAAACTAAACTAAACTAAACTAAACTAAGTCAATTTTGGAATAGGTTGCATATTTATGACTACAAATAAAAACACACATATTTGGTTCAACTGCTCATGTTGCCCAGGCTGGCCTTGAACTTGCTATTTAGCAGAGGAGGATGCCACCGCTGCCTCCCCTGTTCCGGACCTACAAGAGTGCATCACTATGCTCAGTCTCATGCAGTCCTGGGGATTGAACCCGGGGCTCCATCCATGCCAGGAAGAATGCCACCCACAGAATCATGTCCTCAGCCTCAAGAGGATCCTCACATTCTAGCTTTGCTCCTGAAAAGAATCTGGTTAGGCAGTGGTGGCACACATCTTTAATCCCAGCACTTGGGGGGCTGAGGCAGTAAGATCTTTGTGAGTTGGAAGCCAGTCTGGTATACAGAGCAAGTTCCAGGACAGCCAGCTCCACACAGAGAAACCCTGATTCAAAATACACCCTTCCAAAAGAATCTGAAGACTATTGCTTTGGTAGCAAATCCAACAATAAATATAAACTCTCAAGAGAAATTTAACTAATGGTCTTTTTCCATGCTTACACTCATTCTGGAAGCCACTGCTGAGATTTTGGTATCTCAAAACTAACAGAATTCCAGGCAATCAAAACTTCAGGGCTGGAGAGAAGGCCATCAGGTAGGACGCTGGTTCCAAGCCTGAAGACCCTAGTTCAGTCCCAGGACCCACAAAGGAGTAAGAGAGAACCAACCCCTGCAGCAAACCCGGAACAGACTCTGCTTTCGTCTAGGTCTATAAATCTATGCTAAAGATTAACTTGTAAGTTAGGTACAGCAAGAAATTAACAATAACTAATAATAGAAAAGAACTGGGCTAGGGGTATAGCACAGCAATATAAGTTCTTGTATAGCAGGCCCAGCACTGTAAGAATAAATACGTAATAAATACACTTACAACAATATGCTGGGATAAAACTGCTAACATCACTTCTATCATATTCTATGCCATTATTAAGTACAATGACCCAAGGACTTGATACTGTAGAGTTAATCTGGTAATGTATACAGGGCCTGAGTAACAGGCAGCTAGGATACACAGCAGGAACACTCTGGACAGAGTGATCTGCAGCTTGGGTGGACCACAGTGGCATGACAGGACATTTCATCATACAACTCAGAGTCGGGTAAACCTAACACTTATAAGTTGCTTATTTCTGGAATTTTCCACTTAATATTCTGACCTTGGTTGACTGTGGGTAACTGAAACTGAGGAGAGCAAGACCACAGAACAGGCAGACAACTATAATTGCTCTCAAATTCTCATGAAAAGGACGCCTCCCTGCTCTCTGCTGGTCACTCCCTTCCAGGGCTCAGATTTCCTCAGAGCAGCGATGGCTTCTGCCCCATCTCTTCTGTCAGATGTCTCTTAGTGCCAAAGCACAGAACTGAACAGTGCCTGGTACAGTGGCAGCTGTGTGAGGTCCTAGATGCTGCAGACAGCCTGCGTTCTCTCGTTTCTCTAGCCACTTCTCCTCTTCTGCCGGTGCCTTTCTAGTCAGCTGTTGTTACAGGTTAGAATTCTTCAAGTGTGGAGCAGGGTTGTCTCTCTATATCTCTAGGTCACCAACAGCCACCTTTCTATGCAGACAACTCAAATTTACTTCACCAGGTCAGAACATTGGCGTCTACACCTGCACCAGCCAAACACATTCTTATCCTCTTTAACATTTCAAAGAGAATGTAGATTGACTTCTGATTTTATCCTCCCGGCCAGTTCCAACTTCAATCAGGTCTTTCAACATTGTCCACTTGGCCAAAGAAGTGAGAAAACCAGGCATTATCCTTGATATTCCTCTCCCATAGCAACCCACCGACAACTCTGTAGACTTTATCTCCTGCTCTCTCAATGCATCCACATTTTTTGTTTGTTTTGTTTTGAGATGAGATCACACATGGTAGCCCAGGCTATATACTATCTAGCCTTCATCTCCTCCTGCCTTGGTCTTCCGAGTGCTGGTTTGTCCGTCCAGACATGACACATGCTCAGTCCTAATGCTTTCACTTCTCCTTCTCACCGTGACCAGGTGACCACTATTTCTTAGGCACTGCAGTATCTCCTTAACTGTCTCCGTGGAGTCCTGAACTCCACACAAACTCATTCCATTCTCCATACTGCAACTAGAACAGTCCTAAAACACAACATGATATAACAAATTGTTTCCAGCGAGTGTTGGGACACAGCCACACTCAAAGCTGACATTCACTATCTGGCTGCTGTGTCCTCCCCAGCTTTATCTGCAGGCTCACCGCCCTGGCCCTGCTACCGCCCACAGAGGAGATTACAGGTTACTTCCTTCCTTGGAGTGCTCAGACTACCCAGGTCTGCTGACCTCCCTGACAAAATCAAAACTCCCAACACCAGTTCTTGCACCACCTTTTACTTCTCCATTAAGAGCTACTGTTAAGCTGGGCGTTGGTGGCTCACACCTGTAATCCCAGCACTTGGGAGGCAGAGGCAGGCGGATTTCTGAGTTCGAGGCCAGCCTGGTCTACAGAGTGAGTTCCAGGACAGCCAGGGCTACACAGAGAAACCCTGTCTCGAAAAAAAAAAAAGAGCTACTGTTAAATTTTTATGTGTTTGTGTGATTATCTGTTATTTATTTTTTCTAATCATTGTACTCCTAGGACCTGGTAAACTCCCTGGCAAACAATAGACATCAAATAATATTTGTTGAATGATCTATATAGGAATTATTGTCTCTCTTAAAGAAAGTCATGAACTGATTCTGTTTAATTTTCTTTAACTTTATGAGCATGCATATTTAGCCTGACTATGTGTCTGTGCATCACATGCATGCATGCCTGGTGCTCAAGAAGGCTGAGCGTGCCAGATCCCCTAGGACTGGAGTTCCGAACAGCTGTAAGCCACTATACAGATGCTGGGAATCTAACCCAGGTCCTCTGTTAGGGAAGCCAGTGCCCTTCACAGCCAAGCCATCTCTCCAGACTCCTGATTCTGTGTAAGCACTCTAGATAGACCTAGCAAAACATATATATATATATAAATATATATCAACTTATTATTATTATTGGTTTTTCGAGACAGGGTTTCTCTGAGTAGCCCTGGCTGTCCTGGAACTCACTCTGTAGACCAGGCTGGCCTTGAACTCAGAAATCCACCTGCCTCTGCCTTCCAAGTGCTGGGACTAAAGGCGTGCACCACCATGCCCGACTTACTATAGTGCACAAGGAGCAGTAAGGGATGGGTCAGTGGGTAAAGCGCTTGGCTGCAACACAGGGGCTGGAGTTAGAGTCTTAGCGTCCATGTACAAGTGCCTGGTGTGGTGGTACAAGCTGGAAATCTCAAAGCTGGAGAGATGGAGACATGAAGATGCCTGGGGCTCACTGGCCAGCCAGTCTTGCCTAACTGGTGACTTCCAGGCAAATTAGAAACCCCGTCTGAGGGAGATGAATGGCATCCCTGAACATGACACCCACGATTATTCTTTAATCTCCATATGTACATATGAGCACCTGTGTATACAGAAAGGAGAGTCAGAACAGGGTGGGGGGTAGGGTGGGGGGGCACACTGGGAACAGTGGGAGAATACTTGCTGTGCAAGCATGAAGATGTGAGTTTGGATCCCTAGCAGCCACACAAAAACCTGCCTGTGGTGACCCACCCCTGCAGCCAGCAGTGGGGAAGGCTGGGACAGGCAGAGGAGGCAGGAGCATTACTGCTGGGCAGCCAGTCCAGCAGAAACAGTAGGCCTCAGGTTTACAAGAAACCTGTCTCCAAAAGTTGTGTGCAAAGTAATATAGGAAGGCACCTTAAGTTACCTTTGGTCTCCACATGTCTATCTGTCTTGCCCCCCCACACACACACACAAACGTCTACAACATAAGATATTTTAAGAGTAGAAAATGAAGTGGTTCTTACTACTACTAGGAGTAAACTACTGTTACTAGTTTAATGAGCCAGGTGTGGTGTGACAGAGGTCTGTGCCATCCCAGCAGTCAGGCTGAGGCATCAGGACCGCCATGCCTGGGAGACAATCCTGGGCTACATCTCAGAAGACTAAAAGCCTCCTGTGTATCTCGTTTATGTGTGTCGGTGCACTCGCAGTTTCTCGTTTACCTGTGTGTCAGTATACTCGGAGTTCATGTACTTTAAATTGTGCCTCATCCTCTCCCATTAGGTCAGTTTGCCTTTATCTGCTTTTTAAATTGTCTCCCACTCGGCTGCTGTACCCACAAATACTCTGAAAGGCAGTTGTCAGGCAGATGGCTCCTTAGTGACAAGGAACTGCACGCTCACCTGCTCGGCCAGGCTGGTCCATCCTCGTGCTCATTAAGCAGGCAATAAACTTGTTATCCACTTGCTGGAGAACCTGCCATTCACGGAGAGAAGTAATGTGACACTAACCAAAAATTAGCCAATGCTTACCTGCATAAAGAGGTCAGACAATACTCAATGTGCTACAACCCACAGCCAGGACGCAGTGGAGCCGGCTAGGAGGTGACAGTGCTTGTCGTAAACCTGATCAGCTGAGTCTCACCTTTGGGATCCACATGGTGGCGGGAACTGTGTCTGGCAAGCTGCTCTCTGACCTCCACATGGGAGGCCTTGCTCCCAACAAGCACAACAGAGATGTGTTTTAAAACTGACTGTGAGGAAGTTCTTAGGAAGGATAAAAGGCTGGGCAGGCTGGCCAGGGAGGGGCAGGGAGGGGCAGGTGCTGCCAGTGCCACAGTGCACAGCTGCAGTAGTTCCAGCAGAGACTCTCACACACAGACTGCTAATGAACAGACTATTAAAGACAGTGTCTCAAAGGGAAGCCCTGCCTGGCTTGGAATTCTGTGTAGACCAGACTGGCCTCCATCTCACAGAGAGCCTTCTGTCTCTGCCTTGCAAGTGCTGGGATTAAAGGTGTGTGCCATCATGCACAGCCTAAAATACAAATTCTCAACTGTGAAAACCAAGGAAAACCATTCTGGAAGAACCAGTCTAGCTGTTCTGGTAACCGCCACCAACAGCTATACACTGTGGAGGTGCCCCTCTGTCCAGGCTCATGCTCCCCAAGGCCTCCCTCTTTCTGGATAACTGGGCCCCTGCTGCAATCCCAAGTCAACACCTGGGTAGGCATTGTGTAGTCTTTTTTTTTTTTTTTTCGAGACAGGGTTTCTCTGTATAGCCCTGGCTGTCCTGGAACTCACTCTGTAGACCAGGCTGGCCTTGAACTCAGAAATCTGCCTGCCTCTATCTCCCAGAGTGCTGGGATTACAGGCATGCGCCATCACCAACTGGCTGTTTGTGTAGTCTTGCATAACATTCTAGTTTGTTTCAACTCTGAAGCCAAGGAGACTGAGATAGTCAGAGCTGTGTACAGAGAACAGAGCAGAAAAGGACAAGAGTCAGGGGTCCTTCTGTTAACAAACTTCCCAGTCTATGGCTTCCGTGGCCTTTGCAGCCTCACAGAAAGAAGATCGCTTAAAAATGAGTTGTTTGTTTGTTTGTTTGTTTTTTGTTTTTTCGAGACAGGGTTTCTCTGTGTAGCCCTGGCTGTCCTGGAACTCACTCTGTAGTCTAGGCTGGCTCGAACTCAGAAATCTGCCTGCCTCTGCCTCCCACGTGCTGGGATTAAAGGCGTGCGCCACCACGCCCGGCAAAATGAGTATTTTTGCACAGTTAACGACAATGTTGATTTATAAATAATTTTTTGGTATTTTTTCATAGTTATAAAATATAAAATTAAAATATAATTCTCTGCAGAAATGTTAACAGTCCTTGATACTATCATCCTGAACTATAATTCATCCCCTGAAAACCTGCTCACACTATGAAAGGTATTCTTCTTGGCTACTAAAATTAATCTGGATTTTTTTTCCCTGAAGATAAAAATTCAAGGTTCCAGCTGGGAAATGATGGTAGTAGAGGCCAGCCTGGTCTACAGAGTGAGTTTTAGGACAGCCAGGGCTGCTACACGGAGAAACGGTGGCTTAAAAATAAAACAAAAATATTTTAAAAAATTAAATTGATGATGATGATGATGATGATTTAAGGTTCCAGTCAGATGATTAGCAAAGAAACCCATGTCTGATGCCCAGTCTTGGTTGTCAAATGACCACATCAGGAGCTAACCAAACCCAGATGACCACATCTGGAGCTAACCAAACTCAGATGACCACATCTGGAGCTAACCAAACCCAGCAGGCTGGCACACCTGCGAGGGGCTTTTTCTTAATTAAATCATTCGCGCCCCATTCTAACCCAGATCATTGACAGGGAAGATCCACCTTTAATCTGGGCTGCCTTCTGCTGGCAGCCCGTATAAAGGACACAGAAAGGACACTGCCTACCCTCACTCCCCTGGCAAGTGCGTCCTTCACTGGCATTAGGGCAACTTCTTCAGGATTATGTTGTAAACTGAAGACCAGGGGAGACAGCTGGCCTTGTGAACCGAACAACTACTGTATTCCTGAATGTACCATTGGTAGACAGCCATGGTTGGATCACAGCTTGAAAGCCATTCTATGTATAAATATGATATATACATATGTGTACATATATTCTCTCTCTCTCTCCACACACATACACACATGTATGTATGTATGTATGTATTTATGTATGTATTTATTTATTCATTCATTCTATCAGTTCTGTCCTCTAGAGAGACCTTGACTAATACAGTTTGTCTCATTTAAAAAAAATAATAAATTAGCTGGATGTGGTGGTGCACACCTTTAGCGCACACCCAGCATTCAGGAGGCAAACTGAGTTCAAGGCCAGCCAGGTCTACAAAGTCAGTTCCAGGACACTCAAAGCTACACAGAGGAACCATGCCTTGAAAAACAACAAAAACTGGGCTGGAGAGATGGCTCAGTGGTTAAGAGCACTGACTGCTTTTCCAAAGGTCCTGAGTTCAACTCCCAGCAACCACATAGTGGCTCACAACCATCTGTAATGGGATCTGACACCCTCTTCTGGTGTGTCTGAAGGCAGCTACAGTGTACTCATATATATAAAATAAACAAATAAAAAAGAAAAACAACAAAAACAAACAATCAAATTTCACAAAATTAGTTCATGTTAAGCATTTCATAGCTTTCAGTGTTGCTTTTACCTGCACAGAATGCATCATCTCCTTGGTGAAGCGGTAGGGATACAGCACATTGTGAACTTTAACAGCTAAGCTCTCAGCCTGGCCACTGCTGACATCAACAGCCACCTAGAAAGACCCAGTAAAGACAAACGTTTTAATTCTGTGAACCGTTACCAATGATTTCAAAGTCCATTAGAACCCTCATTTTGGGGGGCTTAGACTATATCAGTCAGTGGTACAGCACTGCCTAGCACATGCAGGGTTAATTCCTAGCACTGCAAAAAATAAAAGTAAACAAACATTTTCATATATCCTAGTAGAGACAGGATGAAGGCAGGAAAGCTATAGATTCAAAGGACTCTGAAAATAAGTTGTCTAACAAATTTTTTAATGAACACTGACAAAACCCAGCATTATTTCAGAACAATTTGTCTATGCTGCATGACTAAGTCCTTCAAGGCGTCTTAAGTGAAGAATCAGTAGTCAAACGCTGGTCTGTTACCCATGCTCATTACCATACTCAGTACATGCCGTGACAACACACCGAAGAAAGAACACTGCCGACACGCAGCCCTGTTCTTGCAGACGCAATGGTATTTTGTTTGAATGGTAACAACTTACTACCACCCTGTAAGACAGGATAAACGCATTCTCTCTTTACACTGAATATGCATGTTTAAGCCAAAATTCCTGACCTTTCCAAAACGCTGACTTCTCCTCTCACCATTAAACACTAATATCCAAGTAAATCATCTGGAAATCTGCCTACTTTCCATCCATAATTATAAATTCATATACTCAGGCATGCCCATACCCAGCTTAAATGAAGTTCAAATTTAAAAATAGGCAACAAAAAAGTACTCCAGACCTACCTCTGGGTATCGGGCAAACACTGGATTGTTCCATTCTGAAAACAAAGACTGCAGTGGTTCACTGACAGCGGCCACAGCATCTAGAACAAAGCAGGACAGATGCCATCAAGGCGCAGAGAGAGTGGATATCCTCCTCAACTGAGCTACAGTCTCAAAACCAGAGATCAGACACAGTATCTACACTTCACAATGTCAGAGCCAGTCCTGTATCCCTGTGTTTGTTCAGATGTTACTTCTTTGGTTTTGGAGACAGGGTCTTACTATTTGTAGCTCTGGCTGACCTAGAATTCACTATGTAGACCAGGCTGACCTCAAACCTACAAAGACTCAACTACCTCTGTCTCTTAAGTGCTAGGATTAAAGGTGTGTACTACCAGACCCAACCTAGATGCTACTTTTTTTTTTTTTTTTTTTTTTTTGGATTTTTTGAGACAGGGTTTTTCTGTGTAGCCCTGGCTGTCCTGGAACTCACTCTGTAGACCAGGCTGGCCTTGAACTCAGAAATCCGCCTGCCTCTGCCTCCCAAGTGCTGGGATTAAAGGCATGCACCACCACTGCCCATCTGATGCTACTTTTAAAACTAATATTATGACTGTATCTTCTGGCATAGTTTTTCTCCCAATTGTCTATAACAGTGTTTCAGGGGTCTGGGGAGATGGCTCAGAGGCTGTTCTTGCAGAGGACCCAGATCTGGTTCCTAGCACCCACATGGTGGCTCACAACTTTCTTAACTCCCAATTCCAGAGAATCTGCCTTCCTCTGGCCAAGGTCATTACATGCAAGTGGTACATAAACATACATAAACACTCCCATACACACAAAACAAAACTAACTAACTAACTAATTTAAAAAAAAAAAAAAAAAAAGGGAAGACTATTTCCAACTATGTGTCCAGAAAAAAACTAGAGTTCAAAGTTTCTTGTTGCCTTTGGTAAAAATATACTTAATCTATTTAAGAAACAACAACAAATAATAGATTTCTTTAGCTTTCTTTCAAAGAATTTTACAAAGATCAAACTACTGAAATATGGAGAAATTTGATCTTTAAAAATAAAAAACATTTCCCCAGTCACAGACACCATAGCCTACGCATAATCACCCCGCACGAACCTCCAATCTGGAAAAGCAATTTCTGATCTAAATGCGTGTGCTGAATTACTTAGCTGTGTCGTTAAGCAGAGCCGCGGGGAGTTCCTGGCTCCTCAGGCACAGCTGGTGCGGATCAAGCCTCAGACGGCACAGTGCTTTGTCTTCGGCACGGAGTGCACCGTGTGTACTAAGTGTCTCCACAGCCGCTGGGATTACTCACCTCCGCTGGGTCTCAGTGCGGTCCTCTCTTCCTGAGCTCTCGGGAGGAAAGGAAGAACAAGATCACTTCTGAATGGATGACACCTGTACTGAACCCCTAAGCAAAAAAGGAAAACCTACAAGTTTGAACTCAACATACACGTAAGATGCAAGTAACATACTATTAAGATTATGTAAAACCCCTTTCTCTATAAACTAACCAAGACATAAGGAAGACTACTAAACACTACACAGAAAATCAGAAGTTCCAATGAAACTATCTGCTAACTTACATTAATGCCTTGTTTCCTTATTCATGAATGTGACTCTCAGTAGCTGAAGGGAGGCAGTTGTGGGGTGGAAGGCACATTAGACAATGTCGAGTTATTTTTCATGGTCATATTTTGGGTAAATGGTGCAGCTACTGGACTCCAGCAGATAAAAGGGGAGGGAGGGCTAAACACCCTACAAGGACAGTTACTCAGGAGCGCCTTGTCACACTCGGTTGTACTTAAGATCCCCACAGCTGCAGCGGCCTTAACCAATTCCCAACTTCTGTCCCTTACCCACAACCTATGTCTCTACTGTAAGATGATTCATCGTGTTACATAGCTATCCCTCATAGATGAAGAGCTGAGAGGTCAGACGCCTCCCTCAGAGTCACACGGAACAAATGGCGCGTGAAGGTGCACAAAGATGAAGGAGGTCCAGACGCCGCCGTCTGGGGGGACACTGTCTAGTCCTAACCATCTTTCTGAAGTAAGAGCAGATTTGAGTCTTAGAAACAAAGACTTAGAAACATGGGGCCTGGAGAGGGGCTCAGCGTTAAGAGCTCCAGCTGTACTCCCAGAGGATCTGGGTTCAATTCCCAGTGCCCATACAGTGGCTCACAGCCATCTGTAACTCTAGTTCCATAGGATTTGACGCCCTCTCTGTCCTCCATGGACATGAGACACGAACATGGTGTACAGACATACATGCAACCAAAAATACTCAAACACATAAAATACAAATTTTAAAAAAAGGAGGGGTGGACATTTCAAGTAATAGAACTATTACTTGAAAAGGTGAGCCTGTTGGACAAACTAAAGCAAGACAGTAGCTAAGAGAATGTTGTTCAAGTCATAAGAAAGGACACTGATCTGGGGCTGTGCTCAGTGGTAAAGTGTATAATATGTAGAAGGCTCTGCACTGCAAAAAGAAGAAAAAAAAATTTTTTTTTTCTGAGACAGGGTTTCTCTGTATAGCCCTGGCTGTCCTGGAACTCACTCTGTAGACCAGGCTGGCCTTGAGCTCAGAAATCCACCTGCCTCTGCCTCCCAGAGTGCTGGGATTACAGGCGTGCACCACCACCGCCCAGCGAGAAGAAAATTTTAAAGAAAAAAATCCTGTGGGTTAAGGATATGACATTATTCTAAATTTACCTTTATATAGTAAAATTTGGGTTTCATGTAGCTCAGCTGGCCTTGAGGATGATCCTCCTGCCTCCACTTCCCAAGTGCTAAAGATTAATAAGGTAATTGCATGTTTACATTGCCTGTGTGGGTTCCTGTCCCACATTTCCATGTGAATGGAGGGTGGGAGGCGCCACCTTTTCAGTGAACTTGTTTTGATATCAAAATTATTGTTCATTTGGAACTTGATTTAACAGGATTCTCAAAAGCTCACAAGATATGGCAACCCAGGTGGTTAAGTGGACTGTAGAAGTTCAACATCTATGACATCTCCGAATACTTAGCAGAGCAGATGTCCGTGTTGAATGCGGCAGCTAAGATGTGCCCTTGGTTTTGGCAACAACCACCTGGCAGCTGGATGGACCCAGTTATTTGTTGGCTCTGTATCAGAAGCAGTTACATTTCAGGAAGATGAGGTGCCGCTGCCTTAGATGCTCCTCTCTGATAAGCGCTCAGCGCCCACACACCAGTGCATATGACCTACTCTAACAAGCACATAAAGATGCCTTAAGGGCAACTGGTTAGTCTCAAGAACAATACTAAAGTACAGGGGTTTCTCCTCCTATTAAATTCTCCAGAAGTTACAATAGTGCTTTTTTTTTTCCATAAGGAACAAACATTGGACACTAAAGGATTTATTTAACCTCAAGTAAATCAGAGCCTGCAACTAGAAATATTTATCCTAAGAAGACATTATAATTTGCAATTATATTCATACAATTTACATTCTTTTACAGCATTTGAGACTTTTAACAGGGATGCATATTTAATGTTTATCCTACTGGTGAAAGCTGAGATTATAGCCAGATGGGAATCAGCTTTACATCTCCCCACATCTGGCTCTAACACACTGCCAAAACAATGTCACTTTTAACGTTGCTGGAAACCTGAGAACCCAAAGTCCTAGACGAGGCTCTGGTGTTGCCTTGTGGCGTGACCTGAGAGCCACATTATTATCAACTTCTTACATCAGAAACATAGCAAGTGGATTGATATATGCATTATAGTAAAGTACATTTGAAAAATATAGTTATGAAGGCACCTTATCTAGCCTACATTTTGCAAAATGTTGGCCAAATCCTACTTTTTAGGGGAAGCTCATAAAATCACACTGTGCTGACCTAAAGATCTTATTGGAAATAAAGTTTTTTTCAACCTTAGGCTGACAGCCACAAATGGAAGCAGTCATGTCTCTAAAGACAATTTCTAAAATATATTTGGGAAGAAAGGGAAAACAGGGTGGATAAAAACTGTGGGTCTTTTAGCCATTAATAGTGTACCATTTTATTAAAATGAAGTTTCCCACTCTTACACACACAAACATCTTAGACACATGTAAATACACTTACATCTTTTATCAGTCTACTAAATTCTTATTACTAAATTCTTATATTTAAATATTGTTAAACCCAGTGAATCTCCCTGAGTGATTTATGAGAATCACTCATAAATCCAGTGAATCTACTGTGTTATTCCTTAAACACAGTAGAGGTCTTAAAACTTTGCCTTCAGAAGCTGAGTGTTGTGCTACATACCTTTAATTCTACAGAATCTAGAAGCAGGAGCTATCATGAGCTAAAGACAGACCTTGCTACAAAGAATTTTAGGCTAGCCTGGACTACATAACAAGACCTTATCTTATTATTCCTTGACCCTTCCCCCCAAAAAAAAACCCTCCAAAAGAATAAAACACAGCCTCCCGATGCCACCTGCTGAGGTCATCTCTATGAACAATAATTACATTGCTCTTTGGCCACTATTCTGTTCTCCAAAAACATCTCAGCAATGAAAGCTGCACACTTACCATTCCCAAGCAGGACATCCACGGCCACAGTTGTCAGGTCTTTAGTACAAGCAGTAGGAATGTCATCGGTAGGAGCAATGAATGTGCTCAGTCCCGTCATCCTGTTGATGTAAACCATTCTCCCCAGGGTTACATCAAAATGCTGCTGCCAATCCGCACAGGACCTATTTGATTCTTCACTTTTGGAACAAGAGCTTGCCTTAGATTCCTCACTCTGGGAACAGACTCCACCTCGGCTGTCAAGGCCGTCGTCTACCTGACTCACTGTCACTCTACTGACAGAGTCAGGGTTTCCGGTATATTGCTCTGAAGTTCTGATAAGAACATCTGAAGCTTTGCTGATTTTAGAATCATTACAGGGTAACAGCAAAGAAGTTCCTGGTTTCTCTGTGTCATCCGTTACATTGTCAGAAGGTAGAACACTGTTTTTATTGATGAAATCATCTTCTGAGGCGGAATCTGGCATTGGAAGCACATCACTCTCTCTTTTTTCAAGTTTATTTTTTAATAATTCACAAAAATGTAAGTCTAACCTGGTGCGCTGGCTGTTGTCTTTCCAACTGGGATCTGAATCTGGAAGTTCACTAACATGACCTGTCATCCCCACTGTTTGATTCTCTTTTTCCAAATCCTTTAGTCTGGATAATTTAGAAGCCAGTGATTCAACGGACTTCTCAACATCAGGTTTACTGTTACAGTGAGAGAACTCTGCCAGAGTAACAGGACTTTCCCTCAAATGAGGCATCCGTTCTAAGCGATCTTCTTTGGGGAATGACATTTTCTCTGGGGACAGGATGGGACTTAATGGTTGGCGAGTATCGCTGTGTTCCCCAGTAGTGACTTCACAGCCATCAGACGCATCGAGGCAGCTCTTGTCTTTCAGAAGAACATTAGGATCATTGTGAGGCTCAAGATGGGTCCCGACTCCAGTGTTATTATCCTCTCCTGTATCTAGGGAATTGTTAACCTTCCCATACTGCCTCTTAAACTTCTCTAAAGACCCTACTCGTGAACGCAAGCTTAGCTTCCTACGAGCTATGGGTTTGAAGGAACCTATTTTATCTATTTTCTTACAAGCACTGGAAACATATCTACACCATGGAAAGGAAGATGTATCAGGCAAAAAGCAATCTGTGTGTGATTCTTCACAGCTTTCCTGAAAAAGAGTCAAGTTGTCACCTGCTGCGACAGGTGTGTTCTCTGTCCCATAACCTGTATTTGTTCTGCAAAATCTTTTGTTGGGCAGTTGAGTGGATTCTTTACTTAAAATGCTTGTTAAATCGCTGCTGTCTAGAGTCTCAAGTGCATGGTGTGTTCTATTTCCAAAAGTTTCTTGGGCACTTACAGGACCAGGCCGAGCATAATTTTTAAATGAATGTTCTGTCTCAGTTGATTTAGCGTGCTCACTCTGTAGCACATGAGTTATAAAGCCAGTGGAGCATAACTTAACTTGTCCATAACTGAAAACATTTATTCTTCCACTACTACTGAGCTCCTTTTTCCTGCTTCCCCTCTTCCTCTGAGTACCCTGTACTCTTAATAATGCTGTCTCACAAGGCAGCGGCTGGCACCCCGCTTCAGGAGCACCTTTAAGTTTCTCCAGTTGACTCTGAACTTCACTATTTTGGGGAATGCTGGCAGCCATGACATTAACAGTACTACTTATCGTCTGCATTTCTAGATCAGCCTCTCTCTTCTCAAGGAGAAGATGGGTTTGAATGGGGCTTGAAAACATTTTTGGGCTGGTTTCATGTGGCCTTTCTGAAGTCCTATTTTCCAACAAAGGTATTTCCCGTTTCTCATTTTCTCCGGAGTGTGATGTTTTGGCTACCTCCTCTTCTGACACCTGTGACTCTAAGTAAGCACTGCTGCTGTTGTGTTTCGCAGACTCTGCCGTCTTACTACAGCCCAGGCCATCCGAGTCCATTGCTGTCTTTTCTTTGATAGCTTCTGAATCACCAGAACTTCGTGTGGTTTTATTTTCTAGAGTAGCTATTCTTTTCACAGCTTTTGACTGCAAATTAAACATTTCATAGGAGTCCAAAATATTATTACACGCTTCCTGGAAACTGCTCTGGTCACACTTCTCATGAGTAGACACATGTGTCTGAAGAGTTGTACCAAACAAACTGAAACCATTATCTTCATTAAATTCCTTAATGTCTTCCCCTGATAATTCTACAAATAATTTTTCTTGCTTTAAAAACTTTTTTACTCCTTCCTGAATACAAATCAACACAGTATCCCAGTTCTGAAACTCAATCAGAGTTTTGGCTGGCTCGATGCAGACGTCGTACTCACAGAGCCGGCACTGCACATTGATTACATAGATCCCGTGGAGTTCTGAGGCGGAACGGTGTCGAGGGCTTGAATTCATTTGCCTATTGGCAGAGCCACTCTTTGGCCTGCAAATAATACTTTCTTTTCTTAATAAAAAGTCAATAAGTTTATGCAACTTTGTTCTTAAAATTAGTCTTCTGTTCACAAACAAAAACTGCATATTCTTATTGTAGTGTGCTTCAGAACTGATGTGGCCACTAAACTCAAATTCCTTATATTTAAAATGTATTTCTCTTAACTTTTGGGACTTGCCCAATCCATAAATTTGACAAAATCGAGAACATGTGTCTTTGGTTTTAGAGAGCTGAAGCACCATGGAACCAGAAACATCATTCCTCAAAGAGAAAGAAATGGAGGGGTGCATAAGTGAGAGGGCTTCTACCCTCTGCCTGACTCTCTCAAACTCCAGTCTAGGGTCCATGCTCTTCCTCCGCACAGGAAACTGGTAAAACAGGTTATAGACGGTTACTGTGGTCCCCACACTTGGTCTGGTCCAATCAGCCTCGCGGGCGGTGAAGGCTTTTCCGTTCTGAAACATTTTCATGAAGGTTTTCAATGTCGTGCTGTCCTTGGATGAAATTTCCACAGCACCAGCCATGTCCGCTATGCTTGCCAAGGCCTCTCCTCGGAAACCGTAAAATGCTGGGTTCTCCAGGTCCCGGACCGAGTTGCATTTACTAGTAAAATACCGGTTTCCCACCTTCTCCACGTCGTCCCCCGCCATCCCAAGTCCATTGTCTATCACTTGAACTTGGAAGGTTTCCATATTCACTCTGATGGCCACACATGTTGCTTCAGCATCAATGCTGTTAAGGGTAAGCTCCTCAACGCACTGGCCCAAGGAGCTTATGGCTAAACCGGAACGCAACTTGGTTTGTACTTCATCTGACAGACACCTGATCATGGCAGGGAGACATGTGGAAGGAGAGCCAGTGACTACTGGCTTCCTTCTCTGACTGGAAATAACCACCTACAGAAAACAAAGCAAAACACAACATGTACTCTCATGTACTCTCAACATCAAACCTCAGTGAGAGCACATCACCCATTTCTCTCGACAATTACAAGGAACTACAGTTTGAGTTAAATAAAGTATTAAAACCGAAACGCAAAAGAGAAGTACACTTCTGGTTTCTAGACAGCACACAAAACTCATGCCCTGGTACAATGGACTTCAGTTCCAAAGAAGCATTCATAATTTCATAATTTTCGCTGTTCCTAAAATGAATGCCCTAAAGTGAAATTATAATTACGCTGGATGTTGACCCATAAAGACACTATTCGAATTTCTAAGTACTTCACTAAAAACAGATGCCTAAATTAAACACAGCTAAGAGACATTAGCTAGAAATTATTTATGAAGAAAGTCCAAGCTGGTTTCATAACATTTATACTTTACACAATAACCACGGCTTTTAGAAAACCTTTTGATGTTCTAAGACACTAAGTAAGAAGGTAAAACAATGGGACAAGGTCAAAGTCAAACCTATCGAGGAGACACAGTAAGGCGTTACTAATGCCATGATTACTTTCTCAGAAAGAGGTGGGGGGGGGGAGGTAAAACTGCTTTGATATTTAAGTCCTGCTCCTGTGTTGCTCCATAGCTTGCTGAAAGGCCTTTATGACTGATATTCGTTTATACTGATACTCCCGGTCTTTTATATCCCCAGAACATAGCTTGGCAATAACAAGTGATGGTATGAAGTGGTCGGACCCTGATTCTAAGTTTTCTTATACAAACCCTAGGACTCTATCTGGGTCGTTAAAGGTCTCATTCTTTTTTTTTTTTTTTTTGGTTTTTTGAGACAGGGTTTCTCTGTGTAGCCCTGGCTGTCCTGGAACTCAGAAATCCGCCTGCCTCTGCCTCCCAAGTGCTGGGATTACAGGCGTGCGCCACCACGCCCGGCTCTAAAGGTCTCATTCTTAAGCGACAACACTGTGGCCGGTGACAGGGCCGGCTTTTTTAAAGCCCGGGAAAACCGGGGGTACGACTGCTCTCTAAGGCAACGCATTTAGCAGCCGTTGGCAAACGGGGTGACTGTAATGAGCAGTTCTAGGGTCTAGATAGTGGGGCGTCCCGTGCAGGCCGGGCCGCGCCTGCGCAGTCCGCCCGCCCCGCCTCTCCGGGAGAGCCGGGGCCCGCCAGACAGGCCCGGGGCAGTCACCACTGCTCCTGTCCAGTTAGACAAGCTCTCGGGACCATATTTCATCACGTGCGTTTCCCCCTTCACCTCGAATCTCCTCCATCAACTCTCACCGACCAACCACCTCCAACGCAGTACGCATCCTCCGGAGCATGCGCCTTCGAGACGCCGCGAGACGGTTTCTGCGTGACGTCTCAGTGCGCAGGCGCCAAGGTGGCCAAGCTGCGCATCCCCTCACCTGGCCGGTCCCAATTAGTTCTCGCGTCTTAGTCTCTTTCGAAATGGGGTGAAAGGCTGTTTGTAGTAAATTTTACTTTGTTCCCTTTCTCGTTCTCGTCTCCTTTGCATGTTCTAATATTTAGTTTCACATATATTTTTCTTGTTTCTTTAGTCTTTGCTCTCGCTAGATTGTAAACTATGTGAACATAGAGGTTTGTTTTTGATTACTGAATGCAGAACATTCTTAAAAATAATGCTTTTTCGGAGCTGAAAAAGGCAGCGAAGCCTCTCTCAATCTCTATCTTTCTCTCATTTTTTGTTTTGTTTTGTTTTGTTTTGTTTTGTTTTGTTTTGTGTTTTCAAGATATAATTCCTCTGGAAATCACTTTACAGACCAGGCTGGCCTGGAACTCACGGAAATCCACCTGCCTCTGCCTCTGCCTCCTAAACGCTGGGGTTAAAGATGTTCACTCCCCCTCGCCCGCCCAGCCCAAACTCTTCTTTTTTTTTTTTTTGAAACAGGGTTTCTCTGTGTTGCCCCGGCTGTCCTAAAACTCACTTTGTAGACCAGGCTGGCCCAGAACTCATAAATCCGCCGGCCTCTGCCTCCTAAATGCTGGGATTAAAGGCATGCGCCACCACCGCCCAGCCCAAACTCTTTAATTTGCAAATCAGGGTCCCTCCTTCCGTCTCTCTTTCTCCCACCCCGCTGCCATATCATCACTACTTTTTTTTTCTACCTGAAAGAGCACAGTGAGAATATTTGAGAATTATTAGGCAATCCTCAGTTTTGTCTTCTGTTTCATTGAAATCTCCTTCCTGAAACTTTTTGTTTTTCGAGACAGGTTTCTCTGTGTAGCCCTGGCTGTCCTGGAACTCATTCTGTAGACCAGGCAGGCCTCGAACTCAGAAATCCACCTGCCTCTGCCTCCCAAGTGCTGGGATTAAAGGCATGTGCCACCACTGCCCAATGAAACTCTTTAAAAAAAAAGATTTATGTATTTTATGTGTATGAGTTTTTGTCTGCACACCAGAAGAGGGCATCGGATCCCTTGGTCTTAAAGACTGTGTAAACCACCATATGGGTACTGGGAATTGAACTCAAGATTTCTAGAAAAGCCACCAGTGTTCTTAATTGCTGAGCCATCTCCACAGGGCACCCATCCCAACTCCCTTTAAAGGAACTTATGACAAATTTTAAAATAAATATATATTTGTTTAATTACTAACCAAACCAAATCAGACTTCCGGAGCCAATGAAGCAAAGGTCTGATTATTGTTAAGTTTGCCAGGGCTTCACGTCAAAAGGCCACAGGCTGGGTGGCTTAAGTAGCTGGGGAATTTTGTTTTGTTTTGTTTGTTTTCTTTCCAATTCTGGGACTAGTCAAAGATCAAGGCCAGGATTCCTTCTTGGGTGTGGCTGTCTTCACGTGGTCTTTTCTGCTTACACACTTCTGAGTCAGCTGTCCAATGGGATTGGTCCTTGGGTTAGGGTTTAGGCCTGCAAATGAGGGGAGGCGCAGTCCAGCCCATAACTACTTTATCTGACTTTCTAACCCTTGGAAAAGGAATGACAGTAGAAGTTCAACACAGCATCTGAACAACCCAACCTGGTGGCATTTGCTCTCACTATACAGGAAGTGTCCCGTGTAAACAATGTAAAGAAATGACAAAGTTACTCCTCTTTCAGACCTCTTTAAACTACCTCAAAATCTTCCTCTCACAATAACGAATTCATCATGTTGCCCAAAAGTTTCCTAATGATTAAAAAAAGAAAAGAAAGAAAAGAAAGCCTGCTGGGCAGTGGTGGTACATGCCTTTAATCCCAGCACTTGGGAAGCAGAGGCAGGCAGATTTCCGAGTTCAAAGCCAGCCTGGTCTACAGAGTGAGTTCCAGGAAAGCCAGGGCTATACAGAGAAATCCTGTCTCAAAAAAACAAAACAAAACAAAAAACAAACAAAAACATTTAAGCATAAGGTTCTAATGTGGTTTTATTGGTTAGAACTGTACACATTTGTATTTCATCATACATGTCATACATGGTAACTTTTCAAACATGCAACCAAAATAACTTACTAACAAATTCTAATACTGAGTACAGAATAGTTCTATTTTTTTTCTATCGATAAAAAAGGAGTGGTTATGTTGGAAAAAATTAAAATTTGTGTCATTATTTTATAATTTGGAAGTCTGCATAATCCAAGTTTGAGATGACTTTCTCGTTGTTGAAGTTCGCTCTGTCGATGTGTGACTTGGGACTTCCTCTTGTCTCCAGCCACTCCTTCATAAAGCGCACCTTGGAGATGGGGCCTTGCAGTTGCCCTTGTACCGTGCCCCGGTTGGTGTTCTGAACCCAGCCCACCAAACCTAGCTTTTTACCCTCAGCCTAAGGGAAGAAGAGAGAGAGAGAGGTATGGTGAGATTGCACAGAACAAAGCGAAGCAGAATCTGTGCCCAGCATCCTGGCCGGGAGTCAAACCACCGAAACTAATTTGACATTGTCCAGAAAAATCAAAACAGACACCAAAGAGGATCTCATGGCTGATTTTTAGCCACTTGATTCCATTTCCCTTTTTTTTATTCTACAAAACTCAGCATTTGAATTCTTTAACATTTTCCATTGCATAGTAACTGCAGTTAAGCACTAGAGTGAGCCCTCAAAAGATGCCTTCAGGATGATTTCCTAATGCTTATATCTTGTTCGTTTCTTCTCTTTCTTGAGACAGTCTCGTTAAGTCGCCTTGGCTGGCTTAGATAGAACTCATGATGTGGACCCAGTTAGCCTTGATCTTCCGCCATCATCCTGCCTCTGCCTTCTTTCTGAGTGCTGGGATTGTACAGCATCACGCCTGCCTTGCCAAAAGACGGGAGGTGGGAAAGACCCTGAGTTTCAGTTTGGCTTTGCAGTCCTGGGTTTTCACCTAGAGCCCCATACATGTTTCCAAGGCAGGCAAACACTCCAGCTCTAAACTAGACCCGAAACCCTCATTTTCTCTTCTCCTAATCAGCAATCTAGTGAGTGTGTTAAACAGAAAAAGCTTCAAGTTATTTGATCCTCCCCTTTGCCTTTAGCAAGGACCACACCTAAACAAATCCAGATGAAGGGATCCATTGTATCTTTAAAGATCATTACACAGTATTTCACAATTTCCTGGGCAACACAAGCATTGTTTTTACTGTGGAGGAACTCTAACCCAACATGTTTACATTGCACCCGGAGCCCACTTTCTGTCACACTTGGTGGAGAAGGGACGCAGCTGTGTGAGGCCTCTGAACACTCCGGGTTCAGGAGGCTCCACAGCTATCAGGTTTCCCCTTGCCTTTCTGGTTAGATCATGGGCCTGCTTGTGGAAGACCTGGGCCGCTGGAAGAGACCAGATTGGCAGCCTGGAGAAATCAGGCCACATCCCTACCGCAGCTCTCTCTGGACCAAGAGTTAAGAAGCCATGGAGTGTATGTATATAGCCTCATAACCCATAGCCCCTAATGTATATGGTCCTATCCAGTACCTGGCTCCACAATGCTCCCCATCTTGTAGGCTATCCTAAGCTAAATCACTAAAAATAACTTACTGACAAACTTTACTATTGAAAAGCATAAAAGTCAGATATTTCCCTTTGTTTGGGGGATTTCATTGAAGGCTCCATCTCTTGTGGGCATTCCCTCTACCCCTACTATGACTGCAGTAGGTGCCTCTCTTTCCCTTTTCTTTTTTCTTTTTTTAATTTTTATTTTCTATATTCTATGTTTACATTCCAAAGGCTTTCCCCTTTCCCAGCCCCCCCACCATACGTCCCATAATTCCTCTTCCCCCCTCTTTTTTTTTTTTTTTGTTTAAGTTTTTTTTTTTTAAAGGTTTTTGTTGTTGTTGTTGTTGTTTTGTTTTTTTGTTTTTTTTTCCGAGACAGGGTTTCTCTGTGTAGCTCCGGCTGTCCTGGAACTCACTCGGTAGACCAGGCTGGCCTCAAACTCAGAAATCCGCCTGCCTCTGCCTCCCAAGTGCTGGGATTAAAGGCGTGCGCCACCACCGCCCAGCAAGTATTTTTTACTATTGTGTCCGTTTGTAAATGGCCCAAGGGAGTGGCACTGTTAGGAGGTGTGGCCTTGTTGGAGTGGGTGTGGCCAAGTTGGAGGAAGTACATCATTGTGGAGGTGGGGCTTTGAGGTAATATGAGCTTAAGCTCTGCCCAGTATGAGACACACTGGTCTCCTACTGCCTTTGGATGAAAATGTAGAACTCTCAGCTCCTTCTCCAGCCCCATGTCTGCCTGGATGCTGCCATGCTCCTGCCATGATGATAATGGACTGAACCTTTGAGCCTGTAAGCCAGCCCCAATTAAATGTTGTCCTTATAAGAGTTGCCTTGGAGCCGGGCGGTGGTGGCGCACGCCTGTACTCCCAGCACTTGGGAGGCAGAGGCAGACGGATTTCTGAGTTCGAGGCCAGCCTGGTCTACAGAGTGAGTTCCAGGACAGCCAGGACTATACAGAGAAACCCTGTCTCGAAAAACCAAAAAAAAAAAAAAAAAAGAGTTGCCTTGGTCTTGGTGTCTGTTCATAGCAATGAAACGCTAAGACAACTGTGTATATACGGATGGGGTGTGGTGTGTGACTGTGTGAGTGCTGGTACCCACGGAGTCTAGAAGAGAGCAATGCCCCGTGCCCTGGAGCTAGAATTAAGAGTTGGTTATGAACCATGTGTGTTCCAGGAACTAAACTTGGCTCCTTTGGAAGAGCAGTAATGGGGTGCTGAGCCGTCTACCCAGGCCCCTAAGTGAAATGATGCTCCTTTTTATTTACACTTACACCTATAGGGGTGGGGCGCAAAAAGTATGGCAGTCAGAGGACTGCTTGCAGAAGTCCGCTCTTCCTTCTGCCATGAGTGTCCTTGGGATGGAGCTCAGTACAGCAGTTTTGGCGGCACGTGCCTTTACTCACTGAGCCACCTTCCCATTCCTCTCCGAATTTTAAATGAAAGCCTTTAAGCCCTGCCATGTTGCCTGATCTGATGTATTATTAATGCTCTGCTACCTCAAGGCCTGCCCGCAGACCCCATAGTCACAAAGTTCTCCCAATAAAGCCCATCTCTAAAGGAGGATCCCATGCCAGCCACCTTTCCAAACCTCTTCCTAGTGTTTCATTTCTCTCATCTAATAAATAATCACAGTGCCTTTAAAGCTGAACATGTGAGGGCTGGAGAGATGGCTCAGGGGTTAAGAACACTGGTTGTTCTTCCAGAGGTCCTGGGTTCAATTTTCAGTATCCACATGACAGCTCACAACCATTTGTAACTCCAGTGTCAGGGGATCTGACACCCTCCTACACACATACAGGCAGGCAAAACACCAATAAACAAAAAATAAAAAAATAATTAAAAAACAATATAGTTGCACAAGCTTCTGAAGAGCAGCTGCTGTGGGTTTTTTTTTTTCCTTCTCAGCATTCATTATTAAGTTGTGGCAGAAGTAAGCATTTA
The DNA here is from genome assembly GCA_964023405.1 of Apodemus agrarius. Taxonomy (NCBI): domain Eukaryota; kingdom Metazoa; phylum Chordata; class Mammalia; order Rodentia; family Muridae; genus Apodemus; species Apodemus agrarius. The sequence goes on along the minus strand of OZ030011.1, from coordinate 37,986,187 downwards.
GGAAAGACAGTGATGTACTGCAGCGAGTTTTATTGCTACGTAAATTATAATTAGGATATTATATCCTACATTATAATTAGGATATTATATCCTATATTATAATTAGGATATTATATCCTACATTATAATTAGGATATTATATCCTATATTATAATTGCTGATCGATCATAGAAGCGATTGGATTACAAAAGAGCATGGGAACTAACAGGATTGCATGTGCAAATGCCACAAATGTGGGAAACTGCTGGAGTTTGCCAAGGAAAGCATTATGCACAGAAAAAAACAATAATGTTTTGAGGAGGAACTAGGTGGAGCATCCATCAAAAGAGTTGTATTCAAAGCAGACGTGCTTGCATAATGAACAAAAATATTTCCATCAAATAATAGTCTCAGGGATGCTGGGCGGTGGTGGCACATGCCTTTAATCCCAGCACTCGGGAGGCAGAGGCAGGCGGATTTCTGAGTTCGAGGCCAGCCTGGTCTAGAGTGAGTTCCAGGACAGCCAGGGCTACACAGAGAAACCCTGTCTCGAAAAACAAAAACAAAAACAAAAACAAAAAACAAACGAAAGTCTCAGGATGGGATACTAAGGCACGGAGAAAAAGCAGGATCTACCACAGTGCGTGCTGTTGAGTGCTAGAGGGGAATGAGTGCGTTCTGAGGAAGGCACCCCTGCCACCCAGCCAGCTGTGGAACTGCACCCCTGTGCTTCACGTAAGCTGGCAGCATCCTGCTGTCAAGTCACCATAGGTGGTAAGCAGCTATCAGCATGGCTGTGCAGTCACGAGCAGGAGGCTCTATCAGTCAAATGAATCTCTAATTTGAAAGGTGACTGACCTGGATTCCTGTCAACAAGACACTCCAAATTCTGACCCAGAATTCGGAGGATGGGAATTTCCAACAGGTTTTATTTGTGTGCTAAACTCTGCTCTTGGTTTTAAATGGTATCAGGATACTGCTTGCTGATTCATGCTCAGAGCTGGATATCCAAGCGCTGGAGGAGTCTGTCCTCTGGGCTAAAAGCATAGCAGTTGGGATTACTGGTGAAGGCCTCATATTACACCCAACAGCAGTTCGTCTTCCGAGAGGGAGGGTCACAAAGCAGTTCCTAGGGGCTCTCAGCACGGCTCACTAGCTGGCACAGAGGGCAACTACACTCTACCCCTCCCTACATTATACAGGGCGCTAAGGATGGGGGTGGGTAGGAACTGCATGCTGTTGCTGCCTGTAAACTTGCTGGTTTACCAAGCTACCCTTGCGTGGAATAATGTTTGGTCTGTTCTTGGTACCCGATCTAGGGTGAACAGACATTTATTCATGTCTCTCCAGGAAAAATTAACAAAACAATGAATAAAGTGAAATTCCAATAGGCTTCTTTGAAAGGAAATTCCTATATGCTAATACCATACCATAATCCATTTTCCATGGCCGGCAAGATGGCACAGCAGGAAAAGCTACTTGCCACCAAGCCTGGTGACCTGAGTTTAATCCCCAGGACACACACAGTGGAAGGAGAGAAGTGACCCCCACAAGTTGTCCTCTGACATTTACATGCATGTACATACATACACATACACATACATACATCCAATAAAAACATTTCTGCTTACACAGTCCCCCAATACATATATATTATTATTATATATCATATATTAATATAATAATACATATAATGTTATATATGTTTCATTTTCATTTTCTCTTTTGAGGTCAGGTCTCACTATTGTACCCAGGCTGGTCTGGAGCTCCTCCAGCCTGTGAGTATGTGCACCACCGTGTCAAACCTTCTAAGAATGATTTAAAGAATCTAATCACCAGTTCTTGTTTTCAACCTAAAAAGAAAGTCTCTCAAACGAATAACCAGAACTCTGCTTTAGTACGCTAGGGAAAGAACCAGCTCACAGGATGGCCCTGCTGGCAGGAGAACTCACATGGGGCCTGACGGCCTGAGTAGGTTACGAGTCCCCCAAATCTGTGGAAAGGGAGAACCGAGCAGGAGAGAAGGTACAGTAGCGGGCCGGCCGTGTGCGCTGTGGGAACAGAGCCTGCAGAGGCCGGCGCTGCTCAGGCCTCTGGAGTCTGCTTCTCTCAGGATGCTTAGCTATCTGGGAAAGCAGGGGCCACGTGAGCTAAGGAGAAGGGGCGTCTGGCAGAGCCTAGCATGCCTTTTTTTCCTTGTCCCCAAATGCCAAACAAACATACATTGCAACCCCTGCACCCTAAAAAACTCCCCAAAGACTAAGTGATTAAAACATGAAAAACCTTAGGGAAAAACCAGGCATGACTCTTCATGTCCTTAAATCACTAAAAGTACAAATCACAGCACTACAAGTTTAGCTCTCACCCCTCCAACCTCCCAAAAAAAGCAAAATTGGGAGTTCAAAAGTAAATCCTCCTGCTGGGCATGGTGGCTCATGTCTGTCCGTAGGCCCAGTATTTGGGAGAAAACTATGAGTTTGAAGCCAACCTGGGCTGTACAGTGAAACTTTCTCAAAATGAAAACCTTTGATGCCTGAAGAAACCCTAGCAAGAAAAAGGAACTCTCCAAGATGGAAGAAATGTTGGCATCAGACATTTGCTAGGAGACTAGGACCCAGGCAGAGGCTGGAGAGGCGCTCAGTGGTGAGGACCACTTGCTCTTGCAGAAGACCCGGGTTCATTCCCAGAACCCACACTAAGTGACTCACAACTGCCGGAAACCCCACTCCACGGGACGTTCACCCTCTCCAGGCCTCTGAAGGCACCCACACACACTCTGCCGTATGCTCCCACAGTCACACAGATGTACACACAAATGCAAGTTTTTAAAAAGAGAAAGAATGCTGAGCATGGCAGCACACACCTTTAAACCCAGCACTCGGGAGAAAGGAGCATGTGGCTAGCTCTTAGGATCCAGGCCAGTCAGGGCTAAAGAAACCTTACCTCAGACTAAAAAAATAGGAGAGGTAAGAGACAGAGACTTAGTATCTGGATGGAGCAGATAAAGAGGTGTTAATACAAACATAAAAAAAGAAGCCGGGCGGTGGTGGCGCACGCCTGTAATCCCAGCACTTGGGAGGCAGAGGCAGGCGGATTTCTGAGTTCGAGGCCAGCCTGGTCTACAGAGTGAGTTCCAGGACAGCCATGACTACACAGAGAAATCCTGTTTCGAAAAACAAAAACAAAAACAAAAAGAAACATAACTCACTTTACGGGACAAGGGTTTGAGTAGAAAGTTCTCCAAATATATATCTTTTACATGCCAATAAGCACATAAAGAGACTCATTATTCATAGGTAAAGGCAAAGCAAAACCACCCTGAGATTGTACAGTATGTTATTCAGCCTTAAAAAGGAAAGAAGCTCTCCTCAGGACGTGTGGCTGAATCCTGAGGGCAGGATGCTCGGGAGTAAGGCAGTCACAAAAGGACAGATACTTTACGAGTCCACCCATGAGCTGGCTAGAGTGGTCAAGTTTATAGAAATCCAGCATGATGGAATGTGACATAGGGCTCTTGCCGCCAAGCCTGATGACCTGAGTTTGATCCCTGGAATTTACAGGATAGAAGGAGAGAACTGACTCCAGTAGGTGTCCTCGGACTTACACTGCATACATGGCCACCAGGGGCTGGTGGAGGGGAAGACCGGAGCCGTGGCTAGTGGGTAGAGTTTCAGTCTTTTCAGATAAAGAAAAAAGTGTCTGTGTGGGGTGCAGAATGTTCTCCACCCCAAATGTTCCTTGGTGATAAGACGAGAATGTCGGAATGTTCTTAAGGTTACCACAATGTGTTTTCAAAGGGTTAAAATAGTAAGGTTTTCAGTACACATATTCTACCATAATTTTAAGAAAAAACGTGTTACTGCAGATAATTTGGAATATTATCTTCCAAATGGAAGGATGGCTAATGACAATTATCTTTCTGTTATTTATTTGTACTTTACTTCTATGGGATTGAAGAGCATTACTTGTACGACTTGAGTTTTAAATACTTTTTACCTGAACCCAAACAATGAAAACTCCCCAGGAGTTACACTATGTCGCATCCAGGGCGGCTGTAGTGAGCAGAGAGACAACTCTGCCGAAGACAGAAGGCAAACTGGGCTTGCCCTTGTGCACTGGAGAGATTAGTGATGGGGAAACTGAGGCAGAGGATGCCAAGTCCGTTGTTAGCTGGTAGAGTGCTTGCTGAGCATGCAAATGTCCCCGGGGTTGAGTCCCAAGATAGGAAAAAAAAATTGAGGTGTTGAGAAGTTGGAGGAATAAACTTTAGGCATGATGGATGGTTCCCTAATTTACTCTGTGATCGGTCCACCTAATGTCACCTCTCTATCTTGATTGATGTCGTCACTTTTTGTAAAAGTGACTTAGCTTGGCGACGGTACAACAGGGTGCGCTAGCGGTATTTATTATGCACCAGAAGGTGTCCAGGTGCTCCCTTCCCACTCTCCCAGCTGCCATTTGTCAGAACCAGGCCACCTGTCCATCACTTGGTGATGCACCCCGACACTTAAGCCCATAGGCCACATACCTGAGTGTACTTGCGGAAAAACACCCCTTGAACCTTTCCAAAAATTTCGTAATCCACTGAGACCAAGGTGTCCCCTTCTGCCATGCTCAAACCTGTCAGAGACAGCAAGGTGAGACATCATCCTAAGAAAGGGCTGCACCCGTACTCCAACACCATGGGGGACTCTCCGGAACCTCTGGGTCCCGGAACTGCAGGGAGTAAGTAGTTGGGTGTAAACTCAAGCCCCTGGTCGGGGGGCCTTCACCTGCTCACCGCGCTACCCTTGCAGCCCTGAAACCGCCATCCATCCTATCCCCATGCAGCCCGCAATCCCCTCCACTGACACTTGGATGATGCGAGCGGCGGACACTCGAGTTTCCGGGGCTTCCCCCACTAGCGGCTGAAAAGCCCCAAAGACCTTCAGAACAACCGCTCGCGCAGCGCTAACCGCCGCTTCCGGAAGTTTAGAGCTCGGCTTCTCTAACGCTGCCCTGCACGCCCATCACCGCAATCTAACCAATCAATGGTGGCTCCTCGGCCAAGAGCCCGCCCGAGGGTGGGGCTTCAGGACAAGTGGGTCACGTTTTGGAGAGAGCCTGGGACTGATTTTTAAGCTGAGAGTCCGGTTTTCACATACAATGACCACTAAGTATGCTCCTCTTGTCATTTCTCCGTGGGAATAGAAAGGCATAGACAAAACAATATGTCCACTCATAAACCAAAGCCCAACGCCCTCCTGGGTGCCTAGGGCTGTTAGCATAGTCAGTGACTGTAATAGCAGAATCTGTCCTGCTTTTTTTTTTTTTTTTCCTTTTTTCAGTTCTCTTCCAATTCTGGGTCATGCATAATTTGGACTTAGTAGCAAGAGACAACAAATGCACACGGCATCACAGTGAAGTCATTCTATCTGGGGTTTTGGAAGCTGCTACCCAGAGTCTACCTTACTAAGATTATGCTTAAAATTGATAAACAATAAAGCACGGGCAAGTCATTCGTGGCTCAGGAATCTCAATAGAATCAATAAATCTAAGCAAAATAACCACATTGCATGTATTTGCTTTTGGAAAAAGAGAATTACTAAGGGGTTTTTTAGGTGAAGATTGCTAAAATTAAGATTTGATTTGTATGCATTGGAATTCAGCTACCGTTAGGATCAAGAATGTGTATGAAGCAAATTGTGTGTGGCATTTATTGTTCCTTCTTAGATTGCTTGTCTATGTCATATCACCTCATAACTCCGGACCCCGTGTGTTAATATGTCGGGCTGGCAGACTTGGCAAGATGAGAGTTTGTGGTGGTAGCCATGGAAATCTAGCATTACACTAGTTCCCCTGTTACAAAGTCATGAAGCCCCTTGCTGGGAGGAGCGGGGGCAGGAGCAGGACTAACTGAATGTGTCCTTGGCAATATCTGAAAACAACGCTAAACATTGTGTTTGACTGATGCAATTTCTCTAAAATTCAATTAAAGTCCGTTTCCCTATAGGTTCCAAACCCACTGAGTAATGGATGTAGTGAAATGGATGGAACACCATATGGTGTGCAAGAGGCAGGATATATAATCGTTGCCCTCAAAGAGTTCTTTATCGTAGCTGTGCATGCGCAGAGCGACAAGGTCACGTGCAATGTGCTATACGAAGAAGCAGAGAGATTAAGTCTGACTGGAAGGACTGAGAAAGCTTGGGGAGAAGACAGCATTCTTCCAAAGTTACAGAATCACAGCCAGAAAGTGATGGAGCCAGGATTCAGTTTCAGGCAGCCAGTTCAAAGTCCACCCTAAGAACACTTTCACTCTCCAATTTGTGGGCAAGGTAGTAACAACACAGTACTAATAGGAAAGAAGGTGAAAATAACCGTGATGAAACTAGGGACTCTTTTTTAAAAATATTTATTTATTTATTTTATGTATATGAGTACACTATAGCTGTACAGATGGCTGTGAGCCATCATGTGGTTGCTGGGAATTGAATTCAGGACCTCTGCTTGCTCCAGCCCAAAGATTTATTTATATCTAAGTACACTGTAGCTGTCTTCAGACACACCAGATCCCATTACAGATGGTTGTGAGCCACCAGGTGGTGGCTGGGATTTGAACTCAGGACCTTAGGAAGAGCAGTCAGTGCTCTCAGCTGCTGAACCATCTCTCTGGATTGAAACCAGGGATTCTTAAACACCATCTGCACATTAGGACCTTAGGGGAACCTTTTGAATATATGCCCACGTTTATTCCCAAAAAACTGCTTCCCACTCACAGCTACGGCTGAGAGCTGCTGAGGCTGGTCCTATTTAATAAGGGGAGGCAGAACTGTAGAGATATCCTCCATCTAATGTGGGAGATGGAAAATGGTGAAATCACGGATCTCAGTTCCTCGAGAAGTCAGTAGGGAAGAGACGGATTTAGTAATTAGCTGTTGAGGTTTGATCTGTTGCCATGTATTGGAAGGCTTAATACTGGCCCCCAAGGCCTGATTGCCTTCAGGGTTGATGAGATCCTCATGTACAAGTGATGCTGTGCAACCTCGGTCCTTAATTTAAAACAATTGGTTGATTAAAAATCCTACAGCCGGGCCGGGCGGTGGTGGTGCACGCCTGTAATCCCAGCACTTGGGAGGCAGAGGCAGGCGGATTTCTGAGTTCGAGGCCAGCCTGGTCTACAGAGTGAGTTCCAGGACAGTCAGGACTACACAGAGAAACCCTGTCTCGAAAAACCAAAAAAAAAAAAAAAAAAAAAAAAAAATCCTACAGCCGACAGCTGAGCAGAAGAGAGGTGGGCGGAACGTCAGTTGCTGGGCTTGAGGTCTGAAGAAGGAGAGCAGGAGGAGGAGAGAGGGGAAGAGAGGAGAAGACACCATGGGGTGGATGAATTGTAAGAACATGGCTATGAGGGTTGGCCAGTCAGAGTAAGAGTGGCCCAGGAGGAACAGGACAAGTTATAACTCCAGGTTATTGACAGGGAAGTAGGCAAAATAACTTTGAGCATTGATATCTGCCCAGCAATAGTGTTTTTAAGGCTAATTATAAATATAAAGGTGTAGGGTTATGGGCCCCTGCATCTGCCGCTATAGAGAAGCTGCGGGACACTGCGTGGGGGTGGGGAAGCACAGTCTGAGACAGCACTGGCTAGGGGAGTTCCCCGGCCTGCAATGAGGCCGGGCTGTCTGGTTCTCAGGCTCTTGGGCACCCAGGTGCCACTAGGAGCCCCAGGACTGGAGGACCCACGGGTTGGATCTAGCGGGGTGGGGGGGTGGGGGGGTGGGGGGGGCCTCAGAGGGAACTCGGGCTGGTCCCACGGGGGTGTGTGTGGAGGGGTGACGATGGCAGCAGGCTTTAGCTGTAGGCTTGGGAGCACAGAGAGGCCTTCTATGAGAGATTAGACAGAGGTTCCGTAGGCGAAGGCCTTCTCCCTGGCTTCCCAGGGTGGATCTCAGTGAAAAGAGGCCATACATGGTTTTAAGGCATTTATTGCTGTGGTGGAGATTGGATGTGTAAAACCATACCCCACTTCTCAGGGTGGGTCTGAGATTAAATGCGTTTTGTAGAGAGGAGTGTCTGGGAAAGAAAGTTTATGGCCTAAGCCCTCCAGGCCTTAGGTAGCTCAGTAAAATGGAGATCTGTTTTGAGCCTATGTCACCTGCATGTCTCCTACAAGTGGAGAGGCTTGGGGAGTTGCCCTTATATGACTGATGGCCACAAATCTATGGGGGCTGTGGCTAGTGGCTGGGGCCTGGTGCCCAGGGCCCGGGAATCAGGCGAAGTGCCTACCATCCCTTCAGGGTCACCAGGGCTTCTAGCCTTAGCTCAACCGGGGACCAGGCTACCCTTCACAGTCCCACATAAAGGTTCTGTGTCTTTTATTTGGAAACTGAATGATCAAAGGTGGGATAGAAAACCCCAATTAATATTAATCACAACAGTTAGCTCAACTTAATCATTTTACAATGTATACTTGAATCAAAATAAAACACTTTACACTGATGTATATGTATGTGTATATGTGTATATATGTATATATATGCATATGATTTTGTGTATCTTCTTGTGCATGTGTGAATGTGGACACACACATGGAGGCCAGAGGACAACCTCCAGTGTCATTCTCCAGGTACAGCCCAGTTTTTCTCTCAGCAGGCTCTCTCACTGTCCTGGGACGCACTGAGCGGGCTGGGCCAACAGGCCAGCAGAACCCAGGGAGTCTCCTGTCCTTCATTATCAGAAGTGGGATTAGAAATCTGCAAACCCCACCAAGCTGGGCTTTTTAAAATGTGGATTGTGATGACTGATTCAGGTCTTCATGTTTGCACAGCTGAGCTAGTTCCACAGCCCAATATTTCAAAGACAAACTTTGAAAATTTGTGCTTTGTTCTTGAGCAGCAGCTATGCTAATCTCAGTATCAATTCTGTCCTAGTATATGTGTTGCCAAAGTACTATATATACTTTTTTGTGATCTCTCTCTTCCTCACCTGCTTCTTCCCATTTGTGTGTGTGTGTGTGGGGGGGTGTATGTGTGTAGTGTGTGTGTGTGTGTGTGTGTGTGTGTGTGCATTGCTGTTATTGATTGGTAATGGAATCTAGGCCCTTGTACATTTTAAGTATACATTCTACCACTCATTATTTTTATATATTTGAATACATTGTCACTGTCTTCAGATACACCAGAAGAGGGCATGGGATCCCATTACAGATAGTTGTGAGCCATCATGTGGGAATTGAACTCAGAACCCCTAGAAGAGCAGTCAGTGCTCTTAACTGCTGAGCCATCTCTCCAGAACACCACTGAGGGTCTACCACTGATTGATAAGCCTAGGTCCTGCTAATATCCCAAGAAAGCTGAGAAAGAAGGTTTAGAATCAACATCTGGACAACAGCAAGAACTGGGGAGCAGATGCTGATGGTGAGGAGGGTGAAGCCACTCCAATGACAAACGCAGGCAGAACGCGGGAGAAAATGGCAGATGTAGAATTTGTAGGTCATTCGGAAGAGATGGCAGCGGAAGGAGATAATGGGAACTTTGAGAGAAGGCGTGAACAGGGAAACAGCAGACGGAGATGGGGAGATGATCGACGTCTGTCACACTGAGTTTGGGGCTCCTAAGGAATTGTCACGAGAAGATGCCAGGTGGCTGGCTGGAGAGAGACTATTGCTAAGCAGAGCGTATTTTAGGCATGAGTGAACCCCCAAAGTTCAGATCTGATAGAAGTAATGAGGAAGAGACTGCCTAGAACTACATACACATCAAAAACAAGAGCGCTTGGGAGAATATCTGAACTTAGAAGGCCAGCAAGGGAATAAGTACATTCCAACATACTTACTGTGAAAATGCCAGAAGCTTTAAATAGATGGAACAAGACTGAGAAAAAGAAAACAAGAGAACGCAGGAGCAGTGAGAAGTGAGTCTTAAGGGAGTGAATGGTCAATACTGCAGAGTAAACACCTCCAGAAATAGACACTGGCCCAGCCGGGCGTGGTGGCGCACGCCTGTAATCCCAGCACTCTGGGAGGCAGAGGCAGGCAGATTTCTGAGTTCGAGGCCAGCCTGGTCTACAGAGTGAGTTCCAGGACAGCCAGGGCTATACAGAGAAACCCTGTCTCGAAAAAAACCAAAAAATAAAATAAAATAAATAAATAAATAAATAAATAAATAAATAAATAAAAGAAGCTGGCCCAAGAACGACGCTAGCAGCTGTGTAGTTAGCAAGAGACGGTAAAAGCCAGACCAGAGGGGCCTGGACTGGGGGGAAAGAGAAGGAGAACGGTGTGTGTGTGCGTGTATAGAGTTTGTTATCGACTGAGGTGTGCTGGGCATGGTACACATCTCTAATTCCTGCTCTTTGGAGGCAGAGGCAAGTGGATCACCTTGAGTTCAAGGCTAGCCTGGAACACATAGCTTGTTCCAGACCAACCAAGGCTACATTTTGAGGCCTTGTCTCAAACAATACAAGACAAAACAAATACAAACAAAAAAGCCAAGCAAACAGAGAAAGAGAGGAGTGGGGAGGGAGGGAGGGAGGGAGGGAGGGAGAGAGAGAGAGAGAGAGAGAGAGAGAGAGAGAGAGAGAATGTTAGGTAGCTCTCATTGCCATGGCTTCAGGCCTAGGGATTCTATTGCCATCTTCTGGCCTTCCCAGGCACTGCACACACAGGGCATATATTCGTGTGTGTGTGTGTGTGTGTGTGTGTGTGTGTGTGTGTAGGCCTATATCCCAGCCTGGGGGAATCTGAGGGATTAAATAGGCAGGAGGACTAACCAGTGCTTACCTTGGGCTAAATACGCGCCGGTCTCAACACAAACAGCAAACAAAACAAAACAGAAGAGAATCGAATGGGATCCTAACACAGAGGAGACAGACTCAAGGAAGGGAAACTTGTCTTGCACGAGGAAATTCTATATACTTTAAAATTAGAGAGTCAGAAGGAGAGTACTAAAACTAGTTAAGAAGGGTGCATAGATGAAAACCATGGAAGCTGACTGAGGCAGGGTCCAGGGGCTGAGGGTTACCGGTCCAAGCGGTGGGAATCCTGCAATGTGGAGAAGGCAGAAGAGCCCACTGGGAATGAAAAAAATGACTGACTCCCTGCCCTAGGGAGCCCACCAAGGAATTTCTTTGTAGCATATAAAAGCTGACATCTGATCTGTTGTATTAAGGAGACTGCTGTCTACTTCATTTCCCACGTGCATGAATCTTCTGCGCAGTTACAAGAAAAACTGAGCTATCTGTTCCAAACAGCTTATCCGGATGAACTGAAGCACAAAGAAGACAAACTCTTCTGTTGTCAAAAAGTTTCAGAGGATCATTTAATGTCGAAATCAAGTTATGCTCATTACTGTTGATCTGGTTGTTAACTTTATTATTGTTACATTTGGCTGAGTCATTCCTGGGCCCTAAGTAGTAATGGTCATGTGAGAGTAAAACATTATAATAGCAAAATGATTAGATTGGCCGTAGAAACTACTCTGGGACTATAACACGTAGAGAAATAAAAGTAAAGCTAATAGCAAGCGCCAAAGCATTGCGAGGGAAGACAGCCCGCAGCATGTAGCCTGGAGCTCCAGCCCTACCTGGGGCCTGAGCGCAGTAGCCGAGCGCGCCCAGAAGGGTGATCAGCAGGCCCACTCCCACTAGCCGGACAGACCCCCGAATCCTGGGGCAGGATGACTCCGCAGCCCATCGAGGGGCTTCACCCTTCTCCAGACAAGGGCGCACCCTAAGGTCTGGGAGCATCGCTCTCGTTGAAATCCAAGCTCTTCTTTGATGTAGCTCCAGAAAACCTCTCCAACCCCTCCCCAAGGGAATCGCTGATCTGAGCTGCGGAGTTGGCTGCACCTGGCGTCAAGTGACCCGACTGCACCTCCTCCCCCTCCCTTCCCTGTCCCCTCTCCTTCCCTCCCCCTCCCACCCCCCAATCCGGCCCCAGCAGCTTTCGGGCAACTTGTGAAGTGCGCCTGCGCACATCTGGAGCTAAAAGTTCTCAGCCAGAGGCGGCGCTCTGGTCTCCAGGCAACGGGATAGCAGAGGTGGACAGAGAGCGCCTGCGTGGACGGCGGTTGGGTTTAGTCGGGTGTGGAAAACTAGGTCTTGGGGATTTTCCCTGAGCTGGAGCGGCCCCCCGAGTGCCTCAGGTACGCGGAAAGGGGAGACACCGAGACTCCCGAGGGGTTGGAGAGTGAGAATTTATCCCTAGAGGCCGGGTCCCAGTAAGGGCTCCCGTTTGACCCTCTAAGGACAGAACATGACTTCAGAGCTCTGGATCCAAAGCGGGCCGGGGCGCTCAGGTGTCGGTCACCACTTCCCCGAACACACTTTCCAAGCCCGGTGCGGTTTGAGCCGTAGAGTATCTCCTTTGAATGAGGGCTTGACAGCCAGGCACCTGCTTCGGCCCGGGAGGCCCCGCGCTCTTTGTAGTTTGCAGCAGGGGAAAAGTCCAGGCAGCGCTTTGCGCCAGGCCTTGTCGCCAGGCCACTGTTCTCACCCTGTAAAACTGTGGGACTGGGCTCAGAGCGGCCTCTGCAGTTTACAAGAACCAGGGCTGGTAAGAAAACCTGTTTTCTGTCACAGACGACCTTCGATCTAAAGACTTTTCCCACCCATTCCATAAACGGCATATAGCAGGTCATATATGGGCCTGGAGGAGAGTCTGTGGCAGAACACCTGTGTCACGTTCATTCTTTGGTCCTCGGGGCTTAGCGATGTCTGGCCTGGCACATAATCATCGCTCACTAACTGCTTATTGAAAGAACGTCCTGGCAGATCCAACACCACAGTCCCTAGAAACGTTTAAAGGGAACGTGGGTAGGGCAAATGTACAAACAGTTTACTCTAGCAGCCGGGAGTGAACCTCAGACAAATTCTTCACATGTATCTGGTTTAAATCTCCCCTAGGCTCCGGTCCAGGCCCTGAATGGCTGGTCTCCAGTTGGCTCCACATCTGCCTGTGGGCGTTATGTTCCCACATGATAAAACAGAAGCTCCTGGGCTCCACTCGGCTAAGCACGACCCTTATGAGCAAAGTGACTCTTCCCAGCGGTCCTCGATGGGACATTTGAGAAACAGTTTCCAGCAGAAGCTTTGGAGCAGCACAGAGCTGAACCAGGAGGAGATCTCCACCCACCCCCAAAGGAATGTCTGCACAAGAGCTCGGAGGCACTCCTGTCCCCACAGTGCAGGAATCAGCCAGCAAGGCTCAGGAAACAATGCCCAGGGCCAAGGAAAGGGGTTGTTTTACGTGTCTAGTCCGACACCCCGGTATCCCAAAGCAAATGACCAGGACTTCATTCCCTTTAGGAAGAAACGAGTTGGAGTGGATCGGGCATACCCGCTGAAACCCATGGTCCACCGGAAGTCACATGGTACAAGTGAGGCAGGCACAGACGGGGACCAGAATGGCTACCCAAGACTCCCCGAGTCGAGTGAAGTTTCAGACAGCAGCTTTGGTTTCAGGAGCTGGGTGAATTCATCTCTCCTGGCCTCTGTGCAGGCAGAGAAGGCCATGGCAGAGCGCCACAGGACCGAGTGGACACAGATCCAAAGGCTAGAAGCTGCAGGGGAGAGTTTACAGAAGGAAATCCGAAGAAAGGAGATTCTCCTACGAGAAAAGCTGAAGAAGACAGAGGAGGGTCTTCGAAGGATTCAGAAGGAAAAGAAAGAGGCCATTTTCCAGGAAGATAGGGCGCTACAAAGGATGGTACTACCTAGGAGGAGGGTTCGAGACGGTGACCGGAACACCACACACAATCCCTGCTTGTCCCCAGAGTTCAGGTCTGAGGTATTCAGTAGAAACAAGGCAGAGGATCAAACTTGTGAAGAGGCTCAGGAAAACTCTAGTCCACTCCGGCTCCCTCACTATGAAATCCAGAAGCTCAAAAGGGAACGGCTGATGGCGAGTAACAGTAAGATCCGAGTCCACGACTCGGGCCCCTCAGCAGACGCCGGCTTTCAAGCTGCAGAGGAGCTGGGCAATGCACTACGGGCATCAAGTCTGTCCGGAACACCAGGCTCCTCAGGGTCCAGCTCCTCCACAGAAGAACCAAAGCTGGCCAAGTGCAGCCACTGTGGACGCTCGTTTCTTTCCCTCAGGCTGCAGAGACACTCCACCGTCTGTGGCAAGATGCAAGGGTCCAAAAGAAAAGTGTTTGACTCCTCCAGGGCCCGGGCGAAGGGCACTGAGTTAGAGCAGTACTTGAACTGGAGGGGGCCAGCCCCAGCCAAGGTAATAAAAGCCGCCTAGGGTTGACTCTGGGGAGGTGGGGGTGGGAGCGTGGGATGGCCGGCTTGTCCTCACCGTTGGCTTGTGGGAATTGGAGTTGTGTCCGACAGAGGGGAGAATCAGGGTTTCTGTTTGCCTGTTTCTAGCCAGGGCTTTCCGTAGGAGCTTCACAGTTTTGTGAGGATAAGAATCTTATTGTGTCTGTGGGAATGTCATTACATACATTCAAAAATCAAGGCCTGCCCGGCGGTGGCGGCACACACCTTTAATCCCAGCACTTGGGAGGCAGAAGCAGGCGGATTTCTAAGTTCCAGGCCAGCCTGGTCTACAGAGTGAGTTCCAAGACAGCCAGGGCTACATAGAGAAACCCTGTCTTGAAAAACAAAGAAAAAAAAAACAACAACAAAAAACAAAACAAAAATCAAGGCCTAAACTGACATGTGTCTGCACACGTGCGCACAAACACTGAACAGTTTAAGTAGATTTTTATCTTTCAATGATGTCCTCAGAGACCTGTAGGTTGTAGATCTACAGTCCATTGCTAATCAATAGCCCTTGCTCTTGAGTTAGTTACTATCTTAACACCTTTATGAGGTGGGGCCAATAGATAAATCTTACTTGAATTGACTCCAAAATCTAGACTTCAATAAATGTCCTTTTGATTATTATAAAAACGAATTCTTGTTTGCTGCAGGATAAAATACATTTAAAAACTTGCATTTAAAAAAAATATAAAATGCGTATTTTCGTGATTTCTTGGGGATCCCTAGCTTTTCCCGTCAGTTACCATTCGCAGTAGTCCCTTTCACTCTGATGTACTTTCTTAGTAAATTCAAGAAACACATGTAAGTTTGGATCCTCCCCCCACTAGTTAGGAGTATTAATACCATAGGGATGAAGTACTTCTTTTTCTATATCTCAAAAACATCCCTCACTTAAAACAAAACCCAAGTGGAAACCATAAGGCCTTCATGGCACCCAGCTGAATTGGCTCAGGTTAAATTAGCCCTGCTAATTAGTTATGGGCTAATGTAGACCCACCCGGAGATGGCTGCCCCATATCCAACCTGCAAGGGTATGTTACTTGTTTTTTGTTTTTTTTTTGTTTTTGTTTTTTGTTTGTTTGTTTGTTTGTTTGTTTTTCGAGACAGGGTTTCTCTGTATAGCCCTGGCTGTCTTGGAACTCACTCTGTAGACCAGGCTGGCCTCGAACTCAGAAATCTACCTGCCTCTGCCTCCCAAGTGCTGGGATTAAAGGATTAAAGGCATGCACCACTTGGTTTGTAAAATAAGTTTCTCAACATTATTTTAGAATGTATTAGAAAAACATATTAAGCCTGTAATTTCTGTGGGGTCATGAAGTTAAGGAAAAATGTTAAAGACTAAGATGGTCAGGATTGGGAATAACCTATGTTAGTCAATCTCAAAGGCCCGATGTAACTCTAATAGTCTGGGAAAAAATAGAATCTATTTCTGTTTTCATTTCTTCACAAAAGAAATGTATCCTAATGGGCTTCCTCTCCCTCCCTTCTCTCTCCTCTCTTCCCCTCCTCAATGACTAGCCTGGAACTTACTATGTAGACTAGGCTGGCCTCAAACTCACAGAGATCTACCCGTCTCTGCTTTCCAAGTGCTGGGATTAGAAGCATGGGTCACCACACCCAGTTCCCAATTTTCTCTTATCAGAACATTACAGTTTAAATATACTCTTGCTAGAGCCTTTTAAAAAAGCACATTGGAGGGCGGTGGTGGCGCACGCCTGTAATCCCAGTACTTGGGAGGCAGAGGCAGGTGGATTTCTAAGTTCGAGGCCAGCCTGGTCTACAAAGTGAGTTCCAGGACAGCCAGGGCTATACGGAGAAACCCTGTCTCGAAGAAGAAGAAAAAAAAAAGCACATTGGTGTGACGGATGTTCGACGGTAACTTATAATTACAGTGTTTTCTCTCAGTACAATTTGAGAGATCACCACAAGAACGTCTCTCCCACGTTCAGAGATGATCCCCCTAGAACCTAGATTCCAACAAGAAGTTGGCATGTTGCTCTCACATAATGACAGGCTGGCCTGTTACTATTCTTTCCACTTTGGTCAACCCAGTAATTCACTGGGGATTCCCTCCAGCATATCATAATCATTTACTTGGGGCCAGTCCTGGAAGCGTGTCAAGTCTCTCTCCAGAGTTCTGTGCCTTTGAGGGCTAAGTGGCTGCAGGCCCTTGTCACTCTTCCTTATACTCTGAGGACCTTTAAGTCAGTTAATTTCCACATAACATCCAGCAGACATACTGTCACGTGAGGCAGGAGCCCACACGCGTCTTTGAGCTTGCTGTATTAAGGCATATTTCAGTACGATACAGAATGGAAACACAGCTACTGTACAGCTGAAGATCGGTCTGGCTGAATTCCTTTAAGGTTCCAGGCTACCATCTCTAACACTAGTTCTTTTGTCTTAAGTTTAGTGAGATATGCCTGGTCAAGCCTGCTCTTCCCTTTGATAGCATTTCTCGATCTTACCTTTTACCAATAGGGTTTTTTTTAAATTCTTTTTTTAAAAATATTTTTAAAGATTTATTTTATGCTTATGAGTACTCTATCTTCCTTAGTGCCAGAAGAGGCTGATCACATTATAGATGGTTGTGAGCCTCTATGGAGTTGCTCTGGATTGAACACAGGAACTCTGGAAGTGCAGACAGTGCTCTTAACTGCTGAGCCATCTCTCCAGCCCCCTTTTACTTCTCTTAAAGATCAATATTTATTTAATTTGTGTGTGTCAGTGTACACACACATGTTGAGATCAGAGGACCACCTATGAGAGCTGGTTCTCTTATTTATTCCGCCTTATGGCTCTCTGCATAAACCTGGGTCATCGGGCATGAGGTGACAGGCACGCTCAACCCACAGAGCCATCCAGCTTGCTGGCTCTAATTTTTTTTTAGTTTGTTACACACATTTTAAAACCCATGTAGCGGGCTGGAGAGATGGCTCAGCGGTTAAGAGCACCGACTGCTCTTCCAGAGGTCCTGAGTTCAAATCCCAGCAACCACATGGTGGCTCACAACCATCTGTAATGGAATCTGATGCCCTCTTCTGGTGTGTCTGAAGACAGCTACAGTGTACTTAGATATAATAAATAAATAAATAAATAAATGTTAAAACCCATGTAGCTCTCAATGATCTATAATGCAGTCTTACCTCATCCTTGTCAGGTCCTCACTTGAGTCCGCAGCTCTGTGAGATGTCTTCTGGCATGCATTTCTGTTTCTAATAATACACTCATTTCCTTGATCCACCAACCTTCCATGTTTTCTGATGTCTGCTTGCAGAACCTCGTCCCTTGCCTTCTCTGTTATTATTTTCCCTTCCACTCTAGCTGACCACAGTTCTGATTTAAAACAGTAGGGGTTTACAGGACATAAGTGCTATTTTTTTTTTTTAAGTCTGTCTCCCAGGCAGCTGGAATGGTCTTTCTTTATTTTTATTTATGTGTATGAGTACACTGTCGCTGTCTTCAGACACACCAGAAGAGGGCGTTGGATCCCATTACAGATGGTTGTGAGCCACCATGTGGTTGCTGGGACCTTTGGAAGAGCAGTCAGTAACTGCTTCAACTACTATACCATCTCTCCAGCCCCTAGATACCTTTTAATAGTTTGAGACATTTTTCTTTCCCCCCAAATTCTGGAACCTTCTCTTTCTCCCCTTGCTTTGTCTGTAGTCCCTTGGCTTTGGAATTTATGTTTGCTTTTCTTCTGTGTTGGATCCTGTCTTTTTCTTGTCTCCCTGTTTGTTTTGCTGGAAGCTTACCAAGAGATATGCACAGGCAGTGTATTCTTACCAAGAGATATGCATGCACGGGCAGTGTATTCTTTTTTTTTTTTTTTTCTTTCCTAAGACAGGGTTTATCTATATAGTTCTGGCTTTCCTGGAACTCACTCTGTAGACCAGGCTGGCCTTGAACTCAGAAATCTGCCTGCCTCTTCCTCCCAAGTGCTGGGATTACAGGCGTGTGCCACCATGCCCGGCTCAGGCAGTGTATTCTTATTCTTGGGACTGAAGAAATTGTCTACATAAAGGCTTCTTATTTGAAGACTTGGCTGGGTATAGAAATCTCAGCGGGAAATGATTTTTTTAGAACTTTGTTTTCAAGACATTGCTTCATTATGTAGCCAAGGCTAGCCTGGAACTCACAGAGATCAGCCTGCCTCTGCCTCCATACCTGGCTCTTTATAAGTGCCCCCCCTTTTTTTAATTGTCAAAGAACAAATTTAATAAAAGTTATAAAAAGAAGAAATATTTCATGATTTCTCACTTGATTAGAACTTTAAGACATTCTTTCTTTCAGCATCCACTGTTCACTGCTGAGAAATCACGTGTTGTTTTGACTCCTGCTTCACTTTATGAAACCGATTTTGTTTCATTTCCAAAGGCTAACAGGGTTCTCTTTACTCTGAAGTTTTAAGGTTTTACAGGTGTCATTTTGAAGTTTTGGTAAGCCACTTCAAGTTTCCAAGACCTGTGGTCTTTAATTCGACAAATTTTTTTTCAAGATTTATTTATTATATCTAAGTACACTGTAGCTGTCTTCAGACGCACCAGAAGAGGGCGTCAGATTACATTACATATGGTTGTGTGCCACCATGTTGTTGCTGTGATTTGAACTCAGGACCTTCGGAAAGAGCAGTCAGTGCTCTTAGCTGCTGAGCCATCTCTCCAGCCCCAATTCTACAAATGTTAATTATATTATTTCCTTAATAACTTCTTCTTGGGCTGTTTTTTTTTTTGTTGTTGTTGTTGTTTTGGTTTTTTTTTTGCAATGCTTCTTTTTGAGTTTTGACTATCAGGCTTTTAATTTATAGTTGTTTTGTTTCTCTGGTTGTTCACTTTGCATAATATATTCCCTTTATGGACAAAATCTTTTAAAGAACAATTTATTTTTACGTACACCGGTGTTTTGCCTGCATGTATGCATTGCCTAAGGTGACCAGGAGGAGGCATGGGGTTGCAGACGATTGTGAGCCACCACATGGGTGCTGGAAATCAAACTGGGGTCCCCTACCAGAGCAGCCAGTGCTCTTAACTTCCGAGCCCTTTCTATACTCTGGACACCATATCTGATATTATATTTTTCTGTTAAAACTTTTTTCCAAGCCGGGCGTGGTGGCGCACACCTGTAATCCCAGCACTTGGGAGGCAGAGGCAGGCGGATTTCTGAGTTCGAGGCCAGCCTGGTCTACAGAGTGAGTTCCAGGGCAGCCAGGACCACACAGAGAAACCCTGTCTCGAAAATACAAAAAAAAAAAACAAAAAAAAAAAACAAAAACAAAAAAAAACTTTTTTCCAGCTTTCTGGGTTTCAGCTCTTGCACTCTGGGACCTGTCTTTGGATAGGCTCTCTCTCATCAAGGATCTGGCATTCCCTGCCTGTTTCTTTGTTTTCTGTCTTTGATTTTGTTCTTGATTTGAGACAGGGTCTCACTCTTTAGTCCCTGCTGGCTTCAAACTTAAAGATCCTCCTATCTCTGCCTCCTGAGTGCTGGGATCAAAGGTATGTACCAACACATCGTGCTGTTCATTTGTAGTTAAGCTTTAGTGGGTTTATTCAGGAAAGGACTTCATACTGAAGTCATGAAGTAGTGAGCCCTGTATCTGTGGTCCTCTGAAGTCAGTGTTGGAAGGCTCACTTCTGGTTCCGTGGGTGAATCCGGAGAACCTTGGACTCCCACGATCCTCTTGTTACTAGTCACTCTGATTCTGGGAGCTTGTCTTAGACAGGAGTCTGACATTTCCATGGTTGCTAGGAAGCTCAGGCTTCCCCACCACCAGCACTGAGATGAACTCTGTTCCTTATCCTGTCTGGATTTTCTGAACTAAAACCCATCTAGGGGGTGGATAACCATCTCAGTGGTTAAAAGTACTTGCTGCTGAGCTGGGCATGGTGGCGCACGCCTGTAATCCCAGCACTTGGGAGGCAGAGGCAGGCGGATTTCTGAGTTCGAGGCCAGCCTGGTCTACAGAGTGAGTTCCAGGACAGCCAGGACTACACAGAGAAACCCTGTCTTGGAACCCCCCCCCCCAAAAAAAAAGTACTTGCTGCTTTTTCAGAGGACCTGAGTTCAGGTTGCGTATACCCACCTGTAATTCCAAGAGACACCCTCTCCAGGCCTCTATTCATGGGCATTACTCACACAGGACACACACACACACACACACACACACACACACACACACACACACCTGAAGTTTAAAAATACCTAAAAAATTACCTAGTTCAATTTCTTTAGAGAGAAGCCTCTCTTCTCATGGAGGGTACTGGGGTGCTGGGCACCTGGATATAGCGGAGCCCTAAGTTTGGCGTGTTCTCACCCCACCCCCGCCCCCTCAGAGTTGTCTTGCCTCCAGGTAGGATCCCTCCTTGCAGGCTCTTCGCTCATCACACTCACACCTTTGTTGTTGTTTGGTGTTGAGGCCCTTTGCACATGCTCTCATGGAGCCCCAGAAAGGGGACAGACCCACAGCGACTGTAGGCTCAATGCCCCTTTTACATTGCAGGCTGAGCCTCCTCCTCGGAAGAGCACCTGGAGACAGAGGCATGAATCCTTTATCCGCACCCTCCGGCACGCTCGACAGGTCCAGCAGGTAATCGCCAGAGGTGGCGACCCCTCAGACTTGCCCTCCATCCTGCCTGCAGAAAACCCAGACTATGTGCAGTGTCCGCATTGCAGCCGCCACTTTGCTCCCAAGGTGGCTGAACGCCACATACCCAAGTGTAAGACCATCAAGAACCGCCCTCCACCTCCGAGGAGGCATGACAGCTGAGCGGAGACGGCAGAGGCGGCCTCAGGCTGTGCTTCCCTTCAGCAGTGACCCGGAGAGTGAGTGACGGAACTCAGGATCTGCCTGCAGGGCAAAACGACGCATGAAGAGTCACTGCGGCAAGGCAGGAGGCAGATGGGAGGCCCGGCTTCTGCCGAGTGTTCACGGTCTTGCCTGAAGGATTGGTAGGTGAGGACGCTGGGTACTGAGGCTGCATTAAAGCGCTCTTCCTGAGCCCGACCTCGGTTTGTGCAGGCGAAGTGCCCATATTCAGCGTCCCCCGACCACAGCACGCGTCCAGTTTCTGTTAGCCCTTCTTGCTCTTGAAAGTTGGGATATAAAGATGAGTGAGTCGGAGTCAGAGCGTCACTGTCACGCAGATGGTAGTTCTGATAAAAGCCGTAAGATTGTGCTGTGAAGCATCATTGATGGAAGTCTGCTCTTGGCCTCCATGGCCCATGGTCCTGGCTGAAATCCAACAAAAGTGTGTCCCACAAGGGGACCAGTGTCTCCTAACCTTCCCTGTGGTGTCCTGTAGAATGAAGTATCTTTATGCACTTTACAGAGTAGGGATGGGTAGAAATTTTACTTCTCTGTACTTGTTCTCTTGAAATGTGTTTCAGATGTTGAAGAAGCTGCTGGTACACTTTCAACTATGGCTGTGTGGCTGCCTCGAGGCACAGAGCCTGTCTAAGCAAGTGTGGACAATGCTCACTGTTTCATGGCCCTGAGATCAGGACATAGTCATGCTTCTATTTTAAACTCTGAAAGGGATCAGGTCTTCTTAACCGTGGGAACAGTGCCCACTTCAAGTTAGGCCTTCACTAATGGGTCTGGGAGGCCTGAGAAGGATGACTGCTTAAGCTCCTAGAACCACTGGGTATTTAACCTGACATGCCCTCTCCCCCAGGCAGTTTACTAAGGAGTACACAGCGTTCTTTATGTCATGTAACAAATAAGCCATGGCTAAAGTCACAAGGTCGCATCCCCACAAATGTTCAAGACTTTAAAAGATTTACGAGTGTTTTGACTGCATGTATGCATGTGCACCATGTGCACGCCTGGTGCCTGCGGAAGTCAGAAGGGTGTTGGATCTCCTGAAACTCAGTTGCAGATAGTTGTAGGCCGCCATGTGTGTGCTGAGAACCCAGGTCATCTACAAGAGCAACAAGTGGTCTTACCCTCAGAGCTGTCTCTCCTGCGCTCCCACCCCATTCATAACATCCATAGATGTTATGGAGTATTTAAACAATATGTTCTGACCCAGGGGTAGGAGCATGTCTTGACAGGCTGGAGGCTGTGGGAACACTGGGCAGTAACCTACACAGGATGCACTGGAAGGAGTTCAAAATCTGCTGCTCTGCTCCTTCAGGAGGGAATGAGGGCAGGCAGACCCAGGTTCCCTTGCCTCACCTGCTGGCTCTCCTAGGCGTGTGGATTTGGGATCCTATGGTGATGTTATCAGGGTATTGGTTAGAGCTCTCAAGAGGGCACAACTGTGTGTAGGGCCTCATTTGTAAGGTACCAAAGAGAAAACAAAAACCTCTGTCTTTGTATTGCCTGTGACCTTGATTTTGTCAGCCTTCTGAATTTCGCTAGCTTTGACTCTGAGGAGGGAAGGGCCATGTTAACCTCAAATAGAGGTCACGTAGATGCTGTGTGTCAGTGTCCATGTTACTTTAAGCGCATGTCATAAACATTAGACATTTTACAGTTCAAAAGTTCTGGGAAATTCGCATGGTGAGACTCCCAAGGTAGCACTCTTCATTTAGAAATGTGTGTAGACGTGAGGTTAGACGTCCTAGTTCACACAGTGCAGTGCCTCCTGTCAACATTTGCCCTCGGTCAGGTGATCACGCTTCACCACTACACAGATGGCCAGCAGAGCTGGGATGCCGGTTTTCCTCTTCACAGCCTGTGACCCGTGAGGGTTAATGATAGCACATTTACGCCGGCAGTTAATCACTGAGGCAATAATGACTTCTGGCTCTGCAGGCCATCTCATAGTCCTGACTGGAGTCCTGACCCCACCTCCTATCATGACTGGTTCTTCCTTTGAGGCCTGGAGATCTCATATACGTGACTTTCTCTAAAATACATATTTTTTCCTGGGCTGTTCTTCCCATCATAAATGTTTCTGAATAGATAACAAACCAAATGAAATCTGAGCATTAGGAGCCTTCTGCATTAAACTTTAGTGTGATGCTCGGCCAAGAAAAGTCACAGCTGTTGTACCGAGGAGCCCAGCTCTGCTTTCTTGAGGAAGCTTAGAGACAGACTGGCATGATCACTTGGCAAAGTCTCCCGTCAGGACCAAGGCAGTGTGGAGAACTCTGTATATTCTCCATGTACTATGTTCTCAGTACTATGTATGTACATGGTGTGTGTGTGAGTGCAGGCTTGCACACGCCAGTGTGTGAGGCCACAGACAGCTTTGGCCTGTAGGTGGACTCTGTAGGTGGACTCTGGTCACCAGGTCGCCTAGCAAGCCACTCTGGCCTGCTGAGGAGCCTTCCTTTAATGGCTTTTCCCCTTTTGCACTCCCTACATTTTTACAAACTTCTGGGGAAAAAGTTGTTTGTTTGTTTTTTTGTTTTTTTCTGGCAAGAATAAGATTGGAAAACAGCAGAGGTTATTTCCGTATAATGTCTCATGTCATTTCTGTTAAGAGAACACTTTTAGTTATTTATTTATAGAAGACTCACAGAATTAGAGATTTCCCAAGGCCTAGAACTGTGGGTGTTCCGTCTCCAGTGACTGAGGCCCAGTACTCACTGAGAGGTTAACCGTTTATTCAGAACAGAAAGGCCAGGCCACTCCGCCCTCATCCTTTCCGGCATCAGGCTAACAAGCAGCTGGCTCTTCAGCCAAGCATTGGCACAGAGGGTACACGCAGGCTATACTGTAACTCAAAGCAACACGACTGGCAAGCTCCAAACACCTAGCACTGCACAGAGGATAAGAAGACAATTTACGAAGCTTTAGCCATAGAAAACCATTTGAATACATTTCTGCTGTCTTGACTTTTACTCAACCCAGTGTATGGTTGTGACTTTTGAACTGGTTTTTGTTTGCATAGCTGTTTGGTAGGGAAAAAAATATCTTATGGATGTCCTAGGCACAATTCTGGAAAGTGCAAATTATCTCTAAGGCACAGAACTTAGACTCTCTGCTAGATTAACAGCAAACGTAGGCTTCCCAAAGGAACCCGCTAGAAGCACAGCTGCCATGCTCCACTGTAGCACAGCCCCCCAGGACTCCTGCCTGCTGCAGCACGCACTGTCACCCCACAGTCAGCAACATGCCCACACCCCTCAGCTCCAGAGCAGAAGCAGTGCTCATACTGAACGCCTTCGGCCCCGCCTCTCAGGCCTGCTGAGATGGAAGCCTACAGATCCAGGACCTCAAAAGGCCAGCCAGTCCTGACGGAAACCAAAACTGCATTGACCAAATTGAACCAAAACTCTCCGCAGGGTTTACTGCCAGACCCCTAGAACTCGTAACCTTACATAAGGATTGGGCTTCCCCTTATTCTGGGAATAAGCTTCAGTGCTGAGATCAGTACTATTGTACTGTGCTTCTCAGAACTGAGAAGACAAGGGACACCAACAATCCCATTGGACAGACAGAGCTGCCCATCCTCAGAGACAGGGCTTCCTCCGGGCACCAGCCTTTATATCACTAGCCTAAGGAAATGGCAGCATTTCTCCTGCATAGGTAGGTCTTTCTGCAATATTAGCAAGCAATTCCCTCTTACTTGGCAGGTTCTACCTGTCAAACTTTTGTGACCCCAAGGATTTGGTGCTGGCTTTGGGCTACTCAAGTACAAAAGATGATATGCATTTACTGGGTATGACATGGCTCCAAAACACACCAAAGGGAAAAAATACTGACTAGACATAGAAAGGGAGTGTCCAGGGTGGCTCATCCCAATCAGATCCCTAAGGCCACGACACCAGAGGTACAGAGAAGCCGTCACAGGGGCAGAAGACCTCAGTGTCACTGAGGCCCTCCCCGATACAGAGGCAAGGCACTGAAGGGAGTGTTACCCCACCCCTTGGCTTCCTCCCACAGCTCTACATACTTCCGGACGATGGTGTAATTTGCTTAGACACCATCTGTCTTGGAGGAATCCCCAGAGCTGGGAACCCCACCTGGTACTAACTGTAGCCTCAAAGTTCGGCTACTGTGATGACGGAGGGACCCGCCCTTTCTCTGCTCTTCAAAGATGTTTCAAACACCTCCAGTGAAAGCAATCCAAGCTTCCCTCCTGAAGCACTCAGCTGGATGAAGTAACTGGCCTTCCTGAAGATAAGCTCTAGACTGACTCTCCCAGTGAGTTTCCTGGGGCTCCAGGCTTCTGAGAAGGCATGACACTTTACCAGTCTCTGGAGGACCCTGGGCAGCCCACTCCGTGCTTATAGTTCCCTTCATCCATCCAGATGTGCAATGCCTGGTGCTTACACCCCAAGGCAGCTTCCAAGTAATGATGAAAACGATAAACAGAAAATGAGCTGCTACCAGTGCAATTAAGGTGAGTACTGTGTCTCCTCTTCAAAGGTGGGCTCAAAAGACGAGGTACAGAGCTGCTGTTGCTATGGCGGTCACTGATGACAAAGCCAGGGTCACGGGACCCTTCCATTCTCCCAAATAAAATCACTCCTAGCTCCTATCTAACAGGCAACGCCACTCTGAATGCACAAGGGAAGTGCTTTAGGGCCTCCCTCCGCCCTGCCTCTGTGGCTGCAAGTGAGCAAAGCCAGAAAAGCTGCTCTCTGCACTCAGTCTGTGTGCGGTGAGGTTCTCTGGGTCCCAGTTTCCTGAGGGCTATGTGGGCTCAGGAGACTAGAGGCTGGGTCGACAAGAGTCTGTTCCAAGGAGGCACCAGGAATCCGAATCTAAGTCAGGCCTTGGATCCATTTCCACTTCTTCCTTTGCTGTCTGGGTTCCTCTGGAGTGCATCCCTGCCTGCCCAGACAAAGGAGTTCCACGTCAGCAACAGCACTACTGGCCATGGCATCAAGACTGTTTTCAATATAGTTGAATCTCTCAGGACTTTTTGTCAGGGTCTTATGGAGGGCCCGGGGCACGGCCTTGGACACAGCCTCATCTTTACACTCAGGCAGGAGAATAACTACTGTTCTGGTTTGCCCAGGTCTCCAGTGTGTGGGGATTAGTATGAAAAGTGAAATGGCTGGGGGTCTTAGTGCACATCTTCAATTCCAGCATGCAGAAGGCAGAGGCAGGAGGATTGTCTCCATGAGTGTGAAGCCATCCTGGTCTACAAAGTTCTAGATAAGCCAGGGCTACCAAGTGAGAGCCTGTCTCAAAAACAAAAATAAAAACCAACTAACCAACCAACCCACCCACACCCACCCCACCAATCCTGAATAAAATAATCTTGGGCTGGTGAGATGGCTCAGCTGGTAAGAGCACTGACTGCTCTTCTTCTTTTTTCTTTTTTCTGAGATAAGGTTTCTCTGTGTAGCTCTGGCTATCCTGGAACTCACTCTGTAGACCAGGCTGGCCTCGAACTCAGAAATCCATCTGTCTCTGCCTCCCAAGTGCTGGGATTAAAGGCATGTGCCACCACTGCCCTGCTGACTGCTCTTCTGAAGGTCTTGAGTTCAAATCCCAGCAACCACATGGTGGCTCACAACCATCCATAATGAAATCTGACGCTCTCTTCTGGTGTGTTTAAGGACAGCTACCGTGTACTTACATATAATAAATCTTTAAAAAAACAAACAAAGCCGGGCGTGGTGGCGCACGCCTGTAATCCCAGCACTTGGGAGGCAGAGGCAGGCGGATTTCTGAGTTCGAGGCTAGCCTGGTCTACAGAGTGAGTTCCAGGACAGCCAGGACTACACAGAGAAACCCTGTCTCGAAAAACCAAAAAAACAAAACAAAACAAAACAAAACAAAACAAAACAAAACAAAACAAAACCCCCAAAAACCAAAAAACAAAGAAACAAACAAACAAAAAACCCCAAAATGATCTTGGTGCCTGCTACAGCTACTAATATAACCTTCTGAAGTGTTTCATAGACATTGTTTCTCCTAATCTTCAAAACAACCTTATACAGTATGTTGTATTCACAAAATAAGAAGTTCAAACTCATATTAGGGGGAAATGGCAAAGCCAAGAATGACTCTTCCCAGCCAGGTGTGGTGGCGCACGCCTGTAATCCCAGCACTTGGGAGGCAGAGGCAGGCGAATTTCTGAGTTCGAGGCCAGCCTGGTCTACAGAGTGAGTTCCAGGACAGCCAGGACTATACAGAGAAACCCTGTCTCGAAAAACCAAAAAAAAAAAAAAAAACCAAAAAAAAAAAAAAAAAAAAAAGCCTCTTCCCTCACTTCCTGCTGAGTTGGCGTGAAGGGACACCATGAAGCACCACATGCAAACACTCGCCAGGCCACTGAAGCTGAGCCCAGTAAGGCTGTGACTAACTTCCAGTTAGAGAAAGAGCATGCGTGTGCTCGGGCCCCTGAGGGCAGGCAGAAGGACATCTGCTGGGAGGCGATGAGTTCCCGCCACCAATGGAAGTTAGGTGTTAAAATGAACTAGGTAGGTAGGCACAAGGCTTCTGGGATCAAGTACAAAGTCCCATCTCTGAGAGACAGGGAGTCACAAAGGGCCTTAGCCTACTTAGTACCTCGCAGCTTGTTTCTGTGAACTTTCAAAGCAGATTTAGAATTCAATTACTCTTTTTAATGAATGCACTCACCTGCTGGCCTCCTTCCAATTTCTTGTTGAGCTTTTGTAGTTGGGTAAAAATCTGGAGGTTTTCTTGCTGGAGCTTCTGCTGTTCATCCAGACACTTTAACACCAGACCCTGCAGCCTGCCAACCTCCATCTGCAGGGCGCTGCACGCACAGGCAGGAGAGGTCAAGGCTTTCCCAACACACGGCACTGCAGGGTTCAGCCGGGGAGGCTAGGGACAGAAGGAGAGAATGCAGAGGGTCTGCCATGGCTCCCCAGTACGAGCAGCTTTTGGTTAACCCAGCAAAGTAATACAAAAATACGAGAAAATGGGTGCAAATGAAGGAGAAATGCCTGATGTCCAATGGCACTTGGTGCTAACAGGAAAGGGACCTCCCAGTACTTAGGGCTCATTAGGTTGCAGAATCATCCATTTGGGAAGATTTTGCAAAACTCTTATTTTTATATGTTCTACTCTAAAGTGCTGAAGTGTTGATCACAGTGAGTGATGTTCATAAAATGTAGTTGGCCATACTGTGTCAGAGATTCAAGAAGAGTTTGTGAAGGAAATTGACAGGACAATTTAAGAAGGCCAACACAGGAAGGGAAATGCTTACTCTCCAGTTTTTTTTTTTTTTTTTTTTTGTTTTGTTTTGTTTTGTTTTTTTGCTTTTCGAGACAGGGTTTCTCTATATACTCTTGGCTGTCCTGGAACTCACTCTGTAGACCAGGCTGGCCTCGAACTCAGAAATCCGCCTGCCTCTGCCTCCCAAGTACTGGGATTACAGGCGTGTGCCACCACGCCCGGCTTACTCTCCAGTTTTAAAAGCATTGTTACCACTCTCTTGGGAAGGCTTTCAATTATTCTAGTTGGGATTTTTCTCCCATATACTTTTTTTGTTGTTGTTGTTGTTTTTGTTTTTGTTTTTTTGTTTTTTTGAGACAGGGTTTCTCTGTGTGGTCCTGGCTGTCCTGGAACTCACTCTGTAGACCAGGTTGGCCTCGAACTCAGAAATCTGCCTGCCTCTGCCTCCCAAGTGCTGGGATTACAGGCATGCGCCACCATGTCCGGCTCCATATACACTTTTAAAAATAGCAGGTCAGAGCCAGGTGTGGTGCTGCATACTTTCATTCCAACATTTGAGAGGCAGAGGCCGTCGGATCTCTGTGAGTTTGAGGCCAGCCTGCTGTACAAAGTGAGTCCAGGGCAGCCAGAGCCACACAGAGAAACCCTGCCTCTTAAAACCAAAATAAAAATAAAATAAATAAAAATAAAATAAATATCAGGTCAGCAAATAATAGCTGGACACCCACTCATTACATATTACAGGTTGGACATCCCTAACTTGAAATCCTAAATGCTCCTAAATCCAACACTGTTTGAACACTGACATGACACCACGAGTGGAAATGTTACACCTAAGCTCATGAGATGGCCTGCAGTTCAGAATGGATATATTAAAATATGACACAAAATAACCTCCAATCACAGAATGGCCTCCAAGCTATGTTTACAGAGCATTATGTATATGCATGTATTCCAAAATCCACCAAAATGTGAGATTTAAAAGACTTCTGGGTCCTAATCATTTCGATAAGAGATACTCAACCTGTATCTGTGACTGCTTTTGTGCTATGATATCAGAGTTGTGGTTGTAAAGGATTATACAAGTCACAAAGTCACGTAATAATGCGGCTTCTCTAGAAGTGTGGCGTCTGGTTTAGTGCTGAGTCAGTCTCATCTCTACCCAGGCTGGCTGCTTACGGCTGCTCTTTCAGTAGACTCCAGGCACTGCTGCACACACACACAGCTAACACTCATGGTGCCATCAACCCGAGCCTGGAGGCCAGCAACGTGGCATCTGTGAAGAGTTTGCTTAGAATGTACAGAGCCTGGGCTGGACCCCACACTGCATAACTGGGTATGTGGCACATTCCTTTATTATCATCTGGGAGATGGAGGCAGGAGTAACAGAGAGGTTAAAGGTCATCCTCCATCCTTGGCTGGGCTACAGAACCTGTTTCACAAAGAAACAAATCATTGCAACAAAAAGACCATTTGGAAATTTATGGTTCAGTTTTGTACTCCTGAGGAAGAGGAAGAAATGATCCTCTGGTGCTGGAAGGCAGAGCGGCCTCCAGAACTGCCAAGACAGTGTAGCACTGGCCCAGAAAGTGAGAGGACATGATGAAGCCAGGAGAACCTAAGAACTCGTAGCCACTGTCTACCGAGCTGAGGCTAAAGGTACTCAGTTACCCAGGCTCCTCCTGCGGGCTGGTGTTCCGGGGGGACTTCAGATGCGACTTTGAGTCCCTGCAGCTCTTCATAGGGCAGAGTGTCCTTCTCAGACTGTGAAAAGGCTGCACTCAGGGGAGTTGGGCTGTCGGGCATGGGGATGAACTCTGCGTTTTCCAGCTCCTAGGCATACAAGAAAGAAATCTCATCAGTTTGGCTGCAGCAAGCGCCTTTCTCCCACAGTCTTTGTGGCTTTCACTTTTACTCTGCTGTGACAGCAGCGCCCTCTAGTGGGACAGAATGGTGGCTGGCCACATGTATTGCCTAACCTAAAACCAAACTTCAGCGATGCAAGCTCAAGTTCAGCAACAGTTGTATCTGGTTCCTTTCCCCAACACAATTGTACACACACTATGTGCTGGTCAGGAGGCTTGAAGGCACGGCACTGAGGGCCCTGCAGGCTGCTGGAGGCTGGGGCTGGAGAGTGCCGCCTCCTCTGTTCTCCATCCTCAGTTGAGCGGTTAAGTCCTGGGGGATGAAGAGCTTTAACTATGGAGAACACCACCACCACCCCTTTTCGTAAAAGATCAAAAATGCCACCATGTGCGGAGGCACAAGCTTTTAATCATAGCACTTAGGAGACTGAGGTTTGAGTTTGAAGGCAGACTGGTGTACACAGTGAGCCCCAGGACAGCCAGCAGGGGATCCATAAACTACACGTTTGCTGGCCATGCACACACACACTAGTGACTAGGTCAAAAGAATATACCAAGAGGTGGGTTGAGAGCACCAATAAAATCTAGCAATTTCCTCACTCTGAGAAATAACCACCATTACAGTGGCACTTAGACGGTCTCCTCCACATTCTTCTATGCAATGTATTTTCTGAAAAAATAAGGTCTTGCTGAAAGAAACTCAATCTTTTCATATAAAATAGTTTACTTTTTAAACCTTTTGTACCTTACCTTTGATAAACTATTTCTATTGTAAGGCATTTCAACTGCCTAATATTTCACTTCTATGTACAATATATCATCAGTGAGCTTGATCTTTGTACAAGTACACTGTAAAAAGATGCCTTCAACTCCACTTAATCTTTTTATGCATTTTATCTTTTAGGAAGCTTCTACAGTAGTACATTTCCTTATGACTTTTTTTTTTTTTTTTTTTTTTTTTTTTGGTTCTTCGAGACAGAGTTTCTCTGTGTAGTCCTGGCTGTCCTGCAACTCACTCTGTAGACCAGGCTGGCCTCGAACTCAGAAATCTGCCTGCTTCTGCCTCCCAAGTGCTGGGATTACAGGCGTGCGCCACCACGCCCGGCTCCTTATGACTTTTAAACTGTCTCTGTAGTGTCACCCCTCCCTGTGATGTCCCTACTCAATACCAGAGACTAACAAAAGGTTCAGTGCCAGGGATGGGTTCCACCTTTGGAGTTGGCAAGTGAGGGCCCCACAGACCCCTAAGATTACAGCCTATGGCCAGTATTCTTGTTTACCCTCTAGAACTTGATAGTAAAACCCTATACTCACTTGGAGACAGAAACAGGAGGTTCTGTGAGTTCAATGCCAGCCTGACCTACATAGTGAGTCTGAAGACTGCCAGGGATACAAGTGAGACCTTGTATTTAAAACAAAACAAAACAAAAACAAAACAAAACAAAACAAAACAACCCTATTGCTGAAGACATTACATGGTTGAGTCATAAAATGGAGAAACCGAGCTGGCACTCTCCCGGAAGTCTTATCATGACTGGCAAGCATTCATACAGCTGAAAGTCACTACTACACACACCGTCAGAGAGAAAATGTAATTACCTAGGGGTGAGTCCTTCAAACCAGAACAGCTACTGCCTGGCAAGACGTGCTCGTTGCTGCTCAGAGGTATGAACATCACTGGAGTGAGTAGCCACTTTCTGAAGAACTTACGGCCTGCTCTATATCTGGCATTGTTATCGGGGCCACACACATGGCATTAACAGGTCGTAGGCCCTATGGGAGCACCGACTACTATTACGTTGTTAAACAGGCACAGCATTGACCTGACTCCTGACTTACTGCTACACTCCTAGATGGGCATATCTTTTACCCTTCCTGGAGAAGCTCTTTTGGCAGTATATAGTGAATAACAGACTCGCACAACTGGTAATGCTGCAGAGAATGAGACTGAAGAGTTCTCAGCGCGACAGAGGACATGTGTATCATATCCTCTCCTCCCAAGGCTCAGGGATCACTGTGGAAGAGGAGGCAGAAAGACTGCAGAAGCCAGAGGCTCTAGATGACTATAAGAACATGTGTCCCTATAAGGACAGGCTCATGCCTAAGACCTGTGCAAGCTCAAGCCAGACCAAATCCCAGTCCCAGCATGGAGAGTGGAAGTGAGAATGAAACCCTACTCCAGCTAAAGGCTTATTGGCAAGTGCTAGCTGCTAGGAGAGGAGGAGTCAGTCTTCCTAAAGGTGTGGCTCCTAGTAGGTTAACTACTCCAGTGGATGGACATATATCCAAGAGAATACGGGCAGCACAAAGTACTTAATGGGCTAAAAGGTGGTGGTGGGGAGGAGACAATGTTGGGTTCTTTGGGAGTGGAGTGGATATGGGAAGAGTTGCAGGAGTGGGATGAATTAAATATAACCAAAGTAGAAAGCATAAAATTTCCAAGCTGGGCAGTGGTGGCGCATGCCTGTAATCCCAGCACTCGGGAGGCAGAGAGGTAGGCGGATTTCTGAGTCCAAGGTCAGCCTGGTTTACAGAGTGAGTTCCAGGACAGCCAGGACTATACAGAGAAACCCCATCTCAAAAAACCAAAACCAAAACCAAAAACAAAAAACAAAAAAATTTCCAAAGAACTAATAAAGAATGAAAAAAATCTTTCAAGATAGGTTGTAAAAACAAAACAAAACAAAAGATATGTTACATGCATTTACATTTACTTTAATAATGCAGGCATGAAGGAGTCAGGCCAGTGGTGACCTGTGCCTTTGGTCCCAGCACTTGGGAAACAGACACAAGTGGAACTCTGTGAGTTCTAAGCCAGCCAGGGCTACATACTGAGACCCTGTTTTAAAACAAAATACAGACATCTTACAGGTGGGAATGTGAAACTTTGACTCCTGTCTAAATTAATAGAGCACTAGAGACCTTGGCAGCCCTTACTAGATCCTGTTACAGGCTTATCTGAATTATCTGTTCGAGGGAATTACCTTCCGAAGCCAGCCAGGACAGGAGCTGCTAGCCCCACAACTGTTTGCGGCGGCCTCTGTGGGACTGAGTAACCCTCCCATTCCACGGTCCGCTTCCATTGTTCCTCGGAAGCCTCCACTTGGATCCGGAGTTTCAGATTCCTGCTGACTCTCTTCCTCTTCGCCACCGCCACCGCCACCGCCACCACCAATGCCGCCTCCACCGCCTGGGCTGTAGCTCTGAACCACTGGTAGATGTGTAGCACAGGAAAGAAAGAACTTTGTTAGGCCACAAAGAGATGTACCATCTGATACCGCTTCATTCCCACAGAAGTTCCTAGAATTGCACACAGTAGATTGTTCAGTCAAATATTTGAGGGTAAATTGTTAGGTTTTTTTAAAGTTTTATTTATGATTTACATGAGTATACTGTAGCTATCTTCAGACACACTAGAAGGGGGCATCAGATCCTATTACAGATGGTTGTGAGCCACCATGTGGTTGCTGGGAATTGAACTCAGGGCCTCTGGAAGAGCAGTCTGTGCTCTTAACCACTGAGTCATCTCTACAGCCCAAATTGTTAGTTTTTACATAGCATTTAAATTTGTAAGAGTTATTCTAAAAGGAATTTTTTTCAATTTTCTGTGTATGGGCGGTTTCAGCTACATGTATATCTGGGTACCATGCACATGCATTGCCCTTGGAGGCCAGAAGGGGTCAGATCCTCTGCAACTGGAGTTACACATGGTTGTCAGCAGCCATTTGAGTGCTAGGAACCAAAGCCCAGTTCTCTGTAAAAGCAACAGGTGCTCTCAACTGCTGAACTGTCTCTCCAGCTCTGCAGTATTTTTAAACATTATTACATTGATTTATTATGTGTATGCATGTGGGCATGTGTGTGCACACTGCACTGGTAGATATCAGAAGACAACCTGTAGAGGTCAATTCTCTTTTTCTGTCATGTGAGTTCCAGGACTAAACTCAGGTTGTCATGATGGGAGTATAAGCCTTTCGTCCATGAGCCACCTCATAGGCCTACATTTTTACCTCTGCTTCTCTCCCTCTCTCCCTCCTCTCTCTCTCTCTCTCTCCTCTCTCCCCCCCCCCCCCATTTTGGTTTTTTGAGACAAAGTTTCTTTGTGTAGCCCTGGCTGTCCTGGAACTCCCTCTGTAGACAAGGCTCTGAACTCAGAAATCCACCTGCCTCTACCTCCCAAGTGTTGGGATGAAAGGTGTGTTCCATCACACCCAGCTTACAAATTTTAATTCTTGAGATAGGATCCTTATGTCACCCAGGCTGGCCTTGAACTTCTGACCTTACTACTGCACTTACTTCTGCTTACTTCTTAGTGCCAGGATTATAAGCATGTGCCACCAAGCCAGGCTTACATATGGTGATATGTGTTATCATCATAACTTATGTCCATTTTCTTTTCTTTTCTTTTTTCTTTTTTTTTTTTTTTTTTTTTTTTTTTTTTGGTTTTTCAAGACAGGGTTTCTCTGTATAGTTCCGGCTGTCCTGGAACTCACTCTGTAGACCAGGCTGGCCTCGAACTCAGAAATCTGCCTGCCTCTGCCTCCCAAGTGCTGGGATTAAAGGCGTGCGCCACCAACGCCTGGCTCCATTTTCTAAACCTTAGTGCATCTCTGGCAGGTAAATACACTCAAGTGTCCTCCACTAGCATTTCTTATGTAAAACGTTGTTCAGCAGTGAGCCAAGCACCTCTTAAGTTTCCCCAAAATAAGATGAATTCTGAAATATTGGCACATACATGATTTCTCACAGGTGGAAAGCAGAAATAGTTTTAGTTTCCTGGCATCCAAGCAACAGAGAACCATGAAGAGAAGCTCTCAGAGGGTTTGGATTGAATTTCCGAAGTTGAAGGCTAGTAAGTGGCTTTTCCTTCAGAGGGCCTATCTTGAAGGTAAATTCTGTTTGGTTTTTGGAGACAGGATCTTACTATGTAGCTCTGGCTGGCCTGGAACTTACTATATACACCACTTGACCTCAAACTTACAGAAATCCACTTGCTTCTGCCTCCCAAGTACTATAGAAAGACTGGACTGTCTGGAATCCCATGGAAGTAAAGCCTCATGGGATGGAAAGGAATACAAATGTCCCATTCCAATGTGGAGCGAGTCTCTCAACTGCTCCCAAATGGGATGCAGGCAAAGACGATGAAGTCACCTTGATAACAATGTCAAAGCCTCAACGCTCACCAAAATACAACCTTCCCTCTTAACTACAATTCCTCAACCTGAAGACCACACTGGTACCTGGGGCACCACTGCTTACCAGTTCCGATGGACAGGCCACTGCTATTAGAACGGATAGTCTTGGAATTCAACACTTTCTCTGAGGAAAAATATGCAGTAGGTAAGCACTTTGTACAGACACTGGAAGAGTGAAGGGAGCTGGGGCAGGGAAGAAACTGTCACTAGTAACCCAGAACTTAGGATTTAGAAGTAAGTCTCATAGGTGAAGCACTTAGTGAGCTACTGTATTCAGTGTCTGTACTGGCAGTTTTCTCTTTGTGTTCACTAGGAGCACCGTGGAAGCTTTACAAAGTAACAATACCTACACCCAACCCCAGAGATCCTGATTAAACTAGTTAAGGGTAGTCAGGACTAAGATTTATAAAAGCCAAGCTTTTATCATGCATTTCAAAGTACTCTGTATGCAAAAAACATTTGGAAATTTTCTTTTAAAAGAATTACTAAAAGTTTCTCAAGAAAACACAAATGTAGACAACACATTATTAAATGGGAGTAATACATTCTACGACACAGATGTATGTTGGGGGAAGAGCTTAAAATTGTTCCCTTTACAAAGGTCCAAACTGATGGTAGTGGAACCGGCCTGCAATCCCTGTGCTCAGGAGGTGGAAGAGGTTAGGAACTCAAGGCTGTTCTTGGTTGCTAAGTACTGAGTTTGAGGCTAGCCTGAGTTACAAGCCCCTGACACAAAACAGTCCAACAGAAAAGAAATGGTGGATGACTAACTTGGGGAATGATAATGTTCTCTTCCTGCTGCTCTGCACGCCATCTTTATCCAGCCCAAGACTTGAGGAAGCAGACTCTGCTTCAGGGTGTATCCAATAATGTCACCACTAGTACCTTAGGTGTGCATCTGGTCTAAGCCACCCCAACTCCACACAGATGAGGCCCTTACCAACAATAAGAATGGTGTGCCAGCCACGGCAAGAAAGGTCTGGGACGTGATGCAGGGAGCCAAAAATAGGCCGAGGCCATGAGGTACAGATATCAGAGCCGTGTGGTCTCTCTGTGGGAGTCATAGCCAGGCGGCCATTACCACCATTACCCCAGGCAAAGATGTGATTGTCTAGGAGAGAAAGAACAGATTAACGGGACACTATTTTCTCAATTCTATGGGTATCCCACTGTTATACCCTGGAACT
This sequence comes from Apodemus agrarius, assembly GCA_964023405.1. Classification (NCBI taxonomy): domain Eukaryota; kingdom Metazoa; phylum Chordata; class Mammalia; order Rodentia; family Muridae; genus Apodemus; species Apodemus agrarius. The sequence goes on along the minus strand of OZ030011.1, from coordinate 37,949,652 downwards.
AGAAAGAAGTCCTACTAAGTGAGGGAAAAGCTAATTATTTCCTATGTCAGCCAATCATTCATTCATTCAAACAAGTATGAGAATCTACTTCATGGCAAGTGTTTCTTAAGGTGTCTGAGGCAGGACATGAAGCCAAGCCCTTGCTTCAGTGCGGTCAGTGGGGAGAGTGACAACACACAAACAACAGCCATCTCCCATCTCAGACAAGGCAGGTGCTATGAAGGGAGGGATGGAGTGACGGCAGGATGGCAGTTCCCATTTCAGAGAGAGCAGTCAGAGGAGTGCTCTGACTCCAGCCACCTGAGGGGGTTTCCGCGGACATAAGAGCAGGCCTGAGGGCACAGGCGCAGCTTTGCACAGCAGGGAACGAGGTCCCTAGGAGAAAAGTGAGAGGGGCAGTGGGGGGAGAGGGCCTGGTCACAGGGGGCCATGCAGGCCTGACTGCTGGACCAAACCAAGAGAGAGGGTCTGGGCAGGAGGATTTGAGAGGACGCCAGCTGAGGCTGTGGTGAGGACCAGCTGCAACCGAGCAAAGGCGGAAGCAGAATGCAGCTCAAGCCCTGACAGCAGGCTGGGTGTATGCTGAAGAGTCAACGGGACCTGCTGAGGGAGGGAGGGAGGGTGAGTGTGTGCGTGTGTGTGCGTGTGTGTGCGTGTGTGTGCGTGTGTGTGCGTGTGTGTGTGTGTGTGTGTGTGTGTGTGTGTGTGTGTGTGTTTGCACGCACATACAGAATGGAGCTGGCCCAGGTAAGAAGCCTGCAAAGACTGGGCAGAGACAACACTAGAAGTCTGATTCTTATTCAGTTCAGGCTCTCTCCCTCCCCTCATGAAAGGGCAGGTGAGGATGGTCATTTGGACAGCAGGTAGGACTCAGTTCTCATCTGGAGTGAGTCCATGGGCTGTATTGCCACTCTAGCCGTTGTCTCCACGCTGAGGGGCTGTGAGTAAATGTCTGAAGGTCAGAGATGCTGGCACAGCTGCAGGGTACAGAGGGGAACTGAAAGGAACACGCCCCTGGTGGAGAGGAAGACTGAGTCCAGGGAGGAGGGTGGCCGTTTCTCTCGCCCGCCTTTCCCACACCCAGCCAGTGCTGATCGGAATGTGGATCAACAGTGGTGCTGAACAAGACAGACACAAGTGCTCAGTGGTTGTGGACTATTTTACCAAAAATGATAAATGACAGTAAAATTAGGTGAGCTTATAAATCTGGCCTTTAAAGAATTTACTATATTGGACATAAAAATATATGCCAGTTACACAAAAACTTATTTTCCCAATCCAGAATTCAAAGCTGTCTAGGAAGCCTGAGAAACGTAGGCACTCACCATCAGTGGCGGCGATGGTGAACTCATCACCACAGGAGACCCTGATCACTTGCTTCCCGCCAAGGGGTCCCCCCAACAGGTTGATGCCCAGGCGCTTCTTATAATTGCCGACACCCAGCTGCCCACACTTATTACAGCCAAACGTCAGCAGCCGGCCTCGTTCTGAGAGAGAAGCAGAAATACAGAGCAGTCACGAATGGGTCATGAAACACAGAGGGCATAGCAGCACGCACCCCATGCACTAGAACGCACACATATGAAGTCATCCGTGTGACCTAGGCGAGGAGAGCTAGGTGGTGTGACAAATCAGAACCATAATTTAGAATACTTATAGTAGGTGCCAATTAGAGACCATAGAATCCAGGTGAAAAAAAAAATATATATATTAAAGAGTATTTATGGCTGGGCATAGTGGTGCATACCTTTAATCCCAGCATTCAGGAGGCAGAAACTGGCAGATCTCTGTGAGTTCGAGGCCAGCCTGCTCTACAAAGAGAGCTCCAGGACAAATGTTCAGTCAAATATTTGAGACACAGAGAAACCCTGGCTTGAAAAACAAAACAAAGATAATTTATTCATTGACTTTATGTGTATATGTCTCTCTGTGTGCATGCCATATATCTGGGTGCCCTCAGAGGTCAGAAGAAGGCATCAGATGCCCTGAAGCTAGAGTTACAGTCAGTTATGAATAGCCAGAAGGATGCTGGCAAAGGGACTTGGGTCCTCTGGAAGATCAGCAAAGACTGAGTCATTTTCCAGTCCAAAGTGTGGTGTACTTATTAAAGTGCACATTTATCTTGTATTTATAAAGATCATTTAAAAAAAAAAAATCTGTGCTCGAATGCCTGATTTGTTTGTGAGTTAATATCGAGTACTAGAGAAAAGTCAAAAGGCTGATATATCAAGAAAGCTAATACGTCACAGCACAAAGCACCTGCGTGCTGAAGGCGCACGGCCCAGCTGAGCCAACTTACCATCAATAGCAGCCGTGTGAGTCTTGCCTGGGGCGATGGTGCGGATTTTGTAAAAGGACAACTGTTTGGCCAGGGTGAAGGAGGTCGTGTAGGGAACTTCATGGTATGCCTGAGACAAGTAAAACAGAGCAGCAGACTCATGAGGCCAACGGTGGGGCGGGGCTTGGCTAAGGATGGAAATGCACTTTCAAACAAATTCTGCCAAGAGAGCATGCCACATCGCTTCCTATCTTCAGCAGGACACAAGAAACAAGCTCAGTACAGAATCAGATCATTTGTTGCAGGAAGCAGGGATTTCTGATTACAAAATTTCTAACAGCAGGGTAAAATCTTTCCAACTCACAAAGAACTCAGTCATCGTAATCTAATCTCACCTTTCCTACACATATTCCTATGAGATGGTATAAAAGCCCCAAGTAAAGCTCACCACAAACCTGCATCTTAACAAACCACAGTGGTCATTTTGAAGATGCCTTTCAAACTCCCCACTCTCCAGCCTTTACCTTGAGTCTGTGCTCTCTTGAGAATAGACACTACATACAAATAAACTCATCATGGGGCTGGAGAGATGGCTCAATGGTTAATTAAGAGCACTTCCTTTTTTCCCAAAGGACCTGAGTTCGATTCCCAGCACCCACATGGCAACTTACTATTGTCTGTAACTATAGTCCTATGGGATCCAGGACCTTCTTCTGGTGTGCAAATGTACATGCAGACAAAATACCCATATACATACATACATACATACATACATACATAAATCATTAAAAAACAAATTAGCTCATCTTTTCATCAAGTTACAAAACTGTAAATTTGCTTGACTTTTATCTTTTGCAATCAACTGTATTGGGCTGTAACTGTAAGACCTACTGCACAGCTTGACCCACGACTACACAAACACATTTGTGGGATTTTTGCTTTTGTTTTTAAAGGGGTGTTGCTACATATAGCAGTGTGGCCTCAAACTAAAGATCCTCCTGCCTCAGTGCTAAAATTAAAGGTAAGCACCATCACACTCTGTGCCAACACATTTATAAAACTACCACCCTGATCAAGACAGAGGCCAGTCCCTTAGGTGATTCACCTAATTATTAAGATTCATGTCCCCAACAAAGAAAAAGACACATAATAATAAACCCCACAGAGATCTGTACTTCTGACAATTGCCAGCACCTCATTTAGCCTGTCCCTGAATTGCACATAACGCAATCACATGCTGTGAACTCTTCGGTGGATGGCTGCGGCTGGCTGTTTTTGCCGAACATAATTATCTTTAAGTTAAATTCTGTGGTCACTAACTTATAATACCAGAGAAATCCCAACCCAGCATTCTGGCAACGTGGTTAAAATCTCCAGGGCCACTCACTTCGTGGTTGATGATTCCAGACATGCACTGATTCAGCCCCAGTTTGTTGAACTCGTTGAGTCCACAGGCTAGCACTTTGCCTGACTGAGTGAGCAGAAAGGTCCCATCACAGCCACATTGAACTGCAACAATGATTAAGGCCTTTGGAACATCTACCTGCAAGGAAAAATTTTTTGGAAAAAAAAACCCAAGTACATAATTCATATTAGAAAACAACCGTCCAGTCCTTCAGCATGCTGCCCAGCAGCAGGAGGCCTCACTTCCTAACAGGGCTCAAGTTCTATAGCACACCGGGCTGCAGTCACATGAACAGACGCCTAGTCTGTTAGTCTGTTTTAGGAATGGCTCCTACTTCTTTGAGAAGGCTTCTGTAGAAGGAAGACTATGCAGACAAGCTGGGAAGGGGGCAGCTCTGATCTCTAGCTGGCTTTCTCTTCTGAGATGAAGGGCTCCTTCACAGTTTTAGAGAAAGACAGCAGCCTGGAGGATCTCAATCTTTTAGAATGTGTACATAGGGAGCAGCTAGGATGTCCACATCCTTCTACACCTTACAGGAAGGGCTGTAGAATGGAGGATGTCCATGTCGGGTGGGCCATGGGTATGAATGAAACCTGGAGCCTTAGTTTCTTCTCACAAGTTGAATGGTTGAACCTAAAGACAATCTTTGTATGCACCATTTAACCTTAGAATAGAAATGAAATTTGGCAACCGTCAGTGGTACAGTGCTGCAGTTAGAGGCAGTCAACCTTCCAGATCAGGTAAGCCTGGGCCCTGAGGCATGTAAGAGAGGTGTGACGATGCCAGCTCTTGGCAGTCCTGACAGTAATCTGATATGATGTCTCCTACTGCACAACTTCTAAGCAAAAACAATTTCAAGTGGTGTTCGGCTGTAGTAATTGAAGGCTGGTGTAATATATATCATTTCCCACCATCCTTTCTCAGCGAGATTTAGCTGTCTGTGACACTTTCTGTTTTATGTGCTGATTTTTAACTTCATCTCTCAGTAAGATGTGACTCCAGTGTCCATAATAGTTATATCCATTTTCTCAATTTTCTGTGATTTAGTCAGATGACAAGACCACATAGTGCTAAATCAGGATCCTAGATTGTTAGTCTCCTAGACAGGAAAGAGTTCAGAAATAAATACTCTGCTATGAGCAGTCAGGGGGAGAGGCCATCTTTTTGGTGTCTATGTTTTGGACAGGCTGTAGGAAGAAGCTGCTTCTCAGTTACCCTCTGTGGTGTATAGTAATCCTCTTCTGCATCCAAACCCAGCCGTCCTGAAACACACACAAGAATGGCAGTCATTACACCACCAGGGCGTTCCTCCCCAGGAGGACACTCTCTAACTCCTTCTGAATTTACATTCCTGAACAGAGGCTACTTGATGTGTTTAGTGCTCAAAGACTGACACCATGGTAAGTACCTGGGGGAAGTGGAGGGAACAGGCTTCACCTACCATATTCACCGCAGCCCCAAGAGTAGACCTCCTTGTTTCGTGTCAGAACTACCACATGATTATCCCCACAGGAGACCTGCTCCACTGGATTGCTGAGGAAGAAGTTCAGCTGCATGGGTTCTAGCACTTCAGGGCCAGAAACCTTGTCCACTCCCATGCAGCCATAATAATCTGATCCAAAGGCATAGAGCTGACCCTCATCTGCAAGGGAAAGAGCAGCATCACAGAAAGGGGACCACATGACTAAGGGGACCACATGTAGTAGTAGTATTGTAATGAACAGTCTAAACACTTGTTAGATTATTATGCTTAAAGACCTTCACATTTTCCTGGAGCCTTCCCTGTTTTGTAGACAGAAATACCAACAGTGGGACTGGAGAGACAGCATGGCAGTTAAGAATGTGGACTGCTAGCAGGGTGTGGTGGTGCACGCCTGTAATCCCAGCACTTGGGAGGCAGAGGCAGAGGCAGGTGGATTTCTGAGTTCGAGGCCAGCCTGGACTACAGAGTGAGTTCCAGGACAGCCAGGGCTACACAGAGAAACCCTGTCTCGAAAAACCAAAAAAAAAAAAAAAAAAAAAAAGAATGTGGACTGCTACTGCTACTCCTAACTGTAAAGCCAGGTTCAGGGAAATCTGAGCACTTCTCCTGGCCTCCATAATTAGTATAACACTCACATGCACAAAACTACACTCAGATACACAAATATCCATAAAATTAAAAAAGTAATGATAAAATCAAAATGAAGAGTGACTCTTGATCAGCTTTTGTGACATACAAAGCCTAAAGAGGTGGTGAGATTATTTTCTCCCCAAAGTAGGACACATAGTAATTTCTCCAATCTCAAGTCTTCTGTTAGTCACCTTTTCTCCTTGCTCATCACTCTTTCCACACAGTAGGAAATTGGGAAGTTTCTTTTGTTTGTCTTAGTTCTGGGAATTGAACTTACGGCCTTTCTTGCTCTAGTGCTCTATCACTGAGCTGTTCTCCCCAAGTCCGGGAATGTTGGTTTTTTGTTTTTGTTTTTTTTCAAGATTTATTTATTTATTTTATGCATATAAGTACACCACCATTGCTCTCTTCAGGCACACCAGAAGAGGGCACCAGATCCCCATTACAGATGGTTGTGAGCCACCATATGGTTGCTGGGAATTGAACTCAGGACCTCCGGAAGAGCAGTCGGTGCTCTTAACTGCTGAGCCATCTCTCCAGCCTGGGACTATTGTTATTAATGAGTATATTCTTTTAGGTAGTTGTTTGCTATTAACTGACATTGCATTATGTCCTTAAAGGTACTCAAGACACTTATTAGTGGCTTACCTGTCACACAAACAGTGAAATCATCACCACATGACACTTGGTGGATAGCTTTTCCTTGTAACTTTTCCACGTGCTTTGGCTGTCGATAGGAAGCTTTGTCTCCATGTCCTAGCTGACCATGAAGTTTAGTGCCCCCCTGCATATTCTGTTAAAAAAGAGATCTTATGAAGTTTAACTTTTCATACTAAAAGCTAATCTTTAATATTCTACTTCTGAAGAAAAACAGCAAGAAAAAAATAGCTGGAAATTTAAAGACAAAAGTGGGTAAGGGGACTAAACTTTAAAAAAATTTTTTTTGAGATAAGGTCTCACTACACACTGCCAGCTGTCCTGAAACTAACTCTTTGTAGAGAAAGGCTGGGCGATTTGCCTGTCCCTGCCTTTTGAGGGCTGGGACAGCACTATGCCTCACTAAGAGAAAGCATTTTAATGATTAATATAAACCCCCACCTACACGTAAAGAAGATTTTCAAGCACATCCAGATTCACATCCATCAGGCCTCAGGTCACATTGCAAATTTTGTCTTCTCTTACATGAGGTGAACTGTGGGTGATGCTGAACAGCTCGTTAAGGTATAATCTGGTTGCTTTCTGCTCTAATTTGGTTTCTGTTGCTGTGATAAATACCATGACTAAAAACACCTTGGAGAGGAAAGAGCTTATGGTTTACAGTCTATCAGCAGGGGACACCAAAGCAGGAGTTCAAGTCAGGAACTGAAGGAGAAGCCACCAGTGCTTACTGGGTGCTCCTTAGGGATTGCTCAGCTCGCTTTCCTGTAGCACCCAAGACCACTGCCCGGGGTGGGGCCAGCCACAGTGAGCTGCGCCCCATTACCCATCAACCAAGAAAAAGCCCCGCAATGTGCCAATCTGATGGAAGCGGTTCCTTAACTGAGAGGTTCCCTTTGTGCTGTGTCAAGTTTACAGACACTAAACAGAACATTTTCCAAACGAGTATAATCTCTTAAAAACCACATGTACTGTGAGTTTTATAAATTTTGGTCAGCTTCCTTAAAACACAGAACAGCTATAAGGAATATAGCTATATCAAAAAGAAAACAAAACTGCGGGGGTAGGGGGAGGGAAATAAGAGAGAGAATTTGGTTCCATCAAGGAAGCAGGGGGCATGACCCAGCTATTCTGTTTTCCTGGTTCTCTCTTGAAGGTAAGCATCTTGAAGGGAGAGTGTTGGGGGCGGGGGCAGGAAGGACTGGACGACATTTAAGGTTGCTGTTTAGTAATACAACATTTACCTTTCTTAAGTCTAAGTCACTTTGCTGCAGTAGCTGACCTGTGAGTTCCTCTGAGGCCAGAATCTGTGCCTCAGCGTGAGACAGCAGGGATTAAGCAAAGGATTCATTGCTAAGGCCTTTCCCCTCTGGTCCAGATGCCTTGTCAGGCTGCTTTGTCTTGCCTGTCTTGCTGTTAAGGAAAGACTTATTCTGTCCCGTGGTAAGCAAGCCCGCCTACCCCTTCCGCTCTCCGCAGCTCCTTCTTTTCCCTCTTCCCTCTGCATTCTGCACATTGCTCTTTTTTAAGTTGCCTTCTAATTCCTAAGTTAGTCCGCTCTGCACTCTGCTGATCTCGCTCTCTCCTCTGCTCTGATGTAACAAACCTTGCTCCCAGTGCTCTGCCTCCCGATATGGTGGTTCCTAGTCTTTTGTACCTTTCTAGAATGGATCACAAGGTTTATCAAAGCACCCCCCCACTTTTTTTTTTTAATTTACAAAGATTCACTAGAAGTTTGAACATAAATTTAAATCATAAGTTGAGTGAGAAGTTTACAGCAGAAAGTGTTTACATGTATATCTTTTTGTTTTGGTTTGGGTTTTTTTTTTTTTTTTTTTTTTTGGTTTTTCGAGACATGGTTTCTCTGTGTAGCCTTGGCTGTCCTGGAACTCACTCTGTAGACCAGGCTGGCCTCGAACTCAGAAATCCGCCTGCCTCTGCCTCCCAAGTGCTGGGATTACAGGCGTGCACCACCACGCCCGGCTTACATGTATATCTATTAAGAGTAATTATCTGGCTAAACAGTCATTACCTGTCACTAACTCAACAGATTCACTGAAAGTGAAAAGCCATAATTTTTGTGGCTAAGTTATTAGTGAAGTTTTGTATACCTAAACCCAATCAGTATTTTATCTTCTGTCCTTGCACCTATAGCAAATCCTCAGTTCCCTTTTGTATGACCTTTTGTTAATTGTTTTACAACCTCTTGAAATGTGCTCCAAGTAGTAGATGCCTGCTTGCAATCTCAGAAGCATTTGCACTTGATTGCTATGAAGACAAATAGACTGGCAGAGTTCTCATTGCAGTTTTGACATCAAAAAGGACTTAATGGCAATCCTATTCTAAAAGAGCTTAATAATTACTGTTATAATTTTAGGAATTCTTTTTTTAAAAAAAGATTTATTTATGTATGTGAGTATACTGTAACTATCTTCAGACACATCAGGAGAGGGCATCAGATCCCATTACAGATGGTTGTGAGCCACCATGTGGTTGCTGGTAATTGAACTCAGGACCTCTGGAAGAGGCAGTCAGCTCTTAACTGCTGAGCCATCTCTCCAGCCCAATTTTAGGAATTCTTATAGGATCATCATTAAGAATTAAAAAATCATCCATTTGTCTTTATAGCATCACTATAAAACTACTTTTTTTTTGTTCTGCAGAGATCTGCTCAGAAGGGTGGGCTAATTCCTAGTGATTGTTATATATATTTAATAATAACAGGAAAAGCATATTATTAGCAGGAATCTTTCCTAAAATGAGATCTTCTCAGCCTCGCCTAGAGAGGCAAAGCTGTCATTAACTTTGACAGTCTATGGTGGAACCATCTCAGGAAGATCGCCTGCTAGTTTTCAGCTTCTCCTTGATGGCTCCTGACAGAAGTGCTAAGAACAGTCCTTATAGCTTTGTAACAGTTTCTTAGTGATAGCAGTTCTTTCTGTGCACTCCTCAAATATAAGCCCTTTAATAAACAGCTGTAAGGCATTACTTTCATTCCATTTCTGGTAGCTTTCCTCAGAATAATAATAATAATTATTTTATTTATTTATTTATTTATTTATTTATTTGGTTTTTCGAGACAGGGTTTCTCTGTGTAGCCCTGGCTGTCCTGGAACTCACTCTGTAGACCAGGCTGGCCTCGAACTCAGAAATCCGCCTGCCTCTGCCTCCCAAGTGCTAGGATTAAAGGTGTGTGCCTGGCCCAGAATAATTCTTTAAGGAATAAGGTTTTAGGAAATAACTGCAGGTCATCACTGTGACAGAGGCCAAATCACTTTTTTTTAAAAAATCATTTCACAATTACTCATTGTCTATTCTCACACAATGAGGTAAAGCAGGGGGTAAGACAAATACTTGCACCTATGAAAAAAGCTGAAGCCACTGAAATAGAAGAGCTTCCTCAGAGGGTAGAGTGAGGCTGGTAGCCTGAAATGCACCCACAGAGGCACAGCAATCAAACGGGAAGCCAGGAGACAACAGAACTTAGAGGAAACAGTCAATGAATGATGCTAGGTATTGCTGATCGTTCAACCGGGAGTCAAGAGGTGTTCGTTTATCATTTTATAGGTCACTGGTTGAAGACCCAGGCTAACTGAGTGGTAAGGATGGAAGCTGTACTGTAGGAGAGTGAGGAGAGCTGCAGATCTAGAAAAGGCAGAAAGCACGTTGGTGGTGCACACCTATAACTCCAGCCCTTCAGAAGGCAATGACAGCAAAGTCTTAGCATTTTATTCACAGATGAGGGCTTGGAGGTTTCCTGACATGGCCTGTGTTTCACTCACTTACAAAGCTTCGCAGACACTAGCAGCTCTCATCTCATGGAAACAGAGCACATGTGAAATCACCTACTTGTCCACGTCAGCTAGCCCAGTCTCCTGAACCCAGACCCAAAGCTCTCCCATTTTCTTTCCCTTTGTCATTCTTTCATCCAAAACCATTCCCAGGTGCCTGCTATGCCGGGAACGGAGCTGCAGGAGTGACCTACACAGCCCGCAGGTGCTTTCACAGGAACATGCTCCAGCACCTCATGCCTGCGGCACAAGGACGGCTAACAGGATGCCCACACAGCAGGACCCAGCAGCAGCAGGGCCTGGAGCCCACTCTACTTACCACCCACGTGTACAGTTCCTTCTCCACGGTGACGACGGCAAAATGGGTGTTCCCCGCACACACCTGTCGAGCACTGCAGCCACTCTTGATGACGTCCAATTTCTGAGGTGTGGATTTTCCGCCCCCCCAAACATAGACTTCACTGGTTCGTGATGTTACCACAGCAATGGGTGCCTCAGTCACAGTGCTTGACCTGCCAGCATCCCCAAACAAAGGCACATTTAACATAAAGAGGGTTTCAAAGAAGACTGGGAATGTAGCTAAGTGCTTGCCTAGTATCTAAGAAGCCTTGGGCTTGATCCCTGAGGCCACATAACAAAAGGCTAAGTAAACCCTTTCTCTATTCTCTCAGAAAAACTGCCAGTGTGGGCATGAGAAAGTGTGTTCTTTCAATCCTCTCTTCAAACAGGCTTTCCCAAGCCCACTTGAGATAGTTCACAACAGCGCAGCCAGCCCCGATTCCAGTCAGTTCCTAACAGCTCTACTTTTCAACAGTCATGGTAGTAACATCCACTTTATTGTTGGAGGAAATGATGGCTTTCTTCCTCTCTTCAGAAAAACTATCTGGGGGCTAGAAAGATGGCTTAGAGACTGAGAGAACTGATTGCTTTTCCAGAGGACCGGGGTTTGAGTCTCAGCACCTCGTAGCAGCTCAAACTCCAGTTCCAGGGAATTCTTCTGGCCACTGTGGAGACCAAATCCACACATATACAGACATACACGCTAGTGAAACAGCCATACACATTTAAAAAAAAAACATAACAAAGCAACAAAAACACTCAGTAGGGGCTAGAGATGGCTGAGCAGTGCAATGTGCACGCTCTCTCAGTGGACGCCTCCCAGCAACCCTGCCAGGTGGCCCAAAGTGCCTGCCAATGCAGCTCTAGAGGGTCCAAGGTACCTGCATGCACACAATGCACAAACGAGTCTTAAAAATAATAAAGAAAGGAATGGCTATCTGGCATTTAAGCTGATGTCGGTTCCTAGTCTGGCACCACAGACTGTGAGATCAAATCACACATATGCACAGACTCAAGTAAGCCTCCCAGACCGGAAACTGAAGATACACAGTATTTCCACAGTCTCTTGAGCATTACCTTGGTCTCTTTGTAGGTGCATTGAGCAGAGTGACTTTTTCTTCCATCTCTCTACCAAAAGAAAAATAAAGTTACATGAGTAAAATACCAGGTACATTGCACCCATGCCCCTTTAATCCATTTCATAAACTAAATCTTTTTTGTTGTTGTTGTTTTTTGTTTTTTTGTTTTTTTTTCGAGACAGGGTTTCTCTGTGTAGCTCTGGCTGTCCTGGAACTCACTCTGTAGACCAGGCTGGCCTCGAACTCAGAAATCCGCCTGCCTCTGCCTCCCAAGTGTTGGGATTACTGGCGTGCGCCACCACCGCCCGGCTCATAAACTAAATCTTATAGACATGACAATTGTGTAGGAAAGCAACTCAAAAAACTTTGTTACACAGGCCTGACATTGTATGGCTTGTTAAACAGAGGGGCACGGGTCTTTGCTTTGTATGTATGAGAAATGGACTGTACCAGAACAGGGTGCCTTGAGAGTCTCCGCTGCATGTGACAGACATCTCCATCTGACCTGCCCACTGACTGACAAACGCAGCATCTCCTACCCTGGGCTTTCTATCTTTCTGCCAAGCCAGCTTTTCTTTCTGATTTCCCTATTTGTGGAAGGCTCCTTCACTCTTTCCCAATCAACTTCAGTCATCTCTGACTCTCTTCTCTCCCTTTCTTTACTGTGACATTTTTATAGATTCCTCATAGACAGTATCTTTATAAAAAATTTTTCTCTCTCTCCCTCCCTCCCTCTGTATGTGTTTGTGTAAGTGTCTCAGACCAGCTTTGAACTTGTGATCTCCTGCCTTTGCCTTCCAGATTCAGGGATTACAGTTGTACGCCATTACACTCAATCACTGCTTATTCTACCACTCTTCCTGCCCAATCTTATTACCTCGGTTCTGCACAGCTTCGCTTCCTGTCTGCCTCATAAACACAGTAGTGTCTTCCCACCAGCCTTGCTTCTAAGCATCCCAGTCAGTCCTTCCATCCTAGACCAACCTGAGGACCAACACAAGTTCTACTGTGTAAATTCTATGGGCAGCCCTCTACAAACAAATAGTCCTTGTGTACTCTTTTTCTTAAGATATATCTTTGTGTGTGTGTGTGTGTGTGTGCGCGCGCGCGCGCGCGCGCGCATGTGCAGGTGCTAGCAGAGGCCAGGAGTCAGATTCCCAGAGGTAGAGGTAGGTTCCTGGGAGCGGCCTGGAGTGAGCACTGGAACTGAACTTAGGTCCCGCGAAGGCACTGGGTGCTTCTCTCTCTAGCCCGTGCACTCTCTTTTGAATTAAGCTTGGCATTCAAGCACCCTGATCCTTCTTTCTTTTCTTTTTAACCCATATTCTAGCCAGGCTCATCGTTCTGAATAAATCTATGAATTACTACAGTATCTTATAGGCATCAATAATTTTTGAAAGCTCTTAAGACAGTTTGGCCAGGTCTAGAACCACTAATGTTATATTTCCAGAGTATTGTACACAACTTTCTGTATCTATGTTTTTCATTCTATTATTCTTCTCTGCCTAGAGTGTGGCATCTTATATTTTACAATCAAAGTACAAAGTGCAAAATAAAAATTTCAATTAAAAATTAATTGAAAAATTTCAGCTAGAGATTAAAGCCACGATTATATTGTTGAGAAATAGGCTAGATAAAAAATTAAATATGCCTAATGAGTCCCAAATGAGAATAGTGCCTGAATATGCATAGAACAAAAATAGAAGCTCTCAGGCTGTATCTGTTCATAACACGTAATTCTAGATATTAAAACACTGGTTATGAAGCAATGAGACCCAGGGCACCCTGGGGAGAGGGCTGGAGAGGATGCAGGAGCTGCTGGATGGTGGGGAAGAGAGCTGGGCAGGGCTGCCCTCTGGACATGGCGTGGCTGCTGCTCCTCACAAATCCCCCAAGGTTACAGCTTCCCGTGCAAAAGCAAGCCAGCAGGATCAGTTAGCATCCCACGGGCAGTATCAATTAAGACTAATGGGTTATAAAACGGTGAGCCAACGTGATGGTGGGAGGGGAAGTGCTCAGGGCTTCTGGGGATGAGAGAGGAGGAGTGTGGGGTGAATATGATCAAGACATATTGCATGCACGTATGAAACTGTCCAAGAATACATAAAAGATATTCTAGAAATATAATAAAACAGGGGGTGGGGGGCTGGAGAGATGGATCCGTGGTTAAGAGCACTGACTGCTCTTCCAGGAGCTAGGGCTTTGGTTTCTGTGTCCACAGGGCAGCTCACAACCACTGGTAACTCCCGTCAGAGGGCAGCTGTTGCCCTCTTCTGGTCTCTTTGGGCACCAGGTATGTATGTGGTACATACATACATTCAAGCAAGATGTACATATAAAATAAAATTAAAAAATTAATCTTAAACTGGGTGTGGTGGTACACACCTGTAATCCCAGCACTTGGGAGGCAGAGGCAGGCAGATTTCTGATTTCGAGGCCAGCCTGGTCTACAGAGTGAGTTCCAGGACAGCTGGAACTACACAGAGAAACCCTGTCTCGAAAAACCAAAAAAAAAAAAAAAAAAAAAAAAAAATTAGTAATGAAACAAAAATTTTAACATACCCCAAACTATGGAACAATTAGAAGAAAATATGGGAAAAAAAGCTTCAGGATTGAACTAGACATGTCAGAACAAAGAACAGGCCCTGAGAGCAAAGTTAAAACACCAGAGACATCACAGGACAAAGCTTCTGTGCAGTCTGGGGACAACACTGTGAAGAAGCAGCAGAGAATATGGATAAACTCCATCTGATCAGGAGCCAATTTCCCGAATACAGGAAGAACCTGAATGCCTCTATTAAAAGAGAATAAACCTAGCCGGGCGGTGGTGGTACATGCCTTTAATCCCAGCACTTGGGAGGCAGAGGCAGGCGGATTTCTGAGTTCGAGGCCAGTCTGGTCTACAGAGTGAGCTCCAGAACAGCCAGAGCTACACAGAGAAACCCTGTCTCGAAAAACCAAAAAAAAAAAAAAAAAAAAAAAAAAAAAAAAAAAAAAAAACCAAACAAACAAACAAACAAACAAAAAAAACAAAAAAAAAAAAATAGAAAGAGAGAATAAACCTAACTTTATTTTAAAATGGTGATTTGAACAAACTCTGTTCAAAGATTAAAAAAAACAAAACAAACAAACAAAAAAAAAAACAGGCAAGTATATAGCAAATGCTCAACATCACCATCATCGGGGAAAGCACATCCAAGCCAGGAAACTCGTCTTGCCCCAATTACAAGGCTATCACTAAAAAGGCTAAAAAGGACCACTTACTGGCAAGGATGTGGGGAGGCAGGAACTTACACCCTGTTGGTGGCGATATAAAATAGCATGGCATGGAAAATGGCATGGAAGTTCCTCCAAAAAACTAAAAATAGGCTGATGTATGCCTATAATCTCAGTGCTAGAGAAGCTGAGGCAGGAGGATGGCAAGTTTGATGTCAGCCTGGGTTACAGAGCAAGGTCTTATCTCAAACAAAACAAAACAAAACAACGCAACACACCCCAAGTCCCTAAATGCAAACCTAAGTATACTAATGCCTCAACTGTAGAATTAAAACCTGCATAGATGTGAAGGAACAGAGAGCTCTTGGGTCCTGTCAGGAGAAAACCAGAATAAATAGTTGAGAGGTGACAGCAAGGAGGTGCCCTTGAGCAGTGAGAGCAGAGTGCTGGGGAAGGAAAGTGCCCTTGCTTGGGTGCTCGCCCCCATCTCTGGCTGAAGTGATTTCTCTGTGGATTACCTCCTACGCTTCCTGAGAAGGGGGAGGTCCAGAAGTCCATCTGCAGTGGGTCTCTGCTCAGGGTCCTAAACAGCAGAAAAGGTTAGTGTTCTTTTAAAGTGAATGGGCAATATGGGAACCAATTTAAAAATAAATTCTTTTTATTTTAATTATATTTATAATTATATATTCGTAACATATAATTATAAATGTATATTTGTAATTATAATTAAAATTATAATTTCTAAGAATGAGAAGTCAGAATGCTTATTGATATATCCAATCCCTAGACGCGACAGGGAAATGCACCATGAACTCTCTATAATATGGCTGCTGACCAAGACCAGCATAATGGCCTCACCAGTTGCCGTGCCACTGGGGACAGGAAATTATGCATGACCCCAGCCCTGGGTGAAGAGCTATAAGTAGTCAATGGCTACTGAATAAGGAAGAGTCAGTTTCCTCCATGAACGAACGAGCTCCTGCATGTTGTCCACACCCATGTAGTCAGTCCTACACACACACACATACAAGAAAAGACTGCAGGGTTTTCACGAATAGGAGTAACATATAGTTGTGAGCCACCCTGTGGGTACTGGGATTGAACCTGGGTCCTCTGGAAAAGCACCTGGTACTCCTAACTGCTCAGCCATCCCTCAAGCCTCAATACTATCTTTATATAACGAGGAATAATACAGTCTTCCTTTTCTTCTAGAGCCGGGACTCTGTAGATTATATGTGAAAATTTATATGAGTATATTTATAGTTGTATATGATGTAACAATAATAATTAAAAAAGAAATCAAGAATTGGGGAAGAGGGATGTGGAAGGAGTTTGAGGGGGAAGAGAGACAGGAGTAATGTAGTTAGTATCCCTGCATAAAATTCTCAAAAAAGAAAAAAACTTCAATAAAAATATTAATTCCAGCCGGGCGTGGTGGCGCACGCCTGTAATCCCAGCACTTGGGAGGCAGAGGCAGGCGGATTTCTGAGTTCGAGGCCAGCCTGGTCTACAGAGTGAGTTCCAGGACAGCCAGAGCTGCACAGATAAACCCTGTCTCGAAAAACCAAAAAAAAAAAAAAAAAAAAAATTAAGTCCAGCCGGGCGTGGTGGCGCATGCCTGTAATCCCAGCACTTGGGAGGCAGAGGCAGGTGGATTTCTGAGTTTGAGGCCAGCCTGGTCTACAGAGTTGAGTTCCAGGACAGCCAGGACCACACAGAGAAACCCTGTCTCGGGGGGGGGGGGGGGGGAGACAAAAACCCAAAACTTGACTATAAAAAAAAGAAAGGAACACAACTTAGATATTAAAATATTAAAAACCATCTTATAATTATATAATTTCAAGTTATTAAAAAAATAAGGGCTGGAAAGACCCCCTCAGTGGTTAAGAGCACTGGCTGTTCTTCCAGAGGACCTGGACTCAGTTCCCAGCACCTATTATGGCAGCTTACAACTGTCTCTAACTTCAGTTCCAGGGGATCTGATTCCTTCACACAGGCATACATGTAGGCAAAACACTAGTGCACATAATAAACAAACAAACAAACAAACATTTTTAAAAGGATTAAAAACAGAATAAGAGTTTGCTTACTACAGCACACAAGTATCATAAATTACCAATGTTTACCCTGAGACAAGCTTGAAGAGGTAGGCGTGGTTTTGTGTGCTTTATACCTACGTCATACCCCAAACTCTGAGGCTAGACAGATGAATACATCAGGCCTACCTGGTCGAGGCATGCGTGTACCAACTGGATCAGTTCCAAAGAATACTGACTAGAGTCAACTTCCATGGCTCGGATTCCCTGCACAATCTTCACACATAGGTTGAGTGGGTTCTAGAAGAAAAGGAGGACTACATTGTTCCTGGTTATACAAAAATAACATTATCGAACTTGAGGGAGTGGCTCAGTAGTTAAAGAGCACCGGGGGCTTTTATAGAGGACCCAGGTTCAATCCCCAGCACCCACAGGGTGGTTCACAACTATGTGTTACTCCTATTCCGGAGGATCCAACACTGTCTTCTGACTTCTGCAGACACCAGGCACTCATGTGGCACACAGTCATACATGTAGGCAAAATACCCTTATAAATAAAGTAATTAACAGTTAAAACAAAAAGAGCATTATCTCTACGAAGCAGGGGCCCCAGGTATCTGTGACTATTCAGAGAAGTGGCAACAGTTCTGTGTTAGCTGATTCCATAGAAGGAGCATCAGTGCGTGTCAGGAAGGGGGGTGCTGCTGTTAGATAGGATGAAGGGAACCCCAAGACAGAGCTCAGAACTAGGACAGTGTAGCCAACAGCGTGGCTCCTGGAATACATTATAATCTCACCTTTCAGCCGAATCTCAAGAAAAATAAAAGCATAGCCAGGTATAAAGGCCTATGAAAGCAGGGCGTGCCGATCAAGAGTTGAAGCTCATCCCTGGGTAAATGGGGAGTAGGCCAGCAGGCTCCATGCGAGCCCCTGCCCACCTCTCACAAAAAGGAGCATGATTAAGCATGCTTGGTTCCCCTGATTCCCTTGCTAACTAATTTGCCTCCAGCAAAAAATTCACAAAGTATCTTAAAATGAGATGGTAGTTAACAGCAGTGTAACATAACCACTACCATTTTATTAAGGAACTACTGCAAACTAGACAGGCATATCACATTTATCGTTTTATCTTTATAAGCATAATATAATGACGTTATTAGCATCATTAATTTGTACACAAGAAAAATGGGGCTCAGAAATACAAAACAACTTGCTCTAAATCACAGGTAGTAAAAAACAAAACAAAACAAAACAAAACAAAACAAAACAAAACAAAACAAGGCATCAGTAGGGTGGTGGTGGCACAGGCCTTTAATCACAGCACTGGAGAGAGAGAGGCAGACAGGTCTGAGTTCAAGGCCAGCCTGTCCTATAGAGTGAGTTCCAGAACAGCCAGGGCTACATAGAGAAACCCTACCTCAAAAACCAAAACCAAACTAAACCAAAACAACAACAAAGCACCTCCCCACCCCCACCCCCTGCCCAAATGCAAGGTATCACAGCATCTAAAGCCTGTCTTCTCCACAGGCTGTTTTCCTTACTTCACTATTTAGGAGAATTAGAGGCATATAAATTAGGAAAGAAACAAGGCTCAAAACAGGCCGGGGAGTCTGCGTTACCCTACATTCCCACATGCCGCACCACAAAACCTCCACAGGCAGTCAGGCGGTCATTCTCAGGCAACAGCGAGGAAACAGGATCCCAGAAATGATGTCTACATTCTTACACCTGGCCACGTGAATCTGCTCCAGCTACTCCCAAGTGTGGCCCATGGAGTACAGGAAAAGCAGCATCTAGGAGCTTGTTAGCAACACAGAGCAAGGCCCACCCATCCCACCTGACCAGACTCTGCATTCTAACAAGATACCCAAGTAATTTCTGGATGCAAATTAAAGTTTGAGAAACAGTTTTATGTTTTTTTTACTTTAGGCTTTAAAGAAGAGAAAAGAAAGATTTAAAGACTTGCTGTCCATAAAAACAAAGACAGGGGCTAGCGAGATGGCTCAGAGGTTAAGAGCACTGACTGCTCTACTGAAGGTCCTGAGTTCAAATCCCAGCAACCACATGGTGGCTCACAACTATCTGTAATGGGATCTGATTCCTTCTTCTGGAGTGTCTGAAGATAGCTACAGTGTACTTACATAAAATAAATAAAATCTTTTTAAAAAATTTAAAGAAAACAACAAAACAAAATCCAAATAAAACATAAT
Organism: Apodemus agrarius; assembly: GCA_964023405.1. Lineage (NCBI taxonomy): Eukaryota > Metazoa > Chordata > Mammalia > Rodentia > Muridae > Apodemus > Apodemus agrarius. The sequence continues at coordinate 37,930,528 of OZ030011.1, read as the reverse complement.
TTTTACTTAGGAAGTGTGTGATGTTTCAAAACACTTTGATAGGTATGACACATGATAGCCTCAGCTTAAAAATAAAACAAAACTGATGCAGCTAAACTGTAAGAAATGAAATAGCTGTCCACACTGAAGCAGCAGAGATGACTCTACTGCAGTGGTTCTCAAGCTTCCTGATGCTGCGACCCTGTAATACAGTGCCTCATGCATGGTGACCCGCTTCAGAACTGTAATTTTTTTTTTTTTTTTTTGGTTTTTTCGAGACAGGGTTTCTCTGTGTAGTCCTGGCTGTCCTGGAGCTCACTCTGAAGACCAGGCTGGCCTCGAACTCAGAAATCCGCCTGCCTCTGCCTCCCAAGTGCTGGGATTAAAGGCGTGCGCCACCAAGGCCCGGCCAGAACTGTAATTTTACTACTGTCATGAATTGTAGTGTGTAAATATCTGCTCTGTAGGATATCTGATATTTGACCCCTGTGAAAAGGTCATTAGATGATCAAAAGAGTCTCGACCCACAGGTTGAGAATCACTGCTCTGGAGACTTTTAAAATTATAGTCAACAAATTCAAGCACAGTGCTCCAACTGCTTGCTTATGTTCATTTCAAGAGAGGAATTCAAGTTACAGATAAATCTGGTCTATGGCATTTTAATAACATTCAATAACCCAGGGTCTTAACTACAGGCCATTCATTCATTCATTCATTCATTTTTACTACAGGGGATTTCTGTTCAGGAAATCAGAACTGCAGGAATAACTGAAGTTGATTCACTTCAACACGCACCACATTGCAAAGGGGACAGTAAACAACTTACTGTAGCATCAAATGTTCTTTTCAGAGTAAGCAGTTCAAAAATGACACAGCCAACTGCCCAGATGTCAGACTTGAAGTTGTACTTAACTCCCTGGCAGAGCTCTGGAGACATGTAATATGGAGTGCCCACAAGCTAAACACAAGAGAAACAACAAAAAATACACAATTCATTTCTTTTCTCAGGTAACCATATAACCATTTCAACAGGTGAGTTAAGAGTTAAAGGAATGAGTGCTAACATTCACGAACACTCACTGGCAGGCTGCGAAGGTGAGGTGATGCTAACTCGAGGAACTGAGGGTTCCTCTGTGGGCAGAGCTGCCAGTCCTGTATCCTTAGCAAATCTCCCGGGCCACTCACTAAAGGGCAACTTTCAGGAAAGCACTCTGGATAACTTGGAAGACTAAAGCTCAGTTGTCCAGGCCTCATACAGACTTTACACATTCAGGGTCTCCTCCAGGCTTCACACAGGTAAGAGGCTGTGATGGCTAATCTTGCTGGACAACTTCACCACATTTGGAATCACCTAAAACCCAGGCAGCAGGGCACAGCTGTGAGAAATGTTCCTTGATTGGGTCATCTGACACGGAAGCACCCACCTTACATCCAGATCATTTCAGATCCAAAGACTCAACCGAAGTGTGAGCCACACTGTCTAGTGGCAGCCCACCATAAAGGGAAGTTTTACTCTCTGCCTGTTCGCCCTCCTCTTTCTGGCAAGCTCATTTATCTTACTCCAGAGGCGCTCCTTCACTGGCATTGGAATCTACCTTTTCAGGACTCCAACACAGACCAGAGACCAACTGAGACATCCGGTCTTGAGGCCTTTCTTTTAGGAGATAGTCACCATTGAGCTAGCTGAACCACTGCCTGTACATCACTCTAACAAGTCTCCTTTTAATATAGAACCACCTATTAGCTCTGATCCTATAGAGCACCTTGGCTAATACAGAGACACACTTAAAAGTTTACTGATTTGGGGTGAGGAGGACTCAATGCTCAAGTCCTTTATCAGAGAGGACTGGAGTCTGGAAACCAGCACCCACATCCGGCAGCTCACAGATGCCTGCACAAGTTCAAGGGGTCCAATGCCCACTTCTGGCCTATAGAGGTATACAGGTGTGAGTGCAAATAAATGTTTAAAAAAAATAGTTTACCAGTGGGTAAAAGCTAAATATAGGTAGTGAGATATGGCAACTGAATAAAGGAGTTAAAGGGAAATAATGATTAACTGAAAGGCAAAAAATGAAATTGATATTCGTGAAACCAATATATTAAGAATGGGCCTGGAGAGATGGCTCAGTGGTTAAGAGCACTGACCGCTCTTCTAGAGAACCTGGGTTCAATTCCCAGCACGTGTATGACAAAAATAACAATTGTTTATAACTCCAGTCTCTGTGGATCTGATACCATCCGGGGTGACACCTGCTTCTGGCAAAACATCCATATACAACATGAACAACAAAATCCAATGCAACACAAATGGGCTCGGAGCTAGGCACAGTGGTGCATGCCTGTAAAGCCAGCACTTGGCAGATGGGCACAGGCCAATGGCTAGGTCAAGGTCAAGATCTTGGCTACACAGAGGGTGTGAGGCCCTGCTTCAAAAAAAAAATCTACAAGAATGGTCTTTGAAAGTTGGACATAGCGGCACACACCTGTAATCCTACCATTGAGGCAGGAGGATGCCTGGTCAAGGCTTACCTGGGCTACACAGATGTCACTACCTCAAAAAAGAACACAAAGGTACGAAAATAAAAATGTTTTGTATATTAACTATACCACTTCCAAGAACACAGATATCTTTAGTTAGCAAAGCACAAATGTCAAAGGCTTAAATGGCATTTATACATTTTTTATATCATTTTTTTATTTCATTTAACTAGCTAAAAGTTAACAGTCAAATCTTGGTTTTACCAGAAAAAAATCCATAAGGAATTGGCCATTACTATACAGATACTGAGTTCCTGAAACAGACACTCTCAAGTCTGGATGGCTACATTGTTTGCAGGCATGTCTGGATATCAGAAAACATTAGGACAAAGTTAATTGTATTAATTTAGATTTCCATGTTCTTTTAAGGGCAGAGCACTGTAAAATCAGAGATGAAATTCTTAGGTTTTAATGCTAAGGATAAGATCACTGTTCTAAAGGCCATCTTAGGTCTGCTTTTTTTTTTTTTTTTTTTTTGGATTTGGTTTTTTTTTTGAGACAGGGTTTCTCTGTATAGCCCTGGCTGTCCTGGAACTCGCTCTATAGACCAGGCTGGCCTCGAACTCAGAAATTCGCCTGCCTCTGCCTCCCAGAGTGCTGGGATTACAGCATGCGCCACCACCGCCTGGCTTTAGGTCTGCTTTTAATTAATGATTGTTTTAAAATCAGGTAGGATGCTCAGCTGCTAACGGCACTTGCTGCCAAGCCCGACAACCTTAGCTTGATTCCGGGATCCACATGACAGAAGTGTCGTGACTCCCACAAGTCTTCCTATAACCTCCATGTGCACCATGTGTACTCATACAAAACAAACCCGTTAGGGAGCTGCAGAGATGGCTCTGTGGTTTAGAGTACTTATAGTTCTTGCAGAGCACCGAGGTGTGGTTCCCCGCACCCATATTTGTTGGCTCACAAATTGCCTATAACCGCAATATCCTCTTCTGGTCTCTGTGGGCACCTGCACTCATATGGTGCATATACGCGTATGCAGGTACATGTATGAACATATATTTTAAAAAACTTCAAAAAAAGTTAAAGATAAAGACTGTACTCACTGTCTCAGCCATAGAGTACTCAGAATTAAGTTTCTTTGCTAGGCCATAGTCTCCAAGCTTTATCAGATTTGCCTTGGTCAGAAAAATATTTAATGTCTTTATATCTCTGAAAAAGAAGATATAATACAGTAAGTCCCTGTACCAATGAACTAACCTCCCCACCTCCTGGGATCTGAACAGAATAAAAATAAGTGCTAGCACCTCTTGGTTTCTGTCACAGGGTTGTAAATGGCCCGCACACAGTGCTCACCACCAGTTTAATGCTGGAGAAGGGGCTTAGGAAGGAAGGGCAAAGAATCCTCTTTAGGGATTCCCAGCAAAGGATGCCACTGTGGGAGGAGTCAGATAGGACAGTGCTCCAGAGAGCCATATTCCTAGAAGGCTCACTGCTTTTCGGTTACTGGCTAGACCCTGAATTACATACCGTAACACTAATTGACACCAAAGTTTCAAATGATCTGTTACGGCACAAGAGACTGCGTGGCTCAGAAACAACATACGAGGCTGTTTCCATGATCTAGATAAAGCTGCTGGCCCTTCCTAAAGACAAACTGAACATGTATAACACAGTCCCCATCTGGCTCACACTGTGGCTTCTTTTATTACAAAATGTGAAGAAACCAGAACAGTATATTTCTTTACTTTTTTTTTTTTTTTCGAGACAGGGTTTCTCTGTGTAGCCCTGGCTGTCCTGGAACTCACGGAACTCACTCTGTAGACCAGGCTGGCCTCGAACTCAGAAATCCACCTGCCTCTGCCTCCCAAGTGCTGGGATTACAGGTGTGCACCACCACGCCTGGCTTTATTTTTTCACTTTTAAAAAGAAAGTAGCAGCCATGCAATGTAGGCAGACATTCAGTAGCTTTAGAGAAATACAGTCTGTACTGTCTTAACTAGACGGACAAATGACTACACAAAACTCTGATGTATTGTAACCAGCTGCCAGCAATGGTCACTTGCTTACGAAGAGGGTAAGGTGGAAGGGTTCGTAGAATGGTTTTCTTCTATTGCAAGAGATGAATGGTACCCTTTCTTCCCAAATTTTTATCAAATAAAGACTTGGAAAAATCATATAAAATGAGTAGGTTTGTATTTAAATAAAAATAAATTTTTAGTACTAACAACAATTGCCAATACTTCTCAGAGAAAACATTCATTGTGAACTCCCTTTACAGCACCTTCTGGGCTTCATTGATAATCAATGAACACAACTCCAAGGTACATCTAAAAGACATAACAAAGTATTTAGTTACCTAGTCACTGAGGAGGTTCTTCCTAGCTCACAAACCTGGGCTAAGCTCAGAGATGACAGATACCATCCTTTTCTCACTCCTTCTGCCTCACTATCAACAAGGAAACCCTGACATGAAGATGCTAACGGAGGTCCTTAGGGTAGAACTGCATTGGGAATGAAGACTCCAATCCACACGTTTCTTTTCAGACATTACCTATGGAGGATTCCAGCTTTATGGATACAGCTCACCGCTGAAACAATCTGAAAAAGGTACCACACCACCATCTGCAGATTCAAAATGTTATATCTGGATTAGAAACAAAGACCCCGTTTAAATAAACACACACGCACACACACCAAAGAAGTTGCAACCAGAGGCTGCAACTCAGCATGACTTGATAGCCCTTGCTTGTGGGTTGAGTAGGCAAAGAAAAGTATTAAGGGTAAAAAGAAAACACAGGTCATCTAAAAGAGTTCCAAGATCATTACATACAGTATGGTAAAGCAGACTTGTGGAAAGAACCCCAGGAAAAATGCAAAGGTACAGAAAACTGGGCATACCAGTATGCAGTAATAGAACCAGGAAAGAAAGCCCATAGAGAATCATGGTGTGGAGGTAAAACGGTTAGGAAGCAGCTATAGACCGCTTCCTTGTTAGAGGTTTCCTTTCTCATGAATATCGCTCAGAGCCTGGAAGGAGTCTGAACAAAAGGAAAAAAACACTCTTCATTGTTGGAAGAGTAAAGACAGAACTAGAATGCAGAATTAAACATAATCTAGCTTCCTGCCACACGTATAAATTACCTCTTCTTCGAACAACTTGTCCTTCTGACGAAGGATTTTGTCATAGAGGTTCCCTCCTACAATTGAACAAAACACAGGTTGAGTTGCTCAATGGAGACAAAGGGTTGGGTGCTGTATTAATAGGATTCTAACAGGTGACATCAGGAAATGAAGGGTTCTGCTTCCTTTCCAAAGGAAATCATTTCTTCCCTCTTGTGTTTTTTATATAAAATTCTTATCATCTCCCTGTCAGAAATATCTGTCATAAGTCCCCTCCCATACAAGATGCTCAGTACAGACATGGGACTTTCGCTTTAAACAGCCAGAGGGTAAGATCCCTCACATGTCTCTTGGGAAGCAGCTTCAAAGCCAGAGTGTGCTCTTCCCTAGACTCAGTATTTTTGTAGCAATTTTGTCAGTGTGACTACTAGAACCTGGAGATTACACCTATGATGCACTGGTTTAAAAATACAGTGTTTATAAATAACTTTTTCTTTATACTAAAAAGGTCACCTAAAATCTAGGGTCTACTCCTAGATGATTTTAAGTTATTATTACTTTTATATATAAATTTCATCTTATTTCCTACCTACTGCTCCAATTTATAAATATATTTTTACAATTCTCCTCCCCTGCAATTCAGTAATGAAGTGTGAAAAAAGTATCATTTGTTCTAGTTCCTCTTAACCCAAAAGGAAGTGAATTATGTAAGGCCCCTGCTACTTTAAAAATTACTTGTGGGGCTAGAGAGATGGCTCAGCTTTTTTTTTTTTTTAAAAGACTTATTTATTATATGTGAGTGCACTGTAGCTGTCTTCAGACACTCCAGAAAAGGGCATCAGATCCCATTACAGATGGCTGTGAGCCACCATGTGGTTACTGGGATTTGAACTCAGGACCTTCAGAAGAGCAGTCAGTGCTCTTACCCACTGAGCCATCTCTCCAGCCTGGCTCAGCTGTTAAGAACACTGGCTGCTCTTGCAGAGGATCTGGGTTCAATTCCTAGCACCCACATGGCAGCTCACAGCTGTCTGTAACTCCAGTTCCAGGGGATCTGACACCCTCACACAGATATACATGCAGTCAAAACACCAATGCACATAAAAAGATAATAATAAATCTTTAAAAAAATTGTATATTTAGGGTTGTTCAGAACCAGAGCTAATCACGAAGCCACAGTGCATATGAATAAGTTAGTACCTCCTTAATGTGTGGCTCAGAGCAGGATGATAAGCTTATTCTCATGTGTATTAAGACTGGTAGATAATAAGGCCTGTTATCAAACACTTGCTTCATATAAAGAACTCACTTAATAAATCCTTAGAATCAATAAATTAATTTAAGATGAGGCAAGGAAGGCCCGAGGCTGTTTGCCCCAAGGTTGGAGGGCGGCTGGTCCCAGGGTGAGGTCAGTCAGAACTTAGCTTTTCAACAGTGAGGCAGAACTGCGCTCTCTCTCTGTATGTATATATGTATGTATGTATATATCTCCAATCAATCAGAAACCAGAAAAATAAGGTCACACCATACTGCCTTTCTCATTTACTTATGATCTTTAGAGCATTTATAAATAGAATAACATTAGCTGAAGTTAATGTAAATAAGTATTCCATATAAGATTTCATTAAACATCACACCGTGTAGTACTGTGTGATGTCTAAAATAGTGAACTGTCATTCCATGAGGAAAACCCTGAAAAACATATACAAAATACAACTGAAGAAATGATTTGCAGAGCCAGGAGTGGTGGCTGACACCTGTAATCTCAGCCCTAGGGAGACAGGAGCAGGACCGCTATCAGTTTAAGGCCAATCTGGGTTATGCAAGCCTGAGATGTATGTATGTGGCTCAGAGCAGGATGATGAGCTTATTCTCATGTGTATTAAGACTGGTAGATAATAAGGCCTGTTATCTCACAAAAACCAAGTAACAGAAACCAGAAAGAACCTATCCCCCACCATAAAACTCAGTAACCTGGAGATGGCTGGAACTCTAGCTATAAGAAAATGCGATGGAGGAAACTCTCCCCACACTCTGAGCATCATCTCACAACTCTCCAAGGTCTCGGCCATTTCTCCAGAAATCCATTTAGAGTCTTTTCATTCCAGGTCCTTCTTATACTCCTCTCCCTTGCAGTGAGAACGCCATCCCACTGAGTCTTGCTTACCGTTACAGTACTCCAGCTCGATCAGCAGGGTGTTGTTGTCCATGAAGTGATTGTAGTAGGCAATGATGTTGTCGTGCTGCAGCAGCGCCAGGATGACAATCTCATTCAGGGCATCCCGACGCTCCTTCTCAGAAAGCCGGGTCAAGTCAACTTCCTTCCACACCACCAGTGAGTCATCCTACAACACAGGAGCAGGGGCAGTGTTTCCCTCTCGCCTGGCAGTGCATGGATCCAAATCCAACCTGTGAGCCTAGAAAGAAAACCTCCTACAGGGGCAAAGAATGACTCTTTACCGCTTACCAGACTTTAAGGGTTCTGCACAGTTGCTATGATTTGCTGAAGAACCAGGGGAAACAAGCTTGAAGGTGGTATTTCCAGCTTGGAAAGACGGTTAAGCGTTTAAGAGAGTATGCTGCCTTTGCAGAGGACCAGTTTGATCCCCAGTGTCCACTTTGGGCAGCTCACAATGCCTATGGCTTTGGCTCTGGGAGGCCTGGGTGGGATGCAATGCTTCTGACCTCTGAAGGGACCACCACTCGCTTACACATACCCACATATAGACAGTGAATTAAAAATGAAACTGGGCTGGAGAGGTGGCTCAGCGGTTAATAGCACTGACTGTTCTTCCAGAGGTTCTGAGTTCAAATCCCAGCAACCACATGGCAGCTCACAACCATCCAAGAGATCTGATGCCCTCTTCTGGTGTGACTGAAGACACCTACTCATATACATAAAATAATATTAAAAAATATTAAATAAAATAATATTAAAAAATATTAAAAAAAAGAAGAAACTAAATTTTTTTTTTAAAAAATGTAGTGTTATTTTGAGGGCTGGTAAGATGGATTAGTGGGTAAAGGTGCTTACTGTCAAATCTGAATTTGAGCCCCAAGAACCTGTACGGTGGAAGAACTGACTTCCACACACATGCACAAAATAAAAAAATACAGAAAAAAAAATCCCAAAACATTACTTTGTTGCTACCCTTAATTTACACACTCTCAGTTCTAGGTATTAGTATTAGATGAGACCTGATCTCAGGGATTCTATCAAGGGATGCTGGGCTCCCTACTCATAATGGTGCCTGTGGCAGAATTGGGATTTGAGGAAGAGAAGGGCACAGTAGCGTCTCCAGCTAACATCAGGGCCTGATAAAATGCAAGTATTAAACCTGCCTGACTTCATAAACGTCATGATTTCATTTACTCTTTGTGAATAAGACTCCCCACCCCACCCCGCTTTTCCTAATCCTCATCAGTCACTTCCACGCAGACTGACCTAACCTTTACTCCACTTTGAGATACTTCTCATTCTTAGCTACTGCATCGGAGCCCACCAGCTCCCACAGCAAGGCCTTTCAAACGTTCTTTTGGAAAACTTCAGTCTTTTTTACCATACATGTAAATGTGACTCATCCTCAGGCCCTGCACGGGGAGGCTTGGGTGTGGGGGGGGGAGGACTATTGGATATCCACACCTGAGTCTCTGTTACTAACACGGCTGACTGGCCTTCTCTCTGAGCTATAACCTAGAGGGAAAGGGCTGCTTCTAAGAAGCTTTGTAAGTCGGACAGTTTGGAGAAGAGTGATAAAATTAACTCAAAGCTGGTAATCAAGTTTAACATGACATATAAGACAGAGATAGGGAACTGATGCCCCTGCTAAACCCTGGGCGAGTGAGCCACTTGACTATACTGACTTAAATGCCAGAACATAATAGTGATGCTCTCCTTTGGGCACAAATAAGAACATCTACTACTACAGATGATCATGTCCACTAATGGGTTGCTGGAATAGAAACGAACAGAAAGATATTTCCTTGCAACTACTTTCCTTCTGTTTTTCATAGATATGTGCTGGGGGCTGGAGGTATGGCTCAGCGGTAGAACGCCTTCTGAGCATTGGCATAGCCTGCTTTTTCCCCAGCACAAAAAAGTGCCAGCTGGGAGCAGACACCAGAACTGCAGATGCATGAGTCACCTTCTGCAGCCTCAGCAAGTTCTCATTAAATGTCTACCCTAAAGCTAGAGCTTTAAGGCTGTGGCGATTAAACCCAAGTTATGGTTCATTTTTGGAGGTAGAATCATTACTACAGGGTTTTAAATCAGTACATATTCTTAATTTTGGAGTCAGTAATTCATGGGTCTCTCCATTGTGACCTTATGCAACAAGGTGAGAAAAATGACTTAGCTTCCTTGGGTTCTCAAAGAAAGGGGTAATAAAGTATTTGTCTTATTACAATCACTGAAGGAAAAGCAAGAAGAAAACAAAGAAACAAATGAACAAAAACAAACAAAAAAACAAGACACAGTGATCTTTCTGGTGACCAAAGAAATCCTCTGAGTGATCATATATGGGGGAAGGGGGGGGGGGCAAAAACCCAAAACCTACAGAGCTAGCAGAGTGTGCTGTAACTGCCACTGTGGCTATTTAGAAGTACACACCAGCTCCCCATCCCGCCCTTGAACAGCTACAGGAAAGGAAGTAAACTTTTATAGATTGTTCCCAAAGTGCAAGTACGCTTTTATAGACTGTTCCCAATGTGCAAAGCACCTTCATTAGGATCTCAAAAACAAAAACAAAAACAAAAACAAAAACAAAAAACCTTTAAAAAATAAAGTTTTTTTTCGGGGGGTGGGGGCGGGTAAGTTATCGCTAAATTCTATTACAAATGGGACAACTAAATTTCAAAAGACCGCTCCGTGACTCGCTCAGTTCGCCCAGTGACAGCGGCGATCAAACCAATTTCCTAGAGCAGGTGAAGCGAAAGCGCGGCGGGGCCCCTGAGACCGAACCCCCAGGGGACGCCTGACCACAGAGGGCTGGGGGCAAGCAGGACTGGAAAGCGGGGCCGGGAAGGAGGGCGCGGGGAGGCCCGGCAGCGGCCGGAGCCGAGGGCTGCTACCTCGGTGCGGCGGTACAGCGTGGCCTCCCCAAAGGCACCGCGGCCCAGGACGCGGATGGGGATGTAGTGCAGCTCCTCCTGCTCCGCCGCACCGCCGGCTCGCGGCCCCGGGCTAGCGCTGGGCCCCGGGCCCGAGTCCCCGCCACCCCCGGACTCGCTTCCGAAGTCCGAGTTGATGGAATCGCAGTGTCGCTCGTACTCGCCCAGCACCGACATGGCGGAGGCCGCAGCTCGGCGGGAGCCGCCTGCGTATCCACGGCGAGCAGCCCGGGCCACTTAGCGCTTCACTGGCTTCAGACGCCAGTCAGTGGCTTAGGCGGCTCCGCGGCCCAGTGAGCTTCCATGGTGGCTCCTGCCCCCGGACCCGGAAGCAGTTCTTGGTGTTTCCGGCTCGCTGAGGTTTTTCCTCCGCCTTCGTGTGCCCACTTGTCGCCGATGCGTCCCGCACACCAGGGGCATTGCTGGCCTTCGCACCTGTGAGTGTTGTGGAAGCTGAAAAGCGACCACACAGGGGGGTTGCAGACCGCTTCCCTACATCTACCAGCTCTCGAGACGGCGTCCGACTTTGGAGGTGGTCCAGGCAAATCTTGGCGACAAGTTTGTCCCAACAGCTTGTGACTATGTCAGCAGTCACTTGGCTTGTTGGGCAGGGCTCTTGTCTGTAGAGATATTGTAGTAAAGACAGTGGAGAAAGCTAAAACATTTGACTTCTGACATCTGGGTCAGCAGGTTAGGATCTTTCTCCTAGGACCACCATAGGACCCCTTTTCACAACTTGTAAAATACCGTAGCCCTTCTTAATACCATTCTCTCTTCCCTCCTCACCTTGCAGATTCAGCATGAAGCATTCCTGAAACATCAGGTGCCAGACGCTCCCCGCTCCCCGTATTTGAGAGCTTCCTTCAAGACCCGAAGGGAATTGCAATACAGTCAATACAGTTTCATTATGTTACCTTAAACAACTTTATAACTGCTGTGAACTTTAACAAATTTTCTTCAAATCTATAAAGTTACAAGACTATTACCACCACAGGGTTGTCTAAGTGGGGTCTATGCTAAAGGGTTTTTTGTTTTTGTTTTTTGTTTTTTTTTAATGATATTATGGCTCCAGATTTTCACAGTACCATGAAAACAAGGTTTAGGTGTCTGTTGTGGGTGGGGTGGGGATTGTTTTACATGACACAGCTAGTTAGGAGGAGCTTGAGAGTCAAATCCTAGTCTAGTCCCAGAATTAGGAAAGGGCAGGGTGTGGTGAAACTAAGAGGTTATGGGGCTGGCGCCATTACACTTGTTGGGTAGAAGGAAGTACACTTTGTATGTTGTACAGTTTGGTGTTGACTGTGGACAGTGGAAAACTAAAGCAAAGGAGTATATGATTAGGGCTCTTTCCCGAGTGTGTGTGTGTGTGTGTGTGTGTGTGTGTGTGTGTGTTTTTAATCGTGTGTGTATATATACATGATGGGGGTGTGTGCATCCATGACACCCCCGCGGTGGTCAGGGGAGAATTTTGTAGTTTCTTTCTTTTCACCATAGATTCTGCAGATTGAATTCAAGTTGCCTGACTTGCATGGCAAGAACCTTTACCCACAGAGCCATCTTCCTGGCTCTGAATGCTCTAGTCTTCTGAAGAGATCTGCTTAAGCTTTCTTTCTCTAGCATAATGTGTTGTGATCATAAAAAGAGAAATAGGCAAGAGAATATGTTCTACGGCGGTGTGGGGGAAGAGGGTGCCTCAGCGGGCCCATGCTGAGGCATCCCTTCCCCCTGAGGGACCAGACACACACCGGCATAGTATAGAATAGAGTTTATTCAGGGCATGGGAGGTGAGTTAAGGGGGTAGTGGATGCAGAGAAAGGCAGAGAGAGGGAGAGAGTAGAGAAGCAGAGGCTGGCCATGACCACGTGGAGATAGTGGGGTGGGGAGGAGAGCCCAAGAGGGCAAGAAGGAAGCTAAGTGAGAGAACCAGAGAGAATGAGGGGCCAAGCATCCCCTTTTATAGTGTGGGCCAGACCTACCTTGCTGTTGCCAGGAAACTGTGGGGTGGAGCTTAGAATCCTAACATATTAAAACATCCTTTTTTTTTTCTTTTCTTTTCTTTTCTTTTTTTTTTTTTTTTTTTTTTTTTTTTTTGGTTTATTGAGACAGGGTTTCTCTGTGTAGCCCTGGCTGTCCTGGAACTCACTCTGTAGACCAGGCTGGCCTCGAACTCAGAAATCCGCCTGCCTCTGCCTCCCAAGTGCTGGGATTATAGGCGTGCGCCACCACCGCCCGGCAACATCCTTTTTAAGTGCCCAGCTAGGTTGTTACACCTTAGGGTAAGACCTAATTTCCATTTTACAAAGAACTCGGAAAGCCATGTGAAGAACAGACTGGGGGAAAGGCCATCGGTTAGGCAGCAGTTTCTAGTCTAAGAGGTGCTGAGGCAGTGCCACTGAGTGAAGAGGTTCAGATTTCAGAAATCCATCCGAGGGACATTTAGGCTTGGTGCTCAGGTGGAACTGGTAAGGTAGAGGCTGGAACTCTGGGAAGTCAGTCTAGGTTAACTAAGTAGATCTCACCCCAGGGAGAAGACAGGATCGGTGTCAGCGGTGAGTTCATGTTCTACACCTCATCAGTGTTCCATTGAACACGCAGTGACATTTCACTCCACTTCAGTAGATCACAAGAGATTTCTGTTGTCTGAATCTATCTGGATCCAGCGTTTACATTATGTAATGATAGTTTGATTGTACGATGTGCGCATTGACCTAAATCTAACTCCTTTTCACATTGGGTCCAAAATCATGCAGGCCTCCCAACCTATCACCATTGTTGTTTTAAGGATACTTATCGCCAGGCGGTGGTGGCCCACGCCTGTAATCCCAGCACTTGGGAGGCAGAGGCAGGCGGATTTCTGAGTTCAAGGCCAGCCAGGGTGAGAGTGAGTTCCAGGACAGCCAGGGCTATACAGAGAAACCCTGTCTCGAAAAACAAAACAAAACAAAACAAAACAAAACAAAAGGATACTTATCTATCACATTTTGATGTTTATGGCTTTTGTTGCTATTTCCATTTGTTAGAATGTCAGCCCCATGAGAGCTTGGGCCTTGTCTTTTCATTGCTATATATCATCAGTACCCAGAAATGTGTGTGACCTAATAGTAGAAACTTAAAAGAAAGGGGGGTTGTTGAATGACCATCCTGTTGTTATCCCACGAGCATGTCGCACTGCCTGAGAACGCCTGGTCACTAGTGTCATCATCTGAGTGCTCTACGTCGTACACATCTTTCTGGATTTTGAGCTCTCTCACTTAACAAATACCGGTAGTCCGTCATGTGGTACGTGCTGGATTACAACACAGAATAAACATGGGTCCTACCCTCATGGAGATTATTAGTCTTCCAAAGAACAGGAAATAACGAGGCAGTAACAATTTTGTGTAAGTAAGCACTTTAAAAAGTCCAAGGTTCCCAGAAGGCGGTTAGGAGGTGTGGATCGAAGCTGAACTTGCTGGCCATGTGAAGGGTTCTCAGGAATACCCAATCAAAGTATCAATAGTGCTGAGAAGGCACTTTGAGGATAAATATGGCCTCTTATTTATTTAGGCACAGTAGATTTTAGCTAAACTACTCTGTTTGACAGAATAGGAAGTCATTATATATTTGAGCTGAAATGATGGGGGAAAAATCAGATTACTTAAAATTATAAGCACTGAATTTCACTGCAAGAAATTTAAGTCTTGTTGAAGTGTAATAATTCATCTTCCTGCTCCCTTTGCATTGAAGAACTATTTAGTTGTCTTTAACTTGACTGCCTCAAACTGTGAACGGCCTTAATTATAATGCTTACATATCTTAAGGTTAATTAGTGGAATGTCCTTTAGAATCTTGGAGTGTACAGAAAGTTCCCGCTGAATTCATTAGAGTGAACTAAAATTAACTTTGTTTTGACAAAGCTTTCACGTTACAACCCAAACTAGCCTGGAACTATGTAGCATAGGCTAACCTCAAATTCACCATGCATCCTGCTTCAGCCTCCCAGAAGTGCTAGGACCACAGGTGTTAGTTACATGCTCAGCCCAAAACTAATCTGTAAATACCCATAAATCTTGAGATCCTCAATATTTATTTTAAAGGCCTTTGGTCAAACCAGACCATTTTCATATTTCAACAAATGAACAAGGTGCTATGTTGCCAATTTCTAATTTGTGAATGGCAAACCACCAGAGTTCATAAAATTACTGGAAAAATTTGGTCACTAAAGACCAAAGTCTGCACTTCCACTATCTGCTATTATAGCCACTAACTATAAGCAACTACAGTAGGTCTACACTATAGGTGTGGATGCACACTGGATTTCAAAGGTTTTATATTAAAATAGGAAACATGAATTTTTATATTGATATAAATAATATGGCAATAACATTTATAACATACTAATTAAATACACTGCTGATACTTAATCCCACTTGTTTCTTTTTACTTTCTTTGTGACACTGCAACATTTTAAATTATGTATGTGGTTCATATATGGAAGGACATCACTAAGCAAAATAATTTATAAACTATGTAAATATGATTATGACATTTTATTTAAACAAATTGATTCCTAGGTTTTGTAAAGATTACTTTAATTTCCTGAGTGAGTAATTTCCTATGTATGAGTGTTCTGCCTCCATGTGTGTATATGCAGTACGTGTACACCTCGTGCCCATAAAGCTCAGAAGGCGGCACTCCTGGAACTGGAATTACAACGTAGCTACTAGGAACCAACATCTAACGATGCTCTTCCGCAGGAGCACAGCAAGCACTTTTGACCGCTAAGCCGTCTCTCCAGCCCTGTGTGTGTACGCAGCACACAGACGTTCCAGGTCAGCCATGCGCATCATTCCTCTTGGTTTTCTTGAGACAGTCTCTCACCAAGACCTAAAGCTCGGTGGTTAGGCTAGGCTTACAGAGGAAAGAGCCCCAAGGACCCACCTGTCCCTGCCTCTCCAGTACTGGGATTATAAGCACGGGCCACCCCTTATGCACAGCGTCTTAGATGAATGCTAAGAATCAGGCTCAGGCGTTCATGCTTCCGTGCCTTGTTGTTCACGGACTTAAGATATCTTCTCAGCTCCTACAAAGCATTTTTTGATGTTAAAATATACTTGGCCAGGTATGGTGGTTCATCCTTTCAAACATAATTCTTGGACAATTGAGGCAAGGAGACTGCTCAGTTTGAGGCCAGTCTGGCCTACACAAGGATTCTGAATTAAAACAAAACAAAACAAAACAAAACAAAACAAAACAAAACACCACCAACAAAACAAAACCTGGAAAGCAGTGTTAAAAGAGTCACAGTAGGCTATGGGTTTACTAAGAAACTGTGTGTGTGTGTGTGTGTGTGTGTGTGTGGACAGCTAGTGGTCTAGAAAACACTTCATGTTGGCTTTAGAAAGAAGATTCGTGGGGAGATGAAGAGCTCAGCAATTAAGAATACTTGCTGCTTTTCCAGAGGTCTGATTCCCATGGTAGCTCACAACCAGGGGATCTAATCCATTCTTATAGCTTCCCCAGGTTTGCACAGACATATATACAGACAAAACACCCATACACATAAGAATAAATAAAAATATAATAAGGAATATTCATGAAAAAATATTAAAACCTGAAAGGGGAGGAGAACTTGCCCTTTGTTGTCTGGGGTGCAGTTTACCCAGAGGGCTCAAAAATGCAAAACCAAAACACCCAGGGTTCTACACTGAAGGGACATTTCAGGGACAAGGCAAGGGGGAAACTCTGGAGAAAAAAAACTCCAGTAGCAGCTGCAAGAAAAGATGTTAGAGGGCAGCTTACAGCCCAGACCCTCTGAGGGCATACAAGGAACGACAAGTGACAGAAATACATATATGTAATGGTTTACTAGTTCACATATTAACTATCCATCTGGAGTAAATAAGTGACAACATTTTTTATTTAGTTCTTCAGTTTTCACTCCCTGTACTTTAAAAAGCAGCAATATAGAGGAATCATTGCTCACGCAGACAAAGGGGCACTACAGATTAACAGACAGGTACACCTCAGATGGTTTCTGCTAGCCTTTATTTGTGAAAGTTTACACAAAAATCTCCAACAGGTGAGCCTGTATAAATCCCACATGGTTCTTCCCATTAACAAACAGAAGATGGCTCTGACGGGGGTGGGGGTGGGTGGTGGTGGTGGTGGGGGTTCATGACAATGGTACGGAACAAGGCTTATTGAAACTGTATTACTCTCAGATTATTTTGAAGATGCTGAAAATGGAGGGAAGCAGGTAATGTGCCTGTTTATAAGGCCAATATGCCTTTGTGCTAGCCTGTTGCCAAAGGCAAATGCTGTTCAATTAAACCAAGAGTGCAATGCCCAGATTGGTTGTTTTGGGCATGAAATCAAAACAATCGAAAGGACTTGAAAGAATTTCAGTTCTACAAAGCTTAAGTTCACAGTTGTTCTTGGACACAAAAACATAGACAGAATGCTCTATATTCTTCTCTCTGAAAAACTGACATTTTCCTGAACAGAAAACAGAAAACTAGTAGAGTGGCTGTCATTTCTCCTTAAAGAGGGGAAGGCACAAGTCAGAAAATCGGAGTCTGGTTAGGCTAATGGTACAGACAGACTATGGTTTTGCATTTAAAAGTCTACAGATGGATTTTGACCCAAAAGTTTATTCTTTTATTGTTTATTCTTTTCATACTTAAATTGTTCTTCTATCACTTGATATATGAATGTTACAGATTTCTGACTTTCTCCTGTTGCCATGGTGAGGACTTGCATGCTAAGACTGTAGAAGTGAGACCTCTCATTTCTCAACAGCAGATGGCACTGTTGTACCAGAGAACACTTGATGCCATGCAAGAGGAGTTTATGGAAGTCATAAGACAAAGAAGCCTTTTGAATTTATAGTAACTGGTACCGTAACAGAACAGCCTGAGACGTGACATCATAAATCATGCCCTGTCCACCTTTGCACTTCATCCAGGCCATCTTACCTGGATGTTCTCTGATAACTTCAATATTCCACTTCTTTACTGCAAGCAACATGGACCTAAGTCCTGTAGTTCTCAGAACTGCAATTAAGACAAGCCCTGGAATAGGTCAGCAGGGTTAAAAGATTACCCACTTTCCCAGGAGAAGTGGGAAAGATGTTAGATGAGAAATGAGTATTTTTCCTATTTACAAGCATTTGTACCTACTTCCCCAGGTGCTGGCAATCAGGCTCATAGCCTTCCGTATGTTAGGCAGGCACTCTACCTACCTACCTGAGGCACACTCCCCAGAACTGCCTTGAGGGACCTAAAACTCCCACCAAGTGAACCTTGGCTGTGTTTTTACAACATACATTTTCAAGTATTTACTATCTGTGTCTTTCCAAGATGTCCAAGTTAAACCCCATAAGTCCAAGTCTCGGAGATAACACTGAAGAACAGGAATCAGATCAGTGATTGGCCATGCATGAAGGGCTGGTAAAATTTACTCATTTTTCCTGGTAGAAGTTATATGAAAAGTTTAAGCAACAACCCACTTGATAAAGGACCCACACAGAACTCAACAGTGAAGTGAACAAATGATCCATGTAGAAAATGGGCAAAGGCCACCAACAGACATTTCACTGACAAGGAGACAACAAGCACAAGAAAGGATGCTCAACCAACTGCCATTAGGAAAATGCAAATTAAAACCATACTGAGATATTACAGGCCCCATTCAAGGGGCTAAGTCAGGATAGCAACGATAAGGACTAACGGGATGTGGAAATGTAACATGTGATAGCCACGCCAGACAAGAGCAGGGAAGCTTCCTTGAGAACTACATGTGTTTCCCACACAGCCTAGCAATTGCCCTCTTAGGCATTTATCCCAGAGTGATGAAAACTCACATTCACATAAGGACTTTAGTAGTTAAGGGCCAGGCCCACCCATATGATCTTCAAGCACAATGCAGTACCATCCATAACCTGGAGGAAAATCAGCCTGTGCAACACCACTGAGAGGCGCCCCATGGGAATTAGCTGAGTGGAGAAGGCCAACCTCCAAAGGCCGCACTCTGCATGACCCACTTACATAACAGTTACAAAGGTCCGGGACAGGCAAGCAGATCAGGGAGCCAGAGCCAGAGCCGGAGGTGGAAGGGAGTGGCTAGCTACGAAAGTGCAAGGAAGACCGCGTGGTGGAGCTGCTCTGCTTTGAAGTGATCGACAGGACCTACAAGTGATAAACTGGACAGAACTAGACACACACACACAAGGACTTCAAGCAGTTGAGCACAAACATTTTAATGGTCTAAAATGAGATTTTCTTTTAAGAGATTATCTACAGTTCAAAGCTCACTTTTTTATGTGTCCCACCCATGACCCTTTAGGAGACATAAAATTACGAAGGATATCATCAGAAGCTATGTAAACATTTCATCTAAGGACCAAAAGAAGTTCCAGGTGTTTTCACAAGGAACCCAAGAGAACTGATATGAGAGCTGACGGCAGCGGAGAAACCTTGGGAGGAGAACTAGAGTGAGGGTCCAAGGCGACAAGCAAGTGGGAGAGAGAAAGCAAACGGCTCCAGCAGACCCTGGGCGGCGACCCAGGACGAATGCTGGCTTTGGCGTTATCTATGTGACCCCTGTTTGTTGTTTTGTTGTTTTCCATAGGCAACTTTAATAATCTTGTTGCAAAACCAGTCCAAATCCTACTGCATTAAAAGGTCCTCATTGACTTGCTGGGTATAGGTGGTGCCCTTGCCCTCCCATACCAAAAGAGTCAGTTCTGGCAGGAGAGCTCAGCTGTGCCTTGATGGTACTGTTCGCAAGAAGGCCTTGGGCTAGGCCAGGCACGTCCCAGCGATGTTCTGCTGGCTCCAGGGGACAGAAGACTGAGCCTCATTACTCTATCAACTTCTTGGCCTTGAAGAAGCGACGCAGGTAGAAGACCTGCCAGGTGGCTAGTCCAATGAGGCAGAACATGGAGAAGATGCTGAAGTACAGGACCCGGGTGTTCGTGGACTCTGGAGACAGAACAGTACAGAACGTTGTAAATGGGATGAAGTAAGCTGCTTCAGTTGGCTGAGCAATGCTAGGGAGAAAGACAATTAACTAACCTCACTCTGTCCTTAGGTCTGAGTCCAAACAAAGAAAGCAAGTAAGCAAAAGTGGGTCGTAACCTGTGACCTCAGCACTTAAGAGGCTAAGACAGGAGGAACCTGAGTTCCAGGCCAGCCTGGGTTATATAGCAAGACCCTGATAAGAAGCAGTACCTCAGTGGTACACCACTTTCTTTTTGTTTGTTTTTTGGTTTTTGTTTTTTTGAGACAGGGTTTCTCTGTGTAGCCTGGGCTGTCCTAGAACTCACTTTGTAGACCAGGCTGACCTCAAACTCAGAAATCCACCTGCCTCTGCCTCCCAAGTGCTGGGATTAAAGGCGTGCGCCACCATGCCCGGCTGTACACCACTTTCTTTAGCATGCACAAGGCTCTGAGTTCCATCTCTAGCCCTATTTTGTTTTGCTTTATTTTTAATCCCATTTAAAATGTTAAAAATTCCAAGTTGGTATCACTTTGCTACAAGCTAACTAAAAATATGGTCATTACATACCACAAAAGAAAATTTCATTCTTCTGAAAACCTAGCCAGCCAATAAC
Organism: Apodemus agrarius; assembly: GCA_964023405.1. NCBI lineage: Eukaryota > Metazoa > Chordata > Mammalia > Rodentia > Muridae > Apodemus > Apodemus agrarius. The sequence goes on along the minus strand of OZ030011.1, from coordinate 37,910,235 downwards.
CTTTTAGTAACAATAGCCCTAAAGAAGCGATTTTCTTTCCCTAATTCATATTCCATTTTCCCAAACTGAGAAACGTGTATGTTAATATTCAATGTCAGAATCCGTCCCCTTTACAGTCCACCCACCAAGAAAGGAGAGCTACCCGCCCTCACCGTTGGTGTCCCTCATCTCCTCTTCCCGCTTCTTCATGTAGGCAAAGTCATTAACAATGGACTCTGAAAGGTCCTCGAGTCGTCGTAACTCTACCTCCAGTGGTTTGAGTTTCTCGACTTTTGCAATCTGGAAAAGTTCAGAATTAGGACCCGGCTCTCTGGAAAAACTGCTCAAATAAAGAACAAGCACCAAAGCACAAAACAAAACAAAGCCATCTGGAGGAGTAGAGTCTCCGCCTTCACAGCCTTGCACTGTACTGTACCTGTGAAGAAGTAGTAGAGGGCAGGAGTGAGCCAGTGTCGGAAGGAGCCCCAGAGAAGTGGGGCAGGGGTGGCTTGTGTACACATTCAAGTCTTCTGTCAATCATCCTAAGACATTTTAAAATTTGTCTTTCTACCTTTCTCTACAAACTATACTTTTCCTCCTTAGATCTTTATTTTTGATTAAGATTCCTTTAAGATATGTGTAGTACTGATTCATGTAAACCCAGCATTCAGAAGGCAGAAGCAGGAAGATCTCCAGAACAGGGTCAGCCCAGTGTACAAAAAGAAAGACTTCAAAACAAGGCTCTGGAGATGCTGTAAATGACTCAGAGATAAGATCACCTGCTATGCAAGCAAGAATACCTGCGCTCATCTCCAGCATCCACGTTTGGTGATGCATTCTAGAAACTTCAACTTTGCATTGTTGGGTGGAAACATGAGGAAGAGCTCAAGGGCTTGCCAGCCTAGCTGAAATAATGAGTTTAAAGCTCAGTGGGACATCCTGTCTTCAAAAAACAGTTGGGGAGCAACAGAGCCTGTGCACCACTTCCAACAAAACCAAATAGCCCAGTGAAAGGCTAGACAGGGGGAGATTCTGTTCTCCACTTTACATTGCCTTTTCATTCTTTGGTAGGCAACAGATACTATAGTTAGCATAGCAGCTTCAAGAGTCACATTAGGTCAAATGTACCTAGAAGAAGAAAGCATGTGTTCTACAGTAGCAGAGTAACTCAGAAACAAAACCAAAACACTAACAGGTTTTGCATATGTACATCATAGAACCCTTGGCTTGATCATGTTCAGAGACAAGAGACATCATTCATTTGCTCATAAGCCCTACCCTAACTCTATTTTGACAACTCTTCAGTGTCCTTTCAGAGGCAACTATTAGTTACCAATTCAGCATAAGAGTTTTCAGACCCTAGTAGAAGATAGATATACAATGTTTACAGTTTTATAGCTTTTCTAGCTGAGGGTCCAGGGTTGCTATTAACCTAGTATTTATCTGCACAAAATTCTCCAAGGAAAGCCAGGAGTAGTGGCACATGTCTTTAATCTCAGCACCTGGGAGGCAGCAGCAGGCAGATGTCTGTGAGTTCAAAGCCAGACAGGTCTATATAGTGAGTTCCAGGACAGCCAGGCCTACATGGTGAGATACCGTCTCAAATAAACAACAACAAGAAACAAAAAACAAAAATCCCAAACCAACCAAACAAAAAACCCAAGAAAAGGTACTAATAAGACATATAATAAACCAAACTTAGTCTGTTTAACATCTTCCCCCTTGCTCTGCACTTCCCCATCCAAAGCTTCCTGAATGAGACAGAGAAAGGCAACAGTATGAAACTTCTTAGACATCAGTTATTTAAGGGTCCCCAAATAGAAACTTGCAAAAAGGAACTGGAAGTGAAACTGTGGTTGTGTTCCAACAGCTAGAAGTATATATGTATAACATTATTATATATTTATATAATGTGTGTGTGTGTGTGTGTGTGTGTGTGTGTATGTATGCATGAATGCATGAATGCATGCATGCATGCATAGGATTGCTGTGAATGAGGCTGGCCTGGGTTATAGAGTGAGAAAACACACACATATCAGAGGATCTGAGGTTCTAGGGCAGCCTTGTCTACCATACAATAAATCTGCAGAGAACTGAGACTACTTGAGAGACCCTATTTAAGGTCTGAGAACTTTCCAGTTCTCCCACTGCTACTACTCTCATATTTGTAGGCAAAAGCATAAAACTTTAAGAGGACTTTCAAGTGCGTTCTTCAGAAGACCCTCTTCACTTGCCCAGGAATGACTCTGATGGTTCAGATATTAAAGTGAGCTCTCGAGGCTGGGACCAAGCTTCATTAGCATGCCCAAAGCCTTGGGTTTGATCCCCAGGGCTGCAAATAAGAAAAATTAACACTTGTTTAAAAGGAAATGAAAACCTACCACCACCCCTAATGGCTGTTCTGCTTGTCTAAATGCCTGACTTAATGCTCCAAGTTCTAGAGGAACACCAGCTTGCATGTTTCATGAAGTCAGACCAGTGCTTCTTCTAAGGTTGAAGGTTGAAAATAAGGTGTCCCCCCACCCACCTTGATAAAGGCAGGCCACAACATTGTGAAACAAATATTCCACTAGGGGGTGCCATTCTCCTGATGTGCTGCATGTAGCCATTAAATACTCAAGAGTATTAGAGGAACTAGGTGCTCATTGTAGGAGTCCATCTTCTTACAGAGGAGGAAGCTAAGCATTCCGCAGCCACTCACTCTTTAGTGGCAGACTATAATTTTGAGTGGCAGACCATATTAGACTAAGATGGTCTCTTGAATCTCTAGCCAGGCTCAGGCATCTATTTTGCATCAAAACTGCAGTTGGGCTGTAAGATCAAGCTAAAGAACATAATCCTTAGCCAGGCGTGGTGGCGCACGCCTATAATCCCAGCACTTGGGAGGCAGAGGCAGGCGGATTTCTGAGTTCGAGGCCAGCCGGTCTACAGAGTGAGTTTCAGGACAGCCAGGACTACACAGAGAAACGCTGTCTCGAAAAACCAAAAACCAAAAACCAAAAACCAAAAAAAAAAAAAAAAAAAAAAGAACCTAATCCTTGAATTCAGAGCACACAATCTCATCCTACCCCATCCTACTGGCCTTCAGTGCTAACCACGAAGATTCTCCTGTCACTCCTGTCCACTACAGCTCTCTCTCCCTAAGCCTAAAGCTCCCACTGGCACAGTGAGCACTCCTACACTACCCCATTCTGACATTATAGTTTGGACTCGTATCTCAGGTCCAGCTAAAGGAGATTACCTATAAGCAGCACTGGCTTCAAAGGAGCCAGCTTTCTCAAGTACTGTGGCTCCTTAAGCAAGTGCTCTGTGTCAAAGGGTACTCTGCATCTTTTCTCCACAAAGCCCAATGCCCAGAGAAAGCCCTCAGTGTCAACCCCTCTAACGTGACTAGTTCATATTGCTTAGAAGAAACTAAAGCTATGTGGCCTTTCCCTATCTATGCGCCTTCAGAGCATCAATGAATTAAGCTTTTCCTAAAATGCATCTACGTTTGCTACTCTGATGATTACTTAAATCCAGAGTTCCCAGACTCAGCTGTACAGGTACTGAGAAGATCACTAATCTGCAAGTAAAAAACTAAAAATAAATAAGCTCAACTGCTTCAAGAGCCACAGAAAAAGCCTCCTGCTTCAGTCAAATTAATGTGCTACCTTCATGACCTGCCTCAAAAAGTCAAATCTGTTCCCATAAGCTCCAAAGGCTAAACAATAAATGTGAGGGACTTGAAGTCTAACACAAGGTAAAGATAAATAAAGAACAAGATTCAAGGGCCAATCTCCAGCACAGGGGAGGTGCAAATCACAAGCAGTTCACAGCAGTTCAGAGGGCCAAGAGGCTATCCGACTGGCGTCATATAACAGCGCCAACCTCAAGCACTGAACTTGAAAGCTCTCACTGGTAGTGTCCAGGATGGTTCGGAGAAAGGAGGTAAAACCCTTTCAGCCTGTGTTCACGTGCCTTACCTGTCCTGTCCTTTAACTCAGACTGTGCAGCTGGCGTATGGAAGCAGAGTCCCTCCTTCCCACAGCACTTGGAGAACCAGAACCCTTGGGAAGCCTTTAGCTGTGGCCTCGACTACGCTTGGGGACACCTACTGATAGAACGGCAGAATACTAGAATCTAGCTAAAACAGGACTTCCTCCTGTTGAAAATTCGGACATCTACCAGAAGAAAGGTCATACGCAGTCAGGGGGCAAACTGCCTCTGTCCCCCCAGTTACACAATCAGGGAGTCTACCTCTGCAAACAGCTACCCCAGTTCACGAAAGAACAAGCTGCTTTAAAAAAACAAAAACAAAAACAAAACAAAAAGGCTAGGTTCGCAAACTGAATCTAAGAGATGCTGCCATCTAAGGGGCAGAGGCAAGGCAGTCCCAGAAGTCCTTAAAACACAAGGGACCAGACAACTATCTCTGTGTACAGAGTACTCTTTACATCATAGCCAGCATTCTGTCTCCCAAATATAAAATACTTTATATTAAGACTATATAGCAGCCGGGCAGTGGTGGCGCACGCCTGTAATCCCAGCACTTGGGAGGCAGAGGCAGGCAGATTTCTGAGTTCGAGGCCAGCCTGGTCTACAGAGAGTTCCAGGACAGCCAGGACTACACAGAGAAACAAACAAACAAAAAGACTATATAGCAATTTTACTAAGTCCCTCATAACATCTCAAATAGGCTATTGTGCTACTCTGAGCTACTATTAAGACACTGATTAAGCTGGGTGTGGTGATATAGGCTGGCAGTCCTAATACCTCAGGCAGAGGCTGAGAATAAAACAATTGATGGTTTGAACTCAGCCAGGGGGACTACATAGTGAGTTCCAGGCCAGCCTAGGCTACATGGTGAGGTTCTGTCTCAAATAATAAGGCATTACTGCATTTTGCAGGACATCAGAGGACTTCAGAACTGAGTCCACATTCTTGAGATGTTAGATGTGGAGAACTATGCTGCCTTCCTGATACCAAATGGTCCAAATCCTTTTGGGAAAAAGGGTCTTTATTAGCTTCAGAGCTTAAAATTGAACATCTCAAAAACTCTAAATATGCTCAGTGCTCTCTGGCAATTCACTAACTAGGGAACAAAATGTTTCTGTTAGCCGGGCGTGGTGGGGCATGCCTGAAATCCCACCACTTGCAGAGGCAGGCGGATTTCTGAGTTCGAGGCCAGCCTGGTCTATAGAGTGAGTTCCAGGACAGCCAGAACTACACAGAGAAACCCTGTCTCGAAAAACCAAAAAAAAAAAAAAAAAAAAAGTTTCTGTTACCCTTGTCTCAGCATAGGAGCTATTAGCCTGCGATAAGCCACAGCTATTTCTAAGCTAGGTCCAAAGAGTCTAGGAGCCTAGCCACAGACTCAAGAGGACTGATTTTGGCTTGTCATAACTACTCTAGGTTTTTGCCTCAATCTGTGCTGGTGTTGGGAGCTGGGAGGAGAGAAGTCATTAAAGAAAGTAGCGGGGAAGAATCTGTGGTTAGGAAGCAGAACCTTAGAGCTGTGTTGTAATCATGTGCGTAAAAAACTTAGGACATGCCAGACCTCCGAAGCAGGAAGCAGGCAAAGGAAGCGATGCAGTTCCTTTCCTCTAGGGATTCCCCTCTTATATTAAGCAGAAGGTCAAAAAAGACAAAATCCTTTTCCAGTATCCACCTAAGGATACTGGACATGCCAGGAACTGTGATTCCCGTGGTATGGGGTATAATAATGACATCCCCACCGTCCTTTACACAAAGCCACAGTGATGCCACTGTTTGGGAGAGAATATACGATGTCTCCGGTTTAACAGGGCGTCAGGTACCCTTGTTATTTAATACATAGACACTTGATGCCAGAACAAAGTTACACAAGTTACACAGTAGGACGCACTGTCTCCGTTTCAGAGAATGATCCAAGGGTAGGAAAAGCAGCAGCAACAACACACTGCAAACACCGTACCTATTCTTGTAATTCAAAAGAGCTATATTTTCAACACTCCAGGCCTCAGGGAATACAGTGAAAGAGTCAGAAGAGTGAAGGTCTAGTGGACGAGGTGTGCTGTGAAATGCTGAGTTCTAGACATGATGTGGCCCCGGAGCATGACCTCACAGCATCTATACAAGACTGAACAACATCAAGCCAGTCAGAATTCCAGCACAGATAAGGGAAGGTCTCAGGAGTACGAAACCTAGCTGAGGAGCTACTGGCTGTCGGTGGCTGTGTTCTTTGGGAGAGTGTCCACTGTTGGGTGCCCAGGCCCCAGGCCCATGTGCATAGACCATTACTGACAGCACTAACTGGACCAGTAGTTACAACATCTGGGGACACTGAAGGATCCTTTCACAGGGTCACCTAAGACCATCAGAATACACAAACATTTACATTACAATTCTTAATAGTAGCAAATTGGTTCTGAAGTAGCAACAAATAACTTTATGGTTGGGGTCATCACAACATGAGGAACTAACTGTATTAAAGAGTCGCAGCACTGGGAAGGTTGAAAACCACTGAACTAGAGTCAGTGGGCTATTAAAAAAAAGACACGAAGTTAAGAGTCATGTCTGAGAGAATCGGGGGCATCAGAACAAAGAGAGGAGGGGGATGTAGTCAAAATACATTGTGTATATACATACAATTTCTCAAAAAAATTTTTTTCCTAGTATTTTATATCTCACAATAAGTTTAACATGTTATAACAGTTAACAAGATTCTTCAGAATCTTGAAAAGTTAAGATTTCACTTTTTCTGGGTAGTAGTGGTATGCACTTGGGAGGCAGAGAGCCCTGTCAGTCGAGGCTAGCCGGGCCGACCCCAGAGTGAGTTCCAGGACACCCAGCACTCAGAGAAACCCTGTCTCCAGAAACTGGAAAACTTGTTTTTTCACTTTTAAACTCATCAATTAAAGAGGCTCTCCTTTATTTCTTTTAATTAAACAAGCCTGGAGAGACAAGGCCTTTAGCCTCCACTGGGAGCTGTCTGATATTCGTTACTATATCGCTTGCTCTAGCAACTGCTTCTAAGTAACTCTGGCTTCACTCAATTGAACAGGAGACAAGAAACAAGAGGAAAGCTCCTGGGCTTACAGTCACTCTGCTGCCTCTTCCCGATGCACCAATGGCCGAGCGCTTCCTGTCTGCTTCTAATTTAGGACATTTTCCTCCCAAAATCTTGACAAGCAATGTCTGTTCATCATTTTTCAAATTCTCTCTAATCACCTTAAGGTGATTAGGCAACCTTTCTTAATATAGTTAAGATACACCAAACATCTATTTCCATTATTCTGTAAGACTTCCTACCAAAATAAAATGACTGCCTGCCTTCCTTCCTTCCTTCCTTCCTTCCTTCCTTCCTTCCTTTTCTTTTTTTTGGGGGGGAGGGGGAAGACAGTGTCTTGCAGTATGGTCCAGGTTGATCTAGAACTTGCCAAGCAGGCAAGCCTGGTCTCCCACTGTGGTGAGTTGCCCCTCTACCTCCCAAGAGCTGGCGTCACAGGTGTGCACCTCAAGAGCCTCCTTCAAATTTCTAGTCATTATTTTTTTAATTATTTATTTCATGTGAATTGGTGTTTTTCTTGAGTATGTGTCTCTGTGTGTGAGGATGTTAGAACTCCTGAAGCTGGAGTCACAGACAGCTGTGAGCTGTCATGTGGTGCTGGGAATTGAACCCAGATCCTCTGAACAGCTAGTGCTCTAACCGCTGAGCCACCTCGCCAGCCCCTCTCCTCTCCTCATTGTTACTATCCCTTCCCTCTTGCAGCTTTTTGTACCACCCTGCCTTCCTCCTTTACTTTAATTGGAAGTTATTTTTTGGCTGCTGTTTCTCAAAAAAGAGCACAGCTGTTCAAGACTCATCAGTGTTTGAGTCTAAACCCTAAGATATACACCTACTTGTTGGTTTAGGTGAGGGAAGAGGATCTCTTAGGAATTAAAAAAAAAAATCTTTCTTTTGACTGAATTCTATTTAAAATCGTGTGTGTGTGTGTGTGTGTGTGTGTGTGTGTGTGTGTGTGTTCTGCCCCAGAATGCTAATGGCATCACTGAACTCTACCATACCAATACACATCTGTACAGACAGCTGGTTTAGTTCATTGGTTATAAACACAGCCAGAATTATTGTTCAAGTCAGTTAATACAACCTTTTGTATCACCAGGACCATAGCTGGTTATCACATGACTGCTGAGAAAACCACAGCCTGTGGGCCAGTGTGGCCACTGGCCCAATTAGGTCACATACGCCTCAGTCCTGAGTGCTACGCCCTCTTCTGAGAGCAGTACATACCTCTTCATAATTTTTTGCCTCTACTCCATGCTTCATGTCTAGAATCACGAGTTGGTCAGGTATCCGCCCTGTTCCTGAGGGGGGGGGGAAATCAAAAGATTCATTGTGTAGAATACTTAAAATTCCGGGAAATCACCCACCCACCCTCCCTCTCCCTAACCCCTATCTGCTCAATAGAAGGAAGCAGTCATAATCCCCCCCAACCCCCCCAGCAAAGGCCTGGCTAAAATCACCAGCACTGCAGACAAAGCCTCTGTTTGTGCCGGGAGCTGGAAGCAGGCAGGGCATGCTGCTGGCAAACATCTTGAGCAGCCTGTGACTGGCACAGAGGGCAGACTAGGAAATAAGGAGACTCACAGCCTCACGCACTAAGTCGGAAGCTGAGTGGTGCGCACATCTACACAGAGTGGGCGCCATTTCTACATCTCAAGAGCAAAGCTCTCCCAGATTCTGAGGTAGTCCAGGTCTCTAAGGATTACTGCACATGCTAAGTTTAGATTACTTAAAGCAAACCTCAGGATCAAAAATATAGGTTTTATCTAATATTTGACTTTGATCCAAACGTTTTCCAAGGCAAAGCCTATTTTAGTGGGTGAATCAAAAGTTTTAGGGATATTCCCAGTAAACATTCGAGAGAAAAGTTCAAAAAACAAAGACAAAAACAAAAACAAAAGCCAAATTTATAGTCTGAGTATAACTCTCAGGGATGATTCTTAGAAGGAAAGTGTCTATTTGGGAAAAAAGGCCCAAGCAATGTAGCAATGATAGCAGAAAACTTACCTGATTTAGCCAATCTGAATTAAGATTCTAAGCAGGAAAAAGGCAGACTCAAATATTCCCAGAAAACGGTTCACAATTTCCTGGGTTTTACTATTTATAGAATTAAAAACTGCCTGCGTGAAATTAGAAGTCTTAGGCAAATCTAGTGCCATTTAAGCACTGGACTTTCTTGATGACATTAGCCAAAGAAATTGTTACTGTACCCTTTGCTGCCTGAGAGACAGCAGAGATTTTCTGAATCTGGCTGAAGTCAACTCAAACAAAACTGATGGAGCCAGAACGACATCAGGTATAACGTCTGCCTTCAAATGATCTGATGATAACGCAGAGTGGACAGGCAGACACACATGCACACACACTTTAATTCCAGCTGTGGTTAAAACGTGAAACATTGTGTCTGAGTGTGGAAGCCAGAAGAGTATGTCAGATCCTCCAGAGCTGGAGTTACCAGTGGTGCTAGGATCAGAACTCTGTTCCTTTGGGAGAATAGGAAACACTTTTAACCAATAAGCCATCTCTCTAGCCTCCTCCCCACCTTTTAACACAGGGTCTCATGTAGCCCAGGCTAGCCTACAATTCACTATGAAGCTACTAAATCTGACTGATCTTCTGATTCTCCTGTCTTCACTTCCCAAGTGCTTGGACTGTAGGTACAAGCCAAATATGCATGGCTGAGTATGCTTAAATGACAATAAAGAACAACTTCTAGAGACTAGAAAGATCCACTGGAAAGCAAGAGAAAAACACTATAGGTGAGAGATACTCCGTACATAAAGACCTGAGTTCAAACCTCTAGAACCTGACGTGTAGCTCCAGACATAGCAGCGCATGTCTGTAACTCTAGTGCTCTGTGGCATGGGACTGAGCCAGGACCAGAGAGCCCTGGAGCGCTCAGCCACTAGCCTGTGCTCAGCAACAAAGGCGGAAGCAAGCACCAAGACATGCAGTGAGTTGTTCTCTGATCACATATGTGCTGCAGCACGCACGTCCCTGCACTCACACATACAAATACTCAGGGAACACACAGATACAAGCATGAACACAACCATAGAGCCATGCAAAAATTTTAAATACCCAAATAGATGAATAATATCAAAAACCATCCCAAACTAAATAACCCCACAAATTCAAAACTAAAGCATCCATAGGTGCTTTCTGAATATTAAACCAACAAGTCTATACCTGAGACAGCCAGGATTGCCTCTTTGCCCAAATCCCATGAGTACTCCTGAGAGTGACATTACCCATAAATGTGATAAAAAAAAAAAAAAAAAACACTTTGCTTTTTCTCCCTTATTTACAAGGATGAGAGACAGGTGGAAAGATGGGTCAGGAGTTAAGAGTGCATGTTGCTCCTGTACAGGACTTGGGTTTGGTTCTGAGTACCTACATGGTACCCTTAACTCTAAGTCCAGGATATCCTATGACCTTTTCTGGCCTTCTCAGGCAACAGGCATGCATGTGGTATACATACATACGTAAAATAAATTCTATAAATAAATAAGTAAACAGATAAATAAAACCTGAGAGGGTGATGTCCTGGTTACTGTTTTCTCAACTTGACACAAGACAGAGTCATCTGGGAAGAGAAGCCTCAGTTGAGAAAATGCTCTCATCGGATTGCCGCTAGGCACACCTGGTGCCATCCCCGGAGCAGGCGTTCCTGGGCAGTATAAGAAGCAGGCTGAAGAAGCCGTGGGGAGGTCAGCGAGCATCAATCCTGCATGGCTTCTGTTCAGTTCCTGCCCTGACTTCCCTTTATGATGGACTGAAGCTGTAAATGAAATAAACCCTTTCCTCAGGGTGGTTTTGGTTAGTATTTCTCACAGCAGCAGAAAGCTGACTGAGTTAGGTTATAGTTCAGTGGTAAAGAACTTGCCTTCCATGCCCTGGGCTCTGGGTTCCAGGCCTAACCTTGAAGGTGGGCCGTAGGAGTGAGTGGTGGCACACACTTTCCATCCAGCTCTTGGGAGGTGTGAGGGCAGAAGGGTCACTCGGAGTTCAAGACCAGCCTGGGCCATATAGTGAAATAAACTTTGTCCTCTTGGTCTAAGTGCTCCTCTCTTGGTCTAGGAATGTATTTTATTCCTGTAACAAGAGTACCACCCAGAAAATCCAAAGCCCTAGGTTCAATTACTACTATGGCAAAAAAACAAAAACAAAAACAAAACAAAACAAAAACCCAAAACCCTGCCTTTTCTCTCCTACTTTTGTTTTGTTTTTAATTTTTTTTCAACATATGTTTTTAAAGATGCTCTCACACTGTAGGCCAGGATGGCCTCAAACCTACAGCAGTCCGTAGGCCTGTTTCCTGAGCGCTGGGATTATAGGTACAGAGTACTATACCTGGCTCTTGTCTATACCTCTTCTCTGTCTACCGAAGTCTTCCATCTCTGTGTATCGTAGCGTATGGCATTAACATTTTCCAAGCCCAAGTAAACTGCAAAGCCATGGTCTCTTTTATAAACTATACAATTTCTTGTGCAGACTAGTTATCCTATTTCCTTGGCTGATTTGAAGGTCTTAAAGGATCTTTAAAGTTTTAAAACAAACAAACAAACAAACAAACAACAAAACCTAGTAATATCTCTCTGCATTTGTCTGGCAAATGTATTTTTTGCCTTTCTAAATTCTATCAGAGCAGATTTAGGTTCACAGCAACACTGATAGAAAGCAGTCAACATTTCTGCAGTTTCAGGGGCCCTTACCACTACACAGGCAGAGCCTTCCTCATCTCCAGTGTCTGCTGTGGGGACCGTCTGTAGATGATGAACCTGCATGGATACATTATCATCCACAGCACATGGGATGGGCGAATAAATGTACCATGATGCTTACACATCATAGTACCAGACAGGAGGCTCCACTGCCCTAGAAACCTCTGTGCTGTACTTTACCAACCCTTTATTCCACACACACAATCTTTTAAAGATGCATCCAAGGCTACAAGCCCTCATCTCTGCATCAGAATACACAAAACCAAATGAACCTACGAATGGAGCGCCCCCCACAGCAGGCGGCTCTGAGGACTGGAGAGGCTTCACACAAGGGAACACTGTGACTGCTTACCCTTGCTTTCGAAACACACTTCAAACATGTCATAGTCTTCCGTGGTGAAGGCAAACTTCCCCTTAGTTGCATCCTCTTTGGCATACAGAATATGGCCAGCAGAATCTGTGATCTAAAGAGGAAATAAAGAACCGTTACTTAGTAAAGAACTGTGAGGAAGGGCAATTATAGACCCTGGGGAGGCAGATGAGACAGAAAAAGGCAGCCAGGGGCCGGGGATGCTGCTGGAACTCCAGCTTCAAGGGGATCTTATCCTCTCCCCTCCTCAAGCACCTGAACATGAACACACACAAACATGTACACACATGTACACAGAGATACACACATGTACCCGTGTGTTCTCTCTCATACACATACACATAGTCAATTAAAAATAAAAAATGAATCTTAGACATAGCAGGGAAACCAGACTTTCTCTTCAGAAATACGTCTTTATCATTTACAAAGGATGACTTGTTTCCTGGAGGAGCACAGCAGTCCTCCACACTTTAACTGCTCCCTCCATTAGTGAAGGGTCACCTATAAGAACAGACGAAGGGCATGCCTCGGTAAGTGACCACATGTAAAGCATGAAGGTGACACAGTGATTTAAGGGACCAGATCCCAGACTGCAGGCGCGCATGGTCACTCCTCACTTGAGAGGAAGCTACTTTGCAACGTGAAACTCAAAGGAGTAGCTTCCTGACATTAAATTCAAGATGCTAATGCCATCTGTTAAAGTGGAAGTCTTTTATAGGTAAAAGGGGATTAAAAAAAGAGAGACAAAGTCTCCCTACCTAGCCCTAGAATTCACTATATAAACAGACTGGCCTTGAACTCAGATCTGTCTGTCAGTTTTTAAGTGTGAAATTAAAAACATGTACCACCATGCCCAGTCTAGAGGTGAAATCTTAAAAGTAAAATTGAGTAGAGAATATTCAGACCTTTCTGTTGCTATGTAGCCTAGGCTGCCCCTGAATAATGTTATGTAGCAGATGATGACCTTCAGTCCTCATCCTCCTAGCTCTTCAACTTAGCAAGTACCGAATAAAGGCATTGAGCTCACATGCACAGCCTATTTAAGCACGTACACACATAAGCATTCATGCCATTTTTATTTATAAATCTATTTAGTATGTTGTAAAAGTTTACATTTTTTTTAGTCATTTTTCAAAAAAAAATTGTGATTCAACACTTTATTTAACAGGGCCTGACTATACAATCCTGGATATATAGATCAGACAAGAGATCTACCTGTCTCTGCCTCCAGAGTACTGGGATTAAAGGTATGTGCCACCAACCTGGACCCAACACATTCTTTGTATAGGTTAAGTGGATAAATTAAAACACTATTATTATTATTATTATTATTAAAATAAACTATTTAGCTGTGTGTGGTGGCACATCTTCAATCCCAGCAGAGAAATCTCTGTGAGTTCAAGACCAGCCTGGTCGACATAGTTAATTCCAGGACAGCCAGAGGTACACTGAGAGACCTTGTGAAAAAAACAAAAAACAAACCTTCTTTATTTTAATGTATACGGGTGTTTTGCCTGCTGCATGTATGTCTGTGTACTATGTGCCTACCTGGTACCTATGGAGACCAGAAGACTGTGTCTGATTCCTTGAAACTGGAGTTACAGACAGATGTGAACTGCCAATTTTTTTTTTTTCTTTTTTTTTTGGTTTTTCGAGCCAGGGTTTCTCTGTGTAGCCCTGGCTGTCCTGGAACTCACTCTGTAGACCAGGCTGGCCTTGAACTCAGAAATCCACCTGCCTCTGCCTCCCAAGTGCTGGGATTACAGGCATGCGCCACCACTGCCCAGCCATGAACTGCCAATTTTGTGCTGGAAATTAAACCAATGTACTCTGGAAGAGCAGCAAGTGCTCTTAACTGCTAAAACAACTCTCCAGCCTCAAACACCTTATTTCTCAAACTGTTGGTGTCTTAAAAAGCATAGCAAATCCAGACCCAAAGTACAAAGTCAACCTAACCAGCAACCACCACTGCTCTTCTGAAGACAGCAGTCTTCACAGGACCTTCACAGTGGTCCTGACAGCTCATGGGGACTGCGGAGGCTCGTGGGGACTACAGAGGCTGGGGACCTCAGATGCTGTCCCAAGACACAGCTGCTGAAGCTCCAAGAGCTCAGAGACAGCAAGGGAGCAGCAGCCACCCCACACACTCATCTGTCACCATCTGCGGGCATTCTGTGATTCAGAACGCCTACATAAATATTTACATACTAGTTATACCAAAATACTGATATATTTTCTTTTGTTCAATCATACATGGAAGTAGAAGCACTTTTTGTTTTGAGACAGTAGTCTTGGCCATTCTGAAACTAACTGTGTTGAACAGGCTGATCTTGAACTCACAGGTGTGTATGACTGGCTAAGTAGAAGCACATTTTAAGAGTAATTTTGCCAGGCAGTGGTGGTGCACGCCTGTGACCCCAGCACTTGGGAGGCAGAGGCAGGCGGATTTCTGAGTTCGAGGCCAGCCTGGACCACAGAGTGAGTTCCAGGACAGCCAGGGTTACACAGAGAAACCCTGTCTCGAAAACAAAATAAAACAAAACAAGTAGTTAATTCTGAATGGTAAATAGTACTCTCTCTCTCCATATATATTGATTTCTGATAAGGGGCTATAACACACATGCAGCAACTTATGAAAATTGGTTGTCTACCATGGGGATTCTGGGAATCCAACTCAAATCAGCCTTTTTTTTTTTTTTAAATAGTCCTTCTATTTTCTTAATTTTCTACAAAGTCATATGTTACTTAGCATCAAAAATAATAAAGTTATTTTATTTTGAAAAAATAATAACTAAAGAAAGTTAACTTCTTAGATAAACTTGAAAGGATGTGTTAATGAAACTCATAAATTCTCTAATAATATCAGTGTGGTGGTTTGAATAGGTATGGCCCCAAAGACTCATGGGTTTGATACTTGGCCATGGGAAATGGCACTATTAGGAATCGTGGCCTTGTTGGAGAAGTAAGTCACTGTGAGGTGGGCTTTGATGTCTCCTATGCTCAAGCTCCGCCCATTGTAGCTCTCAGTCTCCTCCTTGCTGCCGGTGGATGAAGACATAGAACTCTCAGCTCCTTCTCTAGCACCATGTCGGTCTGGATGCTGCCATGCTTCCTGCCATGATGATAATAGACTAGCACCAATTAAGTGTTTTCCTTTGTAAGAGTTGGCTTGGTCAGGGTGTCTCTTCACAGCAATAGACCCTAAGATACCCAGTTAATACCAGTTTAGTGTCTCTGCCACTCATACCATCCATTAATTTGTAAAACATGTAAGATATTGAGATCTGTGGTCAGTGGGTAAGTGAGGGCACGGGTAAGAAATAAGAAAGCGCCAGGCAGTGGTGGCGCACGCCTGTAATCCCAGCACTCTGGGAGGCAGAGGCAGGTGGATTTCTGAGTTCGAGGCCAGCCTGGTCTACAGAGTGAGTTCCAGGACAGCCAGGGCTATACAGAGAAACCGTGTCTCGGAAAAAAAAAAAAAAAAAAAGAAATAAGAAAGCCTCTTCTTTCCTTCCTTCCTTCCTTCCTTCCTTCCTTCCTTCCTTCCTTTGCATTTCTTTGATGATTAATGATGGTAGACATCTTTTTGTGATGTGTTGGCTTTTGATATGAAGTCATGAAATATGCTTATTAACTTGTTATATCAAAGTACCAACACTGTTTACACAACTTTTATTTTTCCAAGTATACCAAAATGAAGCTGGAAACAAGACAGAAAGAAGAATGGAACGCAATGCAAAGAGACACTGCTACGACTGCACAGATCACAGAGCGCCGGTGACTCTGGGAGAATACGCTGAAACTTAAAAGACGAGGGGCAGAAGAGAGGTAAAGAGATCCAGAGCACCAGAGCACCTGCCAGCCTCTCACATGGCTGCAGGCTGCTGGTCTGCACTCAGATCTTAGAGCAGCAGGCAGCCAATGGGAAGGATCTAGACAAAGTTGCCCCTAAACATTCGTTAAAGTCTCTGTTCAGGGGATACTTTTCCTGAAAAATAAATTAAGGAAAAAAAAAAAAGCAAGTAAACACACAAACTGCTTGATCGCACTGACTGTATACATATTATTCAGCAAAAAGGTCTGGAAACTAATCAAACCCCAAACTAAGATAGGCAGGGTGGTCCCATCCTTCCCTCCCTGAACATCAGTTCACCCACCCAGAAAACACTCAGTTTCCTACAGCCAGCCTCCCAAAAGCACACTGACAACTCTTAAGGAAAGTTCTAGAAGGCAGATTGAAGAGATAGCTCAGTGATTTAGGAGTTTAGAGCACTGGTTGCTTTTTACAGAGGACCTGGGTATGACTCCCAGCGCCCACATGTGAGCTCACAACTGTCCCTAACGCCAGTTCCAGAGGTATGACACCCTCTTCTGATATCCTCGGGTACCAGGTACACATGTGATATGGCATACATACATGCAGACAAAATATGCATACATATAAAATAAATCTGAAAAAACTTAACAGTCTCCTATGAATGATGTCTGTAACAATGCAGACTTTCTTAAAGTGAATTTGGTACAAGAGATTTCATTATTGCTTATGGTACTAGTTTAATCTAAAGGGAGAAGAACTGCAGGTTGCTAAGATGTGTTTAATGGTTAGAGAAGCAGTAGAGGACGGCAGGGAGTAAGTAGTAAGCTTATAGCAACAATCAATCGGGATTTTATCTTCTCCATGCGCAGGCAAGGAAGGAGACCAGGTCACTGCAAACACCTTGATTTAACAAGACCTGGCACACACTTGCCCAACCACCTATTTCCTAGAAGAGAGATAATGATCACCTACCTTACTTTCTCCTAGAATATTAAAAGTGTCCTTCAATGATTTCTTTTAATTTAATGAAAGGAGCCTTTCCAGATTATAAAAGGACTTAAACGTAGGTCATAAAATTCTTACCAAAGCATGGTAGCAGGGCTGTGTGAGGTAACTTGTGACATAAATTAAGGACTCCACAATTCCTGTCTCCAACTGGTACTTAGAGGGGTGAACTCTGTTTAATGTCCCCTCCACACTGTGCTCCACTACAACCAGGAAGAAGCACCTGCTCTGACTGCTCCAGGACATCTGGAGAACCATCACAAGTCGAGCTCATTCTAGGGCAACGACCCAATGCATCACCAGAGGCTTAATGAAGCCCCCCTTATTTATTTATTTATTTATTTATTTATTTATTTATTTAAGATTTATTTATTTATTTATTTATTTAATGTGCTCTGTCACTGTCTTCAGACACACCAGAAGTGGCCATCAGATCCCATTACAGATGGTTACCACGTGGTTGCTGGAAATTGAACTTGGGACCTCTAGAAGAGCAGTCAGTGCTCTTAACCTCTGAACCATCTCTCTAGCCTGACCCACCTTTTTTTTTTTTTTTAAGTATTTTTTTAAAGATTTATTTGTTTATTTTATATGTCTTCAGACACACCAGAAAAGGGCAGTAGATTCCATTACAGATGGTTATGAGCCACCATCTGGTTGCTAGGAATTGAACTCAGGACCTCTGGAAGAGCAGTCAGTGCTCTTAACCAGATGGGCCATCTCTCCAGCCCTTAAGTATTTTTTAAAAAATATTTATTTATTTTATGTGTATGAATACTTTGCCTGTTACTTTGTAACACATGTGTGTCTACAGGTCAGGAGATGGTCACATTACATCCTCTGAAACTGGAGATACAGATGGCTGTGTGGTACCTTGAGGCTGCTGGGACTAAACCCAGGTCCTCTGCAAGAGAAACAAAGGCTTTTAACTGCTCCAGCATCTCCATCTCTCCAGCCCCAACCTGTGGAGGCTACAGTTTACAAAAAGCACTAGAGGAACAGAATTGTTAAACATGCAGGTTTTTTTCCTTCAAAGGGAAGAAATGACACTGCTCACCTGGAAGGCGGGAGCGAGCGCCATCTCACAACCTGGTGACTTCCACTATTCTCTGGAGCCGGCCTTTAACATGAACCCTCACCCCCGCCCCAAACCCTGAGCAATCCTTAGTCAATAGTACCCATCTTTATGCTTATCACAAATCCTCCTCCGTATTCTGAACACTGTGGATGAGTCAATAGAACTCCTTCTTATGGTTAAAGTTACAAATGTACAGCTGAAGAGGTGAGGCTATGCCTAAAGCTTTGTTGTGATCATGTGGAAACTTTTCCTCAAAATTTTACTGTTTAAATGAGTTAGAAAAATAAACTGCTTGATCAGACTCCAGCAGTATCTGATCTAGCACTGAGCAGTATTTGAACTAGTACTGGCTAAATCATGCTGACCAGAATATCATTTTTACCTCCTGATGGGACTTGTACAGAAGCCCAACCCACTGCCTTCATCAACATGAAATCCACCTTCCAGAAATAATGTGTGATAATGTTTAGTGTTCCTTTGGACGCTGCAATTCTTTCCTTATCATCTTGCACTAACCCAACCACGTGCGATTTGGATACTTGAAAATCCAAGGAATTGAACTTTCAGGTTGGACTGATTCGTGCAAACTGCTGGGCATTCTAACAGATCTTAATATTTTCCTAAAAAAAAAAAAAATAATTAAGTTTTCTATCAAGTAAAATAACTGTAGTTATTTAACAGCAAAGCTCTTAAGTCTTGCCAAAAAAAACCAAAAAACAAAACAAAAAAAGCAAAAACAAAACAACCCCCCTTTCAAAAAAAGGCACATCCCTTAACCCCAACATATCATATAAACCAGTAAGTAGCAAAAATAAGGAATAGGAAAGTGAGCCAAATTCAGTGAGTAATCAGAGCCCCAAAGGCCTATGGGTGAAAATGAATTAACCTATTTGTTGGTTTCCCAGGCAGGGTTCTGCCTTGTAACACTGAGTGGCCTGGAATTTGGGCTAACCTTCTTGTCTCAGTTCCTTGCCATAATCCAAGCAAAAGATGTTGCTTTTTGTTTTGGTTTTCTGAGACAGGGTTTCTCTGTATAGCCCTGGCTGTCTCAGAATTCTTCCTGTATATCAGACTGGCCTTGAACTCAGAAACCTGCCTGCCTCTACCTCCCAACTGCTGTCATTAAAGGCATGTTACCACTAAGCTAGGTGCAAATGTTTTTAACTTTCCTACAATTAAAAAAAATTGATTACATATCACCTGCTTTCCAATAAATAAGGTGTGCTTAGTTTTTCTTCTTAAATGCTACAGAGTTACCTAGGCAACACACTGAACATGTGTTGACTCTGTCTACTAGAATACTAAGTCCTCAGGGCCTGCCAGCTGCTGTTGTGAAGGCAGGGCTTGGGCTGGAACTCACCTGGCATCAAACTTGGGTGACCTCACTAGAGGACCCTACTCTGAAGTGCTGGGCTTACAGCCTTCCCTTACCATGCACTCCCGTGCCTGGCTAAACAACAACATACCTGTAGTAACTACCACACCATTCTCTGATTACACAAAGGTAATACTAAGCTCTAAATCTGCTCCATAAGTGCCACCACGGACTAGGAAGTGATAACATTATCTTCTAGATAACAGTTTCTAATGAAAAGCAAACTAAAATTCACATCTTAAAGAGAAGGAAAGGAGGCAGGCGGTGGTGGCACACGCCTGTAATCCCAGCACTTGGGAGGCAGAGGCAGGCGGATTTCTGAGTTCGAGGCCAGCCTGGTCTACAGAGTGAGTTCCAGGACAGCCATGACTACACAGAGAAACCCTGTCTCAAAAAACCAAAAAAAAAAATAAATAAATAAAAAAAGAGAGAGAGAGAAGGAAAGGAGGCGGCGGTGGTGGCACACGCCTGTAATTCCAGCACTTGGGAGGCAGAGGCAGGCGGATTTCTGAGTTCGAGGCCAGCCTGGTCTACAGAGTGAGTTCCAGGACAGCTAGGGCTACACAGAGAAACCCTGTCTCGAAAAAACCAAAATCCAAAAAAAAAAGAGAGAGAGAGAGAAGGAAAGGTGTTAATTGTATATGCAGAGTAGTCAATGTCAAGACCATGTGAATTCTCACACTGAACCTGTCAACTAAGTGAGAAAATGTGCCACTGGGGGGGGGGGGAACTCATCTAGAATATCTTCTGGGATTAGTCTAAGCAGTGGCTAAGAGGAGGTTCTTGAGCTGGTCCAGAAACCAGCCTGCAAACCAACTCCATTACCAAACGTTCAAGATAACACTGTGCCTGTGCCTGTGCCTGTGCCTGTGCCTGTGCCTGTGCCTGTGCCTGTGCCTGTGCCTGTGCCTGTGCGGGAGCTGTAAGTAGCGCGGAGCAGTAAAGCACTCAGGAATAAACCAGAACTGCCGCACCTGGAGGAAGGAGCGCTGCTGGGTTTCAAGGGCCCCGAAGTCTCTGATGGTACATCTGACCTGAAATTGAGGCTCAAAGACGAGAAGATAAGCCAGCTGAGTTACATCTGACTTGTTTACTGATGAAAACACAAAAATTTATCTCAGGGACAGTGTTCCTGGAACTGAACATGAGCAGTTTATCTGAAAGGTGCCTGCCATTTTCTACCACAGCCTGCTAAGACAGAATTCACGTGGATGCAGTGACCTGACCGCTTGCCTCACACAGACCTGCACCAGGCCCTAAAGGAATCCAAATGCAAGCCCTGGCTCTCGCCTGGCCTCCTTACCACCATAACTTTCTTTGTACCCCAGCCCATTCCTGCTCCAGAACACTGGCCTTGCTCTAAAATTGCAAAGATGGGACTATCTGGCCACTTGTTTCAACAACTGTTAGGGGAAAGGCATCAGATAAAAACTTTTGTGTGTGTGTATGTGTTTTGTTTTTTCGAGACAGGGTTTCTCTGTATAACCCTGGCATCCTAGAACTCACTTTGTAGACCAGGCTGGCCTCAAACTTGGAAATCTGCCTGCCTTTGTCAAGGTGTGCGCCACCACTGCCCAGCAGAAAAAAAACGTATTAACAATACTATCTACAAAGGAGGAATGGATACAGAAAATGTGGTATATTTATACAATGGAATACTACTCAGCAATTAAAAATAATGAATTCATGCAATTTGTAGGTAAATGGTTAGACCTGGAAAATATCATCCTGAGTGAGCTAACCCAATCACAAAAGAATACACATGAAATGCAATCACTGATAAGTGGATATTAATGAGCCCAGAAGCCCTAAATACTCAAGGCACAATTAGCAAGTCAAATGATTCCCAAGAAGAAAGGAGAGGACCCTGGGCCTGGAAAGATTGGATCCAGTTTTGTAGAGAAACTGTGGGGGGAGGGGGAATGATTGGGGAATAGTTGGGGGGGGAGAGGAACTATGGGACATAGGGAGGGGGGGAACTGGGAAAGGGGAAAGCCTTTGGAATGTAAACATAGAATATAGAAAAAAAAAAACAATACTATCTATTCTAAGAGACAATCCAACAAACAAAAACGGGGCTCCTTGGAGAAATGGGAACCCTGGATCCTAAGACCAATCTGAAAATATACAAGATCAGGCATCTTACCATGCCAGAAAGTGAGGAAGCCCTCATCAGGAAAGCCCCACAACAGGAGTACATGAGAGCAAACTGTCTGCACAGCGAAGCCGACCAAGGAAAAATATCAATGGACTGTCATCTCAAGTACACTGTATCTATGACTCTGTCCAGGCCAGGCATGAGTAACAAGTAACTGAGGGAGAAGACCGTCTCTCTCAGAAGACTAACACTACACCCTCTAGGAAGTGAATCGACCTCACCACTCCCTGTGTGTGCGTTGGCTGCACTAAATGACTTCATCCCAAAGAGCAGTGTGAAGAGAAGGGCTTCAGTGGAGAAGCCTGACAGACACCAGTTCAGACAGAGGAGCTGCGACAAGTTATGGTGGCCTGTAGTAAGATGACACCTGACCTCCACAGTCTCCCACCCCAGACACACAAACCCAGTTTGATCATGAGAAACCCATCAAACAGACCCAGTAAGAGTCAGCCTGGACTGGAGAGGTGCCTCAGCAGCTAGAAGCACTGGCTGCTCTCCCAGAGGACCAGGGCTCGGTTCTCAGTGCCCACAGAGTGGCTAACAACCCCTCTAACTCCAGTTCCAAGGATCCAACGCCCTCTTCTGGTCTCTGTGGACAACAGGTTCACACATGTTGCAGACATACAAGCAACATTCATACAAATAAAATAATCTTAAAAATCATTTAAAATAAATGTAGTATTAGTGTAAAGGTGTTCCCTTCAAGTTGGCTCCTATCTACACTCTTATCTTCTTCAGGTCATGGTCAGCCATACATAATACTAAGTAAAAGGTTTTAAGAACCACCAACCTTGTGGGTCCTGCCTAGAAGCTCTAGTAGAGAATAAAAATATTCTCAACGATGCCATCAACTTTTTGTTTTTTGTTTTTGTTTTTTTGAGGCAATGCAAGATGTCAGTTGAGATGAGAGCGTCTGGGCTGGAGAGGTAGCCTGGCAGCTGAGAGTGCTTGTGGCTTGTGCAGAGCACCCCAGTTCAATCTCTAGACCCACATGATAGCTCACAGTCCTTAGTGATTGCGGTCTCAGGGGGTCCAAGGACTCTGGCCTCTCTGGGGACCAGACATGAGTACAAAGATATCTATTCAAGCCAGTCAGTGGTGGCGCACGTCTTTAATCCTGGTGTTCAAGAGGCAGAGGAAGGTGGATCTTCGAGTTCAAGGCCAGCCTGGTCTACAGAATGAGGTCCACGACAGTCAGGTTACATACACGGAGAAACCCTGTCTTGAAAAATCCGAAAAACAAAACTGGATATATATAAAAATCAAAACACCCATATATGTAAAATAAAATAATTTAAAAAAAAAGATGAGAGATTCTAAGACGGGCATGACAGCTCATGCCAGCAATCAACACTTGGGAAAACACCAAAGGATCAGGAAGGTGGTTCAAAGCCATCCTAAACTACACAGAGTTCAAGGCCAGCCAGGTTTTTGTTAGACTTGGTCTCAAAAAAGTAAAACAAACAAACAAACAAACAAACAAACAAAAAAACCCCAAAAACAAAACAAAAACAAACAAACAAAAAAACAAAGAGAAGAAAAATACTGGAAGGTTTGAGAGACTGGCTCTGGCCTGTGGTCACATCGCTTAGTGGTTGCAAGGCCTCAGCCATGTTCCTTAACCTCTGTGCTTTATTCAAAAAGTAAGGGCATAGCTGGGTATCCTTCACCAGATCCCTGGGGAGGGTCAGGGCCTGGAACAGCGCCCGCCACACTAGCAGTCAGTGAGACGTCACTGTGAGAAGGACTAATGGACCAACACAATTGTCTGAGTCCTAGCTCAGAACCTAACCCTGGGCTATCCTCATGCTTCCCGCTGAACCGTATCAGGAGACGTATTAGAAGGACAGCTGGGCACAGAGTGGGGTAGCAGTTCCAAGGCCCTGCGTGGCCACTGCATGGCAAGACAAGCACCTTAGTCCATCTTCATGGAAACAGCAGCAGGAATTCCACACTTCTGGATGACAAAAAGGGCGAGTACATGGTGGAGCTAGAGTCTTAAAGAGGGAAACTCAATTGAGAAAACGCCTCCAACAGACTGGCCTGTGCACAAGCTTGTAGGGCATTTTCTGGATTACTGATTGAAGAGAGAGGCCCAACTCGATGGGGGCAGTGCAGGAGGAACATGCCACTGAGCCCCACTCCACCATCAATTGTTCAGTTTCTGCCTCCACAGTCCTGCCTGGCTCCTGGACGGCGTGTAAGACCAAGCTGCTTTTGGTCACGTGTTTTATCACAATAGAAACCCTAACCAGCACAGTGAGGAATCCAAGCAGAACTCTAGCATTTCTGGAACGTGAGTCTTAATCTGATAAGGAGTAAATTACAAAAATAATCCAACTGGAAGCTAGGTCTACTGGCTCATGCCTATAATTCTAGCACTTGTGAGGCAGATGATCAACTTTGAGACCAGCCTTAGACTAGAGTGAGTATCAAGGCAGACAGACAGACAGACACACAGAGACACACACACACCACAGAGGCATGCGCAGAGCTGGGGCAGTAATCTATACCTACAATTCCAACATTTGGGAAACAGAGAGGAAGAACAATAGAGTTATCTCTAGCTACTAGCTAGTTTGAGCCTAGCCTAGGCTACCATCTTAAGTTGGCGGTGGGGAACAGTTAGGCAAAGTAAATATTCTAGCTGATTTAGTTCAACTTCCTGCACAAAGTAACATGTAAAACACAAGTTACCACTGTATCTTGGAAACAAAGAACACTGACAGAATGTACTGATCTTTCTTTTGTAAAATTCATTTTTATTTTTAATTATGTATGTCTGTGTGGAGGTGCAGGTGTCTCCAGAACTACAGTTACAGGTGGTTGGAAACCACACAGTAGAGTGCTGGGAACCAAACTCAAGTCCTCTGAAAGCAGAACATGCTAACTCATACATACCCACTTAGCCATCTCTAGCCTCTACCTTGATTTTTTTTTTTTTTTTTTTTTTTTTTTTTTTGGTTTTCCAAGACAGGGTTTCTCTGTGTAGCCCTGGCTGTCCTGGAACTCACTCTGTAGACCAGGCTGGCCTCAAACTCAGAAATCCGCCTGCCTCTGCCTCCCAAGTGCTGGGATTAAAGGCGTGCGCCACCACGCCTGGCTTCTACCTTGATTTTTTAGTCAAGAGCAAATACGAAGTCTATCAACTGTATTTCTGAAGTCAGAAGATCATATAGACTATACTGAGAACAAAGCCACACTTACACAGCAAGCAGCATTCCACACTAAATTCTTTCAGATTTCCCACCCAACTCAGCGATGACACAGCACAGTACACCCATACTGCATAAGCCAATACGATCAGGGATAGGGTTTCTGTATCACTGTTGAGATGCAGAAATGGAACCTTCCAACTACTGAGGGAGAGCAGGCGCATGCTCTCTTCCTACTTCTATAAGCATTTGCTACGTGGCCTTACCACAAGCAACAATCAGGCTTGCTTGTAGGGGGGAGCAGGGAGGAAAGGAGGGAAGGAAGGAGGGGAGGAGGGAGTGAGTGAGGGAGGGAGGAAGGCATGTGAAGGAAGGACCAGTCGCTGGTCTAGCAACACTTCTGCGGGGGCGAAGCCAGATCAAATGTTTTTTTTCATACTGTTCCAGAGTTATTTACGGTAAAACCCTCCAGCATGACCCTTTCAGGCACAAACAAAGCCTTGTTCTCTTTTAACAACTAGTCCCTTGATTTCCCACACATTATGTTGAACAAT
Organism: Apodemus agrarius; assembly: GCA_964023405.1. Taxonomy (NCBI): domain Eukaryota; kingdom Metazoa; phylum Chordata; class Mammalia; order Rodentia; family Muridae; genus Apodemus; species Apodemus agrarius. Next base: position 37,884,993 of record OZ030011.1, on the reverse strand, counting down.
GAAGTTGGGCGCAGGATAAAGCAGATGACATCAACCTCCCTCAAGTCTGAGGCTTGTTCGGGGCTCAAATTCTGGTCTGTGTCCATCTGGATGATTTCACAGAGGGCCCTACTGTCTAGGCTGCAGGCTGCACATGGACCTGGGGGCAGTGGCTTAGCATCAACCACCAGTCAGCAAGTGACAAAGTCACCCCTCCAGGTTACTTTTATAATTTGTTCTACTTCCTAAAAGCTGGACTCTGTCTTCAGAAGTTATCACTGATTTCAAAATCTGAGCAGTCCCGTTTTCTAGATGAATGAGAAGACGCAAAGCTGTAGAAAATGGTCACTGTGTAAGAGTTCAATGAAGAAACACTAACCTTTAACTTTTATGAAGGAAGAAATACAAGGTCAGGGTTAATAAAAGCTAAAAAAAACCTAGACTGTAATGTGATCCTATGTTAACATACAGTTGGCCTTCTGGAGCAAACCATCTCATTGCTGGTCTGGTTTTAGTCTTTAACCCACTGATAACAGTAATATTATAAACATCAATTTAAAAGGGCCATATTTTCACTAAAAGAAACAGGTGAGCCCAAGTAAGGATTCACAAGGAAGTGACTGATAAAAGAGCAGCTTCTACAGCACAGACACCAGAACCATAATCATGTCCTAGGAGCCTGCAGACTGCAGTACATGCATCTCTTCACACTGTCCAGCATGGGTGTGCTGCGGCCCCTACACTTAAGCCCAGAGGTTCCTATGACAGCTCTTATGAGGACCTAAGGCAGCAGGATGTCAGGGGGAGGGGACACTCCCAGTCTCAAATGTGGGTAGCAAAGTCTTCACAATCTACTAGGGATGGGTCAACACAGCTCGTGTTGTGCAGGGATGGGGAAGAGGGATGGGTACAGTGGAATATCTTCAACACAGCGTGTCTGAAACCCAAGCCTCTGTATGAGAAGCCCACAAACACCATGGCTAGCTATCCAGATGACTTCCCCAGCCACTTAAATATCCTTTATGCCACCAATAGCTTCCTCCCTACTTTTACTACTGAGAACCATTTTTTCCACTTTATGTCTTATCTTTGTTATTTCCATTACAACTCATAAACCAGGTAGGGCAAATACTAAATAGTAAAGAAATATTTTTAAATAAGTAGAAGAATCACAAACAGAATACTCAGAGCGCTTCTCATTAAAACAGCCCACATCACTGGGCAGTGGTGGCCCTTTCCTCCCCAACTTGCTTCTTAGTCATGATGTTTGTGCAGGAATAGAAACCCTGACTAAGACAAGTAATTCCAGCAGGCGGGAGGCAGAGGCAGGTGGATCTTTGTGAGTCTGAGGTCAGTCTGGTCTACAGAGTGAGTTGCAGAACAGCCAGGGCTACATATTTCAAAAAAACAAAACAAACAAAAAAGAAACCAAAGGAATAGATAGAGATGGATGGATGGATGGATGGATGGATGGATGGATTAAAACAAAATCAAAAACAAAAACTTGGCAGTGGAGGCACAGGCCTTTAATTCCTGGGAGGCAGAGGCAGGTGGATCTGAGTTTGGGCCAGCCTGGTCTAGCAAGTGAGTTCCAGGATGGCCATGGCTTCACAGAGAAACCCTGTCTCAAGAAACCAAAAAGACTGCACATCTGGTCACTACGCTCCCACACTGGCCAGAGGAACTAAGCATGACTGGCCCCCTGAGCACAGACTGTCAGCTCAGCTGCTCTAACCCCTGAGCTCCACCATCACACCTTACGTAAGGGACGGGATGAGATGGACTAGGTAACTGAGACCACACTCTATACTGGGTGCAGTCCCTAGCAATTTAGTCCAAATCTATGATCTGAACTCTCTTCATTCGCTGTTTTACAGGGATGGTAGTTCTCCCCTGTAATCTCAGCATGGAAGGTGGAAGCTGAAAGATCAGGAGTTCAAAGCCATCCTCTGCTATCCTGTGCTACATAAAACACTATCTCAAGTCCTTCCCCCAACCCTGGAAAAGAAAGCTAAGAAAGTTGAGCATTGTGGTAAGTGCCTATAATCCCAACAGGCAAGGCGGACTGCAGCAAATTCAAGGTCAGCGTGGGCTATGCAGAGAACAAACAAGCAAAAACTATAGGGGCCGGGGGAGCTGGCTCAGACAACAATAAAATGAGCGCCTGACCTGGATCTTCAGCAGTCAAGAGCAGCAGTGAGTGCATGCCTATGATCCCAGCTCTGGGGGTTGGGGGGGGGGGGAGTCAGGAGAAGCCCTAGAGCATGCTTGCTAGCCAGTCCTGGGGAGATCCAGATTCAGCAAGGGATTTTGTTTAAAAACAAAACAAAACAAAAAACCACTATCGATTGATCGATATAGATGATAGATATACAGATAGAGAAAAGTATCTATTTAAGACATTATGGAGATCAAAAAGAAAGTACCACACTCCACCAAGAAGGCTGTCCTGTCAAGCAGTACATAACAAAAGCACATAGGAGGTGCCCCAAAGCCAAGGATGGGCCAACCTAAACCATAGGCTGATCACAGATCCACACTGCGGCCTGATGGGTAAGCAGGAGCTATCTATGTGCTTGGGAGGCAGACTTCTGACGCTGGAAGGATACCGCAGGAGCCCTTGAGGCAGAATCTAAGCCAGGGAGTCCAACTGAGTTAACAGATACTACAGTTGCAAAACTGCTGAGGGGCTAAGTAAATATACCATACATATATTATTAATAGAAATAAATGTTAAAAATCCACTGGGTAGTCATGGCACATGCTTTTAATCCTAGCACTTGGGAGACAGAAACAAGAGATCTCTAGTTCATGGCCAGCCTAGTCTACAGAGTGAGTTCCAGGACAGCCAAAGCTACACAAACTCTGTCTGAGAAAAATCAAAACCAAACCAAACCAAAAAAAATCTTCTGACTTGAAGCCCCGCCCCCACCCCGCCCCCCACCGCCTTCCTCTTCTCTAATTCCACTCCACAGAGTAAACCACTGACCATTAAATTTAGTGCCATATTTCTAGCCTTTAAATTTATGGTAATGTGTTGACCCCTAAAATACATTGAATTTATGAATCTATAGCCGATCAGATACCATCATATTTCTTGATCCCAAATGAAGTGCAGAATGCTATCCATGCGGTAAGGAGACCTGTTTTTCAGTATTCAGGATCAAATCCAGTGTCCAGAACATGAGGGAAGGGCTCTCCTGTACCAATAAGCTACATCGCAGGCCCCAATACCACCAGCTATCAAGTATTCACAGCAAAAAGACACAACTGAATCTGATTACATATTTATTCCTTACTCCTCTTACAAGAAATATGGGGAGGGAGGTGTGAGCTGCCAGACACGGGTGATGGGAATCTGAGGTTCTCTACAAGAGCAGTATTTGCTCCAAATGCTAAGCTACCTCTCTGGCCCCACACCCTAATTTTAAGTAAGTCTTTTTCAAACAAGTGGGGAATTGTTTAAAAATGTTATAATTTGTGTGTGTGTGTGTGTGTGTGCGCGCGCGCATACATGCGCACGTTATATAAATGTGTACATGTGGAAGTTTACAGGACAACTTGTGAGAGTCCTTACCTACTGAAACATCCCACCAGTCCACGGGTGGTGAAATCCTATGTTCTGGGTACCACATGACATTAGGGAATCATTATGGCATTCATGTGTTTTGTTTTGAGAGGGTCTTGAGAGGATTGTTAAACCAGACAGCTCTCACTGTCTGGGCTTCAGTGATCTGGCCTCACCTGGTTTATGTTGCTCAGCCTGGCCTCAGCTAGCCCGCCTACCTCAGTCTCTGTAGGACTACAGACACATGAACTGCACCCAGCTCACTGTTATTTCTGAAAGGGTATTGTATGGCCACAAAACAAGGTAGTCATGTTCCTATTTTTTAAGAGAGTCAAGCTGATGTCAGCTGGACTGAAATACTAATACTGGGGTTTCCTGGGCCTGAGACAATTTAACAGAAAATAATAAAGGGAGAGGTGAAGAGTAAACAAGAATGGACTGCGAACAGCTGCACAGTCTGGGTAACACGTGCAAACGGACATGTTCTCCTTAACAATGAAAATGAAACACTGCCCAAAGCAACTTGGGCTGGTGATAAAACTCAGGAATTTGACATCAAAATTTGTGCTTTTTATTTCACTTGAAAAACCAGTTGGCACAAAAGGGCCCACATGTTTGCAAAGCAAGTTTCATGCACTTGCAAGGCGAGGTAGGAGGACAGAGGGTTCCAGGCCAAAGCCCGCTTCCTAAACCCACAGAGGGGAGGGGTCCTGGTCACTCCAAGCTCACAGTCTCCCCCATGCCAGTTACACCACACTCATCACAGCTGCTGCTCAGTTTTCTTTCTTTTCTTTTTCTTTTTTTTTCTTTAGTATCTGGCTCAATTCTTTCCTAGGTATTATCTACTTGCCATTTGGGTTTAAGATTGCAGTAGTCCAATAAAGCTGGTTAGGAGTGAGACATAGCAGAGAAAGGGAGAGTAACTGAGTGCTGGTGAAATTACTAGTGATTGAAGCCCCACCTCCCTCAGCTGACGCTGTCACAGTCTGACCCATCCCCAGATGTTGGCCACTGTAAGGTTGGATCATGGTTCCTGTTTTTTTCACTGAATGCTTACTAGAAGCAAGGCATTGTACTTAACATTCTAGAAAATATGAACAGGAAACCAATTCCTACCCTTAGGAAACTACTGATAGCCTAATAAGGGAGAGGATAAGGAGAAGTTACAGTGAGTACTGTTGTTCAGGAAGTCCCTGTACAGAACACAAATTGGAAACTAACAACATATGAAGCTTCAAGACAGATCATGAGGAGGACTACAGCACACGTTGGCAAATGTAAGTTGTCAGACAGGCAACGGTGAGCCCTGGAAGGGTTTTAAAACACAAGACTCAGGGAGAGACAGCAACGCTGGAGAGCAAGGTCTCTGGCTGCTCAGATTCTCCGATTCTAGGCACTACTCTTTTTCTCTGGAGCCAGCATCACCAAACCCCCAACACTGTATCTGTGTCTTTAAATTGTACCACCAACGCTTTCTTGGTTGACAATTCAATAGTTAAAGAGATAATAAAAAGATGGTACACAAAACAACAGCCCTGAAAACGGCTTCCTTCTCACAGATAGTCTGTGATCACCACTGTGGCCCAATACTTGAAATACAAACATTAAAATAAAACTGTTTCTGGCTGGAGAGATGCTCCGTTTGGATCACTTGTTGTGCTTTCAGAAGACCCAAGTTGGGTTCCCAGCACCCATATGGTGGCTCATAACCATCTTCAACATCAGGTCTAGGAAATCTGATGCCCTCTTCTGGCCTCCATGGGTCTTAGGCACCCACACGTTTCACATACATACATGCAGCCAAAGCACTTATTAAATAATTAAAAAATAAAACTTTAAGCAAACTGTTTCTATTTGGCTTAAGAATGTGAAGTTTTCCTTCTGTTAAAAAGAAACAAAAAAAAAATTACTAGTGCTTATTGTGAATGAACACAACTATTATTCAGAACACAGCCAACTCCGCTATTAACTCAAAAATCTAGTCAAGCAAAAACTCCACTGAAAACTGGGCCCAAACAGCATTAAATACAGTAGCTGTCAGCATACATGGATCTAGATGACCCTGGTGTAGCTAAAAGAAGGGACTAGAGGCTGTGACCATCTTGTAATCAATAATAAATCCCAAGAATCACAAATAAGCAGAAAGAAGGTTTCAGTACTTTTCCGTCTGTACATAAGCTGGCCAAGTCCATCTCCAACGAGTGTTCATTCTACCTGAACCTCAGTTTCTGTGTCTATATAACGAGGCACAACCGTAAGTGGCACAGGAAGTGACACTTCAGATGCTTAATAAATAATAAATTTTATTAGTCACAGACAACGTTATTGCCTGCTTTATTCCGTAGGAGTTGAGGTGTCTTATGATGCCAATCCCCACTGACCCTTTAAACATTTCTCAGGAAAATCACGTTATTGCTCGATTCCCGAGACTTCACAGACACAGAGCCCCGATGACAGCCCTAGGTATCTAGACTCTAGGTCCGCCTCTCTGCCCTTCCAAGGGCCCCGACTTGGGCGCGCAGCCCCGCCCCGCCCCGCGAACCCCAACGCGCGGGGTGAAGGGGCGGTCCCCACCGCGCATTCTTAGCGTTCGGGGTTCGGGTTGGGGGGAGGCCAGGGCAAGCAAGCCCCAGCCTCCGCCCGCCGGCCTCCCCCACCTCGGCCTTCCCCGGACTGCGCCTGCCCTCTCGCCGCCCACCACCGCGCCGCGCCGCGCCGCGCCGCGCCGCCCGGGGCCGCACCTTGAGGTGGGTGCGCAGGCCGCCAGCGCCCCCAGACTGGTCGGTGATCTCGTACGCGCCCGTCACCAGCAGGTCCTTGTGGATCTCCTCTCGGAGACACTTGCGAGAGTTCACGGGCAGATGGAAGGAGATGCCGAGGACCGAGCTGGGGCCGAGCAGGAACAGAAAGAGCAAGGCGGACGGGAGAGGGCCAGGCCAGGAGAGTGGGCCAAACAAACCAGACATGGTGCCGGAGCCTCGTTCACCACCCGGGGCCTCTAGCGCGCCGGAACCGGGAGGACCCACGTGACTCGCCTCTGACCTGGCGAGGCCGTCAGCGCCATTTTGGAGATTGGCTAAACAGAAAAGGAATGTAAAGCAAATACATTTTAAAAGGAAAGAAAGATTTAGTAGTATGTCAGAACCACGGATTTGAGGAGTTTTAGAGAAGTTCCCAGGAGGTTTTCGTACAAGTTTTATTTTTTTATGGTGGTGAAAGGTTTCTGAGAGAACCATAGTAAGTATGGGCAGCCCCGGAAGTAATCGTTTTAAGCCCCCGGAAGTGGTTCATGCGAGTTTTTAAAATCGGAGACACCATAGCAACCAGGCCCCAATAAGAAACAGCCACAAGGCCTTTCTCTGAGCCCGCCCACCGGCTGCGTAGACTCCAGGCTAAGGCACGAAATGAAGTTCGGTGTCTTAACGCACACTCTAACAAATGTTGGGACAGTGAAGCACTGAAGAGGAAAAACACAAAAGAAAAATTTAATCTGGCTTTTAGTGATTGTGGGCCACTAACTCAGAGAGGAATGCGTAGAGGTCAACAGGTGAATGTGAATTGGCAGGCATCGAGTTATTGCCTCTGAACCGAGCGTTTGGTCTGGCGCAAGTTTGGTGTTCACAATGCATTTATTTAAGAAGCATCAATACTCTTCTGCGATAAGTTGCACTCAAACCAACAACATTTAAATTTTTGTTTTGGTCCAGTCAGAGATGAGCATAAAATATTATTTTACCAGATGAGTGTTGGCAAGGGGAAGAAACAGCATGTACCTCCGATAGATTCCCTTTTTTGTTTTGTTTTGTTTTTTGTTTTGTTTTGTTTGTTTGTTTGCTTTTGAGACAGGGTTTCTTTGTGGCTCTCCTAGAACTCTCTCTATAGACCAGGCTGGCCTCGAACTCTCAGAGATCCACCTGCCTCTGTTTTCTGAGTGCTGGGTTTAAAGGCATGCACCACTGCCCTGCTTTTTTGTAGTAAGCTGATTTATATGGGAATTGTTCATTCATTCATTAGTAAGTCTCGATTACCTACTGTGTGCTAGAGACACTACACTCAGTATGTCTAATGTGTTTATCGAGGTCCATCCTGTGTGCTCAACAAGCACCAGGCCATGAGGATATACATCTTTAATCCCACCAGAGCCACACAGAGAAACCCTGTCTTAAAAAAAAAAATCTTAAAAAAGCAGGGCTAAAGAGATGGCTCAGTGACTAAGAGCACTGACTGTTCTTCTGAAGGTCCTGAGTTCAAATCCCAGAAACCACATGGTGGCTCACAACCATCTGAAATGAGATATGACCCCCTCTTTTGGGGTGTCTGAAGACAGCTACAGTGTACTAACATATAATAAATCTTTTTTTTTTTTTCCCCAAGACAGGGTTTCTCTTTGTAGTCCTGGCTGTCCTGGAACTCACTCTGTAGACCAGGCTGGCCTCGAACTCAGAAATCCGCCTGCCTCTGCCTCCCAAGTGCTAGGATTACAGGCGTGCGCCACCACGCCCAGCTTATAATAAATCTTTTTTAAAAATCCAAAAAGCAAACAAACACACAGGCAAAATTCATATCCATGAAATAGATCAGTCAATAGAGTTAGCAATTTTATGTTAAATCAGGGATAAAGTAATCAAACTAAATATTCCTTAACAAAATAATTCCTGTATAGTGTTTGTCAATTTAAAATATATTTAGTGCCTGTCATAGTGGCACACACCTTTAGTCCCAGCACTTGGGAAACAAAGACATATGTATCTCCTTGAGAGGAGGCAAGCCCAGTCTACACATTGGGTTCAGGACAGCCAGAGCTACACCGTGTTTCTGTGTCTTGGAAACAAAAGTTTAGCATCTTTATGTTACAACTATAACAAGTGTTATGGAGCTGAAAAATACACCAAGAACCACGCTCAATATAACATGCCTGTAATCCCAGGATTTGGGAGACTGAGGGAAGAGGATGGCCTTGAGGTTGAAGCCAGCTTGGACTATATAATAGTGAGTTTCAAACCAGCATGGGGTACACTCTCTTGAGCAATAGCAAAAATAGAAGATGACTTGTTTGCCCTTAGTAATTTAGATGGTTCTTTTGTTTCATTTTCATTTTTTATAACTCCTTTCTGGCTACCTGGTTCCTTTCCAGGAACAGAAGTCTGAAAACAAAGCAAGCACAAACATCACAGAGTTGTTAAACGTTTTAAAATCTAGCAAATAGCATATAATACTTTATGAGGTGTTCACTTAGGAACATTCAGTTTGATTGTTTTATCCCTGATCTAAGCTAAGATTGATAGTCTACTGAATATATCTTGATAATTTGCATAGCACCTCCCCCCACCAATGCAGTAGAATCTACATTTTTGTAAAGATTTATTTTATTTCTATGAGTGCACTCTAATTGTCTTCAGACACACCAGAAGAGGGTATCAGATCCCATTACAGTTGGTTGTGAACCACCATGTGGTTGCTGGGAATTGAACTCAGGACTTCTGGAGGAGCAGCCAATGCTCTTAACCACTGAGCCATCTCTCCAGCCCTATATAATTATTCTAATTCATTATTCACTAAAGTTTTAGGGGTCTTCTGACCATCAGTGAGAGATCTGCAACATGTAAATTACGTGTGCATGTATTTTCTTTACCTTTCGTCTTACTTTTATACAATAGAACACATTTTTAAATATTTTTTTTCTTTTTCCTTTTGAGACAGGCTCTCTCCATCCAGGCTGGCCTGGGACTCGAGGTGATTCTCCTGTCTCTGCCTGCTAAGTGCAGGCATCCACCATCAGACATGGCCTATTTCACGTACCTTAATGATGTCATCTTTTATTTTCAAAAGTCCTATGGGATACTTTAGACATTTTCGTTTTGTTTTTTGTTTTTTGTTGTTTTTGTTTTTGTGTTCTTGAGACAGGGTTTCTCTGTGTAGTCCTGGCTGTCCTGGAACTCACTCTGTAGACCAGGCTAGCCTCGAACTCAGAAATCCGCCTGCCTCTGCCTCCCAAGTGCTGGGATTACAGGCGTGCACCACCACACCCGGCACTTTAGACATTTTCATTTTCCAGATAAGGAAACTGAGGGTATCAGATGCAAAGAAACTTAGGCAGTATTTTAAAAGGCATTGGCATCGCTTAGCTTGGAGAACTGTGACACTTTATTCAAAGTAACTATGGAAAACGAAGTATATCACAGTGATATAATAAAATTGTGTAGTAGGGGAAAGAGCTTCATTTCAACTCCTAGTACAAGGAAAAGCAGGAATTTATGGGAAAGGGGATTTAGTCACAAGGTAGGACACTGAGAGGAAATATTTAGAAGAAGGGGAATTTCTGGTCAACTAACTTAGCAGCATTCTGGTTTTTTTTGTTTTTTTTGTTTTTTTGTTTTGTTTTTTGTTTGTTTGTTTGTTTGGTTTTTTGGTTTTTCGAGACAGGGTTTCTCTGTGTAAGCCCTGGCTGTCCTGGAACTCACTCTGTAGACCAGACTGGCCTCAAACTCAGAAATCCACCTGCCTCTGCCTCCCAAGTGCTGGGATTACAGGTGTGCGCCACCACGCCCGGCTACTTAGCAGCATTCTGTAAGAGAACAACACTCAGGCAAGTGTCAAAGGGCCTAGTTGAGAAATAGTTCAGTGTAGCCTGATTTAGAACCTGTCATTGTTCAGAATCCCAGGGGCCAGGGAGAGAGCCAAGGGTAAGTGGTACTTGTTGCCAAGCTTGAAAACCTGAGCAAGATACCTGGGAGAGATGGCTCAGCGGTTAAGAGCACTGACTGCTCTTCTGAAGGTGCTGAGTTCAAATCCCAGCAACCACATGGTGGCTCACAACCATCTGTAATGAGATCTGACACTCTCTTCTGGTGTGTCTAAAGACAGCTACAGTGTACTTACATGTAATAATAAATAAATCTTTAAAAATAATTAAAAATGTCTATTAGTTCTGAAAAGAAAAGATTCCTGGGACTCACATGTGGAAGGAGAAAACCAGAAGTTGTTCTTTGACTTCCACCCTTCCACACAGATAATAATAGACAGATAGACGGAGAGACAGACAGATAAACAGATGGATGGTTTAGACAGACAGACAGGTAGACAGATGGATGGATGGATGGATGGATGGATGGATGGATGGATAGATAGATAGATAGATAGATAGATAGACAGACAGGTAGACAGATGGATAGATAGATAGATAGACGGACAGAGAGAGAGAGAGAGAGAGAGAGAGAGAGAGAGAGAGAGAGAGAGAAGGCAGAGGCAGGCAGATCTCTTTGAGTTCAAGCCTGGTCTGCTGATGAATTTCAGGACAGCCAGACTGTCATATCTGTGTGAAGACCCAGTGTCAGGAAAAGAATGACCAAGATCAGAGCCGTCTTCAGAGGACACTATACTATTTTGCAAATGGAGAAACACGCTGAAAGCTCAATGCTCCTTCCCATGTCACACGGAGCTTCTGAGCCCTGCCTGCCTTGCCCTGTCCTCAGGCCTTCCCCTTGGCCCTGCCTTCTCTCCTTTACTCCCCCTCCGCTCCCATTCTTACTTCCTGTATTTACTTCTCTGCCTCCCTAGCACTGAATCGTATTTGTAAGGACAAGGATTTTTCGTCTAGTTTGTTCATTGCTTTCTCTTCTTAAACACAGAGTAATACTTGCTCCGCAGGCCCAGTAAGCGCTGGCCGACTCCAGGAAGGCAAGGCTGGCCCTCGGCTCCTGCTCGAATGCCATTTTCACACCACTTTATTGACTACATGATGCGCCTAATCTGCAATCCTGACTTCAGTTCCACCACCGCTATGCACATTTTGTTTCTTTGGCTCAGGGTCTCCATATATTAACCCAGATGGTGAACCCTCAACCCTTCTGCTTCAGCCTCCTGAGTGCCAGAATGCAGACATGTTCTACCACACCCAGCTATTTTTACCTTATTGGAAAATGTGTCTATAGAAGGACACAGAAAAACAATAACAAAATCTCACCTCTATACTGTGGAGCTGGAGAGCAGGAAACAGCTCTAGGGAACCGAAAGGTTCTGTTTTGTTTTGTTTTGTTTTCTTTCCAGACAGGGTTTCTCTGTGTAGTCTTGGCTGTCCTGGAACTCACCAGGCTGCCCTCAAACTCAGAGATCTGCTTGTCTCTACTTCCTGCCACCGCCCAGTGGGAACTAAAACTTTAAGCTCTGAACCTGTATTGAAGAAGGTGCCCTCTTAATCTGCATGAGGGAAAGGCCTCGTTAGAACTGGCGATGGACTAGAAAGCACCATAGCCCGAGCACATACTTCTTCCGCCTAGGAGGCCTGGGACGCCATGTCTGTCATCCTGAAACTTGCCCAGCCAGATACACCTAAAATTCCTGAGCCACAGAAGCCTTTTGGGGGTTAAGAAACATCTAGCGTATCCCCAAGCCACGTATTTTCAAATTTTTCTTTTATACAAGAAGGAGCATGCTTAAAACATACCTCACTCAGACAGTGAATCAGAAGCCCTTATTAAAGTGTGTCATTTTGGGGCTGGGCACAGTGGCACACGCCTTTACTCCCAGCACTTGGGAGGCAGAAGCAAGTGGATCTCTGCAATTTTGAGGCTAGCCTGGTCTACCTGGTAAGTTCCAAGCCAGATAGGATTATACAGTGGGAGGGAGGAACAGAGCATTTGTAAGAAGCTTGCTGGGCGCTTCCGGATCGGAAAGCACTCTGGGCCTCTCAGGCCACCCGGTTTAACCAGCTGACCTTCCAGTTAACTTGAGTTTTCTGGGACACCAACCTACAAGGACCCTTGGCTTCCACGTCCCTTCCCATTCAAGTGTAAAAATCTTCCCCACAACGTATATTTACATAGCCAACACAAGCGAGTTCCTGTGGAAAGACAGTAGACCCCTTTGGAAAGCAGTTTGGCAGTACTTGCTGTGTGTCATATCTCTGACGCAGAGACAAACTCCCAGGACCCCCATCAATGGGTCCTCTAAGTGCTGGAGCCCCGCGGTTCTGGCCCTGGAACATCCGTGCTGTTCTCTGGGTGATGTCACCCAACCCCGTGACTTTAAATTCATCCACAGACTGATAACTTCCAGATTTGGAGCTTTACCTCTGACCTCTGACCTCTGCCCTAAGCTTCAGAGTCTAGAGCGAGCTCCGTGCAGATGAGTAACTCCAGATTTCCCCTCTCCTTTGCCTCTCAAATCGGCTTCCTCCTTGTCTCGCCCGGGAACCAGCATCACCTTCTACCCAGTGCCTGAAACTCTCCCCGCTTCCTCTTTCTTCCGCTCTCTCCATACACAGGCAGTTCATCAGCAACTCCTATCCCCTCTGTGTCCTAAATAGATAACCATCAGTTTCTCCTCTCTAAGCCAGAGGCTACAAACTACTGCTCAGACAGATCAAATCAGGCCTGGGACCTTCTGGTTCTGTATTGCCTAAGAGATAAGAATGTGGGGTTGTTTTTTCTTTTCACGTTTTTCAGAGGTCTGTTTTAAAAAGGAGGGAGAACAGAATGTATGGCAGAAAACGTCTGTGACCCACGAAATCTGAAACCTTTACTATCTGATCTTTAGGGGAAGCATTCCGCTCTCCTCACAGAGACAACCTCCTTACTGTTCCCGCTTTGTGTTCCTGCCAACTTGTCATCATTTTTTTTTACAAAGTGATTTTTTCAAAGGTTTGTTGTTGTTGTTGTTGTTGTTGTTGTTGTTGTTGTGGTCGTTGTTATATGCGTTTTGCCTGCCTGCGTGTATGCCTGCACACCATAGTGTGTGCCTGGTGCCCATGGAGGCCAGAAGAGGGCATCAGATCCTCTGGAACGGAGCTTACAGACAGTTGTAAGCTGATTTGTGGGGTCTGGGATTCAAACCAGAGTCTTCTAGAAGCGTAGCAAGTGCTCTTGACTGCTGAGCATCTCTAGCCCCCTAAGTGATTTTTTAAATGTAAATTAGGTCAATTAGAAAAAAATCTAAGCAGCTTACCACAGCTCGCAAGGCTACTGCAACCTCTAATTTTGCCCTTCCCAGTTTTGGCCACCCAGCCTTGCAAATAGCTTATACTGCAAGGTCTTCCTGCAGCTTTCTTCTTCGGTCTTCGGGTCTTGTCTTGTAGACTCTGGACTCTGCAATTTGCCTCTCATTATTTAGGTCCCAGTTCCTTCCCTTCTCTCTCTCTCTCTCTCTCTCTCTCTCTCTCTCTCTCTCTCTCTCACACACACACACACACACACACACACACACCTGCCCCACAGTTCACTGCCTGCACATGACCCCATCCTCAGCTGACTTCTTAGCATGCTCTCTTGTTTCATTACCTGCACAGCATTTATCACTCCATTTCTCTTCATATGTATCCACTCCCACTTCACTGGAAAAGCTAAGACCTGACATAGGCGGGCGGCCAGGCATATGCTCCTGTATATGGTAAGTGTTCAACAAATATTTAACTTACAATTGAATGAAACCCTACAGCATAAAACAGAGTGTCCAGCACATGATGGGCAGAAAGCAGTTGCTCAATAAATGCTAGTTCCTCTCTTGAGCAGTGTTTTAATTACCGTTTTTTTCATACAGAGAAGCTGAGGTCCAAAGCTGTTAAGTGACTTGTCTGAATCCTTACAATGAGTCAGTGCAGGGCTGAAAATAGAGGTGACCACTGTCAGATAGGATTGTCACTCCACTTGGTAAAATTAGTCTTTAGTTTCCACTCCACTGGGAAGTTTTATATTCATAACTAGTCTTTCTCTACCCAAACTAACATCCATAATACAACATGGTTCACGTGAAGATTTAAGTCTTCCAGAACATCCACAATGATGTTAATAATTACTATTGAAACTTAGAGCATCTGGCCTCAATTCATTTTGCTTGAAAATACAAGATATATATTCTTTAGATGTGCATGGTAATATATTTTTCATAGTGCTAGAGATTAAAGCCAGTTCCTCACATTTGCAAAGTAAGCTCTCTACTGAAGAACTACATCCCTGGTTCTATGGTACTGAATACAGACAGGAAGCATGAATTCCCCTCACCAGCTAGCTATCGACCATGACCAATGCCCTTCCTTAGTGTTGTCTGTAGAATGCTAAGATCAGGACCCTGCTGTGTGCACCAAATTCTCATTGCTGAGATCAAAGTCTTGGGTTTGGGCAGGTTTCAAAACAAGGTTTCTTTGTGTAGCCCTGACTGTCCTGGAACTCACTCTGTAGACCAGACTGGCCTCAGTTAACTCAGTTAACTGCCTGCCTCTGCCTCCCCAGTTCTGGGATTAAACTAGTGTGCCACCAAGATTGAAGTTGTAGTGAGATCTGTGAACTGAGGTTATGAAATATCTAGATTTAACTACAAAACCAAAAGCCAGGTGGGTGTGGCAACTGCCCTTATCTAATCACTACCTGCTGCATGTGTGTGCGGACATGTCAGACTATCCCTCTTGAGTGTAATTACTGCATGCCAGTTTATTTTTGTCGGTTTTTTTTTGGGGGGGGTGTGCTTGTTTGTGTTTAGTTTTTTCTAAGACAGGGTTTCTCTGTGTAGCCTTGACTGTCCTGAAACTCATTCTGTAGACCAGGCTGGCCTCGAACTCAGAGATCAGTTTGCCTCCGCCTCCCAGGATCATGCACCATCACTGCCTGACTCCGTGTCAGTTTCTTTTCTCAGGAGAATTCTAAGGATGACTTAAGCAAAAGATGCAAGGTGTGCCTTAAACACACAAGTTTCAGAGAAATGATCCCGTGAGGTGAAAGGGTGAGTCTGGGAGGGCCCTCCTCCCACCCCTTGCTGCCATGACAGTTCTGTTTGCTTATAGACACTGTTCTTAGAATCTGGTAGAGATCTGGATTCCTGGAAACCAGGGAAGCAACACCCTGTGGCAGGCATGAGGTGGAAAGTTCACGGGGCCAACATGAGCAGAGTAACCGAGGGGCAGGAAAGGAGAGGGAGTCCTAAAGGAGGGATGGTAGGGACAACAAGTGGGGCGCGTGGCAGGGGAGGAGAACTGCAGGGTCCCCCCTTACCACTGTGCTACAAAGGAGGAGTAACAAAAATACCCAGAAAGAAACAGGAAAATTGCTTAGAGCTTTGGGAAGTAGCCCCAGAGTTCCCTAAGGCCTCCCGAGGAGGATTAAGACAGGTCAAAGGGTATCTCCTCTCAACATCAGCTACACTCTCCACCTGGACCCAGCCATGCCTGAAGCCTGCATATATGTAGATGCTCAGATGACCTAAGACGACTAGGAGAAGCCCTAGGAGCCTAAAGCTCAGTGGCCTAGAGTGGAAAACGGCACTGATAACAGGCCTTCATTCCCGGCTCCGAGAAAGCCGTGACTTCCTCCAACGCACTTTCCTTACCAGGCCACTGCATAGTCAGTACCTGGTGTCTCACTAAGGGTATGTTTGTTATATAACTTAAAAATTACATTTGTGTGTGTGTGTGCTTTTACTGATGGGCCAGCCTGCTGCCCAGCGTTTTATTCCTTAGAGACAGTCTTTCTGTGTAGCCACGAGTGGTCTTGGATTTATGTCAATCCTCCTGCTGTAGCCTCTTGAGTGCTGGGATTACAGGGGTGTACTCCCTTGCCTGGCCTCAAGTTGTCTTGAAGCCTATTAACACTCATTTTTCTTCCATGGAAGCACAGGCCCATGAGGAACATGATCTGTGCAAGTTGAAAAGAACGGCAGCGTCAGGACCCTTGGTGACATCGGCTTCACTGTTGTCCCCAGTATCTCCGAGATGGGCCTCTGCATACCAAAACCAGCCAGGCAGCCTTTAAACACTCCCAGTGCCTCAGACCTAACTCAGAACAACAAAGACAGAATACATGGGCACGACACCTGGAATACCACGTTTTCATCATGCCCTAACTTTGTGAGACATTGGAATTCTCTGAAAACTTTTTAAAAACAAACAATAAACTGGATCTTAGTGTGGTGGTAACTCCTTTAACCCCAGCACATGAAGTGCAGAAACAAGAGGACTGCAAATTTGAAGCTAGCCTGAGCTTCAAACAGAGAGACCTCAACCCAAGCCAGAGCCTGAGATGGCTCAGTGGGTAAAGGCTGGCAACCTGAGTCTGATCCCTAGATCTTGACCCCCACAGGGTCAAGAAGAAGAAAGAAGAAGAAAGTGAATTCCTGTTGTCTTTTCACACACATACACACACACACACACACACACACACACACACACACACATCACCACCACCACCACCACCACCACCACCACCACCACCACCACCACCACTACCACCATCATATAATTGTACTTAATAATTAATTAAAACAACAAAAAGGCCGGGCCTGTTCCTGAGACCTATTCACAGAGTCTGAAACAGGATCAAAGAAGCAAAGAGGTCTGCCAGGCCGAGTGATACACATTGGGATTTAGAGGACTGTAGGGGACTTCTGTAAATTTGAAGCTAGCCTAGACTATATAACTAGACCCTGTATCAATAAAGAAAAAAAATATTGAAGAGTTGCCTGGGTTACAGAGTTAAGTGTGGCCTTAGTAATTTAATGAGACTCTTCTCAAAATGAAAAGTGAAGAGATGTGGCGAGATCTCAGCGATGGTGTGCTTGCACAGTGCATACAACAGGCCCTACACTCAGTATCCAGCACAGTAAGGCGGGCAGCTAGAGGGATCGATGATAGACAGAGACTGATGCCTGGCCTCCCATCCCAGACTTCTGGATGCTACTGGTCTGGGGACAATGACCTGAACATTAGGACTAAAAAATCGACAACATTGACCTGGCCCAATTTGTATCCAGGATTGAAAACAAATCCAGCTAGCTGACCCCAGCCCATTTCTGTTTCAGTCCCTCAATCTCCATGTCTTTCTCAACAAATAGTTCCCTGTTTGGTTTACATCCTGTTTCTCCTACTGAACCCCTGGCGCCCTTTCACCTAGAATGAACTGCATCATCTGTCCTCCGGTAAGGAGAGTGCACTACCAGCCCCAGGACACGGTTCTGTTTCCCCACTCCTGCAGGCCACTCGCCCCCAGCTTATGTGCTGGTGAGGAAGGAGGAGTGGGAGGCAGGGCTTCAGGGCTGGAGGAACAGCTCCCCGAGGCTCCAAGGGAAAGCTTTTCCTCCTAGCTTGCAGAAAGGCACTGTGTCGCTTGGACAAGGGAGTTATTAATAACCTTTGTGTAGACATTCTTTACGAGGCTTCATGATGCACAGCCAGTGCAGTTCTCTACAGATGGCCAACTTCTGCATTTTGAATGACGGCTTTCGAAGCTGATACAGTTCCCATCCCTAAAGCAGAAGCCACCAACTAGAGGGAAGGAGTCATTCCAGTCTCTAGGCCAGAGGTCAACAGCTACTACCCACATATTGGTCGGGGACAAAAAAGAAAGTCACCCAGAACAGACATTGGGGTGACCTCTTTAGGAGTGAAACTAAAGTAACATTACAATATCAGTGGTATGGACTGGCCGTGGCTCTCCCGCTCAGCCAGAGACTTCAAACTGACAGTCATGTGTAGGTGGTGCTGACTTCTGTCTGTGTAACTGGTGGAGTCAGAGGCAGGGCCCAGCTTTCCTTAGACTTCTAACAAATCTGTTTCTAAACCAGGAATGCCGCCTTACACCTCTAGTCCTAGCATTCAGGAGGTTGAGGCTGGAGCTGAAAGTCAGCCTGGGCTACATAGAGAGCTTAAGGTCAACCTGAGCTACAGAGAGAGAGAGAGAGAGAGAGAGAGAGAGAGAGAGAGAGAGAGAGAGAGAGAGAAGGAGGAGGAGGAGGAGGAGGAGGAGGAGGAGGAGGAGGAGGAGGAGGAAGAAGAAGAAGAAGAAGAAGAAGAAGAAGAAGAAGAAGGGAGAAGAGAGAAGAGAAGAGAAGAGGAGAAGAAGAGGAAAGGAAAAGAAAAGAAAACAAAAGAAAAAAACAAGTCTCTGTATCCCAAAAATGAGAGCAGTAACAGCAGGTCTCCACAGGCACCAGCGCCCTCTGCCACTGACAGCTGTGTTTTGCCACCTTCCTTTGGGACCTGGAGACCTGTCTGCCTGCAGGCAGTGACTTCACAATGCTTGGAGTCTAATCTCAGGGACTACTAGGAAACTTGGGTGCCTCAGATGCAAGCCTCTGTACCAGTTTCCTAGGACAGCCACAGCAGATAGCTTCAACCTTTTAAGATGGCTTAAAACATCAGAATATATTCTCTGGGAGTTGGCAGGGATGCTATCCCTCTAAGGACCAGATTCTTCCATCTCCTAATGGCTCCAGGCAGTTCGTGGGTCACACACAACATCCTAATCTATGTTTCTATCTTCACGAAGCTCTCTTCCATCCTCATACCTGTTCGTGTGTGTGTGTGTGTGTGTGTGTGTGTGTGTGTGTGTGTGTGTTGTAAAGGGAATGTGTCACTGGGTTCAGGACCCAGCAAATAATACAAAATGGTCCTCAGATTCTGCAATGATCACCTTTCTATTCCCAATAAGGTCACCTTCACAGACTCTAGAAATCAGGACCTCTTCATGTCTTTCAGGGGATACAATTAACCCCACACATCCTCCACAACAAGGAACTGTGGAGGGATGCATAGATGTCTACCCATTCTTAAAGTTCAGGTGCAGAGAGGGTAACTCCTGTCACAGCACTCAACCTCTGCTACTGGGCCTCCCACCAGGATACTTTACTGGTATACACAGTATAGTCCTGTCCTACCATGTTCTCTCCCTCCTCCTGTCTAGAACTCCTGCATCAGACTACCTAAGGAGGACCAGCAAGATGGGCTAGCAGCTAGAGGCTGGAGACCTGAACCCAAGCCCTGGATTCCACCAGTGGCAGGGAAGAACTGACCCCCAAGAATTGTCCTCTGACCTCCTGACAGGCTCTGTAAAATGTCCATGCCTGCTCTCATGTAGTCTCCCTCTGCCTCCCTCTCCCTCTCCCTCTCCCTCTCCCTCTCCCTCTCCCTCTCCCTCTCTCTCTCTCTCTCTCTCTCTCTCTCTCTCTGTCTCTCTCTCTCTCTGTCTCTCTGACTCTCTCTCTTTCTCTCTCAGAAGTCTGTAATAGAATCTATTTGCTTACAGAGTTAGCTAAAATGTATTAATTTCTGTCCTTTCTGTGTCAGCTCCCATTGTCATGGCTACCAACAAATCAGAAGTCTGCCATTTCAGTAGTGTCTCTGGGATATATATATATATATATATATATATATATATATATATATATCTCCACATATATATATATATATATATATCCACATAGATATGTGTACATATGTTTTAGGTTATTTAATTATATATATGAATATCTTGCCTGTGTGTGTGTGTGTGTGTGTGTGTGTGTGTGTGTATTGATCTCAGAGGACAATTCCTGGGGGTCAGTTCTTCCCTGACACTGGTGGAATCCAGGGGTTCAGGTCTTCAGCCTCTACCTGCTAGCCCATCATATATATATATATATATATATATATATATATATATATATATATATATCCCACAGAAGTCAAAAGAGGGTATTAGACAAACACTGGAACTGGAGCTATGAATGGTTATGAGCTACCATGTGAGTACTGTGATCTTCTGTGTTAGTAACGAGTGCTTTTAACCACAGAGCCATCTTCCTGGGATAGTCTAACATATCTGAGGTACCCCCTGACCCTGTGCCACCTGTGAGCTTTGGGACTGTCTTTTCTAAACATAAACAGACTTTTTCACGTATCATTCTCTAAACAGTACAGTATAACTTAACAAAACAATACAGTATTTATGAAGCCTTTACATTAGATCAGGTAGTATAACTAACCTAGAGATTATCTAAATTATACAGGAGAATGCATGTATGTTCTGTGCAAATTCTGTACCATTTTAGATAATAGACTTGAGTATGCTCAATTTTGGTAGCTGATAGAGCCTTATTAATGACTCCTACAGATTGCATTCCACGGTTCCAGCAACGGTGGAAGGCACGTGGTAGAATCTTTCTCCTGATGGTTAAGAAACGGAGGGTCAAGCCGGGCGTGGTGGCGCACGCCTTTAATCCCAGCACTTGGGAGGCAGAGGCAGGCGGATTTCTGAGTTCGAGGCCAGCCTGGTCTACAGAGTGAGTTCCAGGACAGCCAGAGCTACACAGAGAAACCCTGTCTAGAAAAACAAAAAACAAAAAACAAAAAACAAAAAAAAAAAAAAAAAAAAGAAACGGAGGGTCAGATGGCGTGATGGCCGAGCCTCTTCACAGTGGACTACAAACTGTAAGATGAAATAAACTCTTGTCCTCCCCACGTTTGCTTGTGGTCATGGTGTTCATCAAACCAACAGTAAACAGGCAGAGCTAAGACAGATGGGTTGTACACTCTGCTGAAAGTCGGGAGCCGGTGGTGGAAGTGAGGGTAAGTGTCTGGTCAGGTTCCACCCCCACCAGGACTCTGTTCTCTGCCACCGGCTCTCTTTGCCTGCTTCTGGCCCAGCCAGTGCTGAACCCCGAACCGTCACGTCACCTCATAGTTTTCTTGCAACGGTTCATCTCTTCTGTGCTTTCTCACCACCCTGTAGTCTGCTGCCTCCTGAGGAAAAAGTCCTCAGAGGTATTGGACACTTCTCCGTTTTCCCATGGCACCCCTTTCCATACCTTCGAGATCCTCTAGACCCATTCCCAACCCAACCTCTCCGCCTAGAGGCCCCTCCCACCAGCATCCCACCTGGTCTGTCCAATACCGGCCCAGAGACACTCAGTGTCAGCTGAGAGGTCGCCTTTTCATTTTCCCTGCTCGTGGTGGAAAGAACCCACAGACCTAGGTGCCAAGAGTAACCAAAGCTCCCATCTTCTCCCACACCCAAGGGCTCTGGATCACCTTGGATCCTTCCCTCCCCCCAGTCAGGATACAGCTTCTCACACTGGTCCTCTCCGTTGCTCACTGCCCGCTTTCCCCTGTCTCTGGCTCAGGGCATAGGGCTTACCACCAGGCACACAGGTCTTATCTCTGGGCAAACACTTCCCATTTCCCCAGTACTGGTTCTCACTCAATCAGTAATCAGGGTAAACTTCCTTTGACAATTTACTGAACAAACATTTACTGTAGAACTGCTCTAGGTAGGGTTCTGGCTAGGCCTATAAAGGAGACCAAACCCAGTCTGTGCCCTGAGGAGGTTCTGGCAGAGAGGAAGCCCAGACGGTGGGTATGTGTGTCTCGCTCTGGGGTGGTCCGCCTGCCTTCCTCCTAACCCCGGTTCTGCTCCTGGCTCACCATCTTACCTTGGTGCAAGTTGCTTACTCTTTCAGAACCTGATTTTTCTTGGCTGCGCATGGGGGTAATGCCGGGTGGGTTTGTTGTTGAAAACTAAGGAAGATAAGGAGAATGAAGGGTGTGGTGGGGTACCTGAGATAGGGATACTAGCTAGCTCCAGGAGCCAAGAACAACGGGTGCCACCTTTTAGAGAGAAACCAAGAGGTCTCCACCTGCTGCCGGGTCAGCCAAGCAGGCAGATGACAAGAAGGTGTTAAAGAGCAATGTGTTCGTCTGTGTTTGGGGCGAGGCGGAAACCACAGCGGGGCACTGAGACATAACCCCTCAGTTAACTGGCCTGAGTGGGCGGGGGAGTGATTAGCTGTAATGTATCTGTACGCGTCGAGAAAACATTTCAGGATAAGACTGTTTCCTGGGTAAATGCTAATTCTGTGGGCAGTCTATCAAGGAGAGATCACTGCGGGCCGGGGGTATCTGGGAAATGTCTCCCTGTTGAAGAGTCAGCATGCAAGCTCCCAGCACCCCAGGCAAAGCAATCGACACAGTGAAAACAGTTTCTCCTTCCCGGTATAACAAGCAACCAAAGCGGCCAACCTCTGAGCGAGCGGCCTTGTTTGGTTCTTAATTCTCTGGCCTGGATTTTCAGGAAACATGATAAAGAAGGGGGTGGGTGGGGGCTAGAAAAGTCGGGGAGACTGATCCTGGTGCCACAGGCCTGTAGTCCCAGCTTCTCCGAGGCTGAAGCGGGAGAGACACAATCTAAGGTCTGTCTGGGCTACAGAGAGAGCCTAAGTTCAGCTTGAACTTGTCCTCGTGGGTGAGAGTTTGTCCCGAACAGAAAATTCAAGGGAAGAGGCTCAGAAGTGCCCACCCCTTCAGGAGCTTAAACAAAGTTTATGGCTGTGGAGGTGGGAGCAGTCGGGGAAGCAGGTGCCCACACTTCTGTAAACATTTACTGTGCAGCCCCCTACTGAGGGTTCTGGCTAGGCTGTAAGCAACCCTAAGAAGGATTCTGCCCATGATTCTGTAAACAACCCTAATGAAACTCACCAGACTACCAGAGCAAAGAAACAAAGTAACACTCAACACAAAAGAGATATGAAAATAGAACAGAGATTAACCCGGAAGGGGAAGAGCAATATGGGGAATGAGATCGATCGTGTGTGTGTGTGTGTGTGTGTGTGTGTGTGTGTGTGAATATGAGCAAAATATGTGTAAGCATAAATATGTCATAAGCCCATTGTTAATGTATAACTAATATATACTAAAAAGAACTTTTTAAAGTAAAAAAGATGGCTGCAGACATTACTTAGTGATAGAGCATTTAAGTGTCGTGGTATACACAATGCCAGGGTTCAATCCATGGTACCATGGGGAGAAAAGTAGGGGCCGGGGGTGAAGCGTGAGGATGGAGACAGGAACTGGAGAGCTATGGTTCTCTCTCGACCTCACATGGGAGAGGAGGTGATGCCAACTCTCCCTCTACTGGAGGAAGATTCTAGAGAAAGACACCAGAAAGGCACAGGGCATGGCTGCGAGTGTGAGCTTTGGCCTGTGGCGACCTTGACCCTCATTAGTTCAGGCTGGCCATGTGACCTTAGCGAAGTAACTTCATCTTTAAAAAAAACGGTTATTAAAATTTTTCATACGATGTGTTTTGATCATGTTTCCCTCCTCCTCCGACTCCTTCCAGATCCACCCTACCAGTATCCGTGCCCACCCCAATTTATCTTTTCTCTTTGTCTCTTGTCTCAGAAAAAAAAAAAAAAAAAAAAAAGGAAAAAGGGGGGGAAGGACGAAAGGAAGGAAAGAAGACACAAACAAACAAAAGCAATAAGACAAAAAACAAAAAACAAAAAACAAAAACAACAACAACAAAAAAACCCAAAATAAAACGAAAAGCACACGCAAAAAAACATGGAGTCTGTTTTGTGTTGGCCAACTACTCTGGAGTCGAGGCCTGCCCTGGACTGTGGCTGATATACCCAGTGACGCTTCACTAGAAATAACTGGTTTTCCCTTACCTCGAAGATACCAATTGCAAATCGCTTCTCGGTTAGGGGACTGTGTGCCCGCCCCTCCTCCTCAGGCTGGTTTAACCTGTGCAGGTCTGGCGCATGCCGCCAGCCTCTGGATTCATACACGTCTCCTTCCTGTTGTGCCTGGAAGATGCTTTTTCCCTGGAGTCATCCACCTCTGGCTCTTAGGAAGTCTCCTCTTCCAAATAGAGCCCTAAGCTTTGGGAAGAGGGGTTTGATGGAGACACCCCGTTTAGGACAGTGACTGCTTCAAAGTCTCTCGCTCTCTGCACGTTGTCCGGGTTGGGGGCGGGGGTCTCTGTATTGATTTCCATCGACTGCAGAAAGAAGCCTCTCTGAGGAGGGCTGAGCTGTGCTCAGCTTTATGGGAACAAGAAGATGTCACCAGGAGTCTTTTCCTGCTATGTTCCTTCAGCAGAATGATGGACGGGGGTTTTCCCCTCGGTCTCGGTCACATTAGCAGAGTCAGGTATGGGCTCCATCATTTCATGGAGTGGGCCTTAAAGCCGATGAGAAGTGCTCAATTGTTCCTATCACCTTAGTACTTTTATCTTTTTGACCTTCCGTTTCCTACTGTCCAAATGAGGGTAAAGTGCTTAGAATTTGTATGGACTATTCATTACACAACACAACGTAGTGACTGTGTTCTCTTCTTCCCTCTGAACATCTAGGAATGCCCCCAGGAATATGGAATGGACTGTATTTAGTATCTAGCTCCTTCCCTGACAACCCATGGCTAAATTGGAATGAAGTTATCTACGCTACAGGCCTTAACATTCTAAGTTTCTCTGGTAATGCAAGTGGACTTGGTGAGCGGAGGCTTTCAGAAGGCTCTACTCGGTGATCCTGGGTTAGACCAATAGGGAGAGGGTGCGAGAAAGCCCAGCATCCTCCTTCTCCTGGCCCTTACTCTCTTTCTTCCCTCACTGTGCACTCTGAATGCCTGGTCACTAGGGAGGCTTCCATGAGGAGGAGGCTGTGCTGGGGTGTGGAGGCAGTGGATCCCTGGCCTTCTGTCAGCAGTGTGTGAGGGAGCTGCACTGTGTAGCTGAGGATGAAGGGCAGTAATCCTGAGGCGGGTGACGGGGGCCTACTTGTCCCTCTGAACGAAGCTCCTCTGTGCTCTCATTCCTGAGTCTAGGAGATTTGTACACATCCCTGCAGGAGCATGAGCTAGAAACTTAATCCCCTAAGGCAACAGTGTGGAGAAGCTGAGTCCTTTTTAAAATTTTACTTTCTGTTTTGTTTTCTTTTGTTTTTTGGATTTGGTGTTTTCGAGACAGGGTTTCTCTGTATAGCCCTGGCTGTCCTGGAACTCACTCTGTAGACCAGGCTGGCCTCGAACTCAGAAATCCGCTTGCCTCTGCCTCCCAGAGTGCTGGGATTACAGCCACCACCGCCCAGCTTTTACTTTCTTTTGTTTTATGTTTATCTTAGGGTTTCTATCTCTTCGAAGAAAACACCAGGACCAAAAAAATCAAGTTGCAAGAAAAGGGTTTATTCAGCTTATACTTCCACGTTGCTGTTTATCACCAAAGGAGGTCAGGATAGGAACTCAAACAAGGCAGGAACCTCGAGGCCACAGAGGAGCGCTGCTTACTGGCTTGCTTCCCCTAGCTTACTGTTGTGATTATAAAAAGATAAAGAGGTACAGGAATATGTTCTATGGGGGTGTGGTAAGGTGTGGGGTCAGGGGCTGTCTCAGCGGGCCCATGCCAAGGCATCCCTTCCCCCTGAGGGACCAATCACACAACGGTATAGCATAGAATAGAGTTTATTCAGGGCATGGGGAGGGGAGTTAAGAGAGTAGTAGAGGCAGAGAAAGGCAGCGAGAGGGAGAGAGTAGAGAAGTAGAGGCCAGCCATGACCATGTGGAGGGTAAGGGAGGGAATGGGGACAGAGGGGGAGCAAGAGGGCAAGAGAGAGAGGCGAGGGTAAGAGAGAAGGGGGGGGCAAGCACCCCTTTTATAGTGGGCCAGGCCTACCTGGCTGTTGCCAGGTAACTGTGGGGGTAGAGTCCAGACAGAATATCAACATACTCAGCCTGCTTTTCTTATAGTACCCAGGACTACCAGCCCAGGGATGGCATGACCCACAATGGGCTGGGTCCCCCCTCCTCCATTGGTCACTAATTGAGAAAATACTTTACAGCTGGATCTCACGGAGGTGTTTCCTCAACTGAGGGTCTTTCCTCTCTGATGACTCTAGCCTGTGTCAGGTTGACACAAAACCAGCCAGTACATTGTACATTGGTATTTTGCCTGCATGGATGTCTGTGTGAGAGTGTTGAATCTTGGAGTTACAGACAGTTGTGAGCAGCCATGTGGGTGCTAAGAATTGAACCCTGGTCCTCTGGAATAGCAGTCAGTGCTCTTAACCACTGAGCCATCTCTCCAGCCCCAAGAAGCTGAAACTTGAAACTATTTATTTATTTATTTATTTATTTTGTGTGTGTGTGTGTGTGTGTGTGTGTGTGAGAGAGAGAGAGAGAGAGAGAGAGAGAGAGAGAGAGAGAGAGATCGCGCAGTCTTGCTTCCATCTTGACCTAATTGACACCACCACACCCTGAGTGACCGGCTTCTACAGGAACTGCATCCCATCCCTTTCAGCGCTTCCAAGGTGTCACATTCCAATCTCAACTCTTCAGTTGGGCGACAGCTGCGGGTCTGACCTTTCCTCCACTGCTCTCCTGGTTCGCACTCTTAACGGAAGGCTCTTTCCCTTTCTCACGCAGACTACACTTGCCCGAAGGATTTGGTTTCTTTTCAAATAAAAGTTTAGGCTAATGTACAAAAGACTTCAAGAGAGTACTTCATTACATAGGTGGTAAAGAGGCCCCAGCAGAAAAATCCAGGCATTTAAGTAGCAATGGAATCAAGGGCCAATATCATCTCAGGTGTAAGGGATATATACTTATACCTGGTTTCCACATGTAGTTGACTGAATATTTGAACAGCTGTTAAAAACGCATCTCCAGCCACCAGAACACTTTCTGGGTGTTGCCTGAAAACGTTATGTTAGCTATGTTAGAAATGTTCCGTTGCTCTGAGAAGGAACCTCACGGTGTTGCCTCTCTGGTTCCGGAACTTAAGCAATCCGGCTGTTTCTGCCTCCTGGTAGAGACTACAGATTCATTGCTTTTAGCTATGTTTCTTAACCTACCTGAAGCCCGGAGGACCTTCCTGGGGGTCCTTTGCTTTTTAATTTCTTGAGTCTCTTCTACTCCAGTTTACTTCCTGTTTAAAGTCTCATCTTCCTCATCTGACTCTCTGACCTGCTTCTCCAGCTGCTAAGGGGGAGTCTTGGTACCTTCCTGGCCCAACATGGCACTCAATACCCCCTCCCCAGTCTCCGGTCCTGATCTTTGCCCGGTGGCTGGGGATAAGTGGTGGAGCACTTGCCTGCCCCCCACCCCCTGCCTTGGGCTTTGGTAGCCTCTGCTCCTTCTCCCTGGGTATTCCTTTCCAGCTTGGGTCGTATGGCTCCTCCTCCTCTAGGCCAGAGAGGCAGCCTTTTCAGAGAAACTTTCTGTCTGGATAGACAAACAAGCAAAGCAACAGAGTAAGTTCCTGTAGAAGAGTGTGTATTTAGACGTCCTCAGACACATGCGCACACTTGTACATGGTGCCAACAGAGGTCTGGGGTAGAAACGGACAAGGGTTTCCAGTCAGGGAAGAAAGCATCAAAGGAGAAGGGGAGAGAACTGTTACTGAATTGTATCTTGGCGCCGGGCGCTAGTCCATAGCGTTTGGCGTATTTGATCCTTAAAATAACCCACAGAACAACGAGGAAAATTGCAAGTATCCAAGCCATTATAGAATCAGGATCTTTGGGGATGGGATCTGGCCTTAATGTCTCCATTATACAGATAATGAAACTGAGTCTTAGAAGAAATGGCTTGCCTGAAGATAAGCTATTACTAAGGCCAGAACAGGATATAAAGGAAGAGTTTTTCAGATTGTAGGGCAGTCTTGTTCTTTGTCTCAAATTAAAGGAGAAATGACTTTATCATCACCTCTCTTTATTGCTGGGGGATAAAAGAGAATGCAAGCCAGACAGTGGTGGCGCACGCCTGTAATCCCAGCACTTGGGAGGCAGAGGCAGGTAGATCTCTGAGCTTGAGGCCAGCCTGGTCTACAGAGCAAGTTTCAGGGCAGTCAGGGCTACATGGAGAAACTGTTTCAAACAAACAAACAAACAAACAAACAAACAGAAAGAAAGAAAGAAAGAAAGAAAGCTCTGGTGAACGTGGCACTCAGAAAGCAATGGCCAGTCGGCAGCTGGAGCTAACAACACCAGCAAGGGGAGAGGGGAAGCTAGAGCGGGAGCTTTCTAACGGTCTTTACCATCACATCAATCTGGAATCAAGACGGTCTCTTCATGTTATTTATAAGCTCTTGGAATTTGTGTTGCTTTTTAAAATAAAATACATAAATGAAGTTAGTATGCTAACTTAAAATTTCAAAATGCATTGACTATGGGTAAGGCCTCCTGAAATATCAAGATCTCCTGAGGACACTCAGGAGCCTTTTCTGAACCAAACCACATAACCCGGAGGAGTCTGGCTTCAGTGGGAGAATGTACTATTGAGAGCCCTTAGGTTTCAGAAGACACAGTTGCCCAGCTGGTATACATGTACAATTCCAGCACTAGGAAGGTAGAGACAGGAGAACCAAGAGTTCGAGGCCAGCCTTGGCTACACAAGATCTGAGATCTCCTCTCAAAAACGATCAGGCAGCAGACTCATCGGTTTTGGCCTCCTATCTTAAACCTTCAGTTACATCAAGCCACATAGTGCGGACCCTTACGAAGATGAGTTAGAGATCTTCTTTACCTATGAAATGCAAGCCTTCTCCTAGCCTGCTTGAGGACACTGGTAAATACCGGGCTTAAATTAAGGCTTAACGCAGAGCCATTAAATCCCATGTGAGACAACCTGGAGAGTGTGCATTGTGGAGAGCCACCATTAATAGCCATCGCCATCTCTAAGGCCTTCCTAAAATACATATTCCCAGGAGAAAGTGCAAGTGGCTCTTGTGGGGCCATGTGCCTCTCTCATAGGCTCCGGGGTGGACTGGCCTCTAGGATTCTGCAGATTAGGAAAAGAGAAACAGTTTTTTAAATCCATCTCTCCAGCTCCCCCCAGAAGGATAGTTTTTAAAAGGACAGATGCTGGCCACACTGAGAGAAATGTATGTACTAATAGCTATGTTTCAAAACATTTAGAAACAAAGAAGTGGTTATTTATTTGTCATTGTTTGTTTGTTTCAAGACAGGCTTTCTCTGTAGCCCTGACTGTCTTGGAGCTCATTCTGTACACCAGGCTGGCCTCAGAGATCTGCAGGCCTCTGCTTGCCAAGTGCAGGGATTAAAGGCGCATCTGCCGCCGCCGCCACCACCACCCAGCCATCACTGATCATTTCTGAGAGTAGACATGATGTGCATTCTGCTTGTGCTACTCGGTACCTGCATCAGTAGCTGTACAAAATAACCCTCATGACATTCAATAGTTTGGTCATTTTTATTAAGCTCGTGGCTCGTGTGTGTGTGTGTGTGTGTGTGTGTGTGTGTGTGTAGGTCTGAGGGCAACCTGAGGGGAGTCATTTTTCTCCTTCCATCCCGTGGGTCCTGAGGATTGAACTCTGACCCTCAGGATTGCCAGCATGCACCTCTCCTGCTGAGCCATCACTCTGACCCATTTGTCGCTTTACTGTTTGACTTTCTTGTCCTTTCGAGTAATTGATTTGGCTGCAGTGTTCAAAGAGAAAGCAAAGCTGGACGAGGTGGTGAGCATATGCGATCCTAGCACGCAGGAGGAGAGGCAGGAGAACCACCAGAAGTGTGAGTCCAGTTTGGCCCCTACAGATGTAGTGAGTTCCAGGGCAGCCTGAGCAACAGACCTGAGACTCAACAACATGAGCGAGCGAGCGAGGGAGCGAGCGAGTGAGCGAGAGGACTGGGGAGACTGAAGAGCTGAAGAGCTGTTAGCGCTGACAGTCACAGAGAAACGCACAAGGCTGTGTGGCGGAAGCTACCACCAAATAAGGCTCAAGGGCTCCATGCATAGTCTGCAAACTTGACTGGACATTTGAACAGCTGTTAAAAAGGTGAACCCCAGAAACTCATCTCCAGCCACCAGAACACTTTCTGGGTGTTGCCTGCAAATGTTATGTTAGCTATGTTAGAAATGTTCTGTTGCTCTGAGAAGGAACCTCACGGTGTTGCCCTGCAGTTTCGGGCCTTAGGCAATCCTGCTTTCTCCGCCTCCTGAGCAGTCGAGACTCCAGACTCACGCTATCGTGCCTGGCCTGGCATTATCAATTTTAAAGTACTTGTCCGTCCTCCTCCTGAGACAGGCGGCTTGGCGGAGACTGTTGTAGTTGGACATTGGTCTGTGACCTGGGCTTTGGGAGTCACTGGCCTATTAGACATTTTTTTTTCTAAATGTCCTTTAGTCCAGTTTTTCATCTTATCTCTTGCTGTTGCAATTAAGTATTATCAAGGCATAGCTTTGGAGTATTTGCAATCTGTGCTCATTATATTAGAGTCAGTAATCTGCAGGATCTCTCCTGAGGTCTTTAGGACGAGAACAAGGACAGAGAGCTTCAATGGCTCCGAGCCCTCGATTTTATTTTGTTAATATGTCTGGGGCTTGTGGCTCTTAACTGGGGCTCCAAGGTGATGGCTTGTCAGTTTTTCCTTTGAGGACAATAATCCCAGGTCACACCCTTCTTCTCCCTGTAGCTAAGCCTCCATAGCAAACACACCTACGTCTGGTATTTCTGAACTGATAGCTATGTGCCGAAGACGTGCCATTCTAGGAACCAGGCTCATTTTGCAATTTCTCCTCCTCCACCGCCCCTCGGTCCTGCTGATGAACGCCTCTGAGTCTTGACTCGTGACAAGCCGTAGGTTCTGGCTGTTCTTTCTAGGATGTCACAGCCTTGTTGACTTTTCAGAAACAGCAGGACTTCCAAAGGATAGTGGGCATGGAGGTCTGGTGTAGGGACAGGCGGGTCATTTGATGTCAACCTGCTCCTTCCCGTGCTTACAGCAAGGGGGCTCAGAATCCATAACTAGGAAAGGGTTTCTAATTTTCAGTCATTTGAATGCCATCCTCCCGATTTTTCCAAATCTGCGTGCTAGCCATCTGTCATTTATTTCATATTTTCGTTAAATTAATGACTGTGCTTTGCCATCGCAATCACTTCAAGCCTTGCTATAAACAAGATATTCATGAAGTCACCAATCTATGAAATCAGATCTGATATGATACCTACTGACTTCCGGTACACATAAGTAAATACACATTTGTTGGTACTCCCTAACCTAAAATTCTCTCCAAGCCTAGATATGACCATCACACCTTGAGATCGGTAGCCTAAGCCACTCTAGGAGTTAATAGGAAGGTGAGGGCCAGGGAGATGGCCCAGTGGGAAGAAGCTAGTCACACTATAGTGATAACCCTTGTGGTCCCCAGAATCCTCCTAAAGAGCCAGCTGTCCCTGTAAGCCCAGAGTCCCTCCTGGGAGCTGGTGAAGACACACGGGAGCTCCTGTGCCCGCTCGGCTGGAGTGCTCGGTACAGTCACACAAACAAGAGAGATCCTGCCTCAGCAAGGAGGGGGTAAAATCCAACACCTGAAAGCTGGTTTTTAACTCTACATTCAAACCATGGCGCATGCACTCTCTCCCTCTCTCCTCACTGTTTGTCTGTCTCTCTGACTGTCTGTCTGTGTTTCTCTCCTTCTCTCTGTCTCTCTCTGTTTCTGTCTGTCTCTTTTTGTCTCTCTCTGATTCTGTCTCTTTCTCTCTGTCTCTCTGTCTCTCCCTTTCTCTCTCTGCCCCTACCTCTCCCTCTCTTTCACACACACACCACGCCCACGAGGCAGGTGACTCCAGACCCATCAGGTCATCACAGGGTGCGTGCCAACTGTAAGATTGAAAACTGCTCTTATGTCCTTCTGCTGCAGACGTCAGAGTTCAAAGCAGGAGCCAGGCTGCCGGGTGTGTGCTCAGCAAAGCTGAGATTGGAGAGCCGTGATGGAGGGAGGGGACGAAGCGGAAGCAAAGTCAAATGACATGCATATGTGAAAAAAAAAACAACATAATGGAACCCGTTACTCCATATGTCAAATTTTTTTTTACAGTCTCACTTTGTAGCCCTAGCTGGCCTAGAACTCACTGTATAAACCAAATTGACCTCAAACTCACAGAGAGCCACTTGCCTTTGTCTTCCAAGTGCTGAGACTTAAGGGGAGCTCCATCTTTAGTGAAACTCTGCCTAACATTTTTTTTTTCAGTTCCTAGCACCCACATGATGGCTCATGATCATCCCTAACCCCAGTTTCGGGGGACTAGATGCCCTCTTTTGGACTCCAAGGGCACTAGGCAAACATGGTACACAACCACACATGCCAGTAAAGCGCCCACACACTTAAATCTAAAATGATTCAAGTTCATAAGTTTCTAATTCTGAGACTGATTAGAAACTGAGTTCTTTCTTAGACTGAGTATCAGAGTACCCCAGAACTGATTCTCTGGGGCAACTGTCACTCCTCCTTAAAGCAAGGAGTCTACTAATGAGATTGCTGAGTATAAGAATTGACCTGCAGGGCGTGGGCAGATGGCTCCCGGGTAAAGTGCTTATTGAGTGAGTGTAAAGACTTAGTTCTAATTCTGAATGTCTATGTAAAAATCTGGGTGGCCAGCCATGGTGGTTACTGTAACCCGAGCACTCAGAAGGCAGAGACAGGTGACCCCCCAGAGCAAGCTGGCTAGCTAGGGTAGCTGGAATTGATGAGCTCTGAGCTCAACTAGAAACCCTGCCTGAAAAAATAAAGTGGAGAGCAATCAAGGAAGATGCCAATGTCAGTCTGGGGCCTCCACATACATTTCTACACCAGGCATGTGCATGCATGGGCACCTGTGCATACATACATGCATACATACACACACGCACACACACACATACACACACACACATAAGCACACATATACATGTATACACTATAGAATCCACCAGTAGCCAATAATCCCAGAAGCAGATGTCACCCCCAGCTCCTCTGCCATATTTCTACCTTACACACTTGGATCTGGAAACAGCATGCTGGACCACTGTTGCTGTGGACCCCCCCCCCCAATCCTGTGATGTTGTCAGTGTTCCACAGCCAAAGCAGCTATGAAGGGAGGACCTTACTTGATCTCTTTCTGCCTTTTAAATCGTTCATACACACCTCATTTGCTAGAACTTTCTTTATCCAGACCCTAACTGTAAGAAGAATCTGAGAAGCATAGTTTATGGGAGCAGAAGAAGGCTCAGAAAAAGGAGAATAGAGTCGAGGAGCCAGGCAGGCAGGCCCAGCACACCGCCTGTCGCTGGCAGAACAGCTTCTGTGAAGGACGAAATGAGAGAGCGGGAATAGGGAGAATCATCAACACGGCTTTCTGATTACACTGTGTGTGTGTGTGTGTGTGTGTGTGTGTGTGTGTGTAAGAGAGAAAGAGAGATTGAGAGAGGTTTACATAATCTGAAGTTACATACTTACAAACATACAGGTAAAGTCAATAAAAATCCCCTTGATAGTACATATTGACCTGCCATTCCCAGACACTGGGAGCATGCCATGTCTGGGGAAGAATGCCTATTGAGGTGAAGGCCTGTGGAAGCCTTGGTTTTGGTTTTGGTTGTTTGACAGGGTCTTTCTATATAACCCCGATTAGCTTTAGCCCAAGGCAGTCCTCCTGCCTCAACTCCTCAAGTACAGAGATTACAGGGGTCCACACCCATGCCTGGCTAGTCATGCTTCCTATGACCTGTCCGGTGTTGACCTCAGCAGCATTTCCTGCCTCTATGAGCCTTATATTCCCTTTTATTATGGGCTGCTATGGCATCCCTTTTGTAGTCCCTTAACCTTTGACACATTAGACTCACCATATCTGAATACACAATTGGCCTCTTGCATTACCTTTCCAACACAGTGACAAAACACCAGAGGTATTTGTTAAGAGGAAAAGCTTATTCAGACTCACGGTTTCAGTCTGTGGTG
The DNA here is from genome assembly GCA_964023405.1 of Apodemus agrarius. Taxonomy (NCBI): domain Eukaryota; kingdom Metazoa; phylum Chordata; class Mammalia; order Rodentia; family Muridae; genus Apodemus; species Apodemus agrarius. The sequence continues at coordinate 37,851,202 of OZ030011.1, read as the reverse complement.
GTTGGTTGTGTGTCTTTGGGCTGTGCAAAGATCGCTGTATCACAGTATCAGTGCAAGGCAGCAGATTTTAATGCCGGCAGTGCAGGGAAGGCAGAACCAGACAGATTACTGGCTGGCCAGCCGAATCAGAAAACTTCAGGAAAGTGAGAGAACATGTTTCTAAAAACAAGATGGGAGGGCAGGGAGGTGGCTCAGTGGTTGAGGGGGTACTCCTGAACAAACCTGGCAACACGAGTTCAAACTCCAGATCCTATATAAAGGTGGAAGGAGAGGACTGACTCCACAAAGTTGTTCTTTGATGTCTACATGTGCACATATATGCATCACACACATACACACACACACACACACATGTACGATACTAATAGGCCAGGCAATGCTAGCAACAAAAGCTGAATGGAGAGCTACCTCCTCGGGAACAATGGTCAGGGTTGATTTCTGATCTCCACAAACACATGGACACACATGCCTGGGTATACACACACACACACACACACACACACACACACACACACACATCTTAAAAAATTAAAGATTAACTTCTTTTTGTTTCCTAGTAATATCTCATCAGCACGAATTTTCTTGTGATTATTTTTGGTTTGGACATGAAATCCCCCCACAAAGGCTTACAAACTGAAGCAATGGCCCCTAGTAGGAAGACTTGGACACATTTTAGGTAGAGCATCCCTGGAAGAAATAGGGGTGGGGGTGTGTCTTGGAGGCTATATTCTGTCCTGGATGAGTTCATGAGTTCTCTCTCTCTCTCTCTCTCTCTCTCTCTCTCTCTCTCTCTCAAATGCTTCCTAGATACTGGATTCCACTATGCTCTCTTTATTATGGTGGACCGAGACCTCCCAACCGTGAGTCTAGATGAACCCTTTCTCCCTGAGGTTGTGCTCTTGGATGTTTGTCATATCATCAAACATTTACTTAAGACAATTCTTGTCAATGTTATCCCCTCCTAGATTGCAGTTCTGTGATGGTTTTGCAGTTCTGTGATGGTTCTAGATAGATTTTTTTGGTCTGTTTTTGGATGGGGAAGGAGGTGCTGGGGTTAGACTCTGGGTCTTGCTCACACTGAGTAAGCCGACTGTCACAGAGTGACAACGCAGCCCTACTTGGAAACATCATCTGTCTCCATTGAGGGCTGCTTCTTGGTCAAGATCACAACAGCTTAGCTGTACTTCCTAATCACCTGAGCCTCGTGCTAATGCCCAGCTTCTGTGCAGGGCAGGCCTCAGATTCTGCATTCTGAGGCGCATGCTGTCCATTCCTGTCTACACCGCACACCCTGAGTAGCCAGAGAACAGGGAAGGCAATGCTCACATTCTCACCTCACTGAGCCAAAAGATGTGCACGGCATCTGTACAGAACTGGAGGTGTAAATAATGGACAACATTTTCTCCTGACATTGCTAAGCCGGCTGACTCATTCAAAACCAATACCCTTGGCCTTATGAGCAGCGGAGCTACCTGCAACCAATGAAGACCTGATATGGCTCATTTGCATTTTAAAACTGTTTCCTCCCTTTGCTCACACTCTGGTAGGGGTGCTAATGAACTGTGAAATGTCTAGGACACTGACAGAGAGGAGAAATGCAGAGCTGGCCCAAGCAGGGTGGCTACCCATCTTCAAAAGTCAAAAGCCGCTATCACAAGGTAATAGTTTAGATCACATACCACACACACACACACACACACACACACACACACACACACCATTACCAGATGAACTGATAAAAATTAATGAGTTAATGATAATGTGTTGGTTTCTTGGTTTAGAAAGATTCAGTAGCACAGCGATGTGAAAATGCTCATGTCAACAGAACATGGGGGAAAGGGTTTATGGGAATTCTCAATGATCTCTCCAACTTTTCTATGAAAAAAAATCCAAAATAAAAAACTTTACTGCTAGGTGGGCCTGTAATCCCAGCATTCAGGAGGCTGAGATTGGAGGATGGTGAATTTGGGACCAAGGTGAGCTACATGGGGCAACCATCTCAAAAAGAAAGAAAGAAAGAAGAGAGAGAGAGAGAGAGAGAGAGAGAGAGAGAGAGAGAGATTATTTAAAAATCCCAAGAGCTATATTGTACAAATTTCCTTGCTTTGCACAGTGTCATTTGTAAATTTAAAGCAAGTTTCTGTAATTATAAAGCAATTGTTATCACCCAAGAAAAAATTAGAGATAAGTATTCATAAAAAATTTGTCTAATCAAGCCCAAGTAGCTGATTCAAGATTTTAGAGCGTTGCTAGTCCCCCACAGCACACCCAGTAGGGTCACACGCCATTGACACAGAAGTTCCAGAAGGTTTGGTCACACACTGTGACTTCCACGATGATGTCCTGGCTTCTATGAGCTTATCTTCCTTCCCTGAGCTCCTGAGCACATCAGAAATTCCTCCCATTCTTTAAGTCTCAGTCTGTTTTCTGTTGTTATAATTAAATACCACAGACTAGTTTACAAAGAATAAAGGGTTACTCAGCTCACAGTTCTGGGGATGCAAGATAAAGGGACCAGATCTGGTGAGGGCCTTTGCGGTGGTTTGAATAAGACTGCCCCAGGCCCCCAGGCTCACATATTTGAATGCTTAGTAATTAGGGAGTGGCACTATTTGAAAGGATTAGAGGGATTTGGGAGGGTAGCCTGCTTGGAGGAAGTATGTAACTCAGGTTGGGCTTCGAGGTTTCAAAAGCCCATGCCAGGCCCAGTTTTCTCCCCCTCTGCCTGTAGTTCAGGTCCTTAAGGTCTCAGATTCTCTCCCATAGCCTGTGTGTGCGCCACCATGCTCCCCAACGTGCTGATAAGAGACTAGGCCTCTGAAGCTCTACGCAAACCCCCAATTAAATGCTTTCTCTTATATGAGCTGCTGTGCTCGTGGTGTTTCTTCACAGCAATAGAACAGTGAGGAAGGCAGCTTTCCTGTTGTAGGGGGAGTCTGCAGTGCTAAAAGGCGGTGCTGGGCATCAAGCAGGAGACAGTGCATGCTATCTCAGGTCTCTGTCCTCTTATAAAAATATGGTCCCTAGAAGCTAGAATCCCACTAGAAGTGAGAATGTTAGTGGGATTAACATAAGAAAAAATCCTCAAATGAGGGTGCTGGGAGATAACTCTAACAACCTGATGCCCGGAGCTTGGAACCAGGCAAGTTGGGTGCATGGTGTGTGTCAGCAATCCATCTGTTGGGAATCCACATGGGAGATGGAGACAGGACACTCAGACAGAAGCTCTAATATGCATAGGACAATGGCAAAGACAAGAGAAACTCTGCCTTAAGAACAGGGTGGAGGGAGAGAACCTCTTGTCAAAAAGTTGTCCATGGGCCTCCACACACATGCTGTAGCACACATGTGCACACACACACACACACACACACACACACACCAGAATGAGGACAAAAATCTTTGCCAACTATATAGCAGATAGGAGGTTAGTATCTAGATATAGAAAGAACTCCACAATCTAACACAGAAAAACCAAACCATCCAGTCCAAAAATGAGCTAATGTTCTGCATAGATAATTCTCTCTCTCTTTTTTTTTTTTTTGTTTTTGTTTTTGTTTTTCGAGACAGGGTTTCTCTGTGTAGCCCTGGCTGTCCTGGAACTCACTCTGTAGACCAGGCTGGCCTCGAACTCAGAAATCCGCCTGCCTCTGCTTCCCAAGTGCTGGGATTACAGGCGTGCGCCACCACCGCCCGGCTCTGCATAGATAATTCTTAAGAGGAGAAATTCAAACTGCCAAATAACTACTTCAAAAAGTGTTCAACATCCTAAACCATCAGGGGAATGCAAATTGTAATTACTTTGAGATTCCTTTCCTCCAGATAAAAATGGCTATTACCAGAAAACAAATGTTGAAGAAGATGAGGAGATAGAGGAACTCTCATTCACTGCTGGTGGGAATGTTAAGTTTGTACAGGCACTATGGAGATCAGCTCCTCAAAACAACAACAACAACAACAACAAAACAAAAAACCTCAAAACAGTCTTATGACCAAGAGGCACTTTTTTGAGAATATATCTAAGGGACTCTAAGCTGACACACCATGGGGACTCAGGTGCATTTATGGCCATTGCTGCTCTGTTCACAGCAGCCAGGAGATAGATGATAGATCCAGGCTATGACAGAACAGATGAGAGGAAACACAGAAGGTGATATATATACAGTCATATATATATATATGACTGAAGCTTTTGCAACCATAAAGAAAACTGAGGATTAAGGAGCTGGCTCTGTCGGTGAATGCTTGTCTTGCAAATGGCAAGATCTGAGTCTAATCTCCAGAAGCCATGGGTGTTTGCTGTTGTTGTCTGGTTGCTTTAAAGGTAGTCTGGAGAGATGGCTCGCAGGTTGAGAGCACCTACTGCTCTTGCAGAGGACCCAGGTTTGCTTCCCAGCACACATAATGATCGCTCATAATCATTCACAATTCTACTTCCAGGGGCTTCTGACACTCTCTTCTGGCCTCATGACTATCAGCAGGCATGTGGTTCATATACACACATGCAGGTAAAAGACTCATACATGTAAGTATAAAAAAATTTTGAAAAGTCAGGCATGGTAAAACACACATATTCTCAGTTTGGGGGAGGCAGAGACAGGAGGATACTGGGGGGTTCTGGGCAGCTAGCCAGATAAATTGCATATTTCAGGCCAATCAGAGACACTGACTGAAAACCAACCAAGGTGTATACACTTAAGGAATGATGGTTGACCTTTGTGTCCACAAGCAGCTGCATGTACACACACACACACACACACACACACACACACACACAGCAATGAAATCAGGATATTTTTAGGAAAACATTATGCTAAGCCAAATACTGTATTTAACTCCCATATGTAGAACCTCAATTTAAAATTATACATGTATGTGTATACTTTATACATATACACACATGTATATGTGTGAGGAATCATAAAACTAAAAAAAAGGGGGCAGGAAGTGATCTTCAGGGCGGTGTAAAATGAAAAGAGTAATGGAGTACACGCCGTAAGAAAGCAAAAGGGGCAACTAATTGGGAAGAAGGGGAGGAACAATCTGGAAAGAAAGGTGCACACAGGTCAGTCAGGGAAGGAGGGGAGAAAAAAGTAGGACATGACACTGTTACAATGAAAACCATTGCTTTGTATGTTAACCCCCCAAACCGATAAAAAAACGAAACCAAGCTGAGTGTGGTATCGTCTGCCTTTAAGCCCAGCACAACGAGGAGAATCTCTGAGTTGGAGGCCAGTCTGGTCTACAGAGTGAGTTCCAGGACAGCCAGGACCACATAGAGAAAATTTGCCTCAAAAACAAAACCAATCAAAGCAAATAAATAAATAAATAAATAAATAAATAAATAATAAAACCCAATGAGTTTCGGCAGGGAGATTAAACCCACAGCACACCGGATTCTCCGGGAACTGTGCTCAGGGCTCAGGATTGTGGTTTATGGGACAAATTTATTTATCTGTTCACTTATTTATATATTGGTTTTTGAAGGCAGACAGTCCAGGCTGGCTTGGAACTTTCTGCAGTCTCTTGCCTCTGCCTCCTGAGTTCTGGGAATACAACGTGGGCCACGATGCCTGTTCGCACACTGCTTTAAATGCCTGGTTGTGGTATCATATCTTGCTGCAACTGTGTTTCTTTATGTAGGAAAGTCTGTAAGTCTGAACTTACAGAGAACTTGAACTTAGCCATTATTGCAAATGTAACAGCAATGGGCACATTACAGGTGTTTAATAATTATTTCTTAGCTGGAGAAATGAATGAATTACTTCAGTATTTGAACTCCTGCCTGAAAACCATGGATTTCCAGATAATATTTCATTATGAAATGATTCCCATTTGGTGGAACTTTTTTTTTTTTTGAGACAGGGTTTCTCTGTATAGCCCTGGCTGTCCTGGAACTCACTCTGTAGACCAGGCTGGCCTCGAACTCAGAAATCCGCCTGCCTCTGCCTCCCAGAGTGCTGGGATTACAGGCGTGCGCCACCACCCTCGGCTGGAACTTTTTTTTTTTTTAATCAGTAGGCCTTGTTCAATTCTGGTGAAGCCTTAGAAAATCATAAAGGTATTACTAAGTCTTTGTTATAGCTTGGATCTGGAATGGCTTCTCAGAGAGTCATGTGTTGGAAGCATGCTTCCTAGATGCTGTTGTTGGAAAGTGGTGGAAATACCAAGAGGTAGAGAGAGTAGTTTTGAAGGCCCTCTCCTGTCCCAAACCCTGGCTGCTTGGCTCTCTGAGCAGCTTTGGCCAGCCGTATCACCCATCTGTGATAGCCCACCTCAGCACAGGCCAGCCTGCACTACACGGAGCCAAGTGGCCGTGGACTGAGTCCTCTGAGACAGTGAGCCAAAACAGACCTTCTCTTCTTTAAGGTGTCTAGCTCAGTTATCACAGTGACAGGAAGCTGGTTGTCACACTCCTCTAGAAGCTGGAGCTGTAACTAAGATCGTGAGTATTGACCGTACACTGGTATCAGAGGGATGTTCTCAGGCCCGGCAGTGAGAACTGGGCTCTGCGCTGGCTGACGAGGGGGTCAGGGAATGGCTGTGTCATGTGTCAGGTGTTTAATGCTTTACCTGGCTTGTCCTTGCCTGTCCTACAGTGTGATGGGAAAGGAAAGGGACTCACGATCTACCTGCCTTCTTGGGAGATGTATGATCCCTGTCAGGCCAATCAGTCTTTTTCGAGGTTTTGAGAACTCGTAGTTACCCTTAGTGAGAGGGCTCAGAGGGTTGCTGTGTAAGCCTGGTACCCTGGAACACATGTAAAAGCAGAAGGAGAAAAAGTTGTCCTCTGACCTCTGCACGCACAGTATGTGTAACACACACACACACACACACACACACACACACATACACACACACACACACACACACACACACACCAATAATAATAAAAAATTCATTAAAAAGAATTTAAACTTGGAGCTGACGGAGGAGGAACTTTTCCTTTCTAGAGCCCAGAACACTCAACCCAGAACAGCTGTCAGTTCTCGTCTCTGTCATGCAGGGAGACTGAGCCGCAGGAGAGAGCACAGGCATGAAGATACAGAAATAGAGAAGGAGAGAGATCTGACACTCATGCTGGGTGCTGCATCCAATTATACCTAAGGCTATCTCAGCTATCTGAGCTTCCAGTTGTGACAGCCGACAAAGTCCCCCCCCCTTCTTGCCCCCCCTTCCCCCCGGGGCTGATCTAAATTTCTCCCAGTTGCTATGGAGTTTTGACTACTTCTATTGCTGGGGGAAAATATACCCTTTCTTTTCCACTCCTAATGGGAACTAGCACCAGCCAGGGAGCCTGCTAGGTGCCTCCGCTCAGATGGAGCGCTGCCCTTTCAAAACCCAGAGCCTGGGGCTGGAGAGATGGCTCAGGGGGTAAGAGCACTGACTGTTCCTCCAGAGGTCCTGAGTTCAATTCCCAGCAACCACATGGTGGCTCGCAGCCATCTGTAATAACATCTGGTGCCCTCTTTAGGCATACATGCAGGCGACTGCTTACATAATAAATAAACAAAACCCAGAACCTTCCTTCTATCACAAGTCACTGGAAGCCTCACCATAGACTCTACTTCCTGCCTCTTACATTCTGGTGGGGATATATGACGCCCTTTTACTAAAAGGGTGTCAGTGAAATTTGTGTGTCACTGCCTGGTTGGGAGGAGGTCATCACGACCTCCTTTTTGGTTTGTTTGGACAGGGTCTCTCTACATAGCCCAGGCTAGCCCTGAGCTAGAGGATAGTGATCTTTTTGTCTCAGGCTCTTGAGTACTGGGATTTTAGGCTTGTGCCACCATAATGGGGTGAATACAAACCATTCTCTCTGGGTGAGAAGATTGTGTTTGCCTGTGGGATTGTTCTGAGGGCCTTGCCGATGCAAAGACTACATTACTGAGCTACAGACTTACTCTCAGTTTTGCTTCCTTCCGAGTGAACATACAGACTTCTCAGGCCCTCAGTGGTAGCAGAGCCCGGGTGCAGCCTCCTGTCACGCTTTCAGTAAGGCTTGTACCTTCTAAAAGTCAAGGAGAGCTCCAGGAGCGGCAGCGTAGTTCTACCGTAATCTTAGCATTGGGTTATATAGAGGCAGGAGGATCAGGTGTTTACAGCCATCCTCAGATGCACAGTGAGGTCGAGGACTGCTTGGGCAACTGAGAGCTTTCCTCAAAACAAAACAAAACAAAATTACTCATTTTGACATTTTTGATTGCTTCCACTGGAGTCGGAGGTGGGGTTTCTAAGAAGTGATTATATTGTTAGAGAAATGAATGGCTTGTTTTGTTTTGTTTCGTTTTGCTCTTGAGGCAGGGTTTCTCTGTGTAGTCCTGGCTGTCCTAGAACTGGCTTTATAGATCAGGTTGTCCTTGAACTCATAGAGATCTGCCTGTCTCTGCCTCCTGAGTGCCGGGATTAAAGGCACACATGCACACACACACACACACACACACACACACTCACTCACTCACGAGTGTATTTTTCATAAAATCAGGCTGCTGGAAGCCAAGCCAAGCCTCTTGTTTTTCACTCCTGCCAGTGTCTGTTTGCTTCCATGCTTTTCTGCCATATACTGACGTAGCCGTTGTCCCTTTCCAGAAGTCTCCATTATGCCCCTGGTCTTGCCTCCAGGACCACGCACAAGCCATGTAAACATCTTTTCTTTATAAATGACTCAGTCTCCCGCATTCTGTTATAACAATAGGAAAATGAACTAATACCTTTTCAGGCTAAAAAAGCTCAATAATTTGACTCTTATTTGCTTACGATGTTGAAATGTGTAGGATTCCTTTGTTACGGAAACCAGCATTGCTCTACTTCATACATTTCTATGGCCTAGAGCCATCTTAATAGCCTGAGGTTTTTCTAAGTAAGAGGCACAAGGCAAGCTTAAAGTGCATTTTGGGAGAGGCCGTGGTTTAAGACGAGAAGAGCTGGACTTTGTGGTCAAATCCAAGCGATGATTTCAAGGATGGAAAATGAGCAACCAGGTAAAGTCTAGGGTGGGGAGAGGGAAGGACAGCTGTGAAAGGCAAAGGAATCACAATGCCTGTGGTTTGGTTTGTGCAGCCGCCAGCAGCAGGGGACCGGGTGAGTCTTCTGGTTTACAGGGGCAGGGGTGGGGTCGCCAGGAAACACAGGTTACTGGAGGAACCATGCCAGGCATCCGGCCAGGGGAGGGGATGAGTCGGATCCTCAAACAGGAAATCAGTCGTGACGTCAGAACCTGCAAGGTTTGGGAACATGTCGGGATACAGAGCTGGAAACAGGTCAAGACAAGTGGTTCAGAACTAATAGCTGAGGTATTTTGGAAGCTCATTTTCTGTGGAGTCTTGGGCTGGGTCTCTTAGGTAAAAGGGAGGAAAGCAGCCAGGTAGGGCTGAGGCATCCAACAGAGGAGCTCCATCCCAGCGCCCACTGACTACCACCAAGTGATCACACCTCCCGAAGCCTCCTCAGATCCGCCCCACCCCACACTCTTACAAGAAAATCAGGAAATTCAGATTTTTATGTGAAATCTCCTGCATGTTAAGGGCTGGCAATGAATTAAACATTCCAAAAACACCTGGTAAGCCAACTAAAACACATCTGTAGGCTGAACTGACCCACAAACTGCCAGCTTTGGGCCTCAATTTAGAAGTGGGCAGAGACTGAAGCATGATTTAAGAAAAACAACTATGAATATTGTTTGGTTTCCCCCATTTGGGATGTTAGCTAACAACGCAAGGCCCTGGGTCTTCAGAAGTGGCCGTAGATCATCCCTGTGGTCCCTAAGCCGTTGCGGCATCTTCCAGACTGGGTTTCCAGCTTTGATGGAGCGAGCAGGTTCTCCTTGATATCGCTATCAGGTTCATCCATTTAGAAACCTTCCCTTCACAGCTGGGTCTCTCAGAAAAGCAGTTTAGAGCCACAGTGCCTGAACCAAACATGACCTCGACTAACTGAATTTTATGATAGGAACTGCTTCCAGGCCAAAAACCTCAAAAATGATCAAAGCGTTTCAAAGACTGGATCCAAGTAGCTGAGTTTATTGACCTTGGCCTGTGTCTGGGCCACGGACATGCCCAGAGGATGTGGCAGAGGCCCAGTCTGATTCACTTAAAGGTAGTGCTTTTGAGGCCGCCTGTTATCTAGCTTGAAGGCTTGTGGTCCCCATCATCCTGTTTGCCCAGGGATGTGCTATTCCTGGGATGTGCAGCTTTCAGGGTTGTATTAGTCAGGGTTTTCAAGAGGAGCAGAACAGATAGAATGAATCTGTCTGTCTGTCTTAGGTAGATATCTTGACAGACAGACAGACAGACATGGGAATTAGACTGTCTTACTGGCTGTGGTCCAGCTAGTCCAACAATGGCTGTCCACCAACGGAAAGTCCAAGCATCACGCTATTACAGTAGCTGTTTAGTCCACGAGGCTCTGGATGTCTCAGGTGGTCTTCAGTATACACCAGAATCCCAACGAAGTAGGCTCTAATGCCAGGGAAGAAACGAACTTACCAGAGAGAGCAAAAGCCCAAGCAGGAAAGGACCACGGCTCCCTCTGCCCTTGTCTGTCTATAGCCTGCCGCCAGACAATGTGGCCCAGATTTCAGGTGTATCTTCCCACCTCAAAAGATCAGATTTAGGGTTGGTTGGTCTTCCCACTTCAAATGATTTAAGAAAACTCCCTCACAGGTATACTTAGCTGCTTGGGTTTTAGTTAATTCCAAATATAGTTGGGTTGAAACCACAGATAGGCATCACAAGAGCTAAAAGGTGGATGTTCTTGGGCAAATTATCATGACTGGTCACCCTACATAAGGAGGTCCTTTTCTTAGTGTTCACACTATGAAGCTTTGACATCTTTCCACTGTTCCTGAAAAAATAATGACTAGGGACACAGCTCTGTTAGAGCTTCTGCCTATCATGTTAAAGGCCCTGGGTTTAGTTCTCAGTATCAAATCATCATCATCACCATCATCATCATCATCATCATCATCATCAACAACAACAACAACATAGACAGTGGAGCATGCCTGTAATCCCATACTTGGGAGGTGGAGGCAGTAGTATCAGGAGTTCAAGTCTTGCTTTGGCTACACGAGACTTCTAAAACAAACAAAACAAATCGACAACAACAACCCCCCACCCCCAAAAAATTAAGGTTTAAGGCCAGTCTGAGCTATTTAGTGAGACCGCTGTCAGAAAAATGGGTGCCTCGTGGGCCAGTGAGGTGTCTCAGCAGGTAAGGGTGTGCGCCTCCAAGCTTGGGATACTGAATTTAAGTCCTGGGACCTACATGTGGAAGGAGAGAATTGACTTTGGGGAGCTGTTCTCTGACCTCTTAACATGCCCCTCCCCCACCACATACACAAATAAATGTAATAGAATTTTTAACCAACTGATCAATCAATATCAAGACAAAAAAAAAAAACCTCTTAGCCTTCTTCCTGTTTTTAAAACTCTCTCTCTCTCTCTCTCTCTCTCTCTCTCTCCTCTCTCTTTTTCTCTCTGGTGTGGGGATTGAACTCAGGGCCTTGTCTTACCTATCTACCCCATTCCTCCCATGTTAAGCACATACTCTACCAATACGCTTCACTTCAGGACTTTTAATTCTTCTTTCTTGTCTTTTATTGCCTCCCCTCACTCCTCTCCTTCCTCCTCCCCTTCTTCCTCCCCCCTCCTCCCCTTCCTCCTCCTCTCCCTAGTCCAGCCCTGGGGCTTCTGTTCTATTTTCTGCCTGTCTCGGTGGATTCCCCCTTCCATAGAAGACGTCTCCAGTTAGCCCTTGAGTTCTTGCCTGACACCCAGCCCTCAAGCTCCAACAAGCTCGGGAGCATTTCCCCAAGGACGCGCTGACAGTCTCACTCCTGAGTCACTGTCTTGCAGTCCGGCTCCTACTCACCCATTCACCGCCTTCCTCCACTAGCAGCAACTTCATCTTTTTGAGCCCTCGGCCACAGAACCCCTGGAGTTGTCCCAAATTAGCATCGCACAGTGTGTCCGCAGCAGCCACCTGTCAGCTCGGCACGTGGAAGCGACTCCGTGAGTGCTTACTGAATCAAATCGGATCTTGACAAAAAGAGTCAAAAGTAAAGGGACAGATCTCTGCAGTCTGCTGTAGGCTTGCGGAAGCCCCATGAGGGTTTGGACTACAGCTCGGATAGTGGAGTGACACCCTATAATACACAAAGCCCTAGGGATGCTATCGTCAATACTACAAGAACTTGGCATCACATAGTTGTAATTCCGGCACTCAGGAGGTAGAGGCAGGAGGCTCACAAGTTCAACATCATCCTTGGCCACACCACATTATTATTAATATGCTACACCATATTGTTATTAGTAAGAAAAATTATTAATGCTCTTGTATTAATTTTAAAAATCCAATAACTTCCAGGGTTTTAAGAAAAAGTGTTGGGGGAAATCTGGGCCGTGTTATCACTGCTGTTACAGTAAACTCAAATTTTCACAGATGAGATTTCAACCACAGGCATTTGACCATCTCCAGGTAAGTGTCTCCCAATCCAGGCAAGTTGGCAACTAAGATTTACCATCACAAGTCCACTCCTTGCCAACCTGTCACCTAATCTCTTTAAGCCAAAGATACTTCCTAAATAAAGATACTAACCAAGGTCATGGCCCTGCATAGCCTACCTATGCCAAGTACAATGGAGAACATTCCTTCCTAGAATAAAAGACAAAGGTTTGTTTATTTATTTACGTAACTTTCATATCCGTTTATTTATTGTGTGTGTGCATGCCATGTGTGGCGATCAGAGGACAACTTTTGGGAGTCAATTCTGTCTGTCCACAGTTGGGTTCAGGAGATGGAACTCAAAGAGTCAGGCATGGTGGAAACTGCCTTCACCCCCTAAGCCATCTTGGCTGCCCAGAGAAGCCAAGTTTCTTGAGTGACTCTAGAAGAACTGAGACTTCGAGGGCTTGGACTGGGAGTGGTATGTTTTTTGTTTTTAAGATTTTTATTTATCTTATGTATATGATTGTAACAGTCTTCAGACAGCCCAGAAGAGGGCATCGGATCCCATTACAGATGGTTGTGAGCCACCATGTGGTCGCTGGGATTTGAACTCAGGACCTCTAGAAGAGCAGTCAGTGCTCTTAACCACTGAGCTATATCTCAGCCCCCCTCCCCTCCACCTCGGGAGTGGCAGTTTATACTTATAATCCCAACTCTTAGGAGGCTGGAGCAGAAGAATCTTCATGACCTTGAAGCCAGCTGGGACTACATAGTGGGTTCCAGGTCAGCCTGAACTGCAGAGTAAGACCCTGTCTCAAAATTCACACACTTACACATACACACATGTTTGCACACTCCCCAAAACACACACATTGATAATAATAAATACAATCTTAATTAATAAAGGATGTGTGTGAGTTATCTGAAAAGCACTCCCCCTTTTCTATAAGGAACTTGAGTGTCCTTGGATTTTACTTTGTGGCAGGTTTGGAGCAAGGCCCCCACAAGCAGGGGTGACTGCATTGGCTGATCCACTGTCAGGTGCTCCAGGTCCCTGACCATCACAGGAACAACATTCGAACTCCATTTGCCTCGTTTGCTGGAATCCTGACAGGATAGTGTTTCTAATCATCGAACATTCAGGATCAGGCCAGAACAAACAGACAGAATCCAGACAGTTTGCCCTCCCATCTTCTAACTTTCCTTGAGTTCTTCTTTTAGAAGCTTTTAGATTGATTTTTTTTGTGTGTGTACATGCCTGTGAGGAGGAGGACATGTGGCGAGTATGTGTGAAGGCCAGGGGACAGTTTTCAGGAGTCACTCCTAGGACAGTGGAACCTGGGAATCCAACTCAGGTTGTCAGGCTTGGTGGCAAGCCCCTTTACCCGCTGAGCCATCTTGCCGCCCCACTCTCTAATTTATTTGGTTTTGTTTATTAAGATATCACGCTTAGTGGTACAGGTTGGCCTCTTAACTCTTTAACATTTTTTTAGTCGTATTTATTTTGGTTTTTGTGCAGGAGTGTTTTCTTTGCCTTCATGTGAATGTACCACGTGCCTGCTTAGTGCCCTTGGAGGCCAGAAGAGGGAACCGGACTCCCTGGAACTGGAATGACAGACAGTTGTGAACTGCCCTGTGGGTGCTGGGTTTGAACTTGAGTCCTATACAAGATCAGAGCTTTTACTGTGAGCCATTGTTCGGCGCTAGGCCTCACAGGCCTCACACTCTCGCTCTCCCTGCCTCGCTTGTCCTGCTGAGTGTTGGGATTGCAGATGTGCTCACCTGCTGGGCTACAGCGTTTCCTGGGCGCCGGGAGCTTTTGTTTCTTAGGGAACTCGTCTTTCCTGGGTGGGTCCTCTCGCTCAGCTGTCTCCAGGTCTGGATTCCCTGGAACGACTTTCCTTAGTGAGCACGCAGCTCGGGACACACCCTGGGCGGGGCTCTCCCAGCCTCTACAGCACTTAATTCAACAAGTGACCGCAGAAGTGGGCTGAACTTTGCCTTCTGCTGGCCTATTCATTGTAGGGTATTTGCAAGCATCCCAGCGCTCTTCATATCCGATAATGATAGCGCGCACACGTCTGCCTCTCATCACGATGACCCCAAATGTCACCAGCCATTGCCGAATATGTGGTGGGAGGCAAACTGACTATAGTTGGGGTTTTTTTTACACAGAAATTGGCCAATCCTAATGATGATGATGATGATGATGATGATGATGATGATGATGATGATAATAATTCATCTCATCCTATAGTTCCCACAAGTCATGCCCCAGCCTGCAGCTATCCCCGGACACAGGAGGAAAGCTCAGCGCAGGACCCAAGGCTGGCCCTGACAGTTCAGAGACAGAGCATCCACTATCTTAACCGAGGAAACTCTTTTCGAAGGTGTCCTGTTCCCAGATGGATGGGGACTGGGAGCGTGGAGAAAGCAGGCCGTCTGGGGTTGGAGGCATTAGAGAAGGCAGCCTGAGTCAGCAGAGCTGCTGCAGGCCCTGGGGATTTCCACGGGGAACTGTATGCACAGAATTCCCCCTGGGATGATGGTCTAGA
Organism: Apodemus agrarius; assembly: GCA_964023405.1. Taxonomy (NCBI): domain Eukaryota; kingdom Metazoa; phylum Chordata; class Mammalia; order Rodentia; family Muridae; genus Apodemus; species Apodemus agrarius. Next base: position 37,836,200 of record OZ030011.1, on the reverse strand, counting down.
CAGGGCTCACCCTCCCCTCTGCCCAGCGCGCAAAGCTTCTGCTTCCCCATTAGGAAGAGGAAATGCTCTGCCTGTTTATTTTGGGATTGAGGATGTGTGGAGCGTGTGCCTAGGATGGGCACCAAGGCATGCCTTCCTGCACGGGGCATGTTGGGAAACGTGTGGCTTGGTGCCCTGTAACAACGAATGGTAGACTGGAGGAAGACAGTGCCTGAGACTACAGTCCGGTGAACAAGAACACCTTAACAGCTCAAGAGCAGGTTAGAAACCGATGTGGTGGCACGTGCCCGGAAGCTGAAGCAGCCCCTGGAGTAAGGGAGCAGCTCAGGGCCGGAAGCTGAAGCAGCCCCTGGAGTAAGGGAGCAGCCCAGGGCAGAGAGAGAGAGACAGACAGACAGACAGTAGATATATGAATTAGAGCCAGGTGTGCTGACACCTGAGGCAGGAGGATTGCTAGGTTTGAGGCTAGCCTGGGCTATTTATAAGACTCTGTCTCAAAAACAAAACAAAACAACAATGAAAAAAAAAAAAAACCCAGGAGTCATTAAAGTGACTTCCGTGACAAATCAACACAAAGAGCTGGGCTCTGGACTAATTTTCTGCATACTGACACGGGGCCTATCTGGCTTACCTTTTACTTAAAAACGTTTTTTTCTTCTTGGCACCATTTTATGTTAATGATAACATATTCTTTTTATATTTATTTATCGCTTCACTATCTAAAACAAAACAAAAAGCTTTCTGGTGATAGGATATGCCACATTGCTGTCATTGTTTTGTTATTATTATTGTTGTTGTTATTTATTATTATTATTATTGTTATTATTATTATTATTATTATTATTATTATTATTATTTATGTGTGTGCTGCAGTTGGTTGTCTAGGTTAAGGGGCGACCGTGGGCATCAGCCCTCACGCTCCGTCCTTGTTTGAGAAAGGGACTGTGTTGTTTTTCTCCTTGGCATATGCCAGGCTGGCGAGGCTCCTATCACCTGGGCGCTCTCCTGTCTCTCCCTCCCCTAGAAGTTCTGGGAACACAGACATTTTTCCAGATCTTAAATAGATTCAGAGAATTCGAACTTAGGTCTTCAAGACTGTATGACAATCACCTTGCCTACTGAGACATGCCCCCAGTCCCCTACCACATTATTTCGACTGAGACTCTCCACCTACGTAGATGGGATCCACGTTTATCGCATGCCAAGAGCAGGAGAATCCTCCGGTGCCGGCGGGTCAGGTGGCTTTGGCGCACTGTCATACCCTCTCTTCTTCCTGAGACAGGCTCTTACTCTGTAGCCTGGGCTAAGGCAGGGCTCATTCTGTAGCTCAGGCTACCCTTGAGCTTTGCAGGACTCCTCTAGCTTCTCAGGGCTGGGATTACAGAAGTCACCTTGTCATGGTGTGAATCAGGTTCTCGCTGGGGCCTGTGACACCGTCAGCGTTGGAAAGTCCACCCTGGCCAGGATACACAGATCCTCAGGCCGTGGCTGATGACAAAGGGCTGTCTGTGTTCCAGGGTGGAGCGGTGAATAAGGACTCACATTTATCCTGCTTTACCTCTGTGTCAGAAGCTGCCTGCCCCTTGTATGCCACATCTGAGCTTCACGTTTTTGTAGATCGGGGCCAAGGGTTGTGAAATAAAAGCATGTTGGCCCAGCTGATTCCACCTGGTGTGTGTGTGTCTCTTGGCACTGTGGGGCAGCAGCAGGCACTTCCTCAGGGTCTCCTTCCTATCCCAGAGCCTCTTTCACTCCATCAGAGATAGCTTCCTCCTCAGGACCCTCCTCAACCCTTTTCTTCGCCGCCGCGTCACAAGGCTCGCTCGCCGGCAGGACCTGCGCATTTCCTCCAGCGTGTCTGTATCTCTGGTGTCTCCCTTGTGTACTGCTCCCTCTCTAGCCCACACGTCACCGTCCTCTGCATGACCGCAATTGCCTCTTAGCTGTCCTTCCCACGGCCTTCTGGTTTCGTCCCCACACCACAGCCGGAATGGTCTTTTTAACCGATTTTATCATGTTCTTATTTCAAAGCTTAGAGAAACCTTCAACCAAACCTCAACTGCCTGCCAGGCGGAGGAAGTCCTGCGGAAAGTGGGTCTGCTTCCTCCTCAGCCCTCACTGTGCACTCATGAACACTCACACACACATGTGCACACACGCGCGCGCGCGCACCCTACACTGCTGCTCCATTCTGGTCTTGCCGCATGGGCTTCTCTCTGCTTCTCTGTTAAGCTGGCTGGCTGTGGGGCCAGAGGTTCCTTACATCTGGCCCGATTCCCCTCTTAGCTTTGAATTGCTGGCTCCTCATCATCCCAAGATGGACTTCAAGGTCATTTCTCAGAGGGTCTTTCCCAAACCACCCATGCCTCGTGGCTGCTTACCCGCTCTCTGGCTGTCTATTATGACCCATGCCCTTACCAAGACGGGTCCTTCTCACATCCCGCTGCTCATCCATTTACCTCCTCTGTCTGTCCACCACCGTTTGCCCCCAGTGCCTAGAACAGGGCTGCTGGATCTGGAGTCGCTGAAAAAACTTTGGAGTGAATGAAAGACATTTTCATCTAATTATCTGATTTGATTAGCATTTATTTTCTGTTAAGAGCTCAGATGCTGAGCTGGAGAGATGGCTCAGCGGTTAAGAGCCCTGACTGCTCTTCCAGAGGTCCTGAGTTCAATTCCCAGCAACCACATGGTGGCTCACAACCATCTGTAATGGGATCCGATGCCCTCTTCTGGTGTGTCTGAAGACAGCTGCAGTGTACTCATATAAATAAAATAAGTCTTAAAACAAAGCAAAAAGCAAAGCAAAACAAAACAAAACACCAGGCAGATGCTAAGCAGTGTGGATAAGCAAGATACACCAACCCTGTTGACACCTGCTCGAAAATAACTTTGAAAAGAGAGCTCGTGGTGTGTGCTGGGGATAAGGGTCAGTTGGTGTGTGTGTGTGAAGCCCTCAGGTTGATCCCCAACACTAAGCAAGCCACGCATGGTGATGCACACTCCCAAGTTTGTAATTCCAGCATTCACTGGGGGTGGGGTGGGGTGAGGGGGCGGGGTGAGGGGGTGAGGACATGATAATCAAAAGTTCAAGGTCATCTTTAGTTATTTATTGGATTTGAAGCCTACTTGAGCTAAGTGCAGCCCTGTCTGTTAAAAAAAAGAAAAGAAAAGAAAGAAAGAAGAAAGAAAGAAAAAAAGAAAGAACGAGCAAATAAAAGAAGACTGGTCAAATGCTGATGACAGATGACAGAGAGGACAATATGAATGTCATTGCACTATTTTCCTGACTCTTTTTGTGTGTCTTTAAAATATCCATAATAAAGACTGTTTTATTTTATTAGAAATGACCAAGTGCTGTGCTGTGGTCGACTGTGGTGGACAGAGTCGCTGGAGAAGCCCATCGGAGTACAAGCGTTTATTGAGCATCTGATGACATGTACTATGCACGAGGTGATGGAAGAAGGAACACCAACCAGTCTTGCTTTCGGGGAGAATGCAGCCCGGCTGAGGGATGTGTGGGACATGGCGAAATGAAAGGGTGAACAGAAGGCTGCAGGAAGGTGTCTAGAAGAGATCTCCCAGCGTGTGTGCTTCAGGAAAATGGTAGGGACGAGGGTAGACAGAGACAGGCGGGGCGAAGAGCATGCGCAAACGCTCAGCATCATTAAAAACAAAACAAAACACCCTTGCCTGTCCGAGGGTCCCAGAGGAGACCAGGGCTCTCTGCCAAAAAGAACACGGAACAAAGTGTGGGAGGGGGGGTGACGAAAAAAGGGTGAACCTGTGGGCAGACCAGACCTACAGGGATATCAAAATCCTGTTAAAGATTTGGAAGTTTAAGCAGGGTAGTGGTAGCCCAGCAGCCCTCCCAGTTCGAGGCCACTCTGGTCTAAAGTGAATTCTCGGACAGCCAGAGCTACCCAGAGAAACTGTGCTTTAAAACAAAACCAAACAAACAAAGATTTGGAGGTGTAAATTTAAGGGGGATGCAGGGAAATGGCCCAGGATGCCTTGGAGGTCAGGAAAACTGCAAGAGGCAAAGTCAGTTGGGCTAGGCATGCGTGGTAAGGGTAACAGAGTGGACTGTAATCCGGCAGGAGAAAGTCCGGGGTATTGAGGAAGTAGCCAGCGCCTGCGTGGGAGGAACCCTGGCGCTCGGAGGGTGGGGAGGGCAATAAGGCCAAGTAGGAAGATCAGAGACAAACGCCAGCTACCATATTCTAGGAGCCTGGACTTTACTCCACAGACAGTGGGGAGCCACTGAAGATATTCTGATCAACGAAGAGATATGATCAGAGCTGCACAGCATAGTTCCGCGCGGAACACAGACAAAGATATCTACGCGAGAGGCAGCGAGGGTCCTCTAACACGCCACCATCTATCAGGCGCTTACAATGCAACACTAAGCGTTTGGAGGAAACTGCCCCTTCAGACCTTGCAACGGACTAAGACGGTGACAGTGACGATACAGTGAATCCAGCCCTTAAAGAAGGGGGTCCCATGTGCACCCACATGCATACAGAAAGGGTCAGAAAAGGTTTCCAAGTGATACAAGGCCTAATGCGCTCTTCCTCCCCCCCCCTTCCTCTTTCCTTTCTTTCTTCCTGGCTGCCTGTTTTCCTGCGCTACCAGGGATTGAACCTCACACATCCTACAAAGCAGGCAAGCCATAGGCCACTGAGCTGCTCTCTGGCCTCTCTCCGGGCAGCTGGGGATTCCGAGAAGGAAGGCCTGAGGGATCCGGAGAAATGCCGCACGAGGGGCTTGCTCATCAGGCTCTGTTTTGTCACTACGGCAAGGGACCCTCCTGGTTGCTGAGTGAACAACCCCGAGGCCTTTACCTGAGGGTGGGCTGTCTTTCTTCCAGTTCCTACCTCAATAAAATACGTTCTCTTTGTCTCCTTCACTGTCCTAGCTGATTTTAGACCTAGTAAAGAATTCAATATCTTTGGTTGTGTCTATTAAAATAAACTATTTGAAGGCTTGGTGTGGTGGCACAAACCTGTAACCCTATCACTTGAGAGGATGAGGCAGGGGTATCATAAACTTGAGGCCAGCTTGGATCAAATAGGAGTTCTAGACCAGGCTGGACAAGATTGTCTAAAAACATTAGATAGATGTTAGATGATAGATAGATAGATAGATAGATAGATAGATAGAGACAGTAACCAGTTAATCAATTTTAAGAGGATGAGCCTAGTCAGGTCTACATCTTTCTGGTATCAAAGAGAGTGAGTGTTAGGTCCAGTCAGGCAGGCACAGTATTCCTATGGAGGCAAATGACAGCCTGCATTGTGGTCGGATGCAGGTAGATAAGGGGGTTACAGTCAAGGGACTCTAAGGAATTAGAATTATCAGAAGAGGGATCCCAGGTTAGGTTTCCGGGTTTGCATAATAGGTAAATTTACCGGGGCACAAAATATAGAGGCGTTCATGGTTGTAGATTCTCAGAATACAGAAGACAAGCCTTGGTAGGTCCTGATAGCCTAGAGAGTCTGGACTTTAGTCCACAGACAGTAGGGAGCCACTGAAGATTTTTCTGATCCCTGGAGAGACGTGATCCTAGCTATCCCTCAGGAAGGATAGAAGGCTTGGTAGGGAAGAAGCCACGGAAATCTTTATGTAAGCGTCAGTGTGGACCTGACTTGAATGCTCAACAATTAACTCAAAGCATATTATATGCTTGAGTGGGAGGAGAGCCACCAGATAGAAATGTTCTAGAGACACCTGTATATATATACACATCTGTAGGCAAAACAGGGCCTTGAGCCAGACAGGTGCCACTGGGAATCCATAGGGGATGGTCATGGTCAAGGTTACCCCGAGAGCGTGTGGCGGACAACAGGCGAAGCTGGCTAAACCTCAGCATTCGGGGGATGGGCTGAAGAAATGGAACACAGAACCAAGCCTTAAAAGGGGGCTGGGAACCACAGAGTGATGGGGTGAGGGACACTAGACGGGACATTCATAGGAAGTAAGGAGTTAGGCCCTGAGGAGTTGAACTTGTGCAGGGGCGTGTTACAGGGATATGACCACCTATGCAGATTTTCAGTAATTTTTCCCCCTTTAGCTTGGAATACTAAGAAAGGAAAGGAAGGAAAAAAAAAAACTTTCACATCAATCCTGATGCCACTGGGTGACCTGGCCCAACCCTTTGCCATTGTCCAAGTGCGTCAGGGGAAGCCACCTGGGCAGGAAGGAGCCAGGTGGAGCAGAAAGCAGCCAGTCTTACAGTCAATAACTGGTGATAAGACCAGATGTGTGGCAATATCAAATAATTAAGAATTGGCGTCATCCCCAGGCAACCTGGTCAACTGTCTTCGGTGTGGAGACAAGGAAGGAGCGGAGGAGTGGTCCAGACACCGGGAGGCCAAGGGGGAGGAGCCGGAGTTTATGGAGTGGGCGGGGCACTGTGCTAGACTCTTGGTGCGCTTCCAACTCTTCCTCTAAAAGGGAAGAGAGCTGAGGCTCAGGGGCGTCAAATGATATTGCCCAAGATTACAGTAACTGAATGACTTAGGATCTGACTGGGGAAGGTCATGGCTGCTGCCTGAGGGAGCCGGTGGCTACCACTTAAATCTGCCCATGCTAGTGACCTGAAGGTCCGCTTCTGACCTTCAGGTGGACACTGTCACAAAGCTTCTCACGGAAGCAGGAGCTGGACGTGCACGGTGGCTCACTGTTCAATCGGTGGCCCAGGGAGGCATTCCTCAGAAGTGGTTATCGTGGGTGGGTGCGGGCGTCTAAGCCAGACTTCCGGTTTTATTCACACCTGCCATCTCACTCTCTCCTGGGGTTTTTGCCAGTCTTTTTTTTTTTTTTTTTTTTTTTTTTTTTTTTTTTTGCCACTCCCAGCCTGGGGTGAGGTGACCTGGCAGCTTTCAATGAGGAGCCTGTCAGACCTACTGGCCCAAGACTTGACAGGCTGCCAGGAACTCTGGAGATGAATCCTTTCCGGCCAGCTTCTGAGACCCTAAAGGAACCCTGTCTGAGCCTGTGTGCAGGCCAACATCGGTGACATCTGAAGGATACCAAGGGCTCTCTGTTACACTGTTATACATCATATGCCTTATTTGCATTATTTCCCATAATCTTTAAAACAACCTAGGAGCTAGGTGGGATGATTAAGCTCATTATACACCCAATGAGTTCAGAGTAAAGTATGGACAGCCATATTATACCAGGTGGGCCAGCGTTAGATATCAGAGAGATGTCTGCCAGGTCTCTCTCACGTCCTCTCTGTCTCTGCCCTGGGGCCCTTGGCATAGATTCCCTGACCCCTAAGGAGTTCCCTCTCTGTGTGTGTGTCTGGACTCATTTAGCCCAGTCTAGCTTTGAACTCCATAGCTGAGAATGACCTTGACCTCCTGCCTCTCATATTGAACAAGACACATGTCACCACACTGAGATGTTTACAATGCTAGGGTTTGAACCCAGAACCATGTGCATGCTAGACAAGTACTCTACTAACCATGCTACAGCCTTAGCCCCGCCTCCTCTTTCTAAGCTAAAGAAAAGACTGACCAGAGGTGTAAAATGGTAGCAAAGGCAGCGTGGGCCTTGAGCATGCCTAGAGCCCGTTTAGAACCTTGTACTCCATAAACCTTTGTATACAGAGAGGAATAAAAAGCTCTGTGCCTGTTCCAATGGAGCCAATAAAGAAGCCATAGCTGTGTGTGTGTGTGTGTGTGTGTGTGTGTGCATGAACGAATGCTTACACAACACAGAAATGGCCTGGGTGGCTGGCCGATAGACCTTAGAGACTTGTTCCCTGTGACTAGCATTCCGCATAGCGGCAGTGACCACATTAGTCAATCCAAAGCGAGGACACACATAATACCCAGTGAGATGGCCTTTGTCAGGCATAGCACAGCAACAGTGAGATCTATGCCACTTGCGTGAGACACAGAGGCTGCTCCTTGACCATTGGGGACATGCTCAAGCCAATATTTTGCCAAGCGTTCAGGCCCGGATCTGTAAGCCCAGACTTCAGAGCTACTGCAACTAGTTAAGAATGAACGCCATCACGCTAAATCTTAAATCCGTTCTCCTGGGTGATCTGGTATCCCTGCCGCATGAAACACAAGTAAGAGCCTAAGTCAGTCATGATGATGCAGGCGTACCATCCCCCATACTCAGGAGGTTGAGGCAGGAGCATTGAAGACTTGGCTTTATTGTTCTATGACGGTAGAACAGCGTAGCCTAGTTTAGCCCCTTAAGAGAACAGTAACACTCCTAGTTTCCATGGGACAGGGGTCCAGCCTGAGCCTAATTGGAGTCTCTGTTCAGGGTCTCACTAAGTGCCTGTGGACTGAATTCATCTCTGGAGTCCAGGGCTCTCTTCCAGGCTCATGTGATAGTTGGGAGAATTCAGTTTCTTCCATATAAATCATTAAGTCCCTGATTTCATCCATTCATTCTTCATTCATTTGTTCAGTTGGCTTCCCCCCACCCCCTTCTGAGATAGAGAGTCATACAGCCTAGGCTGGTCTCAAACTCTCTATAACCAAGGATAATGCTGAAAACCACATCTGCTTCTCTGCTCTCTGGCCTCCAACCTCCAGCTCCTAATCCTACGAGACCAGGTGTGCCCCAGCGCTCCTAGCTTCTGTGATGCTTTGGTTTGGTTTGGTTACTGAGAAAGGATCTCGCCCTGAGACTCAGGCTGGCTTCTACTTCACGATCCTCTGGATTCAGCCTCCCTTCTGCAAAATTACCAGTGTGCGCCGCCTTACGTGGCTAGATCCTTGCTTTGCTCGGTGTCAGTAGGGATGACTCTTAGCACCTACTCGTGCCTTGTCCTTGTCCCTGACCTGTGGCCCCACTACATGTCCCCCTCACAGCCTGGTAGCTGACTTCCTCAAGGCCACCAGGAAATTATTTCTGACTTCAGGAAGAGTCCCATCCCCTCACCTGATTAGTGGAGGCCCAGATAATCTCTTTCGCTTAACCCCAAATCACATGGGGCTTTGTGATTAGGGGCCTTCATTACACCAGCACAGCTCCCTGCCGCAATCCAGAGTGAGATGTGCTATCAAACTATACTCAAGGGAAAGAAATTAAACGTGATGTGTACCAGAGACGGGGATCTTGGGGGCCACCTGAGAGTCCTGTCCCCAAGGGACAGGGAGGGAAGGACAGACATCAAGGGAAGTCACATTTCTCTGTGCATCGTAGACTACATTTAAAAAAAAAAGTTTTTGAGGTTTTTTTTTTTCATGGGTAAGAGTATTAGCCTGCATGTATCTCTACGTGCCACAGGCATGCCTGACACCCTGTGCGGCCAGAGGGCATTGGAGCTGGAACTGGAGTTACAGATGATTGTGAGCCATCCTGTGGGCACTGGGAAGCTAGATGGGCCGCCTTGCTAGAGTTGCCAGGGCTCAGTTAACCACTGAGCCATCTCTCCAACACCAAGGAGTGAATTTAAGTTCCCCAGCTTGTCAAAGAAAGGGAGGGAGTCAGGGTTGTGGGGGTCCAGGGTGGGCTGACTGGCCAGGGTTGTCCTTGAGCAAAGGGGATAAAGGGACAGGATGTAGGATACACGATGTGTTTATCAGCAACAGGGCTGCGAGAGGGGCTAGTACCCAGCTGGAAAGCCAGGGGCCGCAGAAAGGGTAGGCCGATCCTGGGCTTTCTCAGTTATTTCTTAGTCTCCGTTCACGGTGACCACACGAGGTAGGCTGAAAGACTGAAGCTGCCCAACAGAAGACGCTTCCACTGTGAAGCTTCCCACACTCCATTGCTCTCTCCCGTCTACAGCCCAGCTCCTGAGAGAACTTCCATCCTCTGAAGTGTCTCTGCAGGTCTGCCGAGCTCAGGCGCTCAGGCGTTAGGCCGGCTCCTCACAGCTCTGCTGGTCTACTGAACCGAGCATCCATGCTCACATCACGCCCTGCCTTACAGAGGGGAGCAGAGCTTTGCCTGCTCAGTCAGTCTGGGAGATGTGTGGAGAAGTCGGAGCACAGCAGATCAGAGAGCACCAGAAGAAAGCAGAGATAGCTGTCAATCTATGTAAACTTAAGGAGCTAGAGGGAAGGGCTGGGTAGTATGTCTGTGAGGGGTCAAGGGTAGCTATAAGGTTTGGGCAAGAATGGAAATGGGGTGCCATAAGTGAGGAGTTTGGGGGGAGCTGGTCAGATCTATCTCTCTTCTCCTACCCCCTTTTTCTCTCCCCTCCCCTCCCTCTCTTCCTCTCACTTTCCCTCCCTGTTTTCCTTCCTCACCTCTGATCTCTCTTTAGATACAGGGTCTAATTCTACATCCCGGGTCAGAATGGCCTGGAAGTCATTATGTAGCTTAATCAGGTCTTTTTTTTTATTGCTAAATTACTAATTAAGAATGGGAGAAGATATCTTGTCTGGCTGATGACTCAATGTATAGGCACTTACCACCCAGCTGGATGATCTGTTTGATTCTCTGATCCCATACGGTGAAAGAACAGAGACAACTCCCACAGGTGCCCTCTAACCTACACACACACACACACACACACACACACACACACATTAAATAATTGTAAGGAAAAAACTTAGAGGAGATTCTTATAAAAAGTTGTTTAAGCTAGATGTGGTGGTGCACACCTGTAATCCCAGCAGTGCGGAGTCAGAGGCAGGAGGATCGTGGATATCAGTTGATGTTATATAGTAAGTCCGCCACCTTGGAAAATCAAATATGACAACCAGATGTCATGGTGACACATTCTCAATCCCAGCACTCAGGAAGCAGGGGCAGTCATAGCTCCGAGTTCTGGGCCATTCTGGTCTACATAGTAAGTTTAAACCAGCCAGAGATGCATAATGAGACCATGCCTAAAAATATAGTATATATTATTATTCATATGTGGATGACTTTGATTCTGAAAGCTGATATTAATCTGTTCTTGGGATCCACAAAAATTTACCCAGAATTTATTATGGCTTTAGTCAAAGATCAGTAAATCTTGTACAATAGTTAAATGTGTTTAAAGGAGGCTCAAAGGCAGAATGAATGCATAATGGCAGACTTTGAGTGTCTATAGACTGGGAGTGTGCTTGGCTTGTACAAAGCCTGGGTTTCAATCCCTAGCAGTCAAGACAGAGCACAACAACAACAAATACACAACCTCCAACTCATCCTGTTTAGCCTGTACTATTTTTCTGATCTCTGGGGTCAGCACATACCTCCCTGGAGGTGGCACCTGGTTGGTATTCACTGATGCACTAACAGACCTCATATATATTTTTTTGGTCAAAAGGTTCTATCCTGCCTCCTCTCAGACGGAGCAAAACTCACACCACTGCTCTAGCTGGACATTTCTGCCCACTACACCTGGGAGCAGGGTCTATGGCTTCCAGACAAGGTCAAAGCCCCAAAGCCCACAGGTCAGCTGAGCTTCCTTTCCCATCCATGTGTTTGGGTCAGCTGAAAGCAAAACAAAACACAGCAAGACTTTGCATTTGCTTATCTGTTTGCAGAATGAGGTTTCAAAGGGGCCAGCCTTCCCCTTCCGAGGCTCAGAAAGAGGTATGTGGGTCCGTGAAAAGAAACTTCAAGGTAAACTTGAGACTGATACGGGGAACTGACTTCCTTCCAAACATCCGAATAGCCTGCGACATCTTCTGCGCAGTCCCACACAGCCCAGCTCCTTGCCACCAGCTCCCGGGGCCAGTCCTTTCACTCGCTGTCCTCAGAGCAGGTCTCTTCACGGCATGCATTTACACCAATGAACACCCACACCCACACGCACACACATACACACTCGGCTCCGTCTGGTGACAGATTGGGGTCTGAGAAACCTGGCAGCCTGCGTGGCTGGTGGCAGAGTGTTGAGTCTGTTCTGTCTCCCTGGAGTCCCTGTGCACACGCAGGTGCACGTCAGCGCCTGCTCTAATTTTATCCCTGGCTGATGGAGGAGACTAACTGAGCAGCAGGGAAGATGCTATTTTGGGTTTCTCTGCAGCTCCGGGTTATATAAAGCCTATTGCCGTGACCTGCATTGCTTTGAGGCTGAGTCTCACTCTTGAGCATGCTGTCATAATATGTCATCAGCTCAGACACACACACACACACACACACACACACACACACACTGCTCTTGGGGAATGAGGAGAGAGGTATGTGCTGAGGAGGAGTGTGTGTGTGTGTGTGTGTGTGTGTGTGTGTTCCTGCCAGCTTGACTATACTATCTGGTGAGGGCGTTGTAAGTGAAGGAGGCTTGTTCTGGAAGGAAATAGAAAGCTCTTTCTGATGGAGAAACGTGAGGGTCCTGCTTTGAGCTTTAGGACAGAGTGTTTTGTGAGCCCTGATGTTGTAGGTCTGCTGTCGGCATGGTGATAAGAATAATTTCTATTTTGGTAACTCTTTCCATTTGAAAGGAACCTAAGAGGCTCGTGAATTATACACAAACGGTTCTGCTTTGGAATGGCAGGTTTTGTCTTTTTTTTTTTTTTTTATCTGACATTAGCAGCTGCTGCCGCATGAACAAGCGTGATGATCTGTTTTAGAGATGGGCCGTGACAGAAAATTGCCTTGTCCACACCAATGGGGATAATCTCACCTGGAAAGGTTTTCCTTATAGGTCAAAGCATCCCTTACACTGATGGAGTATGCCCACCTTCTTAAAGATTCCCGTTCGCTTGATTCAAACCATGCTCCATGGATGAACCAACTGTCTTTGTTTGTTTGTTTGTTTGTTTTTGTTTTGTAGCTATGCACATTTTGATAGATGAACATACAACAGAATCTTACTAGAACACCCTTGAAGGTGCTTGGATTCCCAAACTGTGTGTCATTCACACGGAGCTAGAGTGATAGGGGCTTAAGGGCTTCTCCCCATGTGTCCTGCTCCCCATTCCTAGCAGGGTGAGGAGACGACGGTCTCAGTGAGCCACGTGTTTCCCGTATATACTCTCCATGGGTATGTTCTGAGTGACATGACAGAACCCATAAGGTATTGCCCAGGGGCATGCAGACTTGGCAGCTCCAAATCTTGGCTGTGGGAGCTGCCAGCATGGGAGGCCCAGCGCCAGGGCCCCTGCTGTCGATTTGGTTCCCGTCACTGGCAGCAGCTGTGGCCATGGAGTTCCCATAAGTCGGAACTTGAACTTGATGGCTGCCCTATTTCCCAGCTGCCCTTTGAAAGGAGTTAGTTGATCCTCCTCTCCCACTGGCCAACGTGCTTCTAAGGGATTTTTGGAAAGAAAAACCTGACGCTGTCCACAAAGAAAGCCAGGGGAATCTGGCAATTAGCTACAAAAGGCAGAAAGGAGATGGGCCCCAGAGAGGATTCTAGTGCAGGGAGCCGCTCAGAGAAAGAGGAAAGGGAAGTGAGTTAGAATCAAAGACAGGCCTCGCAGTGGCCGGATGGGGAAATGAAGCCAGGAATGGGGAAGGTGCAGATGAATCACTGTGTGGCTTATTAATAATGGACTTGGGTGGAATTTGGACACGTGTGCCCTCCTTTCCCCCTCTTCCAGGCCGGGAGGTGGCAGCTCGCCTTGGTGGACTGCTTAATGCCTTCACCTACCCCTGCCCATTAATCAGTCAGTATCGGTATCTCTCTGTGTCTGTGCCTGTGTATGCCTTTCTCTGTGTATCTCTTTTTCTGTGTCTTTGTCTGTCTGTCTCTGTGTCTCTGTGTCGTTCTCTCTGTGTCTGTGCCTCTCTGTCTCTCTGTCTCTGTGTCTCTGTGACTATCTCCCCCCACTTTCATTATACAACCCAGACTAGCCTTGAACATAGGACACTCCTGATACTCAGCTTCTCATGACTCCGTTTCCCTCAGGAGCAGGTCTGAGCACACTGACATCAGACATGGAGCTCTCAGGCCTGCAGCCCAAGTCTCTGACTTATTGTTTATTTGTTTGTTTATTTATTTATTTATTTTTCTATTTGAGACACGTCTCACTCTGTATCCTCGGCTAGATACATAGATCCTGGAGCTTGCAATGTAGAACCAAGTTGGCTCCAAACTCACAGAGCTCTGCCTGCCTCTGCCTCCCGAGTGCTGAGATTAAAGCACGCATGCCGTCATACTTGGCTCTGGCTTAATTTTTCCAGTCACCTTCCCAACTCTTCCCCTCGAAAGTCTCCAGGGCGCTCCTTAGCACCTTACGCTGAATGTCCTCGACTCTCTTGTCTTGTGTGTGTGTGTGTGTGTGTGTGTGTGTGTGTGTGTGTGTGTGTGAACTGTTCCATCTGTCTGGAATGCCCTTCCTATTGTTGTTGTTAGTGGTATTTGTGTGTGCGTGCAATGTAGCCAAGGCTACCCTTCACACTCGTCATCCTTTGACTCAGCCTCCCAGATATTAGAATTAAGGTGTGTTATCATGTTTTTGTTTTTGTTTTTCCTGGAAAAATTCCCATTTTTTTTCCCTTCTGATTCTGACTCAAATATGTTGTTTTAACTCTTCCTGCCCTGGGTCAGGAGTTCTCCGCTGGCATGTTTGTTCACCTTTTGCCTGAGTAATCAGCTGCTTTCCAGCCCACCTGGACCATGGGCGTCTAGAGGAGTTCTCACTTAGTCTACCACTCAGGCTGCTCAGCAAGTACCTGTTTGTTGTTGTTGTTGTTGTTTTTTGAGACAGGGTTTCTCTGTGTAGTCCTGGCTGTCCTAGAACTCACTCTGTAGACCAGGCTGGCCTCTTCAGAAATCCACCTGCCTCTGCCTTCCAAGTGCTGGGATTACAGGCATGTGCTACCACTCCTGGGAAATCTGACAAAGAATATAAGATGTCCTGAATTATCTGCCTCCAAAACCTAAGGGGAGGGGCAAAAACAGAGCTGGCCAATTGCTGTGTCACATGGTGCAAGGCTGAGCGGGACGGCCCATGTGACCAGTCTGTCTTTTCTGTGCCCCATCCCAACCAATTCATGGAGTAGAGTATGCAGTGTGCACACAGATCTCACTGTCCCTCCTGGAGAGCGCCAGGCCCCCACCATGCGATACTTCAGTCCCACCACGGATCTACCTAACCTGTCATGACTCTACCATGAGCATCAGAACTTCCAGCCAGTGCGACCTGATGGTGCATGTCTGTGATCCCAGGGATTCAGGAAGCTGAAACAGGACGATTGCAAGTGTAAGGCCTACCTGAGTGGCTTCGCAAGACTGTCCCCAAATAAAAAGCCAAGGGAGGGGGCGCCAGGGATGAAACTCGGCAGCAGAACTCGCCTAGCACGAGTGAGGTTGGGTTTAAGTCCCAGTACGTGGGTAGATGACGTCATAGCTCCATCACTGGGCTGGCTGCCATCTCTGCCCAGGTCACACCCTAATGATGCTGGCCTCAGGGACTGAGGCACAGGAGAAAGTGTGGAGCACCCAATGCTTGACCCAATTACACCAAACCATGGGTCAAGGACTTCATCAATTCTAGGGACATCTGAGATGTATGCATCTAAGAAAGCCAAGATAAGACCAGAGGAAGCCCCCAACTACAAATCGGGTTGGTTAAAGCATTATTTAATTTAGGTTACTTAATTTAACCTCTGATACAACAACCCTGGGAGTGACTGTGATGGCATATCATCAATGTGTATGCGCACATAGACATAAATATTACCCCAAATCCCTTTCTCTCACACTCAGAGATGCCTCATGAAGGTGAAGCCAGAGTGACATTATCCCAGGAGTAAACTGGCTGTGGGAGGGTGGGCATAGAATTGGCATCTGGGGGAAATTTTCAAATTTTTAAACAGTTCCCGTTGAAGCTTAAGAGTCTTGACAGCTGTCCTGCTCTGACAGAGAGGAGAGAAGAGCAGCCGTGTGACTGGGAGCCTGCGGGGAGAAGGACAGAGGAGGGCTGATGATACTCTAGTCAACAGCTGCAGGGGCTGGGATAGCTCACCTTAAAGGAGATGACGCTGGGCCACTTAGGGGAAAGAGAGAAGATCCGAAGACAGACGATGACCACAAGACACAGAAGGGACTCGGGACACAGAGAGGGTGGGTATTAAAGGATTATGTGTTTTAGGCCGTGTTACCATCACCCAGAAAGGCATGCACTTCAACTGCCAAGAAACTAAGAATGAATTGGAACACCACCCAGGGATGAGAGCGAGTTACAACAATAAACCCTGTGCTCGGTCTGTGTGCTATCTCAAGATCAGCAGTTCAGTGGCTTTTCAGGGCACAATGGGCAAAAACCAGTATAGGATCCTGTGTTGTCATTTAGAGACATTCTTTTTCATTTGTGTGTTTATTTTGGTTTGTGGGGGTGTGGGGAGAGAATCTCCAGTAATTGTCTTCGAATTTGCTATGTATCCAACAATGGTCTTCACCTCCTGTTCCTCCTACCTCAGACTCCAGAGTTCTGGGATTGTAAAGGTCTGTGCCCCCACACTGATCTCAATTCTTTTTTTTTTTAAGACAGTGTCTTACTATGTAGCCTCAGCTAGGCTAGAATTTGCTATGTAGACCAGGATAGCTCAAACTCACAGAATCTGCATGCCTCTGTTTCGGAAGTGCTGGGATTAAAGGTGTGATCTGGTCCTTCTTTAAAAGATCAAACAACTGGGCTTTTTACAGTCAGGGCACTGGCTGGCATTCTGCCTGTCCCGCTGAGTGTTTTCTCTATATATATATATATATATGTCACCTCACATAAACTTCACAGCTTCACTACCTACCCCTCTCGTAGGTAAGGATCCCCCCTTTTACTGCTGGGCAAACACACCCCGCACCCACTGCGAAGTTAAATATCATGCCTAAGGCCACAGATTTTGTGAATGGTGAAGCTAGGATTTGAACAAATCCTAGGCAGTCTGGCTCCAGATCCCAAATCAGCAACCCATTACTCTGTGCTGCCCTTGAAGTAGCCAGTAAACATAGAAACAACAACAACAACAACAAGGACAAACACCCTGACTATCGGTGGCATGCAGGGTGTGGGTTCAGCCCCAGTAAGCAGATGAGAGCAGATGTGTGGAAATCCTGCGTATGGACGTCAGCATGGCATGACTGGGGACAGACGCTCACGAATCCAGGTCAGCTATGTCACCTGCAAAGCCTCCCCGCCTCTCCACACAGCACTGGGATGACTCTCTCACTTCTGGAGGCCCTGCCCTTGAACACTCAACACGTGTTCCCTTTATGTGTTCACTCAGTAAGTGCCTTGAGCACTCAGTCTGAGCCAGGCCAGCCTTACTAGGCCCCGGAAATAAAAATGGGCCTGATGCACAGTCCCTCCCCTACATGTCAGGAGGGCTGAGGGGAGGGACTGTCAACCAACGACCAGTGGGCTTGAAGCTTAGCAATACACTGAGGCTGACGTCACCCACTATCTCTTCATCCTCTGAGGGTGCTATTGTTTTCTACCTGTCTTGGGATGGCTTGGTCACTAATCTACAGGGCTGTCATCCCTGCAAGCCACCTGCGTCTGCAAATGTTTTTCAGACAACAGCTTGAGGTTTGTTTTGGTTTGTTTCTTTGTTTTTGCTTTTTCCTCAGTGACTGGGGGTGAAGTAGAGGTAGGAGACTTTGACAGGGTCTCACATAGCCCAGACCAACCTCAAACTTGCTATGTAGCTAAGGCTAGCATTGAACTCTTGGTCTTCCCCGACCCTGGCCTCCTTGAGGCATGCACCACTTTGCCCATTCAAGAGCTTGACTGTCTCATCTAGAAAGTGATGTGAGGTGATGACAAAGGTGGTGGTCAGATGAGAGATAACTGTGAACAGAATGTGTGACACCAGCCCACAGTGGTGCAGTTAACTATGCACAGACGGGCATCTCCAGCTAAATGTCTAACCATCCACGGGAGCCCAGTGACTGGGAAGGAGCCTGGGCTCTGGAGTCCGATGATCTCATTTCTGTTAGAGTTGCCACTTGACCCTTTCTATGCCGTACGTTCTTTCTGTGTGGATCGCAAATAGTCCGTGCAAGCCACAACAAAGCCCAAAGGAGAAACTGCAGGTCCTTAGGATGCTGCTAGAACACAGGAGGTAAGTATAAGTGCCAAGTTTGTGTTTTTGCAGAAGTGGTAATTTTTAAAACAACATTCTTAGTAACCATAGTTACTAATAGCAACCATAGTTTACATAGCAAACCTCTAGAGAGTAGCTTGAAGGGGGAGACAGGGGAAGGCTTTACCTTTTTTTGTGTGTGTGATTTGATCTTTTTTATTACTGCAATTAAAGTAGGAATGAATTTCATAGCTAAAAAAGAAAGGAAAAAGTACATAGAGGTCTTTTTGCTCTCCAGAGGCCTTGGTTGAAATTAAGTGGGTCATCTGGGAGGCACACAAGTGTGTCCTGTCACCTGCTTCCACCATGTTTGCTTCCCGGGGTGACTTCAGGTAAGAGACTTACAAAGCAAGGGTCAGCCTAGTTTCTTCTCTAAGAAGCCCCTCATAGAACTGAATAGTCCAGGACAGGCTGCATCAAGGGGATCCAGGGCCTGTCCTTTTCTCTCAGCAAGTCTCCCTTGCAAGCTGGAGTAACTCAGCCTCCTCCTGTTAGGTGACCGATAGCTGCTCTAAGGTTCCATGCTCCAGGTTCTATGCTAGGGTAAGAAGAGCACCACCTCCATTCTCCATACAAGGTATCGATAGGTCACCCCAGGGTCATGTCCCCATATCTAAACCAATCACTATGGTTGGAAAATTGAGCAAGGATTGGATAGGTCATACCTTTGTTGTATGTCTACTGGGGAGGTGGCCCATCGTCACCTTGATATAATGCAGAGACCAAGAGGAAAATGGGTGATTGCCTGAAAAAGAACTGGAGTCCAGTTGCAGAAGAAGCAGGAATGAGTATTGGGTAGCGAAGCAAGAGGTCTAATACAGCCAAACATGGTGGTGAATACCTATAATCCCAGCACCCAAGATTACGGAGAGTTCAAGGTCAAGCCGGGCTATATAGCAAGACTGTTAGATCAACATGATCAAATGACTCTCCAGAGAGATGGCTTGGTGGTTAAGAGCATTTGTCATTCTTGCAGAAGACCCAGGCTCAATTTCCACCACCCACATCACATGGAGACTCACAATGATCTGTAACTTTACTTCCAGGAGGTTCAAAACCTTCTTCTGAAAACTGTAGACCAAGCACATATGTGAGATGTATGCGTGCATATGCATGTGAGTGTGAGTCTAGCATGTAGACTAAACACTCATACACACAAAATAAAAGAATCTAAACCACTTAAGAACCACTTAGGAAAGGATAAGCCAAATCGAAGGATGGAGTTTACAGACCGGGGTGTCAAAGGCTTCCACCTCTGTTCTGGGAAATGGCAGCTTTGTGTCTGTCTTTCACTTACACATGATAAAAGCCTGAAGCTGCAAACACCCCTTGGCTTCAAGCAGATAGCACAAGAAATAGAGTAGATTCCTGCATTAGCCCCGCCCCGCCCACACAAGGCTGCAAGGCAGCTGCTTTCCCTCCACAGCCCGTGCGGGAATCCAGACTCCAAGTCTTTGCATGCATGCCGAGTGATTTTAAAACACACTATATGAGCCAAAACAAATACACGTATCAATGGGTCAGAATCTGCCCTGTCCCCCCCAGTAGGTGACATCTGAAAGAACCGCGTTGACACAGAGCAAACGAAAAGCCCTTCTCTTTTTATAGAGTATCAAATCTGTGCTCCCGTCACCAATCGCCCAGTGATAGCCCTCATGCCCAGAGTTCAGCCCTTTCATCTCCACTATCTAATGCAAATCTGAAAAACACCAAGTGGGCCATGAAAGGCAAGGAACATTACGGTGAGAACTGCACTTTCATTTCCTGGCGGGGGTGTGGCCACATTCACAACTTCGGTGAGACTCTAACCGTTGGAAGGTTTTTACATTCAATTTCCTGTTTCCTTTTCTTAATAAAGAAAGGAAAGGTGTGTGTGTGTGTGTGTGTGTGTGTGTGTGTGTGGGTGGGTGTGGGTGTGGGTGTGGGTGTGCTGGCTGCAGCAACTGTTCTTAGGGTTCCAAAGGGAGACACCATGGGGGTTCCAAGTTGGCCACAAGCAAATACAAAACAAAACCTAGAACCCAGCAGATAGCAGTATGAGGAGGAAGGACGGGGGTGGAGGGCGGGGGCGTGGGACGGTCCGCCGACGTTTTCATCTGCTCCGCAGCAATTTTTCCACCCTGCTCTGCCCATTAGACTCGTGGCCACCTCCTCTCTGTTTCTGAGATGCTGGAACCCTCTCCCACGAAGGTTTAGAATGTACTGATGGGCCTGCGGTAGCTGCAGTAGCTATCCCGTTTCAGGGACTGTCCAGAGTTCTAACACAACGCCTCTAAGAAGCACTTCTGCTCTATGCATGAGGGAACAGAGGCACGGAGGTGCTGCGATAATTTGCTCCACTGTCCTACTGAGCTTTAACTGTCAGCTTGACGCAGCCTAGAGTCATCAGACAGAAGAACCTCAATCGAGGCTAAATCAGATCGGCTTCTGGGGCTGTCGGGGAGGGAGGATTGGGGGAGGGAGGCTCTCTTGATTGTTGATTGATTTCCAGAGGGTCCAGCTCACTGTGAGCAACACCACTTCCTGTTCCTATGTGTGTTCCCGGGCTGTAAAATGGAGCTAGTTGGGTACGATTCAACGGGCAAGCCACATTTCTCTTTGCATCTTGCCTCCAGGTTCCTGACTGGAGTTGCCTCAGTGATGGCCTGGAAGGGTTCAGGGAAGGAAACCTTTTCCTCAACAAGATGCTAGCTGTCAGCTTTGCTGTCATAGCAATGAAAGAGACGAGAGCACCGACCTCTCAAGTGACTGAGGTGACGGCTCCTTCTTCCACTCACTGAATTCTCACACATCGCCTGTTTGTTGGGAAGGCATTACCAAAGGAGTTCCAAGACGGGGGACCCATGCTAACACTGAGTCCTTCTTGCTGAAAGAAGCCTGCGTAGAGTCCATATTTAGCATATATCTCTAGAGATTCACTTCATTAACTTAAGTTCTTTCTATACGTTTATGTACATCTGTTATGTGCATGTATATGCATCTGACTACTTATATGAGCACAGCAAAGATGGAGTGACCTTAGAGGCTGAAGACGGGCGTAAGAGCCACTGGAGCTGGAATTACAGCTGGTCGTAAGCCCTATATGAGTTCTGGGAACTGAACTTGAGTTCTCAGCAAGAGCAGCAAACCCTAACCCTGTCTTTAACTCTAACCCTAACCCTACCCTACTCTAGCCCTCACCCTAACCCTAACCCTAACTCTAACGCTACCCTTAATCCTAGCCCTGACCCTAAAGCAAGTGCTCTTGACTGCTGAGCCATCTCTCCTGCCCCAATCCGACTTTTAATTAGCACCTACTGTGTGCATGATTCTAGGCAGAGGCTAGCAGGACACAAAGAGAAAAGCAGAGCTGCCTTGACTCCTAGGGCTTGTTGCTTACTTAGAAGGCAGTCTATGTAGCACAAGATGCTGCCCGGTGAGGACCAAGGTCAGTGGTCCAGACAAAAGTCAGAGTGGTTTTGCCAGGCATGGTGCCATGAGCTTCAGAACTCTGGAGATGGAGCAAGAGAGTCAGGAACTTAAGGCCATTGTTAGTTACACAGCAAGTCTGAGATCAGCTTTGGGGGGGGGGGGTTGAGACCTTACCTCAAAAAAAAAATTTTTTTTTTTTTTCCAGAAAAGTGATGAACTGACTATTCTAGGTTGGAGCAGCAAAACAGTGAAATTGTGTGTGTGTGTGTGTGTGTGTGTGTGTGTGTGTACTCTTGTGCCCACACCCAAATGTGTGATAGGGATGGAAAGAGAGCAAATAATATTGGAGGTAGGTATCTAGCAGAAAGAGCACAAATTGTAGCTCAAAGAGGGTGTAGAAAGAAGAAAGTGTAGGGTATATATGGTACAGCATAATTTGACAAAGGAGCCCTTGGTTGTCACATGAGAAGCCAGGCTCTGCCCCTCCCTACCCATGTGACCCTAGATCACGTATTTCACTTGTACTAAGCTTTGGTTTCTCAACCTGGGAAGGGGGCAGAATCAACAAAATGATATAGAGCTGTGCCCGTCCTCCCTGGTCTGTTTGTGGGGGTATCCCTGCAACTAGCTGTTCCACTAGAACAGCGGAGAGATGTATGTGACCACAGTGAAACCATAACGTAAGAGCCCGGAGGACTGGAAACAGTAGCCGTGAACTAAAAGCAACATGTGTCAGCCCCAGAATCGGGTAACACAAGCAAACCACAAATATGCCGCTCAGGTGTTTGAAGTCCTCCGACGGGGCGGGACCCCGCGATACACGACTTCATGCAATGGAGTCAAAAGGTGGTTTTCTTTTTTTTCTTCATTTTCTCATCTGACTTCACAGGAAATCTCCTCCTCTGTTCAGATTTGAGATAAAACAGCCTTTCACCTTGACCCTCCTCTGTGGTAGGAACTCACCCCGTGATGTCGATCACTTTCTATCCCAGGCTGGATCAACAACTTATATTTAGTACGCATGTGGGTTTCAACTGCCCTTAGATTACAAGTGAGGGCAGTTAAATCTACGAAGATGTGCTCAACCTTCAGACTGAGATGACAGTCTAAGAAAAGGAGGTGAGGATGGCGAGCGCACCCAGCCAAGGCATGTGGGTTTTTAAAAGGTTGTTTATTTTGTGCCTGTAATCCCCTGCCGTGCTGTTGCGCCATAATTATTTTAGGTTTCATGACTTTCAGCCTAACCTCTGTGCCCAACAGAGAGAATCTATCCCAAGGTGTTGACATGATTTCGCAGCGGCTGTCACAAACAAACAGCTTTGGCTGCCTCCCCGAATTGACACATTAAAATGATCAGGAACACTGCCCTGGAGGAATTTCTCAAGACCCCCTCACCTAGTCGAATGAGTCCACTGTCCAGTTCTAAGAGTGCTTGTTGCTAGGTCTCTGCGTAAAGCACTAGCTGAAGAGATGAAGCCAGGACGTGGTACACTGGCTGGGAACACTAGTCCACTAGGTGATAGCTCGTCTTAGCATAATCAAGAAAGAACCAAAGATGTGACACCCACCACCACAGCACTGGGGTGCCCCACCTCTATACCTGTTCATCCCCAAAAGAAGGCACTGTGGTGTAATGGTTAGTACTGCTAACTTGACAGAATCCAGGACCACTCTGAAGCAGGAATCTGTAGGAGATTATCTCCCACAGATAATGTAGGAAGACTCATTTAATTGTGGGTGAGGTCATTCCTTATGCTTGGGGTCCCGGACTGAACAAAGAGAGAGAGAGAGAGAGAGAGAGAGAGACAGAGAGAGAGACAGAGAGAGAGACAGAGAGAGAGACACACACAGAGAGAAAACCAGTTGAACACCTGCATTCATTATTCACTGTTTCTTGATTATAGATGAAATGTCAGATTCCCTGTAACTGGACAGCTATGAGCTTCTATGTGGATGCTGGGAATTGAACCCAGGTCCCCTGGAAGTGCTCTTAACCGCTGAGCCATCTCTTCAGTTCTGATTGCAGATGAAATGTAATTCATCAGCTAAGCTCCCGCCTTCCTAACTTCCCCTACCATGAAGAACTACAGCCTTGAATTATGAGTCAAAACAAATCATTCCTTCCTTAAGCTGCTTTGGTAAGAGTTGATTTTTTTTAAATCATAGTAATAAGAGGTTAAGATATATAGATCTTCTAATCTTATAAATGAGATAGCTAGGCCCAAAGTAATGAAAATTTGGAAAATTAACTGTTTATAAATAATGTATTCATTGTCCTCTTCCTCTTTAAAGAGCCTAAGGAATAATCTTACCCACAATTAAACTGAGTCTTCCTACACTAATTAACACAATCAAGATAATCTCCCACAGATTCCTGTTTCAGAGTGGTTCTAGATTTTGTCAACCTGACAGCACTAACCATTATACCCTAGTGCCTTCTTTTTAGTGTTAATGAATAAAGAGGTGGGTACACCACAGAGATCAGGCACCAGTACTGTAGTGGTAGGTTGTTACATCTCTGGTTCTTTGAGCTAGGATTTGAACCCAGGGAGTGAGGAACAGGGCAGAGGAGAAGTCTAGGATAAGAAATAGAAAGGAGGCTGGGTGGTGGTGACCCATGCAGGCCTTTAATCCCAGCACTTGGGAGGCAGAGGCAGGCAGATTTCTGAGTTCGAGGCCAGCCTGGTCTACAGAGTGAGTTCCAGGACAGCCAGGGCTACACAGAGAAACCCTGTCTCGAAAAACCAAAGAAAGAAAGAAAGAAAGAAAGAAAGAAAGAAAGAAAGAAAGAAAGAAAGAAAGAAAAGAAAGAAAGGAAGGAAGGAAGGAAGGAAGGAAGAAAGAAAGAAAGAAAGAAAGAAAGAAAGAAAGAAAGGAGAATGAGGCAGGAGGATTTCAGTGAGCTAAAAGCCACCCTGGTCCACACAAGAAGTTCTAGTATAGCTATATATATATAGCTATATAGTAAGTCTTGGTCATGATAGGGGACAGGGAAGGAATGGGTGATTAAGTAGGAAGGTAAGGTCATAGTCTTTAGTCTCAAAAGGTGCTTGCCCAGCTATTGAAGCCCAGATGGACAAGATGTCCAGACAAACGCCCAGAGATAAGATCGCCTGCTTAATATACCAGCTCTCTGTCTCCAACCTTTGTTCATTCTGTTGGGTCAGTCAAGCTCCAAGTCATTCTGAGACTTATAGCAGACCGTGGCTTACTGGAGCCACCTCTAACCCATG
This sequence comes from Apodemus agrarius, assembly GCA_964023405.1. Classification (NCBI taxonomy): domain Eukaryota; kingdom Metazoa; phylum Chordata; class Mammalia; order Rodentia; family Muridae; genus Apodemus; species Apodemus agrarius. The sequence goes on along the minus strand of OZ030011.1, from coordinate 37,811,610 downwards.
AACTTCTAAAGTGGCCACTCAGAGCCTGGGTGTCTGTCAGATGGCATTCTGTGGTCATGGGTCCCAAGGAGCCAAGTCAACTGAACTTTGAGGCCGTGGATCCTCATGGCGGTATAGAAATGTCGGCAGACTCTCCCTCGGTCCCACATCGTCTTCCTCGACTCTGAGGGAAGTTGAGTATACTCCAGGAAGTCAAAGTGAGTTTGGACTTCGCCCTTGCTTGTATTGACTTGGGAAGGTTATATCCTCAGTCTCTACTTCTTCCCCAGTCAAGTGGGATTATAAGCAAACATATCTCATAGATTACTTAAGAATTAATCTACATCAGCCACCTTCAGGACTCCATGGGCTTGGTTAATGTAGGTGATGTAATTACCTACCATGGTCTCTCACTGAGAAGATTCTAACTGTCTCAAGCCCACACTATATATTATCATATCCGGGTAGGGAGTGACCTCAGGAACAAAGCCTGTAGCCCTGCCAGACACTCTTGGAAAGGAAGTGGTTTCATCACCCAGGTGTCTGAGTCGGGGCTACTTTCTTCAGGGAAGGGCTCTCTGCAGTCTTGCCAGCTCAACATGCTGGGTTCCACCAGGCACCCCCACCCTGGCTCTGCCAGTCCCTAGCGTGTCAAGAAGCCCCTGGGAATTACACACCTACCTCTTGGGCAAAATGCTCATTCATGACAAGCCTGAGTGTCATTGCGTGGGCTTTGCTCCTGTCTGTGACACAGGTGAGAAGCTCATTTGAGCTGATGCCCTTCCGAAGGTCCTTTTGCTCATCTGGTGACCAGGACTGTCACCTTCAGTCAGGAAATCTGCGCACTTCAGAAAGGCCACTCCAGGGCTCACAGCAAGAAGGTTCTTTCCAAAATTGACGTATGAGACTGAGAAATGGCTCGTGGGTATGATGGCGTGGGAAATAATGTCTGGATCAGTGTAGCTACCCTAGTACAACATGGCACTGCAGGAGCACTATGGGTAAGCCATGGATCCTGGACCAGACGCCCTCTGTCCAAGACTGCTGTGGTCGCATAGAGGCGTGTGATATTAGGCAGTTTTCTTGATTTCTCTGTCCATTTCTCCTCTATATAATGTGATGATATAACAGTATTCACCTACTCATCTCTACGTTATTTTGGGGTATCAGTGAATTTTTTAAAAAAAATGTCTAGAATCCTGCCTGGTTGGTTGGGGATAGTGGTCCATGTCTGGAAGATAGATACACTTGGGAGACAGAGCAAGACTTCAACATTTTTGGCTACACAGTGAGTTTGGGGCCAGCCTGAGCAAGAAACCTTGTCTTTAAAATCCAATACTCAGGCCGGGTGGTGGTGGCACACACCTTTAATCCCAGCACTTGGGAGGCAGAGGCAGGCAGATTTCTGAGTTCGAGGCCAGCCTGGTCTACAGAGTGAGTTCCAGGACAGCTGAAGCTACACAGAGAAACCCTGTCTCGAAAAACCAAAAAAAAAAAAAAAAAAAAAAAAAAGCCAATACTCAGACACATAGCAACAGCAGCAAACAAAGGATCAGTTTGTATTACCTGGAATATGGTAATACACCGACTACCTGTTGTTTCCCCACAGGCCTAAGAGCTCCACTCTAGACAGAGCCACTCATAAAGAAGAAGGGAAATCCTCAGTTTAATTGACCTCAAAGATTGTTCTCTTTGAATGTTGTTACCTGGTCTAAAAGGAATATATGCTGAACCCACACTTCTTGGGGGACAGCCATTCCCCCAATCAGAGCACAAACGTCAGATGTTAGATTTTTGTTTTATTTGACTTGACTTTAATTAATTTTTTATTTTATTTTATTGTTTTTACTTTAATTAATTAATGTTTCTATTTTGGTTTTTGAGTTATTGTCTCATGTAGCTCAGGCTGATCTTGAACTTGTGGTAATCCTCCTGCCTCAGCCTCCTTCCTTCCCACTGTTTGATTACAAATGTGTCACTATGTGGAGTTTTTGTTGTTGTTGTTGTTGTTTGCTTTTTGGCTTTGGGGTTTTTTGTCTGTTTTTGTTTGTTTTGTTGTTGTTGTTTTAGAAGCAAGGCCTAAGTTGCCTCTGGGTAATAATATAGGATAATCTAGCCCAGACGAATTTGACCACCCATCCCCTAATCCTGCATCTCATAGTGTCGTGGATCTGGTAGGTCTGCCCTTTGGCCTGAATCTGAGTGATGTTAGTAATACAGGAATAGGTGAAATGCCAGCCACGCCTAGCTAACCCAGCAAAAGGAAATACTTCCCACACCTTGCTTTTGCACACGAGGGCCCCCAGGAAAGGCATCCCCAGCACCAGTGCCTGGACCTGCTTTAATGCCTGGGTGTGGCTGCAGGAACCACCCAGTACAAACTGGAGTGAACCTGCTGCCCCCCTCCTCCCTTCCCCACCCCGCTACCAAGTCAAACAGAACACTGGGAACACAAATAGAATCATCACAGTAAACCGGTTGTTGGAGCCAGACACCGGACAACCCACTCCCTGGCACCGCCACCCCCATCGCAGGTCCAGACACGAGAAGGGCTCTGAGGGCTGAAGAAGGTGTGGCCCTCGGGCATTCCTGCCCAGCGAGAAACCCCACAGCTTGTCTGTACTCATTACCACCCACAAGCCTTGCTCAAGGAGCTGCTTGCCAAGGCGGGGAGGGAAAAGGGTCTCCTCTTTCTCCAAGTCCTGGATTACTAGGAAATGCCCTTCCTACCAGACCCACGTGACAAATACAGCTTGTCAAGGAGAGAGCTCTTGGGAGGCATCTGTGCTGGACGTGCTTCTCTGCTGGGTCAGGCTTGGGGAGAAGAAGGCGGGGCCAGTCCTAAATGACAGCTTCAAATAAATGAGAAAAGAGTACTGGGAGTAGCGCTGAGCTCGGGTGTGCCCTCCCTAGCCCCAGAGCAGGTCAGACTCCTCCAACCGCCCGAGCCTTTCTGCTGTGTGCTCTGGGGCATGTCTCTCTTTGCTTTCTCGGATCCTGAGCCAAGGAGGAAATGGAGGTTAGTCCCAAGAGGCCAGGATGGCTCCTCCTCCTTACTTCCTGATGTCAGCACCTTTTCCAGATAGTCTACAAATCTCACAAACAATCTTCAAACGCTCACCACCACCCCCACACCCACCCCCCACCCCCGTTTCATTTTCGTAAGTTTGGGGCAAGGGATGAGAACTTCCGGGTGGAGAGGAACACTTACAGAGTGATCCGTGATCCGGGAGGAAGCACCCTCCACAGCATGGTGACGTTGGGCTGGGGGAGCGGGGAGGTGGGCAAAAGGTCTGAAAATGAGCACCTGGCCTGGGAGCCTGATTCTTTGCAAATACTGCATCCTTGGCATGTTGTTTAACTACCTGAACCTCAACCTCAGTTTCTTCCGCTGTCAGAGTGGACAACAAAGGGTCTTCTCCTCAGGGGCGTTAGAGGGATACAATGTAACAATGGGAGAATACACTGTCTTATCACATGAGAAATACTAGCTATATCTTCTCTCCTGACTCTTTGTTGGCACCTTGCTAAGTCCTTGATTGACGGGAAGAATTAGAGAAGAGCTTTTGAGAGACAATCATTCAGGAAACTGTTATTCTAACCTAGCCACGATTTTCTCGGGATAATAATAAAGACTGTAAGATGGGGTTTTTTTTTGTTTTTGTTGTTGTTGTTGTGTTTTTTTTTTTTTTTTTTTTTTTTTTGGTCACCTACAGGGGAATCTCATCTGCTCTTTCTCGCATGGAACAAAAGGCAAATCCTTCATTTCCAAGCCCAGAAGTGACTCAGTCTAATCTACCTACAAGCCAGGCCTTTCCACAGACCTGAGCTTGCGGTTCTATCTTGCCTCTCTGCCTTATGTTCTAGGTGGAACAATGAAGTCAAGGTGCCAAATGATACCCAGGGAGGTCTAGCCTCGTCACTGGTTGGATAAAGTAGAAATGGCCATCGCATCCCTGAGTATGACAGAAAGGGTAGTTGCTGCCTCGCTGAGACTCCTGTAAGAAACCGCCCTCGCCTGGCTCTTAATATTATCTGGCTGTTTAAGTACAAGAGTAGGTTTGTTCCACTTACTATAGTTTCTCCTCTATTTGGAACCGGAAAAGAATTCCAAAATGCTGCCTTGGCGAATTAAAGCAGAGACCCTCCCCCCCCCCCCCGACACACACCACCACCACCGTGGGGATGGGTAGATAGGACAAGAGTTTGGAGAGTGCTGGTTGGTGAGTAGAGACCGACAGAGAGGCAATGGAGCAGGGAGGGACGGGAAGGAGAGCTGTTTGGAGGAGAGTGTCAAGGAAATGAGGAATAGCTGGGTCGGAGGATGGAGTAAGAGGATGGATGGGAGGCAGCACCGTCCACTGCGTGGGGAGGATGGGGGATGGGCTCCCTTTGTGAATAGGTGCTTAAATGTCTATTGGACACTCAGTGAAGGGCCTTGCGGGGGGGGGGGGAACCAGGAAACCCTGAGGTGCTGATTGGTCAAAGATGGGATATGTGTTGGAGGAGGAACGGAAGAATTCCAGGCTATTTCCGAACGCCACCTATTTTCACGAACTCCTTCTTTACCTCTAAAGCACACTCTCCTATTCTCATCTGCTTACGTTTTGGGTGTTGTTTTGATTTTGAGTCTTGGTGTATTGCCAGGGCTCCTTGGACTGGGAATGTGCCTGCTCCATTCACACACTGGGATTACGGGAGTGCACCCCATGCCCTATAATGATTGTTTTGATTTCCAATGAGTAATCCCCGTTTTGACTCCCCAGCCCCATAAGGCACACTTTAAATCTAGATTGTGATTATGTAGAGTCCTGAGCGCTTCAACCGAGTCTTATCACCCAGAACTTGCATTCTGTTGAGGGGTTGCGTTAAGGTGGTCGGCTCAGCCCTTCCGCTCTGTTTCTTTCGTTTCTTTACTGCTTCAAACTTTCTGCAACTGCTTCCAGTGTGGGCCAAGGGGGAAAAAGAGAGCAGAGCACGAAAGTTCCTCGTGTTTGCCTGGCTTGTCTCGTTAAGACAAAATTCAGCTTCAGTTGTTGACCTAAAGTTTTCAGGACTTTCTCAACTTTGCAAGTCACAGTTCTCAGGGACTTCTGTGTGTTCTCTCCCTTCAAGTGGGGCCACTCAGCATCCCTTCTCCCAGGCCTTCAACCAGACTTCCACGGAATGAATGCCTCGAGTTCTGCTATAGAAAAGGCAACATTCAAACTTTTCCTCTCCTGATTTCCCTCGACTCTGAGGGTTGATTCCAACAGTGGGAGTTCTCTAAGCTGGGTTTGATTTTAGCCTCCTGGGCAAGGTAGTTTGGTTAGTGGCTGTTCTGTGGTCTACTGTCTGAGGAGAAGTGGTTAGGGAGGTCACCCAGACAGTTATGGCCCACTGAGGGTGGAGGGAGTGGTCTGGGTTTGGCCTCAGTCTGGAGTCCCAGGCTCCCAGACAGATCTTGGCTCAGGACCTGAGGCTGAGGCATGCTGGGACAGCCTAGGGGGTGTCCTGGCTTTCCCAGGGCTGGGGAACCCTCGCTGGCCCGGGGGCGGTAGACACTGTTCCAGAATCTGTTCTGGCTCCACTGCCGCCTCAGCACTTTCTAATTACAGCTCCAAACAACAACAGCAGCCTCGGCAGTCATGACAACAGGCCCCGCCCACCAGGCCTCCCGCCCAGTTGGCAACACGTGATGGCGACGCTCCTCCGCCCCTGGCGCAGAGGGAGGGCGGGGAGACGAGGAGGAGGGAGGGATGACGTTTGCTCTGTCGTCTCCATGGTTAAAACGCATAGACGTCAACGCCGCCAGTGTTTAGTGTATAATGTTCTTCGGTCTCTATGGGAACGTCAGGCTGCCCAACACAGGACCCCGGCAACAGGCTTCTGATTGGCCGGAGGCTAACAGGGGCGGAGCTTTGGCTCCCGCCTGCTCTGCTGCCCGTGTTGCTGTTTTGGTTGTTGTCTCCCAGCTGTTTATTTCTGTAACAGATCTTGGAGGCTGCGGTCTGGATCCGTCGCCAAGGATGAAATCCAGGAGAAAACGTGCTCAACGTGCAACTTAGCTACTGATTACAGCCCCACGGATGACATAGCTCCGCGGTCATACCAAGTCTCCTGTGGGAGTCTTGCTGCCCATGCCCAGCGTCTGCTACAGCTCAGTATTTTAGTGTCAGAACGTCGGCTCCCAGCCCGCATCTCCGCTCAGCAATGCCATTATCTTCTTAGCCGAGTCCTAGAAATGGGTTGGCTTCCGAGTTAATGCTTTTCATGCTCTCAAGAGCAGTCGGAGCCTTTCATACCCAATTCCTGGATTCTGTGCTACCCCCTGCAGGATCTGGCTCCATTTCCTCCGTCTGGTCCTAATTCCGTGCAATGACATCATTTACCCACATTCCCACCGAGATGCCCAGATTTCTTCTAGCTGGCGTACACCGCACACACATACACAAAAATCCAAATGACCTTGGGCGGGTACTTCTGGTTAAGGACTTTTATTATTTTTCTCTCTGTCTGGTTGCAGCCTGCAGTGGCAAATGGGGGTGGGATGTCGTGATGTTACGCTTGATTTCTCCAAATGAACTAAAACCAAACTAAAGAGGTACACAGTCACCTTTTACATATTAAAATGCCAGATATTTGATAAATAATACTACTCTACCGATGAAGTTCACATTCCAAGACATAAATAATATCTACAGAAACTTTTCTACCTGCCTCCCTCAGTTGGGGATTGAAGCCAGGGCACAGGGCCTTGGGCGTAGTAGGTAAGCACTCTACCAGCCACACAACTGGAAGCAGTTTTAACCTTACCCTGGACTTCCATCAGTGAAACCAAGTTAGCATCTGTCTAGAGATAACAATCTCTCCTCGGGGCATTCAGGCAAGTCCTGCTATTTAAAAAAAAAAAAAAAAAAAAAAAAAAAAAAAGCCTTAAAACCTTCAGTTCCCCAGTCAAATAGAATGCACCTTCACCAGGTCATGCTCATACAAGTCTGAGATGTTTCATAAAAGGTTTCGATGACCTGATAACATGTTTTCAAACCCAGGGAGAGAGACTGACACAGTTAAAAGTTAAAAACCAAGAAGCTAAACGGCCGGCCTAGTCCTGAGATGATAAGCATCAGTCCCTTGGCTCTAGTGGGAACCCACGGACTCCTCTCCTCTTTATCAGTCCTGGTGAATATCTTTGCTAATTTCCCTTGCCCCCTTCTTGGCCAGCCTTACAGCCTATAATTCCCTTCAGAGATGTGAGTGAAATTAAATGAAATTAGGAGCTTGCTTAATGCAAATAGGACCAAAGGGCACAGCTCTTTATTCTAATGAACTTCATTCTGATTAAGTCAGGAACTACAAGCGTTTACTATTTACCCAGTAAATGCATTAAAGAGCCCGGCAAGCCTCCCTCCTGTCTTGACGCTGCCAGCGGGTATTTGAAAGTCTGAGATAAGATCTTTTCTAGACCATCATCCATTGCTTTCTAATGCCATTGTTTCTTTCTACATTTCCAGGAATACAGAAATGCTGTGGTTTCTAAGAGACAAAATATCTGGGTTGTACCAAAGGGGGAGTGATGGGGCGGTATTTACACTGCATGCTAATGAGACGACCTGAAGAGATGGAAGTAGGGAGGGTGTTCGTGTTAGAGGAGAACTTGGGGGGAGAAGGGGTGGTGGTGGTGCATGGTCTCTAAGTGCCTAGATTTAACTCTAGCTCAGGAAGCAGATTTATGACCCTTTCCAAGGTCATCCATTATAATAAAGCTTCCACGTTCGAGTTCTCTTTTTTTTTAGATCCAAACAGGACATGGGCATATGTGGACCGAAGAGTCTTCATTTCAGCAAGTCCTAAGTTGATTATAGTTTAGTGCTATTATAAGACTATGTGCTCATGCACACACACACACACACACACACACACACACTGATATCAAACTCTCTTCCTACTCTGCATTTTGGTTGTGCCACTCTTTCTTGGTAAGCTTTGGTTTTCGGTATTGTGTGTCTGTCTGTGTGTCTGGGTATCTGTGTGTCTATGCAGATGTATGCAGAGGCTCCTCTGCAGAAGCAGCGCTCATTCTTAACTACTACGGAGCCGTCTCTCCAAGCCCCAACTGCTGATTTTTTCTCCCTTTTCCAATTCAACAAAAGGACCACGATGACCTTGCATGGTGCTGACTTTCTTAAACCACAGGACAATTCATTTCCCCCGTGTATTTCCTGCTCTGTAACAGGGGACTTGGACACTCCCTGTGTTTGCTTTGACTGAGAAGCTAGATAGATGGAGAGATTCTTTGCTGGCTGTGTGGAAGTGCCAACTGCTGGCTGTTATGATCAGGCACACTCTCCCACAACACCTCTCTGTCACGGTGCTGAGTGGAGCCTCCACCCAATGGAGTTTCAGAGCAAAGGTTTGGTCCAAGGCCAGGGTGTCCGCATCTCGCAGCTGGGATGGGAAGCGACTCCTCTGCCTATGCTTTTCACGATGGCTTCCCTCAGATAGAAAAGTAGCTGTCAGCCCTGCATGCCTCTCAGCCCTGATGAGCGCCCCCCCCACCCCCCAGTAATTCTTACAGGGATGGTTGAAACTATGAAGCAGAATAATTTTCAAGTTTAAAAATATTTTGTTCAAGGCCAGGGTCTAGGTATGTAACTCATTTGGTAGAATGCATGGATTGCATAGCATGCAAGAAGGCCTGGCTTCGATCTCCAGTATTCCATACACTGAACTGGGTGGTGCACAGCGATAATGCCAGCATTCAAGAGATGAAAAGAAAGATCAGAAATGTAAGTCATCCTACGTTACATGGTGAGTTTGTGGCCATTGTGGGATATATGAGACCCTGTCTTAAGGAAGAAAACAGTCAAATAATATTAAAGAACAACTCTTCAAAGTCAAACCTATGCTTCTCAGTGAGCACGCCCGCTCCGTCTTTACTTTCCCATCTTTCTCTGGACTGTTTGACTCTGGTGTCCGTGGGGCTCACAATGGTGAGATGCAAAGAGAAGTGAAAAGTTCAACTCAAGAACTTTGACCTCTCTCATGGTGGCTCACACCTGGAGTCCCAGCACTGGGGAGGCCAAGAGGCCTAGGATGGCTGACTCCAGGATACAGCATGAGACCCTGTCTCAAAAGTAATAAACAAACAAGCAAATGAAGAGGGGCAAGCTACTACTTGGCAGGGCATAGTGGCACGTGCCTTCAATCCCTGGCAAGGTGAGGCAGGTGGACTTCTGTGAGTTTGTGGCCAGCCTGGGCTACACAGTGAGACTCTATCTCAAATACAAAACCAACCCTTTTCTTGGGCTAGAATTTTTGGATCACCAATAGAAGAGAGTCATTGACCTACTAGGACAGTTTCCCACCATCAGAATATGGTTGCCTCCAAAAATCGGACATTGCATCCTGCAGGGAGGCGTCTTAAGCAGGAAAGTGAACAACTAGAAACAGCTTCAGGAAGTCCCTGAAACTCACCAGTCACCAGGCCCCTCCCTGCCAGAGTAGGCAGTATAAGTGTGAGTCCCTCTGTGACTAGTGGAACAGAACTTCCAAAAAGACTCTCGGACAAACTGAGCTGCAAAGAAGAGGCTGAAAGGAGGAAAGGTGCAAAAGCACCCTGAGAATCTTGGTGGTGTGGCGTTGCATGCATTAGTCCCAGCACCCCAGAGGCAGGCAGAGTTCGAGGCCACCCTGGTCTACAGAGCAAATTCCAGGACAGCCAGGGCTACACAGAGAAGCCCTATCTCAAACAAACAAACAAACAAACAAACAAACAAGCCGGTCTCAGACCAGTTGCCGGGAAGAGACAGAAACCAGCCATCTCCACTTGGAAAGGGAGCTCTCTAACCTGCTGCACTGCCTGTAGGCTATGCGGTGCAGGTTCCCAGCTTATGTGACCTGTCACCCATGCTAGGGTGGGTTTTCGAGATGCAGCTGTCTTTGAGTCATTGCTGCTCCTCCTGTGAGTAACCTCTCACCTATATTCCTGTAAATAACCCCAACAAGACTCATTGGCTCACCAAGCTGGACTTTGGTGGGTCTCGTACTCTGGTCAGCGGTGGGCTCCCTTTCAGGGTAAGAAGTGTTGATCTCCCCATGTCACACAGCACAGAAACACGACATTATGACTAATTTTCTTGGAATTATTTCCACTTTGGGGGCAAACGGAGCTGGTTTCCGTGGGTCCAGCCCTTGCTTCCCCTGCTTCCCACCAACCTAAACACTAAGGGTCTAACCTCTGGGAGGTGGAATTACTGATTGTACTATGTGAGGCTCAGCCAGATCTGATGGAGCTAAACAACAGGACCGGGCAGAGTTCCCAGATAGGGAACAAGCCTTTCTTCTACCTAGTGTCCCAGGACAGAGCACAGATACTGGCAGAGCCAGTTTAACCAGCACCTTGAGAAAGCTCAGCCCATGTTTTCTTGCTTCTAGTTTTCTTTCTTAGAAGTGGAAGCATTTTGCATGTTCTTTGATTGCATATAAATTCACTGAGACCAGAAAAAAAAATGCCCCCAACACCACACACACACACACACACACACACACACACACACATACACATGAAGATAGATATAACTCTGAGGAGTGCTTATCTTGTCTAGCATGTTAAAGACCCTGGATTCAATCCCAGGTGCCCGAAAACAAACAAGCAAACTAAACCCTACAAAAATCTCTGTGTAGAGCTTTTCTTTTTGATATTAGACCAATTTCTTTGTAAATAAACATGCATAATTATAAATATGCGTTATTATAAGTGTTGTTAAACATATCTAGAAGATGAGGCTATCATTTAGCTCTCTGTAATGTAAATATAATTAAGGCCCACGAGCCTGAGTTTCTGTTATCAGATTCTCCCTGGTAGGTACCTAAGGGAAACAAATTCACTTAGGTCACAAGGGCACTCCTTCCACTACAGCAGAGAGAGGAGAAGAATATTTAGACCAATTATCCACTGTGGGTTTGGCAATTATAACATCAGTATTAAAAAACAAGTATCTCTGAAGACAGCTACACTGCACTCATATAAATAAAATAAATCTTTAAAATAAAAACAACAACAACAACAATAACAACAACAACAACAAAAACCCAGGAATGACCCTAAGCAAAGAATGGCGATACTTGCCTATAATGCCAGGGCTCGGGTGGCAGAATGGCTGAGTTTGAGCCAGGGTGGGCTTCACATGGAGTCTGTCCTAGCCAACAAAGTAACTGAACCTGTTCAGCAGCCCAAACAACACAGTTAACAGAGCCCCTCGCCAAACTGAGTAAAATATTCAATAACCTCAGGGACTATCCTACCAGAGTCTAGAGAAAGTACTCAGGAAGCACACGCTCCTTAACAGCATTTCCATGGACTCAAAGTGTTTCCAAAGGTTTTATTTTTGTGCCTGTGTGTGTGTGTGTGTGTGTGTGTGTGTGTGGGCCCAAGGATGCCAGAAGAGGGTGTTGGATCCCCTGGAGCTGGGGCTACAGGCCATTGTGAGCATCCCAGTGTGGGTGTTGGGAACCTCATAGACTCTTAACAGCTGAGCCATCTCTCCCGGTCCTGAAAGAGTATTTCGGAGCAGCTATTATGTGGTAGCTGCTGAACTGGGCTGGAAAGAGTCCATGATGAACGAAACCCCAGTGGAGTGTCTGCCTTTCTGGAGTTGGACGGTAGACACCAAACACGTGTACCCAACCATTACTAGTTCCTAGAACCCGGCCCCTCGGAGGGTATATCTGTTAACAAAAACAAGGATCAGTCAGGCCTGGCGATTCACACCTATAATCTCACCTACTTGGAAGACTGAGGCAGGAGGACTCCAAATTCATCCCCGCGCTTCAGAGTGATTTTAAGGCTAATCTCTAGGGGCAACTTAGGGAGACCCCAATCTCAAAATAAAAAGGAAAGACAGGGCTGGGGGTGAGTGTATCTCTACGGTAGAGCCCTTGCCCATCCTGCGGAAGGCCCTGGGTTCAGTCCCTTGTACAACAAAGTAAAAGAACAAACGACCTCCACTCTACAAAGGTCTCTTTGTGGAGCACATGCTGTAGATTTTGGGCTGATCCCTTCACATGTATGTATGTGTGTATATAAATGACGTGTGAAGCCCGGCAGTGGTGGTGCATGCCTTTAATCCCAGCGCTTGGGAGGCAGAGGCAGGCGGATTTCTGAGTTCGAGGCCAGCCTGGTCTACAGAGTGAGTTCCAGGACAGCCAGGGCTATACAGAGAAACCCTGTCTGGGGGTGGGGGTGGGGTGGGGGGATGGTGTGTGAGTACAGCCAGTGGAAAACTTCGGACAAAATGAGGAATTCTACAAAGCTCCACAACTCAGTCTGTGTACTCATGGAGTAGTACATGTGAAGATTCCGCTTGAAGTTTGAGATCTAGACAAGGGGATGGAGGAGGGGGAGGGCGTAGCCCAGCACTAGCGCCGCACATATTAATTCTTCTTTCCTAACCCCCAACTGTCCTCACCTTCGGGACTGCCCAAAGCCAGGGAATGCTTTTTGCATTCCAGCCTCGCGCGCGCTTGCATTGAAGTCAGACCGCAGCTCCTTGCACCAAAGCAGCTGCCTAGTGAGACAGGACAGCCGCCGCGGCTGGCCGGGGTTGGCTTCCCAGGGTCTCCACTGCCTGGAACCATCCGTACTCTCTGTGATAGAAACGACCTCTCTGGGAACTGAACACGACTTGTCCTTGCTGTAATGAAAGTCACCCTTGTGCCCCCAGGAATGTGTCAGCATACATTTACAGCTGGATTTAAATAATAGAGTGAGGTTTGGATAATCCATCTGGGGCTGGAGCTCTGGTCTTCGCCTAGCACTCACCCCCCCACCCCCACCCCAGCCCTTTGCTACCGACTTTTCTCTTGTTGCACTTTTAATACTTGGCTTATGTCATTCCCATTAGCAAGCTTTCCTCCTCGGGTTCATATTCCAGTCGTGAAATAGTTCACATAGCACAGTGAAGACATAATATTTACAGGAACTGAAGATGGGTGGATTTGATAGTGGCTTGTGGAAAGGCCTTCAATGCAGTCAAAATAACAAAGAATTTAAGAAGCAGATATTTGCAATGATTTCTTAAGAAACACCACCCCCTCCCCCAACACACACTGGATCAAACCTGGGTAGGAATTCAGGGACCTTGTGCCCTGGATGAGAAAGCTTGGTTCTGCTGTTTTATAGCACAAATTCTAAGTGACTTCTGTTTGTTGTCAATAGCTTTCCAACAAAGGGCGAAATGGAATGCGCCGGTTTTCACATTCCTGTAACAATAGCTCTGGGAGACCTCGAAGCCTGAGGTAGAGCGACCGAGACCGACTGCATTGTTTTGAAGACCCTCTCAGCGACAGAGAAAGAAGGCACCAACCACCCTACCATCACCACAGGAGTGTGATGCTGTCTTAGAAAGGATCCTGAGCGCTTGTGTTAGCATGAGAATGAAATGAAACGGTCTGTATCCTGTCTGAAGTGGAGGGGCAGTTAGGGAGGAAATGAAGCGAGGAGGGAGCTGGGAATTTTCCAAATTTGGTAGCCTGGATTCAAAAAGTTGGCATTTAAGTTCTAGGAAAGGGAGTCACCAGACGCAGCAGGGGCGGGCGGGGTGTCCCAGGGCAGCTTGGTAGGGCGGGGGTGAAGGGGCTATCCTATCTGTCTCCCTCCCTTCCTCTCTCCCTCTTGTTTCTCTCTCTCTCTCTCTCTCTCTCTCTCTCTCTCTCTCCCTCCCTCCCTTCCTCCCTTCCCCTTTCTCCCTTCCTTCCTTCCTTCCTTCCTTCTTTCTTTCTTTCTTTCTTTCTTTCTTTCTTTCTTTCTCTCTTCCCTTCGATGGAATCTTGTACTGTGCTGACCTCCAGTTCACAGCACGTCTGCTCTGTGTCCTGGGGTCTGGCTCGGCAGGTGTGCACCGCCATACCTAGGGCTGGGGCCAGTCCCTCCTAGTCATTCGCTTCATGCCTGTCACCCCCCTCTACCCTTCACAAAATAGCTACGCAGTTACAATTCAACACACTCTTTCATCTTTAATTAAACTCAGCAAGCATTACTTAAAAAAAAAAGTCTTTCTTCCCCCCACATATATGTCGCAGAGAGACAGAGACAGAAGTGGAAAGCCAGTTATCCTTGTAGGGTCAATTCTCTTCCACCCTTTAGGTCTCAGGCATCAAACTCCAGGCAGTCGGGTTTGAGTGACAAACACCTTTACCACTGATGAGATGTTATTAGCATCTTAGTATTTCCCTTTATCTGGTTTTGGTTTTGTTTTGTGTTTTTGTTTCTCTTTTACCAGACAACAAGCCTTATCTTAGGAGGCTTGCCTATTTACTATGGATTTCAGTGATCTACACGTAGTAGGTGCTTACCAAAGGTGTTAAGTGACTGCTAAGATCAGGTTAGGGAGTCTGCAGATTTGAATTACTGAAGGATTAACTGCAGAGGCCCGCCCTGTCTCAGTACCTTCCGGCTCATATACAAGGAAATGATATTTTGAAGGACGTGAAAACCCCTTTCTTCCCTGCAGGGAATTCTGAAACCACTGGGAAACAGAAAACAAAACAGGGTCATCTGATAAAAATACAACTAAATTATCTCAAACTAGATGTATGATATAAATGCCCCAGAGCTGCCTTTATCTAAACACTCAGACTAAGACATTTAATGTGAAACCCTTCACTTCTTCATACGGTTGCTTTACTGAATGAGTTATAAACGGGTTAGAAAGAGCCAGGCATAGTGGCACATGCCTATGGTTCCAGCACTCAGAGAGCTGAGACAGGAGGATTTCCAGGAGTTCAAAACCACCCGAGGTTCTATAAGTGAATAACAGGTTAGCCATGGCTACATAGAGAGACCCTGACTTAGAAACACAGAAAACAGAACAAAACAGGAAGAAGGGGAGGAGGAGGAAGAGGAGAGGCCGTTGTCCCAGGAAATGGTTTAGGACCAGTGAGAATTGCTGGCTGGAGTTACTGAATTATCTTTTGGTGAGCTGTTTTGGTGGACCAGTGTGGAGAAAGGGTGAGCATCAAGTTTTTATTATTTATTTTCTGTTCTATTCTTTTCTATCCTCCAGACTAGTTCACAACCCTTCGCTTATCTCTTTTCCAAGTTCTAAACTCAGACGGCCATCTGCCAGACGAAGCCCAGAGTTCAGATGAACTTGGCTTGGATGTCAAGTACTAGACGCAAACACTCACATTTCCTATCTGCAGCAAGCAGAGTCCGGGCAAGAGCAAAGACTGCTAACCCACAGACAGCCCCTGGGCATGTATCCCAGGACTTATTCCAAACCACTCGATGAGTCTGGACAAAGGGCTAGAAGGGCCTTCATGCTGCATGCGTATGAACCAGACAGGAGCACAAGGTGGTGCTTACAACATCAGAGATCAGCAGCTCCACGGGCCGATGTACCCGATACATCTGGGGCCTCAGTGGTCCTGGGTGTGTGGCTTTTTCTGTGTAGTTCAAACAAGTCCATATCCAGTCCTCCCCCCCTTCACCCCCCCCCAGGGTGCTCAGTCACAGCCAGGTTGCTCCCAGAAGTCAGTGGCTGGAGCAGGGGATAGGGCTGTTCACCCAGAAACAAGCACCCTGGATCCTTTATCCTGCTGTGTTAGGTGCTGTTCCTGGTACTGGGGAAGTGGCTCTCCTTCCTCCTCTGTGGAACTCAATGTCCCGGCACAATCTCAGCTTACTGTAAAGTGTGTGTGTGTGTGTGTGTGTGTGTGTGTGTGTGTGTGTGTGCGCGCGCCGCGCAGACAGGGTTTCACATATCCCAGGCTGCTTTTAAACTGGATATATAGTCCAGGGTAGCATTGAACTTCTATTCTTCTTGACTCTAAATCCTAAGTGCTGTGGTTATAGTTTTTTAAATTCATTTTTTTTTAAAATAAAAACTCTCTCTCAGTTCAACATTGCCTTTACTTTTAATAAAGATAATGGGGAGGGATAACTAGTCGTTTTAGTATTAGCATAATGAAAGTTTATTTATTTATGTGTTTGCTGCACTGGGGATTAAACCCAGGACTTTGCACATTTTAGGCCAATGCTTGACCACTGAGCTATACTCCAAGTTCTGTTCATTTTTTTATGTTGGGATGGCGTCTCACTTTGCTGGATCCACCTTGTGCTGCTTCTGTCTCATATGCTCCGGGTAGCTGGGATTATAGCCTCGTACCAATAGGCCCAGCCTGTGTAAGTTTCATCGCAGTTGAAGACAAGGTCTTGAGACAAGGTCTCCCTATGTTGACCAGGCTGTCCTTGAACTCACAGAGATCTGCCTGCTCCCCCCCCCCCCAGCACTGTTATCAAAGGTGTGTACCACTATGCCTGGCCTGTACTAGTTTTACCATGCTCTGTAGCCGGAGTCTTGCCATTATCTATCCCGGGCTAGCCTCAAACTCCCCATCCTCTTGGTTCCTCCTCCCCGGTGCTGGGATTACAAACATGGCCTACGGTGCCTAATGAGTGCTTTCAAATGTAAATGTTTGCTATATTTTTATGTGCAAATATTTTCTAAAAAGTTACTTGTGTTACAATTAAAGTTGTGAATCGCTGAGCAGTGGCGGCACACACCTCTAATCCTAGTACTTGGGAGGCAGAGGCAGGCAGATTTCTGAGTTCAAGGCCAGCCTGGTCTATAGAGTTCCAGAACAGCCAAGGCCACACAGAGAAACCCTGTCTCAAAAAAAATTATATATATACACATACATATATGTATATATACATATATGTATATATGTATGTATGTGTATATATACACACACACAGAGAGAGAGAGAGAGAGAGAGAGAGAGAGAGAGAGAGAGAGAGAAAGTTGTGAATCTTGGCTATAACCCAGGACAATCCTGCCATGTGTGTGTGTGTGTGTGTCTGTGTGTCTGTGTGCATGTGTATATACACATGTGTGTGTTTGTGCACTTTCGTGTTTGTGTGTGTGTGCATGTGTATATACACATGCGTGTGTTTGTGCACTTGCGTGTTTGTGTTTGTGTGTGTGTGCATGTGTATATACACATATGTGTGTTTGTGCACTTGCGTGTTTGTGTTTGTGTGTATGCATGTGTATATACACATGCGTGTGTTTGTGCACTTGCATGTTTGTGTTTGTGTGTGTGCATGTGTATATACACATGTGTGTGTTTGCGCACTTGCGTGTTTGTGTTTATGTGTATGTGTGTGCATGTGTGTGCACATGTGTGTGTATGTGTGTGTGTGTGTTATAAGGTTCTCAGGTATGCTAGATCTCACTGAGTATTCACAGGTGGAGTGGTTATGGCTTTCAAATGAAAGTAACTCCTATCTTCCTTTCTGTGTACCAGATGTCAGAAATACCAGTTGCTGGGTATGTACAATTCTAAGAACAGGTGTGTTCATGTCTTGGGTTGATAAGTCTTTGAACTGTATTGATCATTAATAAGCTAACCAGGGTTTTAGTCTTGCTGAGGAGGGTTGTGGTAAAAGGTAATACCTATTGCAACTCTTTGTACTAATTCCAACATTTAAGAGGCAGAGGCAGAGGCAGAGGCAGGAGGATCACCATGAGTTTCAGACCAACCTGAACTAAGCAGTAAAGCTTTGTCCCCCCAAACCAAACAAGTTTCTTATCCAAATAAGGAAATCCATGCTGTTTTCTTAGTTCCAAGACTCTCTAGCCTTCTGCTCAACATGCTTCCATTTCACAAGTGTCTTCCAAATGTCTCGAGAAGGTTGATACTCGCAAACCAGGTAAGCGCCCCAGCCTTGAGGAGCTGAGGGTCTGCTTGGAGAAGACAATGAAAAGGTGCATGGACACGTGGAAGACGTCAGCATCGGAGTGATGAATGCTCAGTAAAAGGAAAACCAAGGGACATGACAGAAAGTGACAATAGGCTGCGGGGAGGGCCGTGATAGGCTTCCTGGAGAAGGTGACATTTGAGCAGACATTGCTACAGGAAGAGTCTGCTGCTCAGTGTCTGGGGACAAAAGGGAGCAAGGAGAAGGATGGTCCAGCAGCAGAACCAGCCGGGTCACTCAGGGAAGGAAAACATACATCGTGGCTGGGCGCGTGGTATATGCTGAGGTCAGAGGCTCGGCAAAGGGCTGGGGGAGGGGTGTAGCGATGCCAGGAGGAGTGGCGGTTTGCTTGTATGTTTGATTTTTAAAAATCGAATTTTAAGCAGGGTGCAGTTGGGCAGGACAGCAGGTCTGTTCAGAGTCATGATTTAATTCCCCCTTAAATGAGGAAGTAGAATCTGCTGGTGGGTGATCTGTCTCCATTTGCCCTTGTCTTAACTGATGACTCCATATTCAGAGTAGGCCAGAATCCAAAGGTAAAAATTTGTTCTGGGGTTAGGTCTTGAACCCACGGTCTTTTGCACTCTAGGCAAGTGAGGGCCCCTGCCTCCAGCCTTGAGGATGAAATTCCTAGGTGAGGCCCTTTTGGAATTTCACCAGTGATCTCTAACTCTAACCCTGCAGGTAAACAGGGCAGCAAAAGAAAATCAGACCCCAGCTGGCAATAAGCTACCCCTGGAAGTTTTCTTGCAGGACATAAATCAAATACTAAGATGAAAAAAGCTGCCACATCTAAGCTGAAACTCTGATGGGCAGGCCAGACAGCAGCTTCCCTCTGTATTCCCAAAGACTGGGTTGGATTTTTCCCAGTTGGGAAAGGATTCTTTGGCAGTACAGTGATCAATGCTTCTTTCAGCTTCTGTTAAATAAGATGATGGATGAGATGTCTCAACACCTCGAAGCACGTCATATGCCAAGCCCTTTCTAGCCACCCTTGGCCCTGCCCGTGGCCATGGTGAGACTTTCTCGTTGGATGGGAGCCCTGCAAACCCTGAGGTTTCTCCGGGTGTGTTACTGTCCTATAGGTTTAGTGACGTATTTGAGGTTCCTTTGGAATCCCAGCAGCTAAGCTGACTAGAGCCACAGAAGGTCAGCTCAGGACACTTGAGCAGCTGAGAATCCAGAGAAGACCTCCCTTGTTGTCTGATCGTGTGGTCTTGTTTCTGAAGTGTGGCTCAGCACGGCAGACTGTGCTGGGTGTGGGATTCTGCCGCTGGTGGTAGAAGACATAGCGGCAAGCTTGGGCTAAAGCGAGTTGGTCTTCGGCACCTGAGCGAGCGTCCCGTTCCCTCAGCTCCAGATGGATCTGCTTCTGGAGTTACACAGCCTTGTTTAAGTGCTCCCATTAGCCGCAGGATGGGGCTCCTATTGAAGCATCATCTCTTGTCAGAAAGCCAGGAGTTGCTCAGAATGAAAACAGAATTCTTCCCAAAGAGGCTAAATCACTTGCACTAATTAGTCTCGGTGGTGGCGGGTGCGTGGGGGTGGTGCCGGTGGTAAATCTGTGCCTGTGCTCTTCTAAATAAGGACAACTTGGGCTTTGTTCGCAGGCAGAGGCATAGGATGACGAGCCTGATCCCCTAAGACCCTGTGTGTTGGGCTCACATTTGTGTGAGTTCCGCAGAGATTGAGAGACACTTCTTGTTGGATCCAGACATTCAGAATGAACACAGTTAGGATGCTTTCAACAGTCACTGTCATTGTAGACTATGTGGTGGTAATGTATGGGCACCACGGCCCTTCTCCCGGGGTAGCACAGCAGCGGGAGCCTGATCCTGTGACCGTCCACCCGCCCTGAACCTCTGCAGGTCACAGCACACAGGCTGCACCAGCTGAAGGATAACTCAAACATGCTATGTATTTTATCTTTCCCAGTTTTTGGCTATTCATACCCCAGAATGTTAAGTCTTGTCCTTCCCTCTTCCCCTTTGGTCTTTTGAGATGGAGCCTCAAGTAATCCAGTCTGGCCTTAACTTACTGGATATGCAGTCTTGCCTCCCAAGGGGGTTGGGGGAGGCATAAAGATGTCCAAAGAAGTGCAAAAAAAAAAAAAAAAAATGGCTTTCCCAAGTAACCCGAAGAGTTGAGTCTGGTGTGCACATCTTCCTGACTACCGGTCTCGTGCTCCGACCACAGCCCTTCACCGCTAGACCACACTTCCCTAAATAAACAGCTACTTCTGCATGCTGGGGACAGGGGGACAGGGCATGTGCGGCAGCACTTACGTAGGCGGCGCCGACGGCAGCCTTTCACTTAATGTTGCAATAACACAGGCTAAACAATGCACACCCGACATCAAACCGTTACCGAACGAACGTCTTGACGCTGGGCAGGTTTCTCTACCGTCCCACCACGCACAACAGAGCAAAAACCAGAAGAGCCTGCACGGGATAACAACAATGTGCTGAGAAAAATGTTTCCTTTCTTCCTCCTTTTCTCCTCCCTCTCTCTCTTCCTTCCTTTTATTTCTTCCTTCAGCTCAAGATAACCCCACATTCCCTGTGTAGCCAAGGAAGACTCTAAACTTCTGATCCTCCACCCACCTCTAAGTTCAGGCATGACACCTGGCTTCCCAGCTTCTGTTCTTGGCTTGGCTGTTTCATTTTGTTTTTATAAGTCAAGGCCAGTCTCACTTTGTAACCAAGGCCGGCCTGGAACTCCCTGTGTAGCCCAGATCCAAAACCCAGACCCCTCCTTCCTCAGCTGGCTGAGTACTGGCACTACGGGCGGGAGCTACTAGACCCACCTTGAATTTGCTTTTAATTTGGGATAAAATCAGACTGGAGATTCTGTAGCCGTTGGGCTCTTGATTTCCAGTGAGAGGAACTCAGCACACAGATAGTGTTCAATGCCGAAGCTACGGTGCTTCCCGCTCGGGCTTGTCCAGGGCACGGAATCCTGCCCTACTGGGAGACAGCACTAGGCAATTTGGAACACACACACCTGTCTCAAAGTCACTCTGACCTTTGCAAATGGCAAAGATAATTTCACATGCAGGCAATGATTTGTCTTTATTATTAGGCTACATTGTGTGAGCTCCATTTTATAAAAAAATTATTTTTGCGGGGCGGTGGTGGCGCGCGCCTTTAATCCCAGCACTTGGGAGGCAGAGGAAGGTGGATTTCTGAGTTCAAGGCCAGCCTGGTCTACAGAGTGAGTTCCAGGACAGCCAGGGCTACACAGAGAAACCTGTCTCGAAAAAACAAAAAAACAAACAAAAATTGTTTTTAATTGACAGTTCATTGTATATTTTTTGGGGGTATTTTAATACATTTATATGTTTCGTAATGATCAAACCAGAGTAATTGGCATCCCTACCATCACAAATATTTATAATTTATTTATGGATAAAAGTATTGAAAATCCTTTATTCTGCTTATAAATATTTGAAACACCAGTTATTAGCCAGGTTTAGTGGTGTGTCTCTGAAATCCTAGCACTTGGGAGGTGGAGGGAGGAGGTCAGGAGGTCAAGGTCAAGGTCATCTTCAGCTGCATAGTAGAATGTTAGCCAGATTTGAGGCCCTATCTTAAAACATAAAAAGGTGTGTGCTTTGTGCATGTGTGCATGTGTGTGCTTCTGCATGTGTAGGTGTGAATGTGCATGTACGCATGTGTGTACATGTGTGCATGTGCTCGTGTGTGGGGTTTGTGTGCATGTACATGCACATGTATATATTTGTGTACATTTGTGTATGTGTGCATGTGAGTATGCATGCGTGTGTGTGTGTGTGTGTGTGTGTGTGTGTGTGTGTGTGGTGTGAGATCTATTTAATAGAAGACCACAACCTAACCTTCCAGCCTACCTGTATCTTTGTACTTGTCTACCAACTTTCTTGGTCCTCTGGCCACTGGTAACCTGTTTTCTTCTCTCTACTACCAAGAGGTCCACACAGAGATTTCAGTGAGATCACGTGTTACATGTCTTTTGGTGCCTGACTTATTTCACCCAGCATGATGTCCTGTAGGTTCCTCTGTACTGTTGTAAATGACAGATTTTTCTCAGTTTAAAAAAAAAAAAAAGACTGAAAATGCTATTTCACTGTATATGTACACCATATTTTAAAAATCGATTTGTCTGTTGATGGATGAGGCTGTTTCCACGTTCTGGCTACTGTGATGAATGCGTCTGTAAATACCTGTGCCAACACACCTGGCATATTTCTTCTCTCTGCTTGCTATCAGGTTTGGAGTGTTGGGATTAAGTTTGGGGCCTTGTGCACATCAGGAGTCACTGTACCACTGAGCCATACCCCCAGTCTGCTCCCCGCTCTTTTTTTTTTACTTTTTTTTTTTTTCCGAGACAGGGTTTCTCTGTGTAGTCCTGGCTGTCCTGGAACTCACTCTGTAGACCAGGCTGACCTCGAACTCAGAAATCCTCCGGCCTCTGCCTCCCACCTCTTTCTTTTTTAAAGAGATGGGGGTCTCACTATGTTGCCCAGGCTGGAGTGCAGGGGCTATTCACAGGCGTGATCCCGCTACTGATCAGCACGGGAGTTTTGATCTGCTCCGTTTCCGACCTTGGCCAGTTCACCCCTCCTTAGGCAATCTGGTGGCTCCCCTCTCCCTGGAGGTCACCATAATGATGCTGTACTTAGTGCAGACACCCGATTGGCATAGCGCACCACAGCCCAGTAGTACTCCTGGTCTCAAGTGATCCTCCTGTCTCAGCCTCCCAAGTAGCTGGGACTACAGGCATGCACCTCCTCACCAGGCCTACCCCATTTCTTTTCTTTTTTTTTTTTTTTAAAGATTTATTTATTATATGTAAATACACTGTAACTGTCTTCAGATGCACCAGAAGAGGGCATCAGATCTCTTTACGGATGGTTGTGAGCCACCATGTGGGTGCTGGGACTTGAACTCATGACCTTTGGAAGAGTAGCCGGTGCTCTTACCCACTGAGCCATCTCTCCAGCCCCACCTACCCCATTTCTTAAGATGTGATGTTTATACTGATGAATGGGTGCCATGAACAGGTTGAGGCGGAAGAGTGTCTTATAGGATAATCACCATCACTGGTGGGGGAGGAGACAGGAGGGTCTGAGTAGCGGGCTGAGACCCTCTATGATGCCCCGACCCTTTTCAGTCCTGGTCTTACCCAGAGGACAGATGCTCTGTATAGCAGTCACTTCCTCTGAATTTTCTCTCAAGCCCTCACTGTGCACCTTGATAGTCCATTCGTAGATCTGTCAAGCCACGTACTGCAGCCCATAATACTCTATTATTGACTTACTTATCTATCTTCCCCAGAGGCTTGGCTCCATGTGGAGGTAAGGATAGGTCCACCCCATTCACTGCCGGAAGTGCCAGCCTCTACCCTAGTCCTAGTCCTTCAGTGGTTTTTTGTTAAACAAACAAGAGAAGATACTGAGACAATGGTCTGTCCTTTTAAAGTTGTGTTGTATGTATAGGTGTTTTGTCTGCATGTATGTCTGTGCAATGTATGTGTGCCCGATGCCCAAGGACGCCAGGTGAGGGCATTGGATTCCCTTGAACGGGACTCACAGGCTGTGGGATAGCCATGTTCCCGAGGGACTTGAACCTGGGTCCTCTGAAAAAGCAGCCACTGCTCCTAACCACTGAGCCATCTCCCCAGTCTCTCTGGCTGTCCTTTTCAGAGGACAGATGTATTGGATGTCCAACTCTGGCCATAATGTTGCCAAGAAGGAAAAAAAAAAAGCTATTTGGAGGAGGAAGGCTCACCCAAAGACCTCTTTCTTTTTTTATTGCCCAAGTAAGTGATGTATGAGATAAATCCTGGATATAAAATCTTGACACATCTTTGAGGTGTTGGCCAGAGCTGCTTTAAACCTGAAAAGGAAATAAATCAAATCACTGTAGTTTTTCCCTAAGAGCCCCTGAGATGCAGTTATGGGTGGAAGGCAAGGCCAGACAGCCCCAGGAATTCAAAGGTTGACCTACTTTGTCGAAACTAATAAGCGAGAAGATGTCTGCATAATCTTTCTGTCTCTCCCTTTCACAGTGAAGAACAGTGGAAGCACACGACAGAGGAGCTGAAGGCCACAAAATCGCGACTGAGCAGCGACACGAAGCCTGTGTTCTATATCGTGTCGTTCTCTCCCCCCCTTTCGAGTGAGAAAAAAAAATAAGCGCCTAAATTCCCACCAACATAAACTAATGACATACAATGATGAAATTCTGTTTTCACCTCTGCCTATGACTGGGAATGCAAAAATAGCAAGTGGCCTATTTCCACGAATCCCCGCCTCCCTGCCCTCCCCGCTCCCGCTGGGTTTGGATCTCTAAGAATGGAGGCTAACGCACAGGCAGGAGCCAGCGGGGATCAGCCCCAGAACCCGAGAGTGATGTCAGTCGGCGGGAGCGGCCGCAGCCCGGCCAGGGAGGCCGCGGCTCCTAGGGAGCAGGGAGGGCGGGTGGCCTGGATGGGCGGACCGTGCGCCGAGCCGCGCGGCGTCGCCTGGAGACGGCCCTGGCGGCGCTGTGTTGCTGTAAACAGCCGCTTCGCTGTTACTATCTATAGAAAGATCGCCTAGCTCCCGGGTGCGGCGGCCCGAGGCAGGTTTGTGGCTCTGCACCCCTTGCGCCCCTAAAGATCCATCCGATGCCCTAATCCTCTCTAGTCCGTATTGGAATGCCCACCGTTTGACTTGACCCTCGGAACCCACAGAACACTTGTGTTCTGCGAGGATCTGCAGTTTCCTATCCCAGAGGTGACCGGCGCTCTGGGGCCGAGCCGAGCTAGTCTAACCCGGCTTGTCCTCTGAGGAAGGACAGAAGGCTGAGGAGGGCATGTAGGGGTGTGTTTGTTCTACACTGAAGCACCTGGCCTCTCCAAAGTTCCATCTTCCAAGATTTAAAGGTGTGCTCAGGTCCCAGACGCCAAAATCTCCGCACAGCTGGGAACCTTGCTTCCAGTCCACTCTGCCCCCCCCCTCCCCAGTCCGATCTGGAAAATCACCCGCTGCGGGTTCCTTGTAAGCGCAGTTTCCAGGCTGCACGGATTCAGGAGCCGCACCGTCCCCCTCCGACCCCCTCCGACCCCCTCCGCCGCCACCGCCACCACCGCCACCGCCAGCACAGACTCGCTTTCTCACCAGGAGCTCATCTCACTTTGTAATTCTGAGTTATCCCTGCCCCCACTCGCCCTCTGGCCTCAGCTCAAAACTAGGCAAACGACCCCTTCGGGCATCCTTGCAGGGTGGTTTTGCACATTGTTTATCCGTCGGTGTCGACGGGGACAGTCACCCTAATAGCTGTAAGTGCCTCAGGGTCGGGGAGTGGGTCCTGTTGTCCTTTAAAACACGAATTTATGAATGAACTCAGTGTTGTTGGTAAAGCGGGTTACTGTATACTTATTTACAATCCTTCACATGCTGCTTCCAACCTGTCTTAATGTTGTTCCAGGCCAGGGGCTGGAGCGAGGGGCTGAGAAGCTGATCTCCCCCCCCCCCTTTTCTTTGCACTGATCTTGGAGGGGGCGATGTGGGCAAGCTTTCCTTTAGGAACAGAGGAATCGAGTTTTAAGGCTGCGTACCTGCTTCTCCTAACACCAGAGATTAAAAAAAAGAAAAGAAAAAAAAAAAGTTCCACTTTGCTGGACAATGGAGAGGGGGTGACCCCGGTCTCATCCCTTGACCCTGGGAACTGGGTCCACATTGAATCAGGTGCGAATGTTCGCTCGCCTTCTCTGCCTTTCCCGCCTCCCCTCCCCCGGCCGCGGCCCCCGCTCCCCCCTGCGCTGCACCCTCAGAGTTGGCTGCAGCCGGCGAGCTGTTCCCGTCAATCCCTCCCTCCTTTACACAGGATGTCCATATTAGGACATCTGCGTCAGCAGGTTTCCACGGCCGGTCCCTCTTGTCCTAGGGGGAACCATCTCTGAAAACCCTACATGCGGAGGGTCCAGGAGACCCCCTAAGAGCCCAATTGTGAACACTCATCGGGAAAAGTGACGTGCCGAGACGGGGGTTGAAAGTCTGGGGGGCGGGGTTGACGACAGAGCGCCGGCAGAGGGCCTTGGGGCGCGCTTCCCCCCCCTCCAGTGCCGGATCCCGCCCAGTGACGTAAAGCCATTGACTAGCGCTTCTATAAAGGCGCCAGCTGAGGCGCTTACTACTCCAACCGCGACTGCAGCGAGCAACCGAGAAGACTGGATAGAGCCGGCGGTTCCGCGAACGAGCTGAGACCGCGCTCCCACCCAGCTCTGCTCTGCGGCTCCCACCAGTGTCTTCCCCTGGACCCCTCGCCGGGCTTTCCCCAAACCTCGACCATGATGTTCTCGGGTTTCAACGCCGACTACGAGGCGTCATCCTCCCGCTGCAGTAGCGCCTCTCCGGCCGGGGACAACCTTTCCTACTACCATTCCCCAGCCGACTCCTTCTCCAGCATGGGCTCCCCTGTCAACACACAGGTGAGTTTAGCTTCGTGCAGTTGCCAGGTCTTTTCTGGGGGGTCGCCGAGGAGGGGGACACCGTGGTGTGACTCTCGGGGAAGGAGGGGGGCGTCTTCCTTGTTCGCCCCGGAGGGAGACTGGCGCGGTCAGAGCAACCCTAGCCTGGGAACCCAGGACTTGTCTGTGAGCGCGTGTACACTTGTCATAGTAAGACTTAGTGACCCCTTCCCGCGCGGCAGGTTTATTCTGAGTGGCCTGCGCTCTTTTCTCGGTGACTTGTTTCTGAGATCAGCAGGGGACAACAAGTCTCGAGCAAAGACTCGCGAACTAGAGCCTGGGAGGCGGCAAACGGCGGCAATCCCCCCTCCCGGGGCAGCCTGGAGCAGGGAGGAGGGAGGAGGGTGCTGCGGGCGGGTGTGTAAGGCAGTTTCATTGATAAAAAGCGAGTTCATTCTGGAGACTCCGGAGCAGCGCCTGCGTCAGCGCAGACGTCAGGGATATTTATAACAAACCCCCTTTCGAGCGAGTGATGCCGAAGGGATAACGGGAACGCAGCAGTAGGATGGAGGAGAAAGGCTGCGCTGCGGAATTCATGGGAGGATATTGGGAGAGCTTTTTTCTCGGGTGAGGTGCATACAGGAAAAAGACCCAAGCAGTCTCTGACCCGAATGCTTCTCTCTCCCTGCTTCATGCGACACTAGGGCCACTTGCTCCACCTGTGTCTGGAACCTCCTCGCTCACCTCCGCTTTCCCCTTTTTGTTTTGTTTCAGGACTTTTGCGCAGATCTGTCCGTCTCTAGTGCCAACTTTATCCCCACGGTGACTGCCATCTCCACCAGCCCAGACCTGCAGTGGCTGGTGCAGCCCACTCTGGTCTCCTCCGTGGCCCCGTCGCAGACAAGAGCGCCCCATCCTTACGGACTCCCCACCCAGTCGACTGGGGCTTACGCCAGAGCGGGAATGATGAAGACCGTGTCGGGCGGCAGAGCGCAGAGCATCGGCCGAAGGGGCAAAGTAGAGCAGGTGAGCCTGGATTCTGGACCTGCGCGTCGGCGGGGGCGGGGCGGGGGCGGGGGCGGGGACGGGGTGGGGGGGGTCAGACTCACAGCGGACACAACAGAGAGGGAGAAACCCCGGTGCTACTGACTGCACTTCCTGACCTTCTTCCCCTGGCTGCTAGCCCTTTCCCTCCCGTGGCAGATTCTGACAGTTGGCCCCAAGAAATACTCTTGACAGTTTCCCTGACAGCTTCCTAGCTCACTCTCCAGCCTGGGAGCTTCTTTGTTCCCCCTCCTAAAGATCTCACTTTAAATGCAAATCACACTCTGCCAGCCAGCTGCAGGTTAGAAAAACTGCTTCACCGAGAGAGGAGCGGGAGCTCCGGGAGTCAGTTTCACTGGGGTGACTGGATGCAGGTGACACCAGACAACCTTATTGAATGTGGGCCCTTTCTTCTTATAGCTATCTCCCGAAGAGGAAGAGAAGCGGAGGATCCGAAGGGAGCGGAATAAGATGGCTGCAGCCAAGTGCCGGAATCGGAGGAGGGAGCTGACAGACACGCTCCAAGCGGTAGGTTGGACCAGCTGCTGCTCCTGAAACTTTAATAAAGTTGGAGCTTGGGGCAATGGGCCCAGGGTCCTTGGGCAAGGCCGTGTCTCATGTTCTCTTACATTTCCCCCTGTGCAGGAGACAGATCAACTTGAAGACGAGAAGTCTGCGTTGCAGACCGAGATTGCCAATCTGCTGAAAGAGAAGGAAAAGCTGGAGTTTATTTTGGCAGCCCACCGACCTGCCTGCAAGATCCCCGACGACCTAGGCTTCCCGGAGGAGATGTCTGTGACCTCCCTGGATTTGACTGGGGGTCTGCCTGAGGCTACCACCCCAGAGTCTGAGGAGGCCTTCACCCTGCCCCTTCTCAACGACCCTGAGCCCAAGCCATCCTTGGAGCCAGTCAAGAGCATCAACACCATGGAGCTGAAGGCTGAGCCTTTTGATGACTTCTTGTTTCCGGCATCGGCTAGGCCCAGCGGCTCGGAGACCGCCCGCTCCGTGCCAGATGTGGACCTGTCCGGTTCCTTCTATGCAGCAGACTGGGAGCCTCTGCACAGCAGTTCCCTGGGGATGGGGCCCATGGTCACGGAGCTGGAGCCCCTGTGTACGCCCGTGGTCACCTGTACTCCCAGCTGCACTACTTACACGTCCTCCTTTGTCTTCACCTACCCTGAGGCCGACTCCTTCCCCAGCTGTGCGGCTGCTCACCGAAAGGGCAGCAGCAGCAACGAGCCCTCCTCTGACTCACTGAGCTCGCCCACACTGCTGGCCCTGTGAGCAGTCAGCGAAGGTGAGGCAGCCGGCACCCCAAGGTGCTACTGCCTGAGCTGGTGCATCACAGAGAGGAGAAACACGTCTTCCCTCGAGGGTTCCCGTAGACCTAGGGAGGACCTTATCTGTTCGTGAAACACACCAGGCTGTGGGCCTCAAGGACTTGCAGGCATCCACATCTGGATTCCAGTCCTCACTTCTTCCGGAGATGTAGCAAACAAACAAAAAAAAACGCATGGAGTGTATTGTTCCTAGAGTCACCTGAGAGCTGGTAGATAGAAGCATGTGAGCCAGGCCTGGGTCTGTGTCTCTTTTCTCTTTCTCCTTAGTCTTCTCATAGCATTAACTAATCTGTTGGGTTCATTATTGGAATTAACCTGGTGCTGGATATTTTCGGATTGTATCTAGTGCAGCTGATTTTAACAGTACCTACTGTGTTCCTGGCAATAGCGTGTTCCAATTAGAAACGACCAATATTAAACTAAGAAAAGATAGAACTTTATTTTCCAGTAGATAGAAATAAATAGCTATATCCATGTACTGTAGTTCTTCAACGTCAATGTTCATCCTCATGTTACTGATCATGCATTGTTGAGGTGGTCTGAATGCTCTGACATTTAACAGTTTTCCATGAAAACGTTTTATTGTGTTTTCGATTTATTTATTAAGATGGATTCTCAGATATTTATATTTTTATTTTATTTTTTTCTACCCTGAGGTCTTTCGACATGTGGAAAGTGAATTTGAATGAAAATTTTAAGCATTGTTTGCTTATTGTTCCAAGACATTGTCAATAAAAGCATTTAAGTTGAATGCGAACACCTTGTTGCTCCTTATTCTGAGAGTTTTGCATGGTTTCAGGAAGGCCTCTGAGGAGACCAGTTTGTCGAGATGGGTGGGTCCTGGAGGGGGACACGCCCTCTGTCTTCCTTTATCACTCAGAGGACGCGCTAGTTCTGGGTGTTTTACAGATATGTGTGTTCATATTGCATTGCTAAGATTTTCTACCTGCCTGCCTTGGGGGCCGAAGGCTGCCTGTAGCAGCTTGTGCGAGGACGTGCCTTCCTGCTTCTCCTGAATTTATTTATTCTTAAATTATGCACTTACCCTCACTGTAGTGATTTTTCATGGGTAAGGAATCCTTTGAGCAGAGTCTAGCTCTATACAAACTCTTTTCTTTTTCTTTTTTCTTCTTCTTCTTCTTTTTTTGTATTGTTTGAGATAGGATCTTGCTAGGTAGCCCAGGGTGGCCTCCAACTCCCAGTAATCCTCCTGCCTCACCCCTGCCAGTGCTGGTTATTACAGACAACCAGCAAGTTTAGCATTTTATTCCCATGAAATCATGTGACCATTTTCTTTTATCTTAAAAGTGAGTGACTGAAGAATAGTTGAAATAAGTGACCTCCCACACTGCAAACCCGATCACCACTTCCCCCTCCTGTTTATCATTAGGCTGAACTGCCTCTTTAAAAATAAAATAATTGAAATATATATTTATTTATGTGTGGAGGGCATGCATGCACTCTGGCTCTTGAGGTCACAGGAACTTCCAGAAACATCTCAAGAAGAACACAGCCTTTGTCTGGGCCTGAACTCAAGTTATCGGGCGCCTTTACCCACCAAGCCAACCTTGCCAGTCCCCCCTTAAAGATATATTTATTTTTATTTTCTGTGTAAGGGTGTTTTGCTGGCATGTATGTCTATGTACCGTGTGCACACGCAGTGTCCACAGAGGTCAGAAGAGGGCAAGGGATCCCCTGGAACTGGAGTTCCAGACAATGGCGGCTACCCAAGCAAGTGCTAGGAACCTAAATCTGCGTTCTCTGCAAGATTAACAACTGCTTTTAACTGCTCGGCCATCGCCCCAGTCCCCCTGAACTGCCTGTCACACTTATCCTTAAAAGGTTTCCCTTGGTAAAAAAACAAAACAAAAACAAACAACACACACACACACACACACAAACAAAACAAAGTTTCAATTGTTTGTTTATTTTTATTTTTATTTTTTTTCGAGACAGGGTTTCTCTGTGTAGTCCTGGCTGTCCTGGAGCTCACTCTGAAGACCAGGCTGGCCTCGAACTCAGAAATCCGCCTGCCTCTGCCTCCCAAGTGCTGGGATTAAAGGCGTGCGCCACCAACGCCCGGCTTGTTTGTTTATTTTTGAGATAGGTCTAATGTTGTCTAACTCTGTCTAGTCTGGCCTCAAACTTGCTATGTAGCTAAAGCTGGCCATGAACTGCTCTTACTTTTTTTTTTTTTTTTTTTTTTTTTTTTTTTAGATTTCTTTCTTTATTATATGTAAGCACACTGTAGCTATCTTCAGACACACCAGAAGAGGGCGTCAGATCTCATTATGGATGTTTGTGAACTACCTTGTGGTTGTTGGGATTTGAACTCAGGACCTTCGGAAGAGCAGTCAGTGCTCTTAACCACTGAGCCATCTCTCCAGCCCTGGTCATGAACACCAGATCTTTCTGTTTATATCTCCCAAGGGCTGGCATTACAGGTATGCGCTGTCATACCGGGCTTCAGTTCCTTACCCTAATGTATGTTCACTAGTCAACCCCTTTTATTCTCCAAAGAGAGCAGGCTATCTTCCTATGCCACCAGGAAAGACAAATTCCAACTTCCGAAAGTTACTTTAATGCTGGGTGTAATTCACAGAACGGTAGGGGAAAAGGGATTGATTCAAAGAGCTCCAGCAGCATAAATAATGGCTGATCGACCAGTCTGTAAGTAGGAAGTTACATAAACGCTTAGTAGGGAAGGGCTGGAAGACTCCGGATAAGCTTAGCTGAGGAAGTTTATCATCTCACAGAAGAACACGACCTTTGTCTGGGACACCTCGGGTAATGACTGCTGCTCTCCCTTGCTTACCTGAAAAAGAAAGAAAAGGAGTCTGATTTCCTCCCCTTGCTCTCTGGTACCTAAAAACCAGAGACTGTTTCCAGGCATGCTGGTGGAAGGGGGGCCTTCAGGTCCTTAGTGGTAATGAAAATCTCTCTGTGGTCACCGTGGGCCTCATACTCTGTCAAGCTGTTTCAATTTTAAATGACAGTTCCATTACACGTGAGTTGTTAACCTATGATCTACCTGCTCCAGCCATAATGATTGACACTTCAAAGCAACTCACCCAAGTCTCTCTAGAACATTCTCTACAGCCCTCTCCACTTGCACACTGCTTTTGCCAGTCCTGAGTTGTGAGAGGCCTTGCTGGCACACCGATGATCCCAGCGCTGAGGAGAAAGGCTTGAGTTCTGGGCTGCACTGTGTGATCCTATAGAAATGAAATGAAAAACAACAGTTTAGGTTCATTATCTGCTGCTTAAAGTGTAAAAAGCCTTTAAATATGATATCTAACTTTAGAGATAATGTAACATTTATAGGGACCTGGTGAGCTCCTTCAAATGTGTGATGATAAGGACCTGAGAGGAATGTTCCAGATTGGAAAGAGCAGCAAGGAAGGCAGCTAGCCCCGAAGGCCTGACTAATGGCGTGGGCAGCTGCAAACTCGCTGTGGAAGGAAAGAAGAGCATCCCCTTTTCTTTGACAGGTCTGACATAAAGCCTTCCTCCAGGTCACCACAGCCCAGGCTGCACTCCATCCACAGGCAAACAGTGAAACTCTAGGAAGACAGAATCTTTGAAAGGTTTCTCCAAGTTCATAGAGTCCCCGTAGGACTAGCACCTTCTATGTTCCCTGCCAGCTCTGTCCATGGTCTAGACAAAAGAAAGGAGTATCTTCCCTGTCTGGCCAAAGGACTTCTTCCAAATCCCCCCTCACCAGAGACTCTAGGTTCAAAAATTCCTGAGCATGCCTGTAATCCCAGCATTCTGGGAGGCAGAGGCAGGCGGATTTCTGAGTTTGAGGCCAGCCTGATCTACAGAGTGAGTTCCAGGACAGCTAGGGCTATACAGAGAAACCCTGTCTCGAAAACAAAACAAAACAAAACAAAAAACAAACAAACAAACAAAAAAAACACCCAAAAATCCCTGAGGATGACTGACACTAGGGATGCCACCTTTCTTTTGGGCACACCTCCATCCCTTCCCAGAAGACGAAGCCTCAAACTAGTTTCAGAGGAACAATTACCTGCATGTCTTCAGTGCCACTGACATTGATACAAATCCTGAACATACAACAGAAAGGGCTAAAGACCAGGGACCATTTCCCTTTGGGGACCACATCAAGCCTGACCCACCAATGGACTCTAAGACCTAGTTCAGAGCTATAGTACAGGCATTTTGCTCAGTGGGTGAATGAACAAACCCTACACTCTTTGTACAACTGGAAAGGAGTCTGTGTGTTCTGTAGCTTCTGTCCCAGCCCCCTTACGATGTTAGGCAACAGGAATGTTACATCTTCTCCGTCTGGCTGCAGAGACACACAGACCACTCCTGTCCTTCATTCCTGGCATTCCTTCATTGCCTCCCCTGGATTCCGTCTGCCATTTCAGCAAGGTGAATGACTGTGCCATGACTGAAATTAATGTAGATAATGGAAGAAAAAAAATACTTATCTTTGTAGAATAGTGGCTAACAGGTTCCCCACACCTTTGCACGGCCCTAGAGCTCACTCGCTGATTATCAAAACTAGAGAGGAGTACTTTTTGCTCTAATTACAGTTATTTTGTATCAACAGCGATCCCCAAGTAAACCAGTCATGCTATGTTTAATTAGTCTCAGGCACAGTAAAAACTCTAAGATAGTTACCCTAAGCAGGTGATCTCAAGTTCCAATGTGTCTGAAGTCAAGGAAGACACAACAGCAAAAGCAACCTTTGAACTGTGCACAAGTTTCCTCTGAAACAATTTCTCAAAGGGCAAGGGATAGAGAGACTTCTGAATGCTGAATGGTGTGAACAGTGTTGGTGCTTTAAATGGTTCTGGCTCTGCTGTTAACATTAAAGAGTTGACCCTTGATTCCTCTGGTGCCCTCAAGCCCCCATATCCCATAAACATACAATACATGGGACTCCCTTCCATTCTGCACACATATAGCATTCATTCCTTGAAGAGGGTGTTTGTTTGTTTCGTGCTGATGAGCCTCTACCTGGGCCTCTTTGCCCAAACTGGTAAAGACATCCAGGACCCAACTCAAAGCAAGTCTCCTCCTAGACACCTTCCCTAGGGTGTCTTCTGTGCACACTCCCTGCATGGTTTTCTCATGATTGGATCTCATAACATTTCTCGATAGCTTGCAACATCCAATCTCAGTTTTCTTTTATTTTAAAAAAAAGATAAGGGTCTCGTTCCATGAGAACAATGACCTTTTGTATCTTGATCACAACCACGTCTCTCAGGGTTGTTGACTGAATGCGGATGACAATTATGAAAATGTTCTAAGAGAACTGCACCTTAGGAGGGAAGATTAACCTCATAGATTTCTTCAAGGGTAGAAGACCATGGCTTTTTATTAAATACAAACTCCAGGCTGGAGAGATAGCTCAGCTGTTAGCACCTGCCGTTCTTCCAGAGGACCCAGACTCAGTTCCTAGCACCCACAATGAGTGGCCTATAACTGTCTACCACTGCTGCTATGGGGGAGGGAGATCCAACATCCCTGGCCATGGTGGGATCCGACGCTCACTCATGCACACACATACATGTAAGTGAAAAGTGGAATAAATAAAATGTAAGCAACAACAGATAGCAAGCTCTCCAGATGTCTCAGTAGATAAGAGAGTCTGATGAGCCGAGCTCATCCCTGGAGACCATGTAAAGGTGGAAGGGAGAATGGATGCCACAAAGTTGACCTCTGACGCCCAACATTTGTGCAACCATATTCGGTTTTAAAGAAATTCATCTTGCTCTAAGGACGGTCATTCACATCTACAGTTCCAGCACCGGGGAGGCTAAAGCAGGACCATGAATCTGAGACTAGTAGAGTGAATTCCAGGCCAGCCTGGGCTACAGAGTAAGACCCTAGTTTTTTTTTTTTTATTATTATTGTTGTTGTTTGTTTTGTTTTGTTTTGTTTTGTTTTTAAACAAAACAAAAAATAATCAAAATGTTTCTACTTTGGTACAAAACATTCAGAGTCTAATCCAAGTCTGTTTTGTGTTCATTCAGTGGGCTGGAGGACACAAGCTGTAGATTACTCTGCATTAGAATGGAAGAGTAAGGGTTACTATCGTTAGCCAAGAGAAGGTCCACACCTGCTGTGGATGAGATGTACTAGATGCTGGCGAATGACTTTGGCCTCTGGAAGGAGCCAGTTGGGTAGGTTTCCCTTGTCTTTGCAAGCAGGAAAAAGCAACAGAAATCTAAACCAGTTTAGTTGCAATACAATCCATTTCCACAGTTCCACAGACCCACTCGTGGACTCAGCTGAAATGCATTTCCTTTGTTCAAAAAGCATTGTCCTGTTACTCGAGAGGGTGCAGAACAGAGATGGTGCTGGCTATTGTCCCAAGAAGGCTGACTTGTCTGGCCATCCGATTTCCCTCACGATTTCTTTCTAACTTTTAGCCCTGGTGCTTGGGCTTGGTTAAAGCAGGCGATTAGAAGTCTGGGGACCCACAGGTGTCTAGTTGTTGGTTATGTTAGAAACTCTTTGTTCTAGGAACAGGCCCAGAGGCTTGGGATGTAGTGGTATTGGGCTTGCTAGCCTGTGTGATGCCCTCGGTTGGCTCCCGGGAACTATAGAGTGAACAAGCATTAGCAGTAAGCCTGTGTGGAAAGGGGCTGGGACATCCTGACTGTATGTGGCCCAGGGGAGAAATTTACTGGGTTAACCGATCATATGACTGTCATGACAGGTAGATTTGTCAAGACACTGTGATAATGTAGTCTGGATCCAATATTGCAAAGTGTTCCAGGATATGGACTTAGTTCTGAAACTTGGCTCCTTCACCTTTGGCACATCAAGCAGTCTCTACTCAGCTTCCTCAGTGCTTAAATGGAGATGATAACTATCTATTGAGACTGTTGTGGGCATTCAATAAAGCAAATCAGCATGTAAAGAGGGCTTCTTACAGCTCCTAGGCATAAAAAATAGGGTAGAACAATTGGTTGCTATTATGACTTCGGGAGGTGGTGGTCAGTCAGAGAAACACATGGGGACTGTATTATATAGAGTAACAAGGTTCTGGGTGCCTACTGAATTATTGTACCTTGGATTCAGAAGTGAGCAAAACACTGTTGCATTTTCAAAGTTTGGAATTCAATAAAGGCAACAGACATATAAATGCATACACTATAATACACAGTAATACCAGAAATCGGCTTGAGGGATGAGAGGAAAAGGGAGTGAGATATTCTACGAGGGGGAGTCTCTAGATGACCTCTGAGTTGGACTTTGGATGTGGAGGTTCAAGGCATCGAGCCTCTCTAAAGGCACAGACTCATAAAACAATGAGTTTGAATTTACTAGGCTAAGTCTATAAAATGCACGGGGTGGTGGTAAGCGGAGGGGAGGGTGGGGCTCTAACATTTACATCAATATTGCAGCATCAAAAGCGAAGGAAGTTAAAGGTAGGTCAGGAATAGATAACTGTGGCCAGATTGCCCCGAGCTTGGTATTTAATTAGATCAGTCTGTTTGAAAGCTTCATTTCAGCAATGGTGGTGGGAATGGAGAGGAATGAGTGGTAATTAGGAGGAAGGACTGCCCAGGCTCGGTGATGGGGGTAGATGTGGTTTGGAGGGAGAGGGAGGGATCTATGGTCATTGAAAGGTTTACCAAGCTTGACACACAGGGAGACTTATAGGTCCCCCAGGGACTCTGTGTCCACAGAAAGAAGTGTAGGTTTAGGGCATGCAGATGTTAAGTTCTATGTGGAACATGTTAGCTTGCAATGCCTAGAGGACCCACCTAGGGGGAGATGGAGGTTAGTCCTAATAACTCAGAAAATGGCAAGAGTTGATAGGGTTTATTCGGAACCCAAGATTGGCACAGAACCCGTGGCCCTGGGGTAAGGTTTCACATGAACCTGTTCGTACCAGGCTCTACTTTACACTTTAGAGGAAGTTCTGGGTCAGGGATTGCTCTGCTAATCAGTGTGCCTCTAACAAGTGGCACTTGATGGGCACACAGTCATTGTCATGTTGTCAAATGGTTGCCTCATTTGCTCTTCTCAACACAACAGTCCAATGAGACAGCTCTTAGTGCCTTCATGTCATAGGAGTGGAACGTGATCAGGAACTGGGAAGTGCACTGGCCAAGGGCCCACAGCTGATAAGCAGCAGACCTGAGATTTGAATACACGCTTTGTGAATCTAGAGCCCAAATTGCTTAACCACATTACCGGATCATTAGAATTTGACTCTAGGTATATGATCTACTCCTCTGAGATGATTTTTATGCCCATCAGGGGTGGTGGGATTAAAATATCTCTAAGCTGGGGAGATGGCTCAGCAAGTAAAGTGCTTGCTGCCAAGCCTGACAGCCTGAGTTCGAGCCCAAAGTCCCAACAACGGAAAGAAAATAGTAACTGTACAGACTGTTCTCTGACTGCTGCATACACAGTGTCAATAAATAAACACACAAGCAAACACATGCATTCTTGGGGCTGAAGCAGGCAGATTTCTGTATTGTCCATTTATTTATTTATTTATTTATTTATTTGTGTGTGTGTATGCGTGTAGGTGCTCACGGGCTTGTGTCATGGTAGTATGGAGGCAACTTTTGGAGGCCAGTCCCCTCTGTCCATTTCTACATGGCTTCCAGGGATTAAACTCAAGTCATCAGGCTTGGTCTGCAAGAGCTTTACTAGCTGAGCTCTCATCATCTTTTTTTTTTAAAGATGTATTATTTATGCATTTTACATATATAGGTACTTTGTCTGCATGTACACCTGCACACCAGAAGGTGGCATCAGACAGATCTGAGCTGTCATGTGGATGCTGGGACTTGAGCTCAGGACCTTCCGAAGAGCAGAGTGCTCTTAACCACTGAGCCATCTCTCCAGCCCTTAAATCTCTGCGCCCAGCTGAGCTATCTTGCTGGCCCCTTTAAACCAATGTTGTTTGTTTGTTGATGAAGGGTCTTATCATTTTATCTTGGCTGGTCTGGAAATTGGTAGCAGTCCAGACTGGCCTTGAACTACAGAGATCCTACTGCCTCCGTCTCCTGAGTGCTACCATACCCCTATCCCCCAAATAGATTTGACATGAAGTAGCTAATTATGCTGTCCTATACCTGTAACCCCCAAATTGAGGAGTGGATATAGGAGGTTCGCCTCTGAAAGACAGTTCAAGGCTAGCTTTGGCTGCATACCAAGTTTGAGATCAGAATGCACTATACAAATCCTTTCTGAAAAAAACAAAAACAGGCAAAACCAAACTGATATCATACAGCGACTGTGAAAGGCAAACTGAACTGAACTCAGGTAGCTGTCACTGTGTATGAGCACCTGCCTTCTGATGTGTGTTGACAGGTTATTGTGAAGCAGGGTAACATTTTGTCATGCTTACGGGCAAGTGCGTTGTGATGAACACATATAGTATTTTTATTATATGTTATCTTCTTAGTGTGTCCTTAAAAATGGAAGACTTCTTTAAAATTGTTTGCTTTGAAACTGAAGGACAACAAGGAAAACATGACGATGGGTGAACGAGATAGCTGTGGTACAATTAAGCTACTCTCTTGCCTCCAAGGCAAGTCAGCACTAACCTGGGCTCACAGCGTGCTAAACAGTGCTCTAAACTATACAACTTTTAAATTTCTTTTGGGGGGGGGGGAGGGAGACTGTTGAGATGGTTTAGTGCTGAACAGTGTACACTGCCCTTGCAGCAGACCTGAATCTGGTTCTCAGCACATACCTACATCCAGCACATCTACAAATGTGCATAGACACACACAAAAAATAACAGAGATTTTTATTAAAAATTAGGCACAGGGCTGGGGCTGTGCTTTCGTGGCTAGAATGCTTGCCTAACATTAAAGAAGTGCTGGGTTTGAGCGCCAGAACTCTTTGTTTGTACAGGGTACAGTGGCTCATACCTGTCATGTCACCGTTTGGGAAGAGGAAGCAAAGGGATCAGAAGTCCATTAAAGGTCCATTTCTCAGCTACACAATGAAGGCCAGATTAATACGAGATACATATGGCCACGTCATATATACACAAAATAGTCACAAGTACCCTCTAAGGTAGGTCTTGCTATTATGCTTACTTTACAGATGACAGTCTAGGGCACAGAAAGACAGTGGCCTGTACGTCATTATCCACCTGGAGTAGAGTCCCTGGAATCTGAGCCCAGGGTAAAGTGTCCCCAACGCCCGCATGCTCAGCGGCTGGTAAGGAAAACCAGGGCTGCAACAACCTTGCAGGCCGACGAAAGCTCGGATGGATAGGAAGGCTCCTCTCAGCGAGCTTTCCAAGCTCCTCTCGGGGGTCTCGGCGTCCCTGCACCCTCCATCGCGGCACTCTCCCGGCGCCCTCACCCTGCTCTGCCAAGGCCAAGGTGTCACCTAACCCTTCCCAGCTTCCAGTCCTTTGCTCCAGGTCAGCTTGCTGGGGCAGACAGAACCAGGAGCCCGCCAGTCTTCTATTTACTGTTTGGTTTCCACGGTGACACGTAGGCGCCGTGAGCGCCTCCCGTCAGCGGCCCCCACCCGGCGCCGTGACGTCTACCCGCTGCTTCCGTTCTGCCCATATTTGGAAAGGCGCCGCGGGCAGGGAGGGGTTGGGAGCCGGACTCCCGCGGCGCCCCGCCCCCTGCCCGGCTCCGCCCCCGCGGGGGCCCGCCGAGCCCTGGGCCGCGCACCCCTCCTCCTTCCCGACCCTGCGGAGGCGGACGGGGGCTGGGGTCGCCAGCATCCTTGGGCTAGTGGAGGTTGCAGTCAGAGCTTAGGGCCTGGCTCCTCTGTTCCCGGTGGACGATCCCGGATCACGATTTTCTCTTTCTGTGCCCGGAAATCCTGGAAGCAATCCTAGTCTAACCCTCCCTCTCTTTGATACACTTGATTTCAGATTCTCGTCATTGGCGCAGTGGAAAGCTTTGAGGACAGAGGTTGGGGGTGTGTGTGTTTTCCTTTGGGACATAAGTGACCTTGGGAAGGCCACTTTTTCTGGCTGGGGCCAGTTTTTTGTTTGTTTGTTTGTTTGTTTTAATTTTTTTCAACCCTATCACCTGTTTGGCGGCGAGGTCTTCCATCACCCTCTAACTGACCCTCTCTTGGTGACATAATTGCAAAGTAGGTGACGTTCTTGAGGACCCCTGCAGTTCTTACGTCTGCACTAGTTGTCTCTGTGCGTCTCCTGGGGCTTGCTCATTTTAGACGCTTAATTAACTTTAGTTAACTGCTGAATGAATGGATCCGAGACAGGGTTCACCTTCATAAGTCCGGACCCCGCAATTCCTTTTACAGGCAGAGGGAATATTGAGATGATTAATAATCGCGCGGCAGGGTTGCTGATGTAAAGCGATTTGCGGATGTAAAGGGCAATAAACATGCGGATGTAAAGGAATCCATCGAGATTCCAGAAGTCTCTGAGGAGCCGTGGGTGTGTGCCGCGGAGCCGTGGGGGCGGGGGTGGGACGGGCAGTGCCGCAGTGGCTACCGCTGAGGACTCCGTAGCAATTAGCGAGATGCGTGGGGCTAATTCTTTATGAGGCTCATCTCCCCCCCCCCCCAACGCCCTTACACTCCGCTACCCTCCTCTGTTGGTCGCCCACGTCCCCCAGTCTTTTTGGCTATAGAAGTGTGGGTTTTTTCCCCCCAGAATTTCAAAACTGAAAAGGACTTCAGAGATTAAACTTGCTATTTCCTACGTAAGGACTCTAAAGCTCATAGACGATGACTTTCCCAATCAAGCTTGAACAGATAGTTAGAAATAGACAAAAGCCGGATTTCTGGCATTAAATTGTGTCCTTCTCTCTCAGAGGCTATCGAGGCGTGCCTTAACCCGAGCTCAGGTGACCGTATTTCTTGGCTTAGCTGTGTACGATTTAATATTACATTTAGAGTAGCTAACGATGCCCACTGTCACGACTCAACAATAGAATGGGCTAAAAGTGTTTAATCTTTAAAAACCACTAGCATTCCTCGTTAGATCGGCCGGAGCTTTGTCCCGGGAAGGGTCAGAACTGTAGTCAGCTGTGCGGAACCCCGTGATAGCCTACTGGCTTTCATAACCAAGCCCTAGGCAGACCGCTCAGACTGCAGCTGCTGAGTAACCTACGGGACCAGCCCTTCCTGATGCTTCGAAGGTTTCTTGGTTCTCAGGAATCTGGCTGCAGGGACGTTGTCTTTCAAAATTCCTTTTCGGCTTCACCCAGATTCTTCTCGTAAGCGCTTTTCTCTAACCTCCAGCCGGCTTCGAGGACAGCTCAGGCTGAGAAGATTGGTGCCTCCCGGTTGACTGGCGCCTCGGCTGCTTTGAGGGGTGGTCTGGGACCGGTCTTCTTGCTTGTGACTGTTCTCGGAGCGGCGGCGGCCTCAGAACAGCATCTCTGCCACCTGGTGGCTGTGCGAGCCAAGCGCGCGTCCTCCAGTCCCACAAGACACCAGCGCAGTGGCGAGGGGCCTCGCAGGAGTTTGCCGTGAGGAGGCCAGAGGACAAAGTGTGAGCTCCTCCTCCAACCCGTGTGGGAGCAAACCCAGTTTGTCGTGCTTGGCAGCAAGCAGCTCTCCCTACCCAGCCATGCTGAGGGCCCACTGACGGGAAGAGCCGATCCGGCGGCGGATGAAACTAAAACCCACAATAAGACACCCGATAACTCTAGCCGTTTTCTCTCTGTGGCTTATTTCTGAGCACTTGTTTCATGTGGATGTAGGAAAACAGTTTTTAATTTCTCTCACCAGGGCTGCTTTTCAAAACCCACTGCCGGCCGGGTGTGGTGGCGCACGCCTGTAATCCCAGAATTTGGGAGGCAGAGGCAGGCGGATTTCTGAGTTCGAGGCCAGCCTGGTCTACAGAGTGAGTTCCAGGACAGCCAGGGCTATACAGAGAAACCCTGTCTCGAAAAACCAAAAACAAACAAACAAACAAACAAAAAACAAAAAAACACAAACAAAACCAAAACAAAACCAAAACAAAACAAAAACAAAAAACAAAACAAAAACAAAAACCCACTGCCTCTTCTCTTTCCAACCAGATTTCAACTCCCATCTTTGAAATAAATTTCTGAGAGGGACACACGCATACCTATAGATTCCTTTCTTTCCAAAAATTTAACTTGTTGTTTTGGTGTGCATGTGCATGGCGTGTGTACATGTGTGTTTGCATGTGCCACAGTGTACCCGTGGAGGTCAAAGGCTTATCTATTTATATTGTGTACATGCATTTTGTCTGTATGACTGTCTACACTCCGGAAGAGGAAACTGGATTCCATACAGGTACAGAGAGTTGTGAGCTGCCATGTCGCTGCTGAGCATTAAACCCTTGACCCCTGGAAGAGCAGCCAGTGCTATTAACCACTGAGCCACCCTTCCTGGCCCGTCTTTATGAATGGGATGGAATTCAGGCCATTGACCTTTAGGGAGCTATTTGGCCAGCCCCCTTTTTCTTCATTCAGTTGTTCATTAATTCAATCAACCTTCACTTTTAGAGACTGAGTCTGTATGTAGTGCACACTGGCTTTACATTCATGACCCTCCTGTGTCAGTCTCTTGAGTGTTGAGAGTATGGGCACATACATGCATGCATGTGGGGCTGGGAGTAGAGGTATGCACCCCCACTCACACCTATATGCTGGCTTCTTCACTGTTTCCTTAGGGGTGGGGTCATATGTTGTCTTTTGTGTTT
Organism: Apodemus agrarius; assembly: GCA_964023405.1. Taxonomy (NCBI): domain Eukaryota; kingdom Metazoa; phylum Chordata; class Mammalia; order Rodentia; family Muridae; genus Apodemus; species Apodemus agrarius. The sequence goes on along the minus strand of OZ030011.1, from coordinate 37,769,438 downwards.
ATAGACACCCCTCCCATAGGACTGGGGACCAATAAGCCATCGCTTACTAACTGGTCATTTCTACAGACACACTGTGGGCCTTCGCATAGATAAGCCTCCAAGAACTCTTAGTTCTTGGTGGGGGTGGGGTGTAGAGGGTGATCTAATCAAAGGTGGCTTTGCACAATGTGTAGTTTCACAAGCAGAACACCACCCAGAGAGCGAGGAGGAAGCTGGGCGCTCAGAAGTGAGGAGGAGGAGGGCAGCCAGGAAAGGGGGGAGCACAAGGACAGGGCATCTGCGGCGGGGGTTGGAGAGACAGCACAGGCTTTGGAGCTAGCGTCAAGTCCAGACTCCCTTTGGTGCGTGGCCTTGGGCGGTTTACCCTGCTGTCCCAGTTTTCTTCTATGTAGATCCATGCCCAACTCACGGCCGTGCCAGGGTGCAAGCTGAGCTGCCTGGCGTTTATAAACGCACCAGACAGGGACAGGGCACTAGGTGGTGTGGAAGAGGTTTCCAGCCTTCTGGTTCCCCTTCAGCACCATCCTTTCTGGGCTGCCTCTTGTCTATTCATAGTTGTTGACCTTGAGCTGGTCTCTCCAAGCCCTGGACTCGTCGGTTTCTCCTGTGTGAGGTAGGCCTAACTGTATCTGCCTCCAAAGACTGCTATGGTAGAGGCTTATAAACTGCCTGGTGCTATCAGGAGCTTAGAGACTGGTGTTATTATTAGGGATGAGAGGAAGTCCTGCAAAGATGAACAGGGTTCCAAAGATCCTAGAAGTTTGAAGAAAGACAGAACTCACGGTCTCAGAATGAGCCGGGCTCACTACTTGCAAGGGAGGGGAGGATGGGCCGGGCCGTGAGCATTTGTCTTTTCTCAAGCAACCAGAAAAGATCAGGCCTCCTGAGGTGTGAGGTGTGAGCCTCTTATCCCTTCACTCTAGGAACTGTTCAGCCCCATGGCTAAGCTGAGGGTGTGGACCTCGCCAGGCTGGATGCCAAGACCCATAGGCGCTCCTGCCCTCCTTCCAGGGAGGGGGGCTTTAGCGTCTGAGGGTGTGTGCTGGGTGGGCCCTGGCAACCTATTGTTGTTGCATGTGTGTGTGAATGGCCCAGGGACATCTTGGCCCGGGATGTGGACTCGTGGGCCTAGTAAGCGAAGAACCTGCCTGCACAGCTCCCTGGAGCTGCAGTTCCAAGCCTTGACTGAGGGCACCCTGGGATTGACTGACAGCAGTTATAGGCGAGGCGGGGGAAGGAGGCTTGTGGGAGCCACACTCAATTCCCTTCAGCTACACGCTCGGAAAAGTACTAACTGGGCTATGCAAATGGCTTTATCTTTCTCTCAGTTCTTTTTGAAGAAGGAAGCCGGTTGCAAAATTATACAGTGTTAGAGTGTTGCAATTTCAGTGTTGGGAATCATTCTATGGACCCCACACTTGACAGATCTTGCCCTGTGTAACACACTGGGGTGTCTTGTAAAACCTATAAAGGCCAGGGGTTCCCCCCAGTCCCGTTACACCCCCTCCACCCCCACCTCCCCGTTAAGCAAGCTATCCTTTGGGGATCCCAGACACAGTTTGGGGCTAAACAAACTCATCTTTGGAGCTGCTGTTTGGGGGTACAGAGGAAACTGGAAATCTCCTTGCAATTGTTAGTAACAGCTAAAGGGCGGATCCTGGTGAGCAGGCTCAGAAGCGGCTCTGTGGAAGGAGACAAACAAACCAACCTACAAAGCCAAGCTAAACAAAAACACCCACTTTGTAAAGCCATCGGGGTGCAAGTCCTGCTTGTGCCCGGGAAGAGAAATACTTTTTTCTTCTTCTCTTTGCTGGTCTATTCTTCATGACTGGTTTTTGGTTGTTTCTGGTGAGCTCATATAGCTTTTGTAGGAAGATATTTTAAAATGTTCTCAGCAGAGCAGTATTTTTTTTTTTTTTTTTAGATAGACGACAGCATACTTTGCTTTGCCCTTTCTTTCCAAAACACACACACACACACACACACACACACACACACGCACACCTTTGAAAATTCAGATAGTGGATATATATAGAAAATTAAAAATGATTGTAATTCTTTGTCAACAGTTTTCACTCTAACTTTCCAATTACTACTTGAGTGTTTTGTTTTTTGAGATTGGGTTTCTTTGTTGTAGCCTTGGCTGTCCTAGAACTAACTCACTCTGTGGACCAGGCTGGTCTGGAACTAAGAGATCTTCCTGCCTCTGCCTCCTGAGTGCTGGGATTAAAGGTGTGCACACCACGCCCAGAGTTTCTTGCTTCTCTTCTCTTCTCTTCTCTTCTCTTCTCTTCTCTTCTCTTCTCTTCTCTTCTCTTCTCTTCTCTTCTCTCCTCTCCTCTCCTCTCCTCTCCTCTCCTCTCCTCTCCTCTCCTCTCCTCTCTTCTCTCTTCTCTCTTCTCTCTCCTCTCCTCTCCTCTCCTCTCTTCCTTCCTTCCTCCCTTCCTGGTTTTAGTTTTCCTTTTTCTTCTAGTGATGGCAGCTTGAACCGAACTCTGCACAAAACCAGGTCTGTTGCACAGGCACATGCCTGACATCCCAGAACTGGAGAGGTGGAGGCAGGAAGAGGGTCACAAGTTCAAGGCTCCTTCAAACGCTAAGTTTGAAACTAGCCTGAGTTACATAAGAAAAAACAAAACAAAACAAACAAAAAACCATTACCACCACCAGCAGCAGCAGCACCCAAACCACCAAAACGGTGAGGCCTCAGTGCAAAATTCTGCACCTGACCCCAAGACAGGTCACAGGAAAACACAGGTGCACTGAAATATTGTGTAGAACCAACTTCAGGTGCTAAGCATGGTGGTACACACCTTTCCTCCCAGCACGCAGGAGGCAGGCAGCTTTCTGTGAATTTGAGGCCAGCCAGAGCCACATAGTGATATGAATATAGTGTGGTGCCGGCCTGTGGAGTCAGCTCTGAGCTGCAGGGAGACTCAGACAGCCTCTAGACTGCTAAGATTGTAGGCATGTGCCTCCGTGCCCCCATTTAAGGTACAAAATATAATTAAATTTAGGTATTAGGGAAAGGATGGGTTGGGTCTGTTCCCTTTTCTTATCCATAGAGTTTTGCTCTTGAAGAAGACACTGCCCCCCCCACCCCCGCTGCCCCCACTTCCTGGGGGGCAGGGAAGCACTGTGCTGGAGAGGGGAGTGTCCTACAGAGAGCACATCGCTCAAAGGGATGCTTACCATAGGGATCCCTAGGCCATAGGGGGGCTGAACTCAAGGGAGAGCTCACGAGCCATTAAAAAAATAATCTCGCCGGGCAGTGGTGGCACACACCTGTAATCCCAGCACTTGGGAGGCAGAGGCAGGCAGATCTCTGAGTTCGAGGCCAACCTGGTCTACAGAGTGAGTTCCAGGACAGCCAGGACTACACAGAGAAACCCTGTCTCAAAAAACAAAAAAAAAAACAAACAAAAAAAAAACAAACAAACAAACAAAAAAAACTCATCGTGAACTTTCTCAGAAAGTGGAGTAAATTGTTTTTATAGGAGGCTTGATCAGTTATGTCAAAAACTCCTGGCTTTCAGCCAGGAAGAGCCCAGTCAGAGAGTCGGGAGGGAGGGGCCCTTCCCAGCTCAAGCCCCCCAGTTCCCGAAGTATGCTGCTTCACACAGGAAGCAAAGGGCTTCTCATGTTTACACCTGGTTCCATCCATTCCGGTCTCCAGCACCCTGAATAGCAAGTATTCCATCTGTAACCAACCCTTCCTCCTCCTCCTCTCCCTCCTCTTCTTCTTTTTTTCTAGCCCAAAGATTTATTTATTTATTATATGTAAGTGCACTGTAGTCATCAGACACATCAGAAGAGGGCGTCAGATCTCATTATGAGCCACCATGTGGTTGTTGGGATTTGAACTCAGGACCTTTGGAAAAGCAGTCAGTGCTCTTAACCACTAAACTGTCTCTCCAGCCCCTCCTCTGTTGTTTTGTTGGTTTGTTTTGAGACAGGGTTTGTCTGTATAGCCCTGGCTTTCCTGGAATTCATTCTGTAGACCAGGCTGGCCTCAAACTCAGAGATCTGTCTGCCTCCGCCTCCGGAGAACTGGAATTAAAGGTGTGCACCATCGCTGCCCCGGGGATCAAGGGCTTTTTACAGTTGAAAGAAGTAAATTCCTTCTCTCAACTATAAAACTGGAATAGGGTAGGATCTAGCTAATACAGTTGTCTTGTCATTTTTCTTCCTTTCCTTCTTTGTTTTGTCGTGGTGAGAGTTGAATTTGCAGCTAAGGGTAAGTCCAGTATGTGAAGGTTTGAGTCAAGGGAGGAAGATAATTGACAGTGGAAGCAAAGTGTGGAGTGCTTGTGTTGACTGCCTGAGGGAAGGGCGAGGAGAGGAAACGGCCAGCTGTCAGGGGAAATGTGTCCACCTTGGTCAGAGGGGCGGGCAGCCTGGTAAACTGAGGCCCTGAGACCAGCTCCGTAGGTCAGAGGGAGCCGGCACCTCTGACCCTCGTTCTTCCCTCCCTCGTTCTGACCCCTGACCCCTTCTTGCCTCATGCCGCGCCTGTCCTTCAGTGCCTTGAGCACTCCCCTGCTTCCGTGTGTCCCGTGACCTTTGTGCCTTTGGTTCCCATGCCAGGAACGCCACTGTTCCAATTCCTGAGCATTCCTCAGCCCTCAAGTTTGAAGTTCACGTCCTCACCCAGGCCTTCCAGGTTATTCCCTAGAACCCAGACGCTCCCTCCTTGATAGTCTCAGGGCCCTCCCTCTGGATGGTGCGAGCCCCAACGCTCCCCGTGGGGGTGGGGGGGGCGTGGGGAAGAATCTGTTTGAGTTCACTGTTGGCGCGTTGCAGGCACCCAGTGGGCATTTAAGGAAAGAGAACAAACCAGTTCATTTGAGACCTGGAAAATGCCCTCTACCCAGCTTCGGAAGAGCTTAAATTCTATCTCGATGGATGCCAGCCGACTAACTAAGGGGCTGATTGGAGCAGGCAGCTGAGGGATATACTTAGCCAGTTCCAGGATCCAGTTCCTTCCTCCTGCTGCTTATGCTGCCGGGGCCGTGATTTCCACTTTAATATTGAGTCGCTGCGCCCCCTTCTGGCCATTATGGAATATGACAAGGACAAGCTCTTTTGCTAAAGGCCAATAAGCAAGCTCACTGTTAGGAACTCACTGGCCCTGTTAAGGACCTCTGCCATCAGGAGAGGAATTGCTGGAAAGGAAGGATCCTGGGACTGGAAGCTACTCTCAGCTACGTTGCCTTCCCTACATCATGACTGTTTTGCGTTGTAAACCCCTCTTAAGGTTGGAAATTTTTCTAGCCAGGAGTACAGTATGACTTCCATGGCACTAGTTTTTGTAGCTGTCCTCCTTACCCCCAATTAAAAAGTCATGGCAAGCCATGTATGTGCCATCTTATTTCTATTGTTGATGGACACTTAGGTTGCTTCTTCTTTTGTTGCCCCTCCCCCCATGAATAATGTTGATATTTACCCGGGTGCAGATAGATATGTTATCAGGTGATCTGCTTCAGATCGTTTGAGTATGCATTCAGAAGTAGAACTTCTGGACCATATATTGTTTGTATTTTCATTCATTCATTCGTTCGTTCATAGGAATGGCCACACTACCTTCCAGAGCTGCTGCAGGGTTTCCCCCCCCCTCTTCAGGGCCTCAGTAGATTTGTCAATGATACCATTTGATGAGTTTGAGGCGGCCTAGTAAGGCTGAGCATTATGAGCTTTCAGTGTGCAAATTTTTCACTATTATTAGTGTTTTGGGTTTTCTCTTTTCTTTTGTTTTGCTTTTGTGGGGCTGAACATTAAAAACCAGAGTCTGGTGAAATCTAGGCAAGTGTTACACCTCCAGTCTTCTTTGACTCCCACCTCATTTTTTAACTGGGTTGTATGGGGTTTGGTCCTTCCTTCCTTCCTTCCTTCCTTCCTTCCTTCCTTCCTTCCTTCCTTCCTTCCTTCCTTCCTTCCTTCCTCTCTTTCCCTGGTTTTCGAGACAGGGTTTCTCTGTGTAGCCCTGGCAGTCCTGGTACTCACTCTGTAGACCAGGCTGGCCTTGAATTGAGAGGTTCACTTGCCTCTGCCCCCCCCCCAAGTGCTGGATCAGAGGTGTGTGTTGGTGCGCATGTCTGCTTTGCCCGTGGAGTGCTGATGGCAAGCCCCTCGAGGAGGCAGAACGCAGTCTGTGAGAGCCGCCCCAGCCCGTGAGCGGCTCCAGCCCGTGAGCCGCCCCAGCCCGTGAGCGGCTCCAGCCCGTGTGTCCCTGGATGAGAAACGGCAGAGTCTGGGACGGATGCTGGGGGTCCTGACTTCCTGTGTACCCATAAGCCACTGGGGACAGAGTGGGGCTGGGAATGAGGGTCCGAGTGATTGCAGAGAGTACAGGTCTAGAAGAGAGAGGGCTCCACTGGGTTACATTCAGAACCCCATTTTGAATTAACTTAGGATATAGTGTTGGAGAAAGGTCCAACTTTGTTTTCTGCATGCGAATATCCTGTCTTGCTAGAGTCAATTGTTAGAAAGACTTTCATTTGTTAAAATATAGAATTTTTTAAAGCATATTAACTACTTAAGGAATTCTGAGAGCTCAGGGTTGAGTTATTGACCCATTTGCTAGATTTTTAGGCATAGCAGAGCCTAGAAGATTATCTCCCCGATGAAGGCAGCATAAGACTGTTCTTGTCATGGAAATTGGTCTGGCGGTTCCTCAGAAAACTGGGCATGATATTACCGGCGATACCACTCCTGGGCATATACCCAGCATGTAATAAGGACACATGCTCCATTATGTTCATAGCAGCCCTATTTATAATATCCAGAAGCTGGAAAGAACCCAGATGTCCCTCAATGGAGGAATGGATGCAGAAAATGTGGTATATTTATACTATGGAATACTACTCAGCTATTAAAAAACAATGAGTTCATGAAATTCTTGGCAAGTGGGTGGAACTGGAGAATGTCATCCTGAGTGAGGTAACCCAATCACAAAAGAACACACATGGGATGCACTCACTGATAAGTGGATATTAGCCCAGAAGCTTGGAATACCCAAGAAACAATTCACATATCAAATGATGCCCAAGAAGAAGGAAGGAGAGGCCCCTGGTCCTGGAAAGGCTCAGTGCAGCAGTGTAGGGGAATACCAGGACAGGGAAGCAGGAAGGGGTTGATTGGGGAACAGGGGGAGGGAAGAGGGCTTATGGGACTTTTGGGGACGGGGGAATCCAGAAAAGGGGAAATCATTTGAAATGTAAATAAAGAATATATCAAATTAAAATAAAATTTAAAGGGGAAAAAAAAAGACTGTTCTTGTCAAAAAGCATTTGACCATTGGATTTATAGTTTACAACTGTATTATTATAAAGAGGAAAATGTTAATACTATATGTGAAGTAGTTTTTTCTTAAGTCATTCATCATTATTACTACTGCTATTGTCCTTGTTAGTGTAAGGGTATGCGCGCCCTTGGGGACATTCTGTGGTGCAGGTTCTCTTCTTCCCTCGGTACATGCATCCAGAGACGGAAGAGCAGGCCCAGGGCTTATTTAACAAGTGCTGTGTCTACTGAGCCGTCTGGCCAGCCCTATGCTAACTATTTTTGTTTTTTCGAGACAGGGTTACTCTGTGTAGCACTGGTTGTCCTGGAACTCACAGAGAGCCACCTGTCTCTGCTTCAGGAGTTTTGGGATTAAAGGCGACGAGTGCCACCACAGCCTGGTCATTTTTCTAATTTAAAGGTTTGGGTTTTGCCGGGCAGTGGTGGCGCACACCTGTAATCCCAGCACTCTGGGAGGCAGAGGCAGGTGGATTTCTGAGTTCGAGGCCAGCCTGGTCTACAGAGTGAGTTCCAGGACAGCCAGGGCTACACAGAGAAACCCTGTCTCAAAAACAAACAAACAAACAACAACAACAACAACAACAACAACAAAACAACAACAAAAAGAAAGGTTTGGGTTTTTTTTCCTTGTGGAAATAAAACCAATTGTATACATTTCCTGAAAAGGCCTCGCTCTTTACGTGGTTATGCTGGTCTGTGACACGCCCGAGGCTGCTTTCGATGCTTTGAGTACAGAAAGCCCCGCCTCCATTCTGTCAGGTAAGCAACCAGGACCTAAGTGGGGTGAAGGTTTCCCATGTGTCCCCTGCTCCCCACATGTCCTGTGAGCTGAAGAGCACCCCAGTCTGTGAGCTGACAGGGTAACGTCACTTTTCTGACAAAACACACCACACAGCTGGTAGGGGCAGATCAGAGACTTGAACCATCTCTCCTGAGGCTATGTCCTCTCTGACAGGAAGTGTGATGAGCTGGTTTCTTAGGCGGGTGTTGTAATCTTCGGGAGGAGGATTGCCTGCTGGGCAGGATGTCAGGGGGGTCGGCCCATCTTGGGGAGGAGGGGAGACTGGGAGAAGGTTTTGAAGAGAGGGTAACGGCAAGGATGAATCATTGGGGGGAAAGTTTGGGGGACTATAAGGTTTGTGTGTGTGTGGATGACAACAGCTAGTCTAGGAGACCAGGAGATACCCCAAAGGAAGGGACTAAAGGCTGGAGACAGAGGGCCAGGGATAGGGTGTGGGATTTGTGTTTAAGCCAGTGTTGTGTGATTTTATTTTTTAGGGGGAGATGTCTTCATTACCTTGAGCGGTGCAATCTCACTCTAAGTCTTCAGTAGACACTTTATAGCTCTCCTTGATGCACTTGAATGTTCAAATGGCTGTCAACTCAGCATTAGTAGGGGACATGTGTCTATTCAGTCAGTCACTCTCCGGCCAGGTCCCTCAGAATGCTTGTAATGGAGAGCAAACCCCCATAAATCTACAAATGCCTTTACAAACTAAGTGGGGAAATATTACCAGCAGAGGGCGCTCTTCAGCGAGACAGGATCGACAGAAACCCTGCTATCTGCCTTGTGCATTGAGGACCGTCCTTCCACTGTGTGGGCTCTGGGGCTCAAACTCGGGTTGTCAGGCTTGGTGGCAAGTACCCTCACCTGCTGAGCTGTCTAGCCAGGTCCACTCATTGTTTCTTTATGTTAAGAATCTTCAAGGTTCTTCTAGCCTTTTGAAATGTATTTTATTTTATTATATTTTACTTTACGTTTACATTACATTTATATTACATTTTTATTTTGTTATAATTTTCATTTACTTATTTATTATTTATTTATGGTGCTGGGGAGTCTTTTGTGCATGCTAAGCAAGTGCTCTACCACTGTGCTACACTCCCCCACCCACCCCTCCACCCTCCACACCCACCACCCCCATCCCACAATACCACCGTTCTCTATAGTTCTCTATAGTCTCTGTCCTATGCAACCACACACGGGAACATCCTGCTCTTCGCTCTCACTCAGTTCCTGTTGGCCAGAGTTCTCCACCCCTTCCTCACCCTTCTCTCCCAGCCTTTGGTACCCCTCGTTCCCCTCGCCTGACTTCTGAAATGTGTCTTTAATTTTTATTAAACAGCGGGCTGGCCTTTAGTCATGCCTGTGGCATCTTTGAAGCTCTCTCAGTTTAGTAGCAAGTAGGGTTCTGGATTGGAGCTGAGTGTGGGGTCCGAGCCTTAGTCAACGATTTGATGCTCCACTGTCTTTGCGGCATCCGCTTTGTCCAAGGGGTTACCATGTGTCATCACACTGGGCTCTTGGAGATATTATTACCGTGCTGGGGAAATACCCCAGGGTGAAAAAAAAAAATTCCTGCCCAGGCAGGGAGCTGCCTTCCCTGAATCCAGGGCTTCTGACTTCAGCGCCCCACCCCGTCCCCACCGCAGCCAACCAGCAAAAGATCTCTTGCAAACCGACAAGCAAAAGAAAACCTTGCAGAAGCAGCTGAGCCCAAACAAACAGACTTGGGTGAGGCCCAGAGGAGCATCAGGCCTGGCGTCACCCGGCTGCGGGCCAGGCTGTTGCTTGGCGATAGTTTGTTCTCTTACCAGCGGACAGCTGAGCCAGTTGGGGGAACCCCGGGTGCCCACGGGAGACTGGGTTTCTTTAAGCAATAGAAACCACAGGGAGGGCTTTCAGAGAGTGCACCTTCTTCACACAGGAGCTGGTGGGAAGCCTGGGGGTTGGAGGCTGAGGGAGGCCCTGCGGGAGAGCCCAAAGAGCTGTGTTGGCTTTCTGGGCAAAAGATGAACTGAGTAGATCACAGAAGGTGTGTGTGTGTGTGTGTGTGTGTGTGTGTGTGTATACAGGTGCATGCGTGTGGGATCACAATAATTTTTAAAGACAACTGTATTAGTCTGGGTTCTCTAGAGTCACAGACCGTATGGGCAGTCTCTATATAGTTAGGGAATTTGTCGATGACTTAGAGCCTGTAGTTCAACTCCCCAACAATGGTCAGCAGCAGCTGTGGATGGAAGTCCAAGGATCTAGCAGTTGCTCAGTCCCATGAGGCAAGCAGGCAAGGAAGAGTGAGTCTTCCTTCTTCTAATGTCCTTATGTAGGTCTCCAGCAGAGGGTGTGGCCCAGATTAAAGGCGTGTGCCTCCACACTTTTAATCTCAGATGCTCGCAGGAGACCTTATGTCCTTTAGGAGCCTGTCTGTCTGTGTTTGTCTGCCATATGTATGGATGTGGTTATTTGAGTCAAGGCTTCTCTACATAGCCTGGGCTAGCCTGGCACTTACTATATGTAGTAGAGGCTGGCCTTAGACTTACCACCCTCCTGCCTCAGCTCCCAAGTTCTAAGTCATGAGCCACCAGTATACACACACACACACACACACACACACACACACACACACATATATATACACACATATGTATATATGTATATGTATCAACAGTATATTTTTTATTATGATAATGATCACAAATTCATCGAATGATCTTTGAGTATTCACGTCTGTGGCAGAAGGTTACCCCCCCCTTTAGGACACCCACAAGGCGTGCTTTCTGGTCCCTGCAGCCTGTCAATCAAAAGCAGCTCAGTGGAGATTATCTTGGTGCTTCCTGTAAACATTGTGCTCCAGAAGTGTCTGTCATTCAAAAGGACACACACGCCTCGGAGAAAGTGGGATGAGATTAGGGGCCACACGTGGGTGGGTGGGGGTGAGAGCTTAATGGATGTGAAGTCTGTGTTCGTTCTGGAGGCGGGCGGTGGTGATGACGGACAACAGCGTGGATGTGCCTAAGGGCGCCGAAAGGCTTGTGCTCGCCAGGCCTGGCGGGCACTCAGCTTTAATCCCAGTGCGTGGGAAGCAGAGGCAGGTGGATGGATCCCTGTGAGTTTGAGGCCAGCCTGGCTTATGTGGGTAGTCCCAGGCTAGCCAGTGAGATCCTATCTCAAACAAAAAACAAACAAACTGAAATAAACAAAGACAAAAGAGTCAATTGGCTCAGAAGATGGGTCCTTACCTAGCATACACCAGACCCTGGTAACACACAGCAACACAGATGTTCCCAGTAAAAACTAACAAAGTGAAAACAGCAGGCTTCAGAGGTTGTGCATTTCACCACAACGAAAGCTTCCCGTTATGATGGCTTTCTTTCTTTCTTTCTTTCTTTCTTTCTTTCTTTCTTTCTTTCTTTCTTTTTTTTTTTACATTTTTGTTTGTTTGTTTGTTTTTCTGGTCTAGGATTAGACAAATTCTCCACCAAACTGCATTACACCCAGGCAGGGACAGCTGCTGTAGGGGCATGTCCTCTCAACTCTCAGAGTGGACGGGGTCCTGGGGCGGGACACCCACTGTGGAGACAGGAGCTGAGAACAGTTAGTGTCTAGAAAGACGCCCATTGGCCGAGTACGTGTGCCTCCAGTGTCATGGGCAGGTGAGGCGTGCAGGTGACTGAGGAAGAACTGGTGCCTAGAACCTGGAAGAAAGGCCAGTGCCTCAGCAAGGGAGGAAGGAAAGCCAGGCCCGTCCTCAGGAGCAGGAGGTAGGCCTGGTTTTGACTTGGGCAGTGTTCCTTGTTTCATACACAGTAACTCATTTGCCTTCGCAGCTCTGCGGTTGTTAGTCCGAGTGTGCTGCATGTTATGGATGCACACTAGACCAGCCTGTCAATAAGAAGTTGGGTTGAGATTTGAAGCCAGGCAGGCTGGTGGCTCCTTCACCTCTACTTATGTATTTGTTTGTTTGTTTTTTTTTTTTTTTTTTGTTTTTGGAGACAGGGTCTCACTATGTTACTATGTAGCCCTGGCTGGCCTGGAACTCAGAAATATACCCACTTCAGTCTCTCTCTCTGTCTCCCACATCCCTCCTTCCTTCCCTCTCTCTCATCCCCCTTTCTATTTAAAAATTGTGTGTGTGAGATGTATGCATGTGCTTGCCTGGGTGTGTGCAGGTGTGTCAGGAAGCCAGAAGTTGACACTGGGTGTCTTTCTCAATGACTCTCCATCCAGTCTCTCACCAAACTTCTAACTCGTTAATTTGTCTAAGCTGTCTGCCAGTGTGCTCCCGGGACCTGCCTCCCTTTGCATCCCCAGATGAGGGTTGTAGACGTGAGATGCAACACTGAACTTGGATCCCTGGGATCTGAACTCAGGTCCCCCTGTTCCTGTGGCAAGCACTTTACTAACTATATCATCTCCCCGGCTCCCGCTCCCCACCTCCCTCCTTCTTCTGTAAGTTTGTTACATTAATTGTTGAGGACAAACCCATTACAGCCCTTCCCCATTTCCATGCTTGTTTTAGAGACAGGGTCTTATTATATAGCCCAGGCTGGCCTGGACTTGACCATCCTCTGGTCTCAGTTTTTTTTTTTTTTTTTTGGTTTTTCGAGACAGGGTTTCTCTGTGTAGTCCTGGCTGTCCTGGAACTCACTCTGTAGACCAGGCTGGCCTCGAACTCAGAAATCCGCCTGCCTCTGCCTCCCAAGTGCTGGGATTACAGGCGTGCGCCACCACGCCCGGCTGGTCTCAGTTTTATAACTACTAGGATTACAGGGATGTGCCACTGTCCCTAGCCAGAATGGTTTCTAATCCTGTGGCCTTCTATTTTTCCATCCTTTGTGTTGTGGGCAGCACACTGTGACTCAACAATCACACTGGGAAAAATGATACATGTTTGTATCTCATTTTGTGGCCAGAGAACCTGGTAACAGTGTGACACTGTGCTGGCTAAGACAGTCCAGTGACTGTCCCTCTGTCAGCCAGCACAGGCCAGGTGAGCCATGGGATCTAGATACATTTGGTGATTATTAAGAGCTGACAAGAGAACCAGGGGGCTGGCTCTGTGGGTGAAAGAAATCGTTGCACAACCCTAACAACCCGAGTTTGATGCTCAGAACCCCCGGTGGAAGGGGAGAACCCATGGCCAAAGCTCACTCCTGACCTCCACACCCATGCTGTGGCACATGCACATACAACAAAAATGTTCTTTAAAATGAACTAGGAGCTGGAGAGATGGTATGGCTGTTAAAAGCACTGGTTTCACGCACAGAAGACCTGCATCACTTATACATAGCTCACAACCATGTATAACTCTAGTCCCAGAGGTCCTGATACCCTCTTCTGGCGTGTATAAGCACCACACGCATGACATACATTCAGGCAAAATGCTCAAACACATAAAATACATCTTTTAGAAAAAAGAACTAAAAGGTGTGAATATTTTATGTTTCATATTTGTGAAGTATGTGTAGACAAAATAGCTTCGTTGGTTTGTCTCAATTAAAACTGGGGGTGTAGCTCAGTGGTTTGGTCTTCACGGGACATGCGTAAGGCTCTGGGTTTGATTTCTAGGATCTCAGAAAATAAAGCAAAACAATGAAGGACTACTTAAGGGGCACCAACACTGTGACTTGGAGGTGTTTGTGTACCCCTCCACATGTCAGGTGTCAGAACGCAGTTCACAGTGAGGTCTTGGTCTGATGATGGTGTTTACTTAGAGGCAGGGCCTTTGAAGGTGATTAGGACAGAGCCCCCATGATTGAATTCCAGTAGTGCTGTAAGGAAGGAGGCCAGAGGACGTGTTCATGTTCACACCCAACTCTCCGGCTCTCAGTGTCTGAAGCCCTGTGCTGCCTCAGGACTTCGACAGCCAAAATGTCATCACTCATTGGAGTCCCCTAGCCTTAAGTTAGAACTGTGGGGGGAAAGCTCTTTTTCTTTAAAACAAAAAACAGAACAAAACAAGAACCACCACCCCAGTCTGTGGAACTGTGCTGTTAGATACAGTCTGATAGCAGTAGTGTGTATCAGTCATATCAGAAGTTCTGTCACCAGGACAGTTGGAGTTCCTCTGGTAGGATGGAGTTCTCCTTGTCTTTCCCCAGTTGCCTTTCTAGGGCTCGTCATGTTAAAGGTGAGCATGAAAGAAGGCAGTCTTTGGTCCTGCCACGCAAGGTGGAGGAGACTGAGTCTGTTACTATAGCAACACAGGGGAGCTGGCTATTCATCCCGTAAATGTTTCCTGAGCGCCTGTGATGTGGCTGGCTGTTCTATCTCAGTGATGAATGAGGTAGAGTGTTTGTACTAGTGTGGAAAACAAGGAAGCCAATATAAATAATCCAAATCCAGAAAGAAAGGCGGTCTGTGAAGAAAACAGTGCAGTGTGGGGTGGGGAGCGAGGGTGTGAGCAGAGGCACATAGCAGGCTACGGTGGCCCCAGGAAGCGTGGCAGGACAGTGCGAAGAGGGTAATCTAATTAGCATTAGAAATCTGATTATCTTACTTAGTCTGTCCCCGGCTTGGGCCCCATTCTCTATTAGCGAGATGGCATTCTTCATGGCACTCTTTGTTTCTCCAGGATCTAGTGCCACACATGTCCCCAGACTCCTGCAGATGGAGGTAAACAGGAGTGAGGACAAGATGGAGGGCCCTTCGGAGGAAGTGAAATGCCAAGGGGAGGCATGGGTGGAGCAGTGGCTGCTCAGTTCTCCTGCCTCTTCTCCCCACGCCCCGAAAACACCCAGATTCTCCCTTTGATGGACTATTGAAGGGACTTCCAAAGTGGAAATTTCTGGCTTCTTAGGAGACACAGTGGTGTCATGTGCCGTCTTTCTGGAAACTGTCTTATGAGAGGATGTTTTGCTGAGAACAGACATGTGGTGTTTTTCTGGAAGCGGCCTGGAAAAAGGGCATGTGATGTTTTGCCAGAGTGGACACTTGAGAGAACACGTGATGTTTGGAAAGGGTATACATAAAGCCCAGCCGGCGGTAGACGATGGTGTGTGGTATCGGCACACCACCATTCTTTGCTGGGCATCGTTGGGCTTTGCTGGTGCTGGTCTTCGCTGATGTTGCTGTGTGGTATTGGTTCACCTTGCCATTTTTGCTAGTCACTGTTGTTGTGACTGCATAGAGAGAAACAGCACCTAAGAACTTCGAGCGATGTTTGGTGGCTTCTTGAGGCTTCTGAGGGTGGATTGGCAGAGCCTCACCATTGCTGATTTATAAATGGTGTTTGTGAGTGGATCGAGCTGCTGCTGATTAGTGTGAACTAAACTGCTGATATCCTGACAATGCAGATTGGATTTGCTCCAAAACAACAACAACAACAACAACAACAACAACAACAAAGCAAAAAACCAAAACTATTTCTAAGCAGACCCACATCATCCTTTGCTCTATTAACCTTTCCTTTCCACTCTCTGAGGTGGGTGGTGGGCTAGAAGTGATGTTAAAGCATTTAAAAACCCTTATTAAAAGTAGGTTTTACTTGGGAGGCAGAGGCAGGCAGATTTCTGAATTGGAGGCCAGCCTGTCTACAGGGTGAGTTCCAGGATAGCCAGGGCTGTCTCGAAAAAAAAAAAAACCCAAAACAACAACAACAACAGCAAAAAAAGAAAAACAATCAATCAAACAAACAAAAAGTAGGTTTTAAAAATCTAAGCCTATAGACTTTTGATTGTCTTACGCCAACCAGGACAATAGCAGTCCTTTTCCAAGAGGGAAGGATGACATTGGAGTCTTCTGAGGGATACAGAAAGGACACACTCTCAGTCTTCATGGGATCCACCTAGAGGTCAAAGCTGACACGCAGAAGCAGTAAGGGAGCAGAGAAACAAGCCACCGATATCGCTGAACTGCTTCAGAAACCTATGTAACGGGAGTTTTGTTTGTGAGCACTTCTTTGAGTATCTGTCTGTGATTAGTAGAGGAACAGTGTCCTAGTTAGGGTCTCTATTGCTGTGACAAAACACCATGACCTAAAAACAAGTTGGAGAAGAAAGGGTTTATTTGGCTTACACTTCCAAATCATAGCCTATCATTGGAGGAAGTCAGGACAGGAACACAAGCAGGGCTGGAATCTGGAAGCAGGAGCTAATGCAGAAGCCATGGTGGGGTACTACCTATTAGCTTGCTCCTCATGGCTTGCTCAGTCTGCTTTCTTATAGAACCCAGGACTATCAGCCCAGGGATGGCACCACCTACAAGTGGCCCTCCCTCCTTGATCACTAATTGAGAAAATGCCTTACAGCTGGATCTCATGGAGTCACTTTCTCAACTGAGGTTCCTGCCTCCTGAAGACTCTAATGTATGCCCAGTTAACACACAAATCCAGCCAGTACAGGAGTATGGAGAGATAATCAGCAGAGTCCACGGCCTGGACTTCATTCTCGTTGTTCAAGCTGAGTGACTGCAGGCAGGAGATCCACTTTTCTATGTATTGGTTTCTATGGATAAAAGAAGCTGATTCCAGCCAGGAGGTAGTGGCACACGCCTTCGATCCCAGCCTTTGGGAGGCAGAGGCAGGTAATCTCTGAGTTTGAGGCTGGCCTGGTCTACAGAGTGAGATCCAATACAGTCAGGGCAGATTCCACAGGACTCTGGTCAAGACTAAGATCAACGGCACTCACAGGAAGTGTGTAGGGGACCCCTTGGCAGGCAGTGTTTGCTGTGGAATGTGACATGACACCCAGATCACTCCTCAGGAGCACAGCTTACTGACACTAGCTGTTTGAGTGCTCAATCACTAGGTCTACAAAGCTAGTCCCAGTAAGATAGAGGAGGCACATTGTCCAGGGCCATGCCCTCTTTCTGGGAGCTGCCTAGTTGATCCGCCAGGAACACTAGCAGTCCTATTCTGGGGCTGGTGCATAGCTTACTCATTCCGAGCTGATCAGTAGCCAGACAATGCCCAGTCCATATGGTAGTGATGCCTTTCAGCCAGTCTGAAGGGCAATGTGACCTTCCGTGACCTCCTCCATGGCATCTTGCTTTTTTACATGATAATCTCAAGAGAATTCTCTTTTTTGGGCAGGTGAAGAAGTGACAAGCATTTACATATAGAAATAGCCCATAGAAATGACAATACCAAATATCCTGTCAGCACTTGGCATGGGGGCAACAGCATTTAATAATCAAAAATACAGGGCATACCCACATAACCATTAGATACCATATGTGTGGGTGTAAGTCATCCCACTATCCCCCCCTTAAGTCCAAGAAAGGGCTTTATCTCTAAAATCAGTAAACTATACACAATAAGAACAGCTATGAGAACTACCAGAGTGAGAATTATATTCAGAGTCCAGCCCAATTGTCCCATTTTGGTGAGTCCAAAGTTCTGTAGAGAGGCTGTGTCAAATGAGCGAGGGAAAGAATCGGAAGTGTACATACCTTAAATCATTTTCTTACCATCATTGGCTCAGTTAGGGTTTTACTACTGTGAGTAGATACCACAATCAAGGCAAGTCTTAGAAGGACAACATTTAATTGGGGTTAGTTTACAGGTTCAGAGGTTCAGTCCAGTATCATGAAGGCAGGAACATGGCAGCATCCAGGTAGGCATGCCACAGGAGGAGCTGAGAGAGCTACATCTTTACCTGAAGTCTGCTAGCAGAATACTGGCTTCCAGGCAGCTAGGGTGAAGGTCTTAATCCATAGTGACACACCTACTCCAACAAGGCCACACCTCCTAATAGTGCCACTCCCTGGGTCAAGCATATACAAAGCATCCCAAACATTAAGCTTTCATATCCTTCAACTTTCACAACTTGTATTTACCAACCCTGAAACATCTTTGTGATGGTTTGTATATCATTGGGCCAAGGAGTGCCACTATCAGGAAGTGTGGCCTTGTTGGAGTAGGTGTGTCACTGTGGGCATGAGCTACCTGGTAGGGAGTATTTTACTAGCAGCCTTCAGATGAAGATGTAGAACTCTCAGCTCCTCCTGCACCAATCCTGTCTGGATGCTGCCATGCTCCCACTTAGATGATAATGGACTGAACCTCTGAACCTGTAAGCCAGCCCAATTAAATATTCTTTGTAAGAGTTGCCTTGGTCATGGTGTCTGCTCACAGTAAAACCCCAACTAAGACAATTTTTTAGACCCTTAAATACTTTCTTAGATCTTTAACAAGTTAAGCTTTTATGCTTTTCAACCTTTATAAACTTTATACCTCTTTTGTGAGTTTCTCTCTTCTGAATCTGGTAACGGGAAACTGTAAGCCAGACATGCAGCTCTAGGAGAGAAAGGCCCGTGGCCTGAATTTTACACATGAAGATAACAGAGAGGGCAGCTGAAGCCTTGGTTGCGCCTGGTAAACTGGTAACACTATAACGAGCTTAGTCTTCAACCCCATCAGAGACATGAGGAGAATTGCCGCGGACTGACCCAGCCGGGGGAGTCATGACCAAGGGAGAATCAGGGCTTTGGTACTCAGGACAGGATGGGTTCGGTGGTGACAAACGGAAACAAACACAGAGGCGGTTTGAATCTAAACGTATTTAGCAGCTCTCAAGCAAGGGTTTTTATACATGAGGAGTCAGTATTACCATTTCAAAAGATGTATCCAGTGAAGCAGGCACAAAGAACAATTATAACCATTTGGCACAAGGAAATGCAAAATCAGTCAGGTATAATGTTTCCCATGTAACAGATTTAGAGGATCAACCACAAATAACATCAATCTTCCTGATTAGAATACAGAGTCACTTGTAGTTAACAGCAAACCTTCAAAGAGAGTTCAAAGAACATTTGGTCATACCCCCTAGGTTCTAATGAGTTTCCGAGAGTAATCCTTATCTAACACCTAGCTTCTGCCTTGTGAAGACTTCTTGAAATTCAATTTAAAACTGTACTTAATCAATGCTTTCCACACCACAGTGTCAGAGCCACCCTCATCCACACACGCATAGCCATATAAATTTACATGTTGTTGGGAGGTTATTTTATCAATGTATATATGTTGTAATTATGTAAATGACTATGAGACAAAGCGTTGCAGTTCTTAGAAAAGAGTTTATGGCCAGTGATTCTACTTCAAAGAACGGACTCTTATCCATCTTACTCTGCCCGGGCTATCAGGATCATCTTGTGTAAAAGGAAGAGGGGAAATTGAAAGCAAACAAACTGCCCTGAGAACTACGGCCTAGAATTATCTTCTGGCTAGAGAGTTCCACAACCGGTCCCAGGAGACGGCCTCCCTTTAGAGTCTAACGCCTCAGCCTGCGGAACTTGTCACACAGAATCTACTGGAGTTGGTGTGGCAGAGGATAAATTTCACCTGCGTAAGCAGGAAGTGCAGACCAAGCATCTTCCAAGTATGTAAAAATGACAGAGACTTATTGGCTACCTGAAAGTCACCCAGGTATTAATGCATTCAGAACTGTACTTGCATGTGGGCTTAGACTTTTCAAAGCCTGCCTTATTTACGGTTCTTGATAGCAAACACCAAACACCAATAAGTAGCAGAGACCGTAAGGATTTGTGAGTTTCTCTCTTCTGAACCTGGTAACAAGAAACTGTAAGGCAGACATGCAGCCCTAGGAGAGTCTTCTGTATTAGTGGAGCATTCATCTTTGGCTGCCAGGCCCAGAAGATTTGACCAACTTTTCTGAGAAGCAGGAACTTGGGGGGATTGCTATGCCTTGTCTAGGCAAAGTGGGGCAGTCAACTTCCCTGTGTCCTGCCTGTCTACAGTTGGGATAGCGGCTGTCAGCAGTCAGGGTTGAAGGCTCAGTGGCCAGCTTTGCCACATCTGAAGCACCTCAGGTGGAGGTTCTTCTGTGCCCATGATCTTCCTTAGGGGAGGTTAGGGGTGCGGTCAGGAGCTGGTGTGCCTCTCTGTCACAAAAAGCCTTTTATTAAACATTTTAAATGTCATAGTCTGAAGATGTCTGAAGTGTTTGAGGATCATATATCTTTAAAGTGTATCTAAATAGACAAACTTTGCTTGTTTCTAGTTATTTGTTTTTTTAAAACATATCAAGAAGGCTAACAAGGCTTATTCTTGTAATTTACGATACCAGTACCTAACAAGATTACAAGTGAATTGAAAATTTCTGGTTTCTTTAACAACTCAGTTGTGTCACGTGATGTTTTTCTGTATGCTGTCTTGTGAGAGGCCATGCGATGTTTTGCTGAAAACAGACACTTGAGAGAACACTTGATGTTTAGAAAGAATGTAACTAGAACCCCACAGCCAGGGAATGGGCACCTTCGCATTGCTACAGCTCAGACCTCTTCCTTGGTCTTCACTGATCTTCACTTCGTAGAAATGTGCCAAAGAACTCCTCGTGGTATTTTAGCTGATTCTTGCTGCATCTGCTGACTTATGCTGATTCAGCAGATCCTTATGGTTTCTGCTGGATCAAGCCTCTGCTACTTATTGGTGTTTGGTGTTTGCTATCAAGAACCTAAATAAGGCAGGCTTTGGAAAGTCTAAGCCCACATACAAGGACAGTTCTGAATGCATTAAAGGATATAATTATTTATAGGTTACTGACCACTAACTTGTATTTCTTAGTTATCTTTAACCATTTACTATAGTAGCTTTCATAAGACTAAGACCTTTTATTTTTAAATGAGTTACATTCAAGTTACATACACCTTAAGCAAGAGTTGAATCATGCCGGGCGGTGGTGGCGCACGCCTTTAATCCCAGCTCTTGGGAGGCAGAGGCAGGCGGATTTCTGAGTTCAAGCCCAGCCTGGTCTACAGAGTGAGTTCCAGGACAGCCAGGGCTACACAGAGAAACCCTGTCCCGAACCCCCCCCCCAAAAAAAAAAGAAGAGTTGAATCATATATACAGGATGTTGTAGCAAACATGTCCTTAAATCTCTATCAAGATACAAAAATCCATACCAGTCTAAAATATTTGAGACTTATTGTTGCTTTCTTAGTCTAAAAGGGGATATAATAATCCACCCTTCTTTTTCCCTTCACTGCCCTTCCCCCTGCTTTTTACCCCCTAACACTAGATAGGAGAGAAAGGAGAGAAGGAGAGAAGGAGAGAAGGAGAGAAGGAGAGAGAGAGAGAGATCCCTGAGTACAACTGTCTTTCCTTTGTTTCTTCCCTGATCTCAACCATTGACAACCTGCAACCAATCCCCCTAAATGACAACGGCCATTCATAACCTACCAAATAACCAATAGCCACTCATCTCACTTCTCAAGAATGAGGATAATGTGGTCTTTAGATGCTGCTATCCGGGGGTGATGGCATCTTTAGGAACCCTAAAAGAACTGGGATGCTGTTCAAATCCTGGGAGAGCTAGCTGGCTGTTTCACTTGCTGTTCAAGAGGGTGGAGGGCTAGCTGAGGTCAGTTTGCGAGGCTGGACCACCTGGGGCTAGCTCCTTTGACTTCTGGTATCTGGACATTTTGCTGTGAAAACATACAAACTCTTAAAGGTAACATTGTAGGGACATTTTGGCATTAACACATGTATGGAATGTGCAGTGTGCACGCATCAGCTAACGGGGATTCTCTGCTTCATGTTTGAGCATGTGAAAGGCGACTATCGGTCAGTTTGTACTGAATAACCAGACTGTAATCGTGTGTTATAAATCCCCGTCTATGCCATAGGAAAGGATGGTGTGTAGCAATAAGTCATGAGGATGAGGGAGCCAGAAGATTCACAGGCTGCTGCAGAGACACCCGTCTCCTCAGTCTTCCAAACTGTTCCCCCAGAAGGGGGATGACGTTCATGCTACCTGCTTTGCTGTCTTTCCTGGTCTCTTCCTTTGCACCTTCCATGATGGCTGCCAAGATTACCAGGTCTTCCGTGGTCAAATCTAACCATTATCAACTTTGAAGGAATCCACAGCTTTTGGTTTCCTGTGGAAATAAAGACATAGCCTCTTTCCCAACACAACACATTTCCTGACTTCCATTCTGAGGTTATCACATCCTTAAAGTAGATAGTTTGATTTAATTCAGCAGTCCTTTCTAAAATCCAGTGTTTTTCAGCAGCCATGCTACCTGTCTCACTGTCATTTAAAAAGTTTAAAGTAAAAAAGCATTGTGTAATCTTTCTCTAGGAGATCTCATATCACCATTCTGTTTTATAAACATCTCCTTTAAAGTGTGGTTAGATCTTTCTGAGATTGTTTGATCTTTTGGACCGTAAGGCATACCTGTAACAAGTTTTATGTTACAGTATGTAAAAAACCATTTCATTTTACTGAATACATATGCCAGAGCATTGTCAATTTTAATTTGTAAAGGTCTCCCCATGACAGCCATCATTTGTAGTAAATGTGTAATTATAGAATCAGCCTTTTCAGAATTCAAGGCAGAAAGTCATTAAAATCCTGAAAGGGATCAACTGTATGGTGTCCATACATTCATTTTCTGAACTCTATAAAATGAAACACATCCACCTGCCAAATTTCATTTTTTTGGTAACTTTAATGTTATTTCCACTAGGCAATGAGACTTGATTATAAATAACAAAGTTAATTCTGAATCATCTGGAATACGTTCAGCAGTTTTTTATGCAAACACAACTTTTTCTGAGTATTGAGTCAGTAACTATATTAAGAGATTCTAGAAAATCTATTAAAACCATGAGAATAACATATAGCTCTGACTTTTGAATGGAAGGGTATGGACATTAAATTATTTTACTTGTATTTTCAGACTTATAACTTGCCATTCCTGATTAATTGGCACCTATATAAAAGGTAGGAGCTTTAGAAACTGATATTCCTCTCACTGTACAAGAAAGGATCCAATTAGTTCTTTTTATAAATTGAGGTCCTTTGCTTTTGGGGGTAGTTATTGTTTATTTCTCCCAAAAAATTATTGCAAGCTCTTTGCCAATCTTTATTGATCACCCACAATGAAGTATTAGTATAAAGCATTATAATCTCTGCTGCGTCTATTCCTGTTAGTTGACAAAGTCTTATTCTTCCTTTCATAATCAAATTGGAAATCTTTCTATATGGGGTTTTGATTCTTTACTCTGTTTATGTGCTAAAACTATTCATTCAAATATATTATATTCTCCGCGAAAGAATTCCTGTGGAAGAATGAGTAGAAGGTAAAATAATTGGCTTCCACCAGAGCCAATTCTGTCTCAGATTCAGCTGATAATTTCCTTGGACTATTTAAGTCTGAATCACCTTGTAAGGTTTGAAATAAATGAGTAGTTAATCCAATAATGGGTTGGAACCAATTAGTATCTCTTAGCAATTTTTGAAAATCATTAAGAGTTTGTGATGGGTCTCTTCTGATTGTATTTTCTGTGATTGAAGTTTTTGGAGACATATCTTGTATCCTAGATAATTAATGGAATATTCTCTTTGTATTTTTTTTTCAGGAGCAATTCGTAATCTCCAAGGAGGCAAAATTCTTTTTACTCCAACAAACATTTTTTTCTAAGGTATCTGTATCGGAATCATCCAGCAAGATATTATTTATATAATGATAAAGTATAGATTGTGAAAAACATTTAAGAATTATCTATAATAGCTGTCATACAAAATATTGACACAATGTGGAAAGACTTTCTGTTGGGGCCTTTCTGTCAGCTGTCTATGGTTAAATGTGGGCACAGTGGGAGCAAACTTTTCTCTCTTTGTTTCTGCAAAGGTATTGAAAAGACTCAATCTCTTAAATTAATACTATAATAGGCCCTGCCTTAGGAAACAATGAAGTTAAAGGGACTGCAGATTGTAAGGAGCCCATAGGCTGAATTGCCTTATTGATAGTTCTTAGATCAGTTAGCATCCTTTATTTTTCAGGTATCTTTTAAAATATAAAAGTAGGAATTCCAAGGGCTGGTGGATTGTTCTATATGTTGAGCCTCCAGCTCCTCCAGTAGAGTGGTCCAGCTGAGACCACCACTTAGATCAGCTGTTCTAGGGCCTGAAACTTTTCCTTAGCTAAGGACCATTGCTCTAGGCAAACAGGTTTGCTTCTTTGTAGGGCTGGGAAGCCATGGGATGGGGTGGGGTGGGGTAGGCCTGGAGAAAGAGTAGGGCTGAGGAATGTCCAGAAATCTCATCCTGAGATGAGCAGGAGTAGGACCCCTCACCTCCGGCACCAGGTCTGCATGTCTAGGGGCACATAGCCCTTAGTCCCCATCTTTTCCTCCAAGAGGAGGTCTTGTAGCCCAGTATCCAGGTTAAACTTCCACTCCCCTTATAAGGTCACGTCCAGTAGAATGCTAATGAGGCATTCCCAGCACCCTGGCCCTGGTCAATGATGTTACATCCACCTTGATAGCCTGTAATCATCCCTGAAAAGTTTAAATAACTTTTATTACCTCCATTAAAAGGAGCTGTCTCACTGAACCTGCCTCCTGAGAATCTGTTCTAACCATGCTCACTGTAGCCTGAGTCACTTAGCTCCTGGTCATCCCACCTGCTTCCCCTCCCAGGATTCAGCGGTTGCGATTGTGGATGACCATGCTGTTACTTTAATTGTAGGACAATTGGTATTCCATCAGCAATGGCCCTCCTTATAAATTTGGAGGGCCAAAATCTGCTGTGCCCTGTCTATGGTGTACTGGACAGTCTGTAATTGTTTTTGATAACATTTTCAATATCTTTATCAGCAGCATCTCCTATTTTATGGCTTGTTCCTGAAGCTGAAGGAATGTTAATACATATTTTCACTGTTATAATAGACCTCTTCCCAATAAATGTATGGCTATATCTGCCATATATGTCCTTAATCTTCCTATCTGACTTTCTGGTCCTATATATTTAATCCATTTTAGACTCTGTTTTGCCCAAGACAATGTCCGAATTTCTAGGCATCTTTCAAGTTGGTCAAGTTGGATCCCAGGAATCTTGTGAAGTTATTATTGCATCTGCCCCAGGATCCACTAGGATTTTGATCTCAATTCTATCTAACCATAATTTCAACTTTGTTTTCTGATTGTTTATAGCAGTTTTCCAAAATACTTGTTTCCTGGTACCTTTAAAATCTCTTGGAGTAGTTAAGCGTAGAGCAGTGAGGTCTGTCGTTTTAGGCACTAGTTATTTTAGTTGCTCTCTAGAACAGGCTCTCCTTGGCTGACTGGCAGCGAATGGCTCATGTTTCCTATAGGGCCTGAACAACAACCCTTAGGCAGTTCCCAGTTGTGAGGAATTGCTTCATATATCTCTGGATAATCTACATTCATAAGCTCTCTGTCTGCCTTGTCCACATCTCATATCTTCTAGGAAGCGTTCTGTCTGGATTATCATTACAGAAAATATCATCCTTAGGAACTGTTTGTCTACAATCCTTTAGGAAATGTTTTAGTCTTCCACAGCCAAAGCACTAGACATTTTGAGCTCTCATATTTTAGCAATTGCCTGTCCAATGATAGCAGTATTGTAAGCACCAAATCCAATATCCACAGTAGTTTCAATCCGTTCATAAATCAGAGCAGATCTGGTCTTTAAAGGTTTAATAACCTTTTACATCTAGTATTGGCATTTCAAAATCTAAAGACTCAATTAGTATCTCTCTTGCATCTGCATCTGATTTTGCTCTATTTACAATGGAAGTTAATCTTTGTTAAAAATCACCAAAAGATTCATCTTAGCTTTGGGTCATCTTGGTAAGTGATTCATATTGTTTTCCCTGTTGTTGTTCACCTTTATCCCAAGCATTTAAAGATACCATATGACATTGATCTAAGGTGACACCACCAATCAGAATCTTCATTCATAACCCAGACTATTCACCTTCACCTAGCAACTGATCTTTGACAATGCTAATACCTCTAGTTCTATTACATTGATCCATAGCTGAAACCTCCTTTCTCCACCAGGTCCTCCATTGTAGCCATTGGCCAGATTCCAATATAGCTGCCGTTAGATTTTTCCATCTTTTGGAATTATACAGCTTTGCCTGGTTCAGCTATTTAGCACTTATTTCACATAGGGTGAGTGCATCTCATAGATTATCATTACCTCTTTAAATGTCCTCCGATCTAGCATTTCTGTGGGTTGCCACCCAAATTCATCATAACCGTATGAGTTTCTCAGACCTGGCAGGAATTGTATGGTGTCTGGGAGAGCATGTGTGGGTTTTCTAACAGCTTTGGGCTGCCATCCTGCAATCTCGTCATAAGGTGGCGCCACAGGCTTTAGATGGAATTCCTCATTCCTGACTTGAGAAAATTATTCTGATTTAAAAGAGCCTCTAATTCCTGGTCTACCACTTGTTGTTATTGTTGTTGTTGTTTTTACAGAATTATTTATCTTATGTATATGAGAACACTGTAGTTATTTCGGATATACCAGAAGAGGGCATCAGATCCCATGACAGATGTGTGTGAGCCACCAAGTGGTTTCTGGGAATTGAACTCAGGACCTCTGGAAAAACAGCCAGTGTTCTTAACCACTGAGCCATCTCTCCAGCCCCCTGTTCTACCACTTGTAATTTAGCATTCCACCTTTCACTCCTCTCCTTATCTAAGTCTGTTTTATTTTGATCCTTCTTAGAGAGGGCACAGAAACTGTAATCATTACTGAACATATTGCAATTAGCTCTATGATAATATCTAAAACAAAACTATATGGGTTCAGGTGCCTTCTGTTATAATGTTCTCCATTTTTTTTAACAAAGATTTATTTATTTTATGTATGAGTACACTGCCCCTGTCTTTAGACACACCAGAAGAGGGCATCAGGATTCCATTACAGATGGTTGTGAGCCACCATGTGGTTGCTGGGAATTGAACTCAGGACCTCTGGAAGAGCAGCCAGTGCTCTTAACTGCTGAGCCATCTCTCCAGCCCATGTTTTCCATTTTTGTTAAACATGGAAATATTTTCTTTTTTAATTTTGCTAACTCTCTTCTTCCTTCGGAGAGTTCACTTTATTATATGGAACTTAACATTTCCTTCTATGACTGTCTATACTCAGTTTCTTTCCTTTCTTCAGTATCTATGCACATTTACAAAACATTCCTACTTATTTCTCTTTTACTGTTTCCAAATGTAATATCTTTTTTTGCACTTACGCTTTCCTAACCTCTGTCCTCTGGGAACTGCCTGCTCTGAGCATACATTATTGACTCGGAGATCTGGGATTTCAGCTTCTCTGACTGACGGATGTCTCTGCTCCGTGCTCTTGTGCCTGGATTTTCATGTCTGGACCTCATGCCTTAGCTGGGCTCGGGCCCCACATTGGTGCACAAGATATATCGGGAGGTTTTCGGGGTCCCACTTGTGGTTTAATAACAAAGATGCAGGGGCATCTGTATGGTTTAAGGCTGCTGGCCTTCTTGTGGGGCAGTCTCTCAGCTAGCCCATCTACATTTTCTGTTTTCTGTCGATGTGTCCCTCCACGTGGCTCTCTCTGCTTTGCCTCCCCGTTCTGTCCATGAGTCTGTCCTGCCTGGTTCTCTCCTCCTCTCTTCCATCTAGGTTCTGCCAGACTTTGTCAAAAGCCACATGCTTTTCATACAAAAAAGCACAGTGGGAGATGTTCCACGGCCTACTCATCCTCAGCTCAGCACAGCAGGACCATGACCAGTCCACATCTTAGTGTGACTTTTCGGCCAGTTTGAGGGCACCATGACCCTCTGGGACCTCTCCCACAGCAGCTTGCTTTTTAACAGGATAATCTCAGAGAATCCTCTTTTGCTGCAGGCAAGAAACCCTACAGACTTTACTAGTAGGTTCTCATGTTCTCTCTCTCTCTCTCTCTCTCTCTCTCTCTCTCTCTCTCACACACACACACACACACACACACACATCTATCCTATCCTTCTTCCTACCTTTGTCTCTCTTACTCTCTGAGTAAGCCAGCCCCAATCAAATGTTTTCCTTTATAAGAATTGTCATAGTATGGTGTCTATTCACAGCAACAAAACCCTAACTAAGACAGAATAAGACACCAAGTTACACATTCCATGGCATCATGGGCATATGGGGCCAGACAGACTGGTGCTCCAATCCTGGTCCTGCTTATTGAGGAGTGTGGTTGTATGTCTGGCAATATGCATACATGAGTTTATGTAGCTCACTAGCGTGAATTACAGTTGGAGTCAATTTCCTCCAGGTAATTTCTAGACTGTCTTGGTTCTAGCTTCCTGAACAAAACCCCAAGAAGGCAGGGATTTTTCCCACAGGTGACTCCGGGGACTTCCCCCTGGAGGAAGGCTGTAAGGAAGTGAGAGAACCAGGACAGGCCAAGCGGCAAGTGACAAAGCCCAGCCAGGAAGAGGCTCAGTTGTGACACATTCAGTCTGATTCACCACAGAGGTGGACTGGTGGGAGGAGCGGTATGCTCCATAGTTTGTTTCAGATCCCATTGGTGAGATCTGCTCAGGGCGCTGTCAGCCCCTGCCACAGGGGCTTGGCCTCACCTCCTCTCCCTGCCACAGGGGCTTGGCCTCACCTCCTCTCCCTGCCACAGGGGCTTGTCCTCAACTCCTCTCCCTGCCACAGGGGCTTGTCCTCAACTCCTCTCCCTGTCACAGGGGCTTGACCTCAATTCCTCTCCCAAGCAAGTTCTTTGGTTTTGATTTTCCTTCTATTTTTATTTTATTGAAAATAGATTTTTTCATATAATATATTCCGATTATGAGTTCCCCTCCCATCTGAATTCACATCCTTTCTGTCTCTCATTAGAAATCAGAGACACCCAAAGAATAAAAAGATAAAACAAAACCAAACAAATGGAATAGGTCATAACAAATAAACAGAAGAGACTCAAAGAGAAAGCATGAGAAACACATATAGATGCACAAACATGCATTGTTCCTCACAGGAATTCTATAAAATCACAAAACCAGATGCCATAATATATATGCAAAGGAACAGTACAGTTTAAAAAAATCCCCAAAACCAAAAACCACCCAAGCCGGCTGGCGGTGGCATACACCTTTAATGCAAGGCAGGCGAGAATGTACCAGGATAGCCAGGGCTTCTCCGAGAAAACCCATCTTAAAACAACAACAACAACAACAACAACAACAACAACACGCACAGGAAAACATTATGAAACAAAGAACCTCCAAAGATGGTGTGGAGTTCATTTTGTGCTCTCTGTCTTCTGCTGCGCTCGGGACCTGCTTTCAGAGTGGTTTGCATGACTAGGGAGATTCCATTGGAGGGAACGGGCTACTTTTTCATTTATGTTATCGAGTGGAAATAGCTTCTGGGTTAGGGATAGGGCTTGAGTCCACTTCTCTTCTTAGTGCTGGGACCCTGTCTGGTACAGACCTACGCAAGTCCTGTGGATGTCACCTCCGTCTCCATCTTTCAGCGCCATGGACATCAGCCTGCAGGGTCAAAGCTTTAGACTGGCATCAGCTCAATGCTCCCATTTTCAGTGAGTTGTGTGCTGTCGTCAGCAATAGGGCCTTGCTGCCAGTTCACAGAGAGCAACCAATAGCCTTGGCAATAGCCTGTGTGGTTTAGAGGGTCTCCAGAGGGCCCCTTAGTCCAACAACTCAATGAGCTATAATCCACCAGGTGATTTCTTTTCTTTTCTTTTCTTTTCTTTTCTTTTCTTTTCTTTTCTTTTCTTTTCTTTTCTTTTCTTATCTCTTCTCTTCCTTCTTCTTCTTCTTCTTCTTCTTCTTCTTCTTCTTCTTCTTCTTCTTCTTCTTCTTCTTCTTCTTCTTCTTCTTCTTCTTTGGTTTTTCGAGACAGGGTTTCTCTGTGTAGTCCTGGCTGTCCTGGAACTCACTCTGTAGACCAGGCTGGCCTCGAACTCAGAAATCCGCCTGCCTCTTCCTCCCAAGTGCTGGGATTAAAGGCGTGCGCCACCATCGCCCGGCTCACCAGGTGATTTCTTTTTTTCTTTTTTTCTTTTTCTTTTTTGGTTTTTCGAGACAGGGTTTCTCTGTGTAGCTCTGGCTGTCCTGGAACTCACTCTGTAGACCAGGCTGGCCTCAAACTCAGAAATCCGCCTGCCTCTGCCTCCCAAGTGCTGGGATTAAAGGCGTGCGCCACCATCACCCGGCTTCACCAGGTGATTTCTAATGGAGCTGGAGAGAGGAGAGAGCTAAGCAGATCGGGAGCACATCAGCAAAGGACCAGAAAGGCAAACTGATTCGGAAGTGTCCGAGAACAAGAGCAAGAAGAGCAGATCGTATCCTCTGCGTGAACCCAGACGTTTCTGAAGGCAGAGGCCTGAGTTAAGAGGAAGCTGCTCTCAGAAGACAGAGTGCAGCGACATATGTGGTTTAGCTTCTTTTCTTTTGTGAGGCATTTGGTAACTTTACACTCGGGAGGCATCTTACCAGGCCTGGTTTGCAGCCATCTCCCTGCCTGGGTAAAGCTCGGCAGCCCCGGCAGGCACCACGTGTGGATGGATGCATTACCAAAGAGTCTCAGTCCAGTACCTGGTCTGGGCTGGTTGCGGTGACAGCTGCTGGGAAGTCTTGCATACTACACTGTTACTGGATCTCTGCGTCTGCTGGGCTGTAAGCCTCAGGCTTCTATCTGAGGGGTAATGGCTAAGTGTCACCTGTAGGACAATGATCCTTGGCCTCAGACAAGGACAGTCTCTAAAGACTGAGGGTGTTTTTCCAAAGTGGAAATTTGCCTGCCAATTCAAACCGTGTGAATGTAGCTGTTTAATGTCCCATGGGAAGGACGTATCTGGAGAGTTTTCTAGAAGGGCGGATTTCTGGGCCCTGTACAACAGCTCTGATGCAGTAAGCCTGGGTTCCGAGTGGGGAAGACCTTGCATTTTAAATAAGCCCAGGGGTACCTGGGGACAGGTGGTCCTAAGATAGCATTTATTTATTCAGACCCGCTAGAAGGTAATACTGCTCTTTATTATTTTCAATTTCAAAATAGTCAGATTAGCCTGAAATGGATCAACTGAACTTCCCAAGGTCACAGCGCTATTAAATGGTAGAGCCCGGCTTCTAGAGACACACTTGACGACAGCCTCTGTGGTTCTCTGAGAGCCCAAGGAAGAATGGCGGGGGACTGAGCCTAATTCGAGGCACAGGCTAGCCCCTTGATCGTCCCTGAGTAAGCTCCTGCTTGAGCCACGTTGGTAGCAGGGTCAGGAGCAGGTTAGGGTGCGCTGCAGTAATAAACGAACCAGTTCATTTGCTCACACCGTGTGCCCACGGCCCAGCCCGAAGCTCTCTCTGTTTAGATGGTTCCACTTTTGCAGAGGTGAGGAACGTGGATTGGTGGGTCTTGAACTATGTGCCTTCTGTCTGGAGAGGACATGGGTGTCCGAGCTGTTGAGATGTCATCACCAAGTAAGCTCTGCCACGTGGCCTGTCATCAGGGGTGTGGAAAAGCCAGGTGTCACTCCCTTCTCTCACTCTCCACCTTATTCTCGTAAGACAGAGCATCTTCCTGAGCCTGGAGCTGCCATTTTTAGCTAGTCTGAGGGACAGCTGGGCCCAGCAATTTCCTTTGTATCTCCATGCCTGCTTGCTTTCCCTTTCTTTCTTTCTTTCTTTCTTTCTTTCTTTCTTTCTTTCTTTCCTTCTTTCCTTCCTTCCTTCCTTCCTTCCTCCCTCCCTCCCTCCCTCTGTTCTTTCTTTCTTTATTCCTTCCTTCCTTCCTTCCTTCCTTCCTTCCTTTCTTTCTTTTTTTCCTTCCTTCCTTCCTTCCTTCCTTCCTTCCTTCCTTCCTTCCTTCTTTTCTAAAACAAAACAAAACAAAACATGTGGGTCTTGGGAATTGAACTCAGGTCCTCATGTCTTCAGGACAAATTGACTGAGCCATCTCCTGTCTGAAATTTTTGTCCCAGATTTTCACCCGTTACACTCAGGGCCTAATTCTGGTTCACCTTCTACTAGCTTGGGGTAGCTTTTCCCAACACGCCCACGCTGGATAGAAGTCCCAATCTCTAGGCCCCTGAAGGATCCTGGGCTTCTTTATATTGTGGGGCATGCTGTGTTGCAAATTAGAACTGTTGGTTTTCTTGTCTGTCTGGGTATCGGGATGCGTAGAGACAGGCCTTGCATCTCTAGCCCCTAGGAAGCAGATGTGCAGGCGCCCAGGATAGAACAGCCTGGTGACTAAGAGCCGGGCTCCGGGCCTTTCCCATAGGAACAAATGCCTTAGAAAATGGGGAACAGGAAGGTGAGCCCTCTGTGACCTCAGGATGAGCCGACTGCAGATGGGCAAAGAAAGCCCCG
The DNA here is from genome assembly GCA_964023405.1 of Apodemus agrarius. Classification (NCBI taxonomy): domain Eukaryota; kingdom Metazoa; phylum Chordata; class Mammalia; order Rodentia; family Muridae; genus Apodemus; species Apodemus agrarius. The sequence continues at coordinate 37,737,283 of OZ030011.1, read as the reverse complement.
GCAGAAGCAATGGACTTTTTTTTTTTTTTTTTTTTTTTTTTGAGGTTTGCCCCATTATGGAAAATCTGGCCTCAAACCTAGCTTAGTCACTACTGAAGCCAGCTGTGTCACCTAGGGTCCTGTGAGAGGACATTCTGCGGCTGGGAGAGATGCCTGCTGTCTTCTGTTTGGTTGGCTGACCCTAAAGGCTTGAGTCAGTAACAGGGACAGGTTCCGAAGGTCTCCTGAGAGACAGCCTCACTGGGGCACCCAGTCAGGCCGAAGCTCCCTTGCTGGGTGCTCAGACCCGGGGAAGCGCAGCAGAAAGGTCCAGCATTCTGTGTGGAGCAGGTCCTGCCTTGTGTCCCTGCTGCAGCATGGCCTCCTGGCCTCAGCCTGCTCCCACCAAGGGCTTTTCAGCCCCAGGAAAGCCCCAGCCCGGCTTAGGCCCAATCCTAGGCCTCCTTCTTGGCACCTCTTTGCTAGAAAACGAATTCTTCATATGATTGCTCTCTTTGTGATGTGGCTTTCACCTTGGCTTGAGGGAGGCGGGCCCTGCCACTCCGGGCTGTCATTCATGCCCCTCCTCCAGCTCCTCACCTGGATCCTGGGGGAACACCCAGGCTTCTCCCTCACCCTGTACTTCGAGGTTTTGTCCCTGAAAAGCCTCCGGCGGAACCACCAAGGGGTCTGTCCTATCCAGAGCCAGAGGGGTCTGTAGACAGCAGGTCATAAAGGAAACCCAGGGTGTTGAACAGGAGGCAGGGTTGCAGCCAGGGCACACACCCTTTGAGGCAGATAGATCTAAGGACGGTCTGTGGCAGGGCCTGGGTGAGAAAGCCCTTGGGAAAGGCTCAGGGGACACTCAGCTCCCTCCTTGTTTGCCCTATCTAGCTTTGCTCTCTTCCTGCTGCTTTGCTGGCTGCTTTCTCATTCTTGTTTGTTGCTATTATTGGTGGTGGTGGTGGGGTAGATAGGGTGTATGTGGTGTCTGAGCAGAGGCCAGAGGTCAACTTCCGGTCTTCCTCTGTGGCTCTCCACCTTATGTATGTATGTATGTATGTATGTATGTATGTATGTATGTATGTATGTCTGTCTGTCTGTCTGTCTGTCTGTCTATCTATCTATCTATCTATCTATCTATCTATCTATCTATCTATGGACACTCACTGATGCTTCACAGTGTGAGGTCCTCTGCCGAGTAGGGTGCCTATGTCATGGCCAAGCGGTGGCTTGACTTTGAGTGGCAGCCAGTTGTCCTTTGCAGGTGACCATCAGAGTCACGAGTTGCCTTGCAGAGTCTTTGCTTCTGAACTGTAATGTCCTTATTCTAGAATCAGGCGTCACAGCATCTGTTGCTGAAGTCAGCTGCATTTACCTGGCTCTGCCAGGAAATAGCTATTTGTTTTCTCTCTCTTGGGGCCATTAAGCTAAGGCACCTTCTAAAGAGGTTTAAACATTTTTTTTTGTTTCCTCCAGATAAAGCTGTCCTCCTATTCTGAAATGAATTGTACTTCCAGTGAAATACATATATATATTTTATTTATTTATCTTAGTTGTGTGTATATGTCTGGACGTGTGGTGTGTGTGTGTGTGTGTGTGTGTGTGTGGCCCCTTGATGGTGCTGGAAATTGAACTCAGGTCCTCTGCAAGAGCAATGCATACTGTTAAATGTGGAGGCTCTGCTCCAGCCCACAGATATTTTGGGATGTGTACATCAAGGTCTTATTCTGTAGTCCAGATTGTTGGTCCTGAACTCTTTTTTTTTTTTTTTTTGGTCCTGAACTCTTAAAAATTATTTCTTCTTCTCCTTCTCCTTCTCCTTCTCCTTCTCCTTCTCCTTCTCCTTCTCCTTCTCCTTCTCCTTCTCCTTCTCCTTCTCCTTCTCCTTCTCCTTCTCCTTCTCCTTCTCCTTCTCCTTCTCCTTCTCCTTCTCCTTCTCCTTCTCCTTCTCCTTCTCCTTCTCCTTCTCCTTCTCCTTCTCCTTCTCCTTCTCCTTCTCCTTCTCCTTCTTCTTCTTCTTCTTCTTTCTTCTTCTTCCTCTTCTTCTCCTCCTCCCCTACTCCTCCTTCTCCACTTCTTCCTTTTACTCCTCCTCCTCTCCTCCTCTACCTCCTCCTCCTCCTCCTTCACCTCCTTCTTCTTTTTTGTCATTATTATTATTTGTGTGTGTGCACATGCATGCGTTACTGCTATAGTGTTTGTGCTGAGGTCAAAAGACAACTTTGCAGAACCACGTCTCTCCTCTAGTTTCTGCTCTTACCCCATCTACGTGATGGACAGTTGCCTTTAATCATCAGTTTGGCACAAGGTAGAATCACCAGGGAAGAGAATCTTAAGGAGGAACTGCCTAGATCTGATTGGCTTGTGGCATGTCAGGGGGTGGGGTACTGTCTCGATTGTTTTAATCAATGTGGAAAGACCCAGCTTAAAGGTGTTCAGGGCTCTCCTCAGGTTTGTGTCCTGGACTGTATGTGATTTGAGTAGTAGGCATGTAATGATAGCATTCTCTCTGCACTTGACTGTGGACGTTGATTATTTTATGCACAACACTTCGCACGGTAAGGACAGGCAATGAATTCATATTGTCATTGCTGTTAAGTGTCTTGTCAAGTGCTTGGAGGATGCTGGGATGCTGTTAGGTGTCTTGCGTGTGCTGTCACCCCTGGGCACTGTCCCATTGTCGTGCTTTACAGGTGAGACAGCTGAGACTCAGAAGGGCAGTGTCAAGAGTCACAAAGATACTCCATGAGAGAGGCACACACTATTTTGTACTTCTGGAAGAACACAGGGCACTATGTTTTTGTCTTGGATGCAGGAAACCTGTCTATGCAACTGAATAGTTCTGTATGACCTACACTCCAGAGCAAGGAACTCCTGTCACCCTCAACATTGTCCTCTAGAAAATGGGGTTTGTAGGTAGAGAAGGGTTAGGCCTGCCTGGTACATGAGAGCTTCTGAAATGCACTGAAAATGTTGATGCTAGTTGGAAAAATAAAGTCACAAAAACTGTGCCTAAAAAGATTCGGCTATTGGTGGAGGCAGTGCATGATTTTAATCCCAGCACTCAGGAGGCTGAGGCAGGTAGATCTCTGTGAGTTTGAGGCCAGCCTGGCCTACAGAGTGAGTTCCAGGACAGGTAGGGCTACACAGAGAAACGCTGTCTAGAAAACCTAAGCCAAACCAAACCAAAAAACAAACAAAACAAAAACAAAAACAAAAGCAAAAAAAAAAAAAAAAACATTAAGAAAGAAAGAGAGTAAGTAAGAAAGTAAGAAAAAGACTTAGCTATGCCACAACGTGGTGGCCACAGCCAACCTAGGACTGAGGGTGTCCATGATGTTGGTCACCAGAGCTTTAGTAAGGCAGCTTCTCCATCAGCTTCCAGAGATCATAACCTCAAAGTGTGTCCTATTCCTAAAACACTCGCATGTGTATCTCTCATGTCTTTTTGGTGAGAAATAAGGGCCAACAATGAAGGAAAATGAAAACAAACAAACTACTTGGGTTAAATTGAATTATGGTGCAATTAGGGACCTTCCTGAAGTGTCCTGCCTCCTTTGTATCAAGGCCTATTAACCTCCCCAAGCATGCCTCTTCCCAGGTTATTCAACAGGGTTAGGGCCGCCTCCCACCTTGGAAGAGAGTACAAGACTAAAACCAGCATATGTGAAGGCTGGCTCGGGGGCTCAGTCACACAATAAGTAATGCCCGTCAAGAGCTCGTCTGCATGAGGTCGCCTAGAACAAGGTTCTGACGTGAAAGCTGAGTTCTCATCTCGCTCTGCCATCTTCAGCAGGAGAGTTGGCGGCTCTCAGCTGACCTCATGCGGCTCCTAAGGACTGAGCAGGGATGGCTGTAGAATGTACCACAGAGCGAAGGAGCCAGCCAGATCAGAACGTGATATCTGAAGGCAGGTATCAGTGTGACCTCTTTGAAAGTCTCTAGATTGCAACATTCTTAAGGCTCCCTTTACACTTTGTAACACAGCACCTGCTCTGCATTGTCTTAATCGGTTAGTTTACAGATCGCGCCTCCGGAGTTCAGGCTGGCCTGGGACTCACTATACCTCTGAGGTTGACCTCAGATTTTTGATCCTGCTTCTCCCTCCTGAGTGCTAGGATTATAAGTCTGTTCCACCATGCTCAGATCTTACTTTTATTTTTCAGTTTTTGTTTTCCCACGAGGTCCAGATTCCCAAAGGCTCCACCTGGCACAGGAGCTTCTATCTATCTATCTATCTATCTATCTATCTATCTATCTATCTATCTATCTGTGTCTATATCTATATCATCTATATGCACAGGCACATAATGTGTATATAATACACTAGAGATTTACATTTGAGTTGTGCTTGATAAATCATAGCTGCCTTGAGCTATGTTAATTTTTTTTTTTTTTTTTTTGTCTCTCCTCTGATTTCCCAGGGTTTTACCTAGACTGAGCTGAAACACTTGCAGAAAATTGCATTGGTCTGCCTGGATCCCCAGAGACCCGAGCTCCTGGCTTCACTGCAAATCACAAATACAAAAGCTGAAGGGTCTGCCTGCTGCTGCAGGCTTCTGACAGGGACAGCGTGGGGCTCTGCAGCCCCCACCCCGACCCCTTCTAGCCGCCTGATTCCACTGTGGCTTTGTGAGACAGCTGTGGCCTCGGTGACTTAACTGCTGGATTAGTGCCTAGTAAAGAGGAGGTGTCGTGGTCACAGCAGCAATGGAGATGAAAACCCCAAGGCACAGGGGAGGGGAGGGGGGGAGCGGGTAAAGGAAAGGACATGTCTGCAGCTCTTTCAACTTCCCCGGCTGAATATAAGTCATTAGAAAGGGGAACTTCATACTCTCCCAACTCTTCTGTTATTTTTATAGCACCCTCAAAGGGATTAAAGGTTGAATCCAAGTAAAAACAGTTAGCCTTTAGTGTCCAGGAGAGTGTAGGAGTTAGTATGCTAATCTGTGGACCTAAAATTGTGTATTTTTCTTTCCTTCCTTCACTAGTTTTGTTTGTGTGTTTGTTTGTTCGTTTGTTTTGTTTGAGATGGTTATCATGTAGGTTAGGCTAGCCTGGAACTTGTTATGTGGCCCAGGTTGGCCTCGAGGCCATCCATCATCCCCCTGTTTCAGGCTGTTGAGCCATCCCACATCCAGATACACACAGTAAATTCTAGCCTCTTGAAGCTACTAGTGGTTTCCCAGCATGCCTCAGTCTCAGGGTGCTGAGATCATAGGCGTGTTCCACCAGTTCAAATCATGCAGACCCTGCGTCAAGAACCGTGGGTGCAGCCGTGAGTGAGAAAGGCCTGGGCCCTGATTTCTCAGACCTGGCATGGTGTGTGTAAGGGCGCATGAGTGGCAGGTTTTATAGGATGTTCGTAGGAAGAACCCCAGACTCATCCTGGAGCATTAGGCCTGCCAGACGAACACACGGTGTCTAGGTAGGGGCAAGGCGTAGGGGGAAGCTAGCAAGGATGGGCTTGGTCCTGATGCAGCCACAGGGAACGGTGGAATGCTTGGTGCACACCAGCAATCCCAGAATTGAGGGGACCAGGGAAGGAGGAGTGCTGTGAAGGTGAGGCCAGCCTGGGCTACAGAGAGCCTCTCTCACAAAACCAAATACCAATGGCACCAGCAAAGAGGGAACCATGAGTTTCTCAGTGTCTCGGCAGTTCAATTTGAGAAAAGCTTGCTTCCTATCCCTCTGAAGTCTGATGTGAGAAGTACACAACTGTCTTCCCTGGGTGACTCAGTGATCCACGCTAGCAATGACTCCTGGTCACACAGGGTATTTGGTGAGTCATACTGTCTGTGCCACTCAGAAAGACTGAGGCATGTTGGGAAAATACTAGTAGCTTTAACAGGATAGAATTTACTGAGTGTATACTGGGACGTGGGATGGCTCAACAGAGAAATTATAGAAGGTCAAGCCAGGATGAGGCCAGTTACGTTGGGCCTGGGAAGCTGCCTCAAATGCTGAGGAGTTTGAGGAGGATGTGAAAATTCTTAGGACAGGACAGAAGGTACAGCTAAGGAAGATCAGGTTCTTTTTGGGGGGTAGGGATGGGCGAGCAAGATTAGGGAGCAGATCAGCAGGGGCTGTGGAGATGGCCCGGCAGGTAAGCTCTGCGAGTATGAAGACCAGAGTTCTGATCTTGGAAGCCCATGTACATGCTGAAGAGGACCAAGGCAGAGATAGGCGATTTCCAAAGCAAACCAGCCATTTAAGCTGGCCACATCGGAGAGCTCTGGGCTTGATTGAGCAACCCTGCCTCATTGAATGAGGTGGAAGAGTCACTGAGGATGATTTTCAGCATCGACCATGGGCCTCCACGTGCAGTTGCACACACATATACGTGCATGTCACACACATATATGTCTACATGTGTGCATACCACACCCATGAAAATGGACAAAGAAGAGACAAAAATAAATAGATAAATTAATTAATTAATTAATTAATTAGGTGGGAGATCAGGGTACCTTGATTATGTCTGGGCTGTGAGATGAAAGGGTTGGCCATCTCCAGGATCTGGGAAGGACATGGAGGGGGGAGAGAGAAGTGGGTATAGGGCTCACACTTTTGGGACTGAGCAACTAGAGGAGGGGTCTGTTCATCTAGTCAGGCTTTGCAGGAATCAATTTAGGTGAAGGACGATGTGATCATATGGGGACTTACTCAATTTCAGGCATCAGCAGAGAGATAGAGAAGCCCAGAGGACACCGGGACTGAGGGTCTGAAGCCTATGAAGACAGCCGCTGGCACCGGTTGCACTGTCGACCACGAGGTGACTATGTCCCGGCAGGATCTGAAGTCACGATGTTGCAAAGTTGAATGAAAAACTACCATGCTCCTGGGGAGCCAGGGGTCTGATGTGGGGTTGGGCAAACCAGGGAAGCAACTGGGATTCAAGGTGAGCAGCGTGATCCAGTGCTCGCACAGCCAGAGAGGGTCAAGTAAGGCTTGACAGGGGCCAAAGAGGAGAGAGAACCCTTCAGGCAGGCTAGAGAAAGGCAGCCTGTGCCATGAGGCCTCTCTGTGTGGCATCCATGAGAGGCAGGATCTGAGCACCAGCAGCTTCTTAGCACATGCTGGCCCCAGAGCCGCATTGCACAGCACTGCACACAGTGAGTGCACAGCACTTCACATAGTGAGTGCACATAGTGAGTGCACAGCACTGCACATAGTGAGTGCACAGCACTGCACATTTGTTCTTGTTACATAAACTGGTTTACCTGTGCATGCATGCACAGGCCCGTGGGAGTACAGTGGTGTGTGTGTGTGTGTGTGTGTGTGTGTGTGTGTGTGTGTCTTATGGGACCTGGGTCTCTCCTTCCACCATATGCGTTCCAAGATCGAAGTCAGGTCCTAAGGCTTGTGTGGCAAGCCCCTTCTCCCACGTCAATGGCCTGAGCATCACTTTGAAGTTTGCATTGTGAAGGACATAGGAAGAGAAGTAGAAAGTACTGGGATGTCCCTTCCTAGTCACCCGGGGCCCTTGCTTTCCTGCCTGTGTCCTCATCTGCTTACTGGCTATCTACACCATTCTGAAGCAAATTCTGAACACCGTGTCACTTTTCTATAATGCGCACCAAATGAGCACCAATTCAAAGGGTAGCCTTTTGAAATCCCCAGGGATGTGTTTGGCAAATCCAGAAAATCCCTTAACTGTGCAAGCACTTCAGAAAGAAAACATGGATGTTTGGGTTAGTTCAGATCTGAGTCTTTTAGCCAACTACCCTGCACAAGTCAGGGGTGGATTAGGAGCCAGGCCAAAGTGGCTCTCACATCTGTGTCCTACCGACATGCTGTGCTTTCTGCGCCGACTGCCCTCAACTGACCTGCCGGCCAGACTCCCACTTAGCATTGATCCCTGTAAAACATCTTGACACACCACTCATTAGAGACACGCAGAGTTGTGGGTGGAAGCAACTTGTAGGACTGGGAGAAGCAGGTGTGTGTTTGTGTGTACATGTGTGTGTATGTGTGTACAGGTATGTGTGTGAATGTGTATATGCATACATGTGTGTACATGTATGTGTATGAATGTTGTATTGTGAATATGTATGTGTGTACACATATGTATATGTATATATATGTATGTGTGTGCATGTGTGTGCATGTATGTGTGTATGTTAATGTATACGTGCATACATGCATGTATATATGTATGTGTATGTGTGAATGTGTCTGTGTGTACATGTATGTATATATGTGTGTGTGTATGTGTGTGCTTATGTGTGTGTGTGTGTGTGTGTGTGTGTGTGTGTATTTCCCCTCCACTGTACTGAGTACCCTTGGTGTATAGAAAGTTTCATCCGAAGGACAGAGAGTGGGAGGAGGGATGAAGCAGGATGGAGGCAGGGGGAGGGGCTGGTCTCAAGAAGGAAGAAAGATGAAAAAGGCTGAGCAGAGCTAAATGATCACAGAACATCCACGGAGACAAGGTAGGTGCCAGGCACCCTGTCCCGCCCGCCAGGCTCCTGGACAGACGCTTTCTCGCAGGCACTTGGCTTCTTCTTCAGTCTGTTCCCTCAGTTACACCATTGACTAGGGTACTTAGGGGCAGGTATGCACAACTTGTGAAATGAGCACACCACAGTCCTAAGGACATTGGGCTAAGTGACCGCAGAGGGGCAGGCTCCACCAGTGTGCTTAGGGCAGTCTCTACCCAGGCCTTGGCAGAAAGGACTTGGAATCCAGAAAGCTCCAGGCTGGTACTCGGCCAAAGAAAGGGCAGAGGAGGCAGCTGGAGAGGTCACCCAGTGACTGGCAATGTCCCTCCCTTCCAGGCCTGGTACTTGATGTCTCAACACCCTGTAGTGGGTCGAAAGTGGCCTTCCTGTTCCCTGCTGCTGGAAGAGCAGCACCAGGTGTGTGTGTGAGGTCCCCGAGGAAATGGGTCCCCGGGTGTTCACAAATCCCACAGGGATTGTTCATGGAGCTAGAGGTGGGACAGAGTAGCCAAGACTTGGGCCATGGTGACTTCAGTGTCCTCTGACTTCCTCCAAGTTGGCAAGCTGCGTGTGTGTGTGTGTGTGTGTGTGTGTGTGTGTGTGTGTGTGTGTGTGATATGTCACCCACGGGGAGAAGAACATTGAGGACAGGAAGCATCTATCCAGGCTTTAGAGGAAAAGAAAGACAGGGTGTGGTGTGGTGGCAGACTCCCTGCTGTCTTTCTCCAGGAGCCACAGACCCCCAGGTCTCAGATCTGAGTCTTAGCCAACTACACTGCAGGGGAAGGATGGGGAAGTCTGGCGCTTTCCTCCCAGAATCTTAGTGTTCCTTCTCAGACAAGCTCTCTGAACTGGGTGGAGCAGGCATGCTCTGGGTGGAACTGCCATTTGCCTGTTCAACGGTGACAGTTACTTGTTACTTAACCGTCAGCCCGAAGTGTCTGACAAGCTGGGAATGCAAGCTTACACAGTCTGTCCTCCCCCTCAACGTGAGGTAGTCTGGATTGTAGGAGGACTGAGTGGGCCCAGTGAGAGATCTAACCCAGGGAAAGAGCTCTTCCTTTTTCTCACCAGAAAAGACAGACTGAGGCTTGGCTGCTTGATTAGAACAGACATAATATCTAGTGGCCACGTGAGACCTGGGGATGAGGTCATTGGTGTGGTTACCAAGACTTAGCAGGTTGGTGAGCTTGCAGTAAGAGGAGGCAGCTAGCGTTAACTCCTTACACGGACTTCATCCACAGTCACCAAGCACGTATATACCAAACAGGGTTCTAAGTATTGTCCTAAGGCATCAAACACACACCATCTAATTCAAAACACACAAGATAATTCCCAGTTTCAGATGAAGAATGAAATCACGGCAACCCCGAGATGACGACACTTGGCCGAGGTCACATAGCTCCCGGGGCTAGGTTGGGAGGGAGAGGGAGTGCTCGCTGCACTTTTCGGAGGGAAATCTTGCTGATGTTAGGGATTCTCTAAAGAAGCCACATTTCAGGGCAGCTGCTGACATCACTATCCTATCAGCAAAAACATCCCAAGTGCTGAATTCACTCCTGTGTTCCTGGCGTTGTTTTCAATCGCTCTCTAAGGTGACATTCAACCACCAAGGAAAGATCAGTCTACAGTGGGCAAGCTATTTAGCAGGTGGTGGACAGAGGGACAAGTTCTAAAAATGTCTTGATCAAAACCCAATTACTAAACCCAGGAGTTTGCTTCTCTGAAGGGTTTTCTGTCTTGGAGCCGGGAAGATGCTTCGTTAGGTGATGGCATTTGACACCAATCCCTGAGGATCCAATTTTAATCCCTTGGACCCATGTGGCCGGAAGAGAGAACTGGCTCTTTGGGTCATCTTCTGACCCCCATATAGGTGCTATAACATGCTCACACCCCTTCAACCTGCGAATACATATTTGAGATTTTTTTTTTTTAAAGAAAGTTTGGTTGCCTTGGAAACCCATCCCAGAGGATGCTTGGTTGGAAAAGTTGTCCTCTCCCGTAGGACTTGTCTGTGATGTCACCGGGCTCATGGTGACATCTGTGAAGCAGAAAGGACAGAGCCCCACCATTGTTTGGCTGACAATGACCCCAGGAGATGGCAGTGATCACATGACAGTGCTCTCTTTCTTCCCATGGCCCAATTCCGAAATTCCCCAGCCTTGGGGCCTCCCAGTGCTAGGCAGCTGCCAGTTTCTCCAGCATGCCCTTGGCATCTTACCCCTTCACACAAAGTAGATATTGTTGAAGAAGACAACCATCCTGGGATTGCTTGGCATCACGCCCTGCCCGGCATGCGTGTGGGAGGGGGAGCTTGCTCGCTGAGAATAGATTCTATCTTACAGTAAGTCTTTTTGGAGAGAGGACTCCCGGGAGAATGCCTTTGCTTAGAGGTGAGGGTAGGGCGGGACAGGTGAGGTGATTTCCTGGGCCACCTGGTAATGCCAACAGGATATTGCGAATGTCCTGTTTGGGCCTCATTGTTCATGTCCTTGCTTCCACTGTCACTGCCATTGACTGTCGCCCAAGCCTCTCTGCTCTTGTCCAAGCCTCTTGGATTTGTGTTACACAGTGGCATACTTGGTCCAGTGTCAGGCATTCTGAAGTTAGTGGTCTAGAGTTTTAGCCTCACTTTTTTATTGTTGGTGGTTCTCAGTCAGTGTTCTATTGCTATAAAGAGACTCTATGACCACCCGTGGCAACTGTTATAGAGGAAAGTGTTTAATTAGGACTGGCGCACAATCTCATAGGGAGCTGTAAGGGTTACAGCTTGGATGGGAAGGTATCCTGGCAGTCGGGACCCAGGTTTGATTCCCAGCCTGTCTGTAACTGTTTCTAAGAGACGAGACACCTCATCCAGGAGTATGTATGTGTGTGTATGTGTGTATATGTATATGTGTGTATTTATGTGTATATATGTATATGTGTATGTGTATGTATGTGTATGTGTGTATATGTGTGTATTTATGAGTATGTGTATATATGTTGTATGTGTATGTATGTGTATATGTGTATGTATGTGTATATGTGTGTATGTATGTGTGTATGTGCATATGTGTGTATTTATGTGTATATGTGTGTATATATGTGTGTATGTGTATGTATGTATATGTGTGTATATGTATATGTGTGCATGTGTATGTGTATATATGTGTGTATGTGTATATGTGTGTATGTATGTGTGTATGTGCATATGTGTGTATTTATGTGTATATGTGTGTATATATGTGTGTGTATGTGTATGTATGTATATGTGTGTATATGTATATGTGTGCATGTGTATGTGTATATATATGTATATATGTGTGTATGTGTATATGTGTGTATATGTGTGTATATATGTATATATGTGTGTATGTATATGTGTATGTGTGTATGTGTGTATGTATATGTATGTGTGTATATGTATATGTGTATGTATGTGTATATGTGTGTGTATGTGTATATGTGTGTATATATGTGTGTATGTGTGTGTATATGTGTGTATATATATATGTGTGTATGTATGTGTGTATGTGTGTGTACATGCATGAGGAAGTCAGAGGACAGCTCTGTGGAGCTGGTTCTCCCCTTCCATCTTTCTGTGGGAAAATAAGTAAAAGCAGATATGGCGGCTCACCCGAGGTCCCAACACTTTGGAAGCAGAAGCAGGAGGGCTCTTACAATTTCCATGCCAGTCTGAACTCCAAAGTTCAGTTTCAACCCTCCTATTCTCCTAAAGCCATGAAACACAGACTTTATCACTTGAATCATTTTTGTTTCCCACAGTAAACCATGGAGAACAGTAAAGTGGCCAAAGGTTCGTAAATGAGCTTGGTGAGGGTTTCTGAGGTGCAGTTATTTTTTTATGCTCATCGTGACACTCATTTTACTCTGAAACTGTTCTTTTTCTTTCTTTTCCTTAAAGGTGTACTAATTTCGTGTGTTAATTTATAGGGGTTTTGTCTGCACATACATCTGTGCACCTCATGTGTGTCTGATCTCCACTGAGGACAGAGGAGGCCATCTGACCTCCTAGAAATGGAGTTACACACTCGGGTCCTCTGCAAGAACAGCACATGCTTTTAACCTCTGAGCGTCTCTCCAGCTTTGCTGAAACTTTTTCAAATTAAACGACTTTTCTTACAAAAATTTCAGAATCTGAATGGTGGTGGCACATGTCTTTAGCAGCTCCCAGGAGGCCGAGACCTCCTGGAACTCACCTGCAGACTGGGCTGGCCTTGAACTTACAGAGATGATCTGCCTGCCTCTGCCTCCCACGTGCTGGGATTAAATGTATGTGCTACCACCGCCCGGCCTCTTTTTTTTTTTTTTAATTATGTGTTTCCTTGTGTGTCATACATGCATATATGTGTGTTTGCACGTGTGTGTGAGGGTGCACATATCCATGTGCTCATATGTGTGTGGAGGCCAAGGCTGACTTTGAGAGCCTTCTTGGGTACAGATTCCTCTCAAGCTCACTGATAAAAGAGGTCCCTCCTGATTGAACCCAGAGCTCCCTGACATGGGGAGTCTACTCTGCTTCCTGAGTCCTGGAATTGCAGGTGCTCATGGCTCCTGGTGTGCCGGGATGCGAATTTGTCTTCGGGCTGTGTTTCTCCATCCTCTGAGCCGTCTCCTCACAGCCTCTAGTTTCTGTATAATGTTCCTCTTCCCGTCCCAGGATCAGATCCAGGAGGACGATTGGATTTAGTTGTCATGTCTCTTCTGAGCTGTGGAAAGTTCCTCATTTTTCAGGACCTTGACTCACTTTGAGTTATCAGAGTTTTCCCATGAGGAGACAGACCGCGGCTATGGACCTAGTGGAAGATCACCATAGAAACAGAACACTGTTTTTCTTTGAATTGCGGTGGAAGGTACAGGATGTAAACATGCCATCAACAGTGGGAGAGGATGGATCACTGTGACCCCGTGGCTAAGGTGGTCAGCTGCCTGTCTTCATGGTGAAGTGACTTTTTTTTTTTTTTTTTTTTTTTTTGGTTTTTCGAGACAGGGTTTCTCTATGTAGCCCTGGCTGTCCTGGAACTCACTCGTAGACCAGGCTGGCCTCGAACTCAGAAATCCGCCTGCCTCTGCCTCCCAAGTGCTGGGATTACAGGCGTGCGCCACCACCGCCCGGCTGAAGTGACTTTTTTTAAAAATTCTACTTTTTTTGTTTTTTTTTGGAAGTGAATCACTAAATCCGGGTCACATTCAGTGTGAAAAAGGGAAGCCCCACTCTAGAGGAGATTTCACAGATGGAATCTGACGCTGTCTGTAAAGAAAATATGCCTCTTGTCTATAATTTTCTTTTTCCTTTCTTTAAAAAATAAATAATAGTTTTCATCTGTTCTTCAAGAGTGCCATAATGTACATAATGCATTTTGGTTCTATCCATCCCCTATTGCCCCCACCTCCAACAGTCCTCCCCATATCTCCTCCCTCCAAACTTTATCTCTTCCTTGTCTTCTTTTTAAAAATAACACCCTGAGATGGAGAGACAGCTCAGTGGTTAAGAGCATGGCTCTTCCGAACTGAGAAGGTCCTGAGTTCAAATCCCAGCAACCACATGGTGGCTCACAACCATCTGTAACAATATCTGACACTGTCTTCTGGGGTGTCTGAAGACAGCTACAGTGTCTTCACTGTAATAAATAAATAAATCTTGAGAGGGAGAGAGAGAGAGAGAGAGAGAGAGAGAGAGAGAGAACACTGAAATCAATTAATGCTGCCCCATGTGCATGGGTGTGAGACCAGCCACTGAGCAGGAGTGGCCCACAAGTATCCACATCCCCAGAAAGAAAAATGACTTTCTGTCCCCCAACAACCATGAACTAATAGTAGTTCCTAGCTGTGCTGGAGCTGTGTGACTCCCCATAGCCATGCTGGAAGTTTTACTGACTTGATCATGCATGGACAGCCACAGCTGTTGAGAGTGTGTAAGTGCAAAGGCCAGGCTCTGTCCAGAAGACACAATCTCACAGCATTCCTCCCCACCCTCCGCTCTTCCATCATGCTATTCCTGGAACTGTGTGTGTGTGTGTGTGTGTGTGTGTGTGTGTGTGTGTGTCTGTCTGTCTGTCTGTCTGTCTCATTTAGGGATGAACACTAACAGTCACCTGTTCTTAGCACTTTGATCAGCTGAGTTGGCATAAACATTGCTTATTGGGGAAAAAAAAACCTTCTCTTATTAAGATTGAGAGCATAACAAATCTATGTGTCTAAACATAAATATTTAGAAGCCAATTTGACAGTATAACCAGCAAAACTTTAGTAGGTCCCCTCCCTCTTACAGTCGATGGCCTCCCCAGACATGAACTTTTGACCAGATTAATGGTACCAGACATGAATTCCCTCTTGTGGAGCTGGCCTCAATCCAATCAGTGGTTGGTCTCCCCTATAACAACCATGCCACTAGTGCACTGGTGGCTGCTTTCTACCCATCAGTTCAGTATTACGGCGTTCAGGATCCAGTACTGGGTAAGATCACTGAAGTCTTTTCTCCCTCAGTGGCCTGAAGAACACAGTCTGGTGAAACAGCAGATAAGAAATGTGCAGATTGATTTCTTCATTTCCTGAAATCAAAGTATGTAATGTCCTTATCATTAGGGTTTTACCATGTAAATATTGTGGGAAACATAGAACAACGAACATACTCTGTGCTGTTTTAGAACCCTATGGAAACTCCCTGACCAAAATTACAGGAAGATCGTAAGAGTTACAGTTTGAATGGAAAGGTATTCTGGCAGTCGGGAGCCAAGGAAGACCATAAAGTCACAGCACACAACGAACCTCACATAAGAGATTTATTGGGAGGGAAAAACCCAAGAGGGTGACTGCCTCTGGTTGGGTGAGAAACAGCAGAGAACTGTTATAGGATTTCTTGGAGGGAGGTGGAGATTTCCAGGGTGGAGATTGATGGGAGTTCCAGTCCAGAGCCTGGGCTTTTTACTCTGTGGGGCAGGGGCCTGGGTCCAGTCATTAGGACAGTTACTGTGTTCTTTGGGTGGAACCTGGTGATTGGAGGGACTTGGGGAGGGACCTGACCACTCCTATGCCTCAAGAGGCTTACAGAGGTTTCCTGTGCCCAGCACTGAGAATTTTACTTCATGACCCAAGTCTTCTGGGACCAGGACAATCCATTCATGAAGGGTATCTCTGTTCAAACTCCTTGTAAAGTTATGCATTTCAATTAACTTACAAAGGAGTGGGTTTCCATACATTTTTTTTCATACATTCTTTTTTTTTTTTTTGGTTTTTTGAGACAGGGTTTCTCGGTGTAGTCCTCGATGTCCTGGAACTCACTCTGTAGACCAGGCTGGCCTCGAACTCAGAAATCCGCCTGCTCTGCCTCCCAAGTGCTGGGATTACAGGCATGCACCACCACGCCCGGCTTTTTTCATACATTCTTATTTTTGGTCAACCATTTTTTTTCTTTTCCTTTCTCCCATCCATAATTTATTCACATTAGTATGTGTTTGCAGATACTTATATTATTCCTTGAATTATCATCTAACACTTCTGCTATTTTGTTGAACAAATTGTTCCAGCCTTAGTCATTGGGATGCCTTCCCCAGTTGGTGCTTTTTGGATTGGCCCCAATTTTCCCTGCCACCTCTTCTCCTTCCAGCACACTGAGAAGCTCCTGGCTCATCACACCATCTCCCCACTTTGACCTTAGAACTGGCCCTTTCTCAGAGGAACCCTGGCTTCTTTGACTGGAGGATCGTTTAAATGTTTTTGCTTTGTTTTTGTGATTTACTTGTTATTATTTTTGTTTGTTTGAGTGTTTTGCCTGCATGTGTGTATGTGCACCACGTGTGTGCAGTTGCCCTTAGAGACCGGGAGGCGTCAGATTCCCCTGGAACTGGAGTACAGATCATTATAGGCTATTGTGTTCTGGGAGCCAATCCTGGGTCCTCTGCAAGAGCAGCAAGTGCTCTTAACCATTGCGCCTTCTCTTCAGCCCTAAGAATGGCATTTAGAAACAAGTTTCTGGGTTCCGAGAGTGCTCCTTGCTGCTTGAGAAACTGCTTCTAGAGCCTTCAAAAGGAAGGAGATAAGAAATATATGCATAGATGCCACTCCATATATAAGCATGTCTGTATTTGTGTCTTTCTATCTGCATATATATGTATTCATACATATATTTGTATATATAATTCATACTGACTACTCTGACTCTGGTCAGAGCCATACAAGATTTGTTTGAGCTTCCTCCTCATTGGACAGCAGAAAATTACCTGTTATTACGATCTATTTAACTCTAGTAGACATGGAAAATATTTGTGGAGTTGCTTACCCATGCTTTTATGAGCACCTAGTCTATCCTTTTGTCTTCAGCCTTGACATATTCCAATTCAAACACCATTTCCCGAGTTATCTAGGCTAATTTCCCTTCATGACTGGAACAGCTTCATTTTTTCAAAGCATTTCCGTATCCAGCTTCCTCTGTGATGGGAGAAGCCAGCAGGAGATGTGGAGATTGAACTGGTTCGTTCTGGTCACACGATCAGTTGGATCTATGATCAGAGGTAGGTAGGGAGTTTAGGTTTATTAGATCATACTATCTTTTCTGAGATTTTTGGTTTTTGGTTGCAGAATCAGATGCTTCATAGAATACCTGCTTAGAGGAAAAGGTGAACCATGGTTGGGTAGCCTGTCTTTGCTTTGGTCTAGCAGAATTGCTATGGGTTGCTAGGCAGGAAGATTAGCGATCTCCTGCCTCTACCTATTTCCCTTAGTGATGGGGAAACTGAGTCCCAGAGAGATATAACTTGTCTCAGATGAGCCAGCTGGCTCAAGGAGATAGGCTTGGGGCAAGTTCATGTTCTCACATCTATGTCCTTCTCACGTGGATTGCAGGGATGAGAAGAGGGTCTCAGGCCTCCAGGAAAGCCTGCTGAAGCTGATTCAACAGGTCTGGGAAGGTTTTCTCCTCAGCCCATCACCCTGTACGTAGAGAAGTGGAGTAGAGAGGCTCCTTCACACAGTCAACAGCCCCAAGTGGAACACCTAGGAAATGCCTATTGACTTTAGGAACTTGGTGTCTCTATGTCATCACATCCAAAAGTGACTGGAGAGGTATGTATGTCAGTGCTACCATGTTTTAGTAGTGTCCTAATCATTTCTTCTTTCTTTCTTTCTTTCTTTCTTTCTTTCTTTCTTTCTTTCTTTCTTTCTTTCTTTCTTTCTTTTCCTTTCTTTTCTTTTCTTTTTTTCTTTTGGTTTTTCGAGACAGGGTTTCTCTGTGTAGTCCTGGCTGTCCTGGAACTCACTCTGTAGACCAGGCTGGCCTCGAACTCAGAAATCCGCCTGCCTCTGCCTCCCAAGTGCTGGGATTACAGGCGTGCGCCACCACCGCCCGACCAATCTTTTTTCTTTTTTTATTGGATATTTTCTTCATTTACATTTCAAATGTTCTCCCCTTTCCCAGTTATCCCCCCTCCTGGTAGCCCCTATCCCATCCTCCCTCCCCCTGCTTCTATGAGGCTGCTCCTCCACCCACCCACTCCCACCTTTCTGCCCTCAATTCCTCTACTCTGGGACATCTATCAAGCCTTCATAGGACCAAGGGCCTCTCCCACTGATGCCTGACAAGGCTATCCTCTGCTACATATGCAGCTGGAGCCATGCATATTCCTTGGTTGGTGGTTTAGTCCTTGGGAGCTCTGGGTGGTCTGGTTGGTTGATATTGTTGTTCTTCCTATGAGGTTGCAAACCCCTTCAGCTCCTTCAGTTCTTTCTCTAACTCTTCCACTGGGGACCCTGCACTCAGTCCAATGGTTGGCTGTAAGAATCCACCTCTGTATTTGCAAGGCTCTGGCAGGGCCTCTCAGGAGACAGCCATATCAGGCTCTTTTCAGCAAGCTTTTCTTGGCATCCACAATAGTGTCATGGTTTGATGACAGTATATGGGATGAATAACCAGGTGGGACAGTCTCTGGATGGCCTTTCCTTCAGTCTCTGCTCTACAATTTTTTTTTGTTTTTGTTTTTGTTTTTTGTTTTTGTTTTCGAGACAGGGTTTCTCTGTGTAGTCCTGGCTGTCCGGGAACTCACTCTGTAGACCAGGCTGGCCTCGAACTCAGAAATCCGCCTGCCTCTGCCTCCCAAGTGCTGGGATTACAGGCGTGTGCCACCACGCCTGGCTTCTGCTCTACATTTTATCTCTATATTTACTCCTGTGAGTATTTTGTTCCCCTTCTCAGAAGAACCAAAGCACCCACACTTTGATCTTCCTTCTTGAGCTTCACGTGGTCTGTGAACTGTATCTTAGATATTCTGAGCTTTTGGGCTAAGATCCACTGATCAGTGAGGGCATACCATGTGTGTTCTTTTGTGATTGGGTCACCTCACTCAGGATGATATTTTCTAGTTCCATTCATTTGCCTAAGAATTTCATGAATTCATTGTTTTTAAGAGCTGAGTAGTACTCCATTGTGTAGATATACCACATTTTCTGTATCCATTCCTCCATTGAAGGACATCTGGATTTTTTTTTCAGCTTCTGGCTTGTATAAATAAGGCTGCTATAAACATAGTGGGTCATGTGTCCTTATTACATGTTGGAGCATCTTCTGGGTATATGCTCAGGAGTGGTATAGCTGGGTCCTAATGTAGTGCTATGTCCAATTTTTGGAGGAGCTGCCAAACTGATTTCCAGAGTGGTTGATCATTTCTCTTGTCATCCACAGAGTACCTAAAACACCGAGGCTATACTACCTGCTCTACTCAGGACATGGACAAGCTTACATTTTCTGCTTGATATAAAGAAGAGATTGAAACTTTTCTTCCTTTTTTTTTTTTAAATCAAATTCCTTTCTTTCTGTTTTTTTTTTCTTTCCCGAGACAGGGTTTCTCTGTGTAGTCCTGGCTATCCTGGACTCACTCTGTAGTCCAGGCTGGCCTCAAACTCAGAAATCCACCTGCCTCTGCCTCCCAAGTGCTGGGATTACAGGCATGCACCACCACCGCCCGGCCTTCCTTTCTAATTACTGTTTTTATAGTCTCCAGCACAGTTCATGGAAAACAACAGAATTCTATTACTGCTCACTGAAGGAGCGCATGCAGGCTCCTGGGAGTGACTTCCCATGAAAGTTCTCTGTCACTCTGGCGTAGAACATGGGTGTGAGAGACCTCTCATGCATCGGCTGCTGCTCTGGCCCTGGGCAAGTTGCTTAACTTCTCTGGGCCTTAGTTTCTCCAAGTAATAGTTACTCTTGATGGTCTACTTGTAAAGTTGATAAAATTTAGGATCACTTTAAAGAGGATGGTACCGTTTCCTGGACTCAGGTCAAGGACTCATTCAAGGGAGAGAATGAGTTAGCACAAGAATTTGTTGCTGTCTTTTCTGGGTGAAGACACAGTGTGACTAATGACCCCTTGCTCTCACGGATATTATATCTTTCTTGCCCCCATGAACTGTATTGTCTGGAGCCATGAGCCCAAATAAGCCTTCGGTGCCCTTAAGCTGCTTTGTCAGGTATTTTGTTGAAACAATGAGTCGAGTAACTAAGACATCCCATCCGCGGCACCAATGCTCTTGGCTTATTTTGATTAAACTGGATAGTTGCCGGGCAGTGGTGGCGCTCGCCTTTAATCCCAGCACTTGAGAGGCAGAGACAGGCGGATTTCTGAGTTCTAGGCCAGCCTGGTCTACAGAGTGAGTTCCAGGACAGCCAGGGCTACACAGGAGATCCCTGTATCGAAAAACCAACCAACCAACCAACCAACCAACCAACCAACCAACCAACCAACCAAACAACCAACCAACCAACCAACCAACCAACCAACCAACCAACCAACCAAACAACCAACCAAACAACCAACCAAACAACCAACCAAACAACCAACCAAACAACCAACCAAACAACCAAATTGGATAGTTGCTGAAGCACGTTGGCAGTCTGTAGTTCTGTAATCCCAATGCTCACTGAAGGTTATAAAAAGTACTGTGAAGCCCTCTAGACTGATTCTCATGACAAAACTATCAGAAGCCACCATGCCCCAGAGTTAGATCATGAGCTGACTTCACGAGTCAGGCCCAGCTGATTGCTGGTGGACAGTAGGGTGCTGTGATGGAGGAGTCTCTGAGGGTCAGTGGTGTATGTGACAGTGATGCTTGCCAAGGGTGCAAAATAGTGCTGGGCCAACATCTGCCATCACCAGCTCAAGACACCGTCCCCCTGGGACTTTTGGAAGAAGTTTTACTTTCCTCTGACTTTGTATGATAATGGAGAAACTGCTTGGAGAACTCCAGGGTTTCCTAGTGGTAAGCTCCAGCTGAGACAAACTTATAGCAACATTTAATATCTACCTGTTTTTTTTTCTTAAAAAGATTTACTTTTTATTTATTTTTTAATGTTTGAGTGCTCTATCTGCATGTACACCTCCATGCCAGAAGAGGGCATCAGATCACATGACAGATGGTCGGGAGCCACCATGCGTGTGGTTGCTGGGAATTGAACTCAAGACCTCAGGTAGAGCAGCCGTTTGCTCTTAACGGCTGAGCCATCTCTGCAGCCCCTGCTTTTTCCTTTATCAGGCTAATACAGAACACTAACTGACTGATTGGTTGATTGATTAGTGAGAAGTGAAAGTTCCCTCAGACTCAAAAAGTTCTTGAGGAAAATGAAACTTCGGAGATGTGTAAACATTCTGTAAATAAAATGAACCCACTTGCCCAAGAGTTTTACAAGCCAAACACCTCCAACATGCTAGGCGGTCCGACCAAAGGCATGGCTCCAAGAACACAGGTGATCTTTTCTTTCCCAAAGATTTATTTCTATTTATTTTATGTGTATGAGCATTTTATCTCAGACGTGCAGTGCCCATGGAGGCCAGAAGAGGGCATCAGGGTCCCCCTGAAACTGGAGTTAGAGACGGTTGTGCCCCTCCGTTGGGGCATTGGAAACTGAACCCCAGGCCTCTGCAAGAGCACCAAGTGCTCTTAACTGCTGAGCCATCTTTCCAGACTACAGATGATCTCCAGCCCCCTCCCCCAGCCCCTCCCCTCCCCCTTCCCCCACTCCTGTTCTCTTATGTCAGTGTGTGGGTCCATGAGCCTTCTGGATAAACCTTGTTTCCAGTGGTCTACCCATGTGATGTGGGAATGGTAAGTTCGGTGTCTGCTTCCCGGAATTCTCAAAGGAGATAAGAAACTGATGCTTATTATACCTCTCTGTACTCTGGGGAAGCCAGGCAGCTGCGGCGAGACCTTCCTAGCTCTCACAGTCCCGCACTAGGGTACACCTGAGTACCAGGTGATCTGACTTCCAGAACTTCCCAACAGTGCCATGAGCTGGGGACCAGACCTTTAAGACACGGGCCTCCGGGAGACACTCCGGATCTAGCCGGCCCCAGCTGTGCTGCGTGGAGGTGCATTCACCTGTGTGCTGGGTGTGTGTCAATGTCTCCCCGCCATGGCTGGGGGGTTGTAGGGACGGATGCTCCCATCCCCTCATGGCTGGCCAGAAATATTTCACCCTTGCTGCTCTTCCCAGCAGTCGGCCTTCCCTCACCTCACAGCGCAGCCTTCCATCACTTCCCTCAGGACTGGACTTTCTCTGCTGTCCAGGCAGTTCTTGAAAAGACTGAGCTAACGCAGAGTGATTACATCGGGACTTGAAATAGATGTTTTTCCTGTCCCACATATGACATGGTGACTTCCTCAATAGAAACATCACTTCAAGAAGAACAGGACGTCCTTGTAGCGGAGCCAAGAAGGTCACATGACTAGACAGTTGGGGGCCTTCTGGGACCTTGTTTCCTCTTAAGCTGTTGGCAAGGACTAGTCCATAAAAGCCTGTCAGTGACAGATGCTGGCGAGCCCTCGTGAACTATTCCTTCCGAGAGTCAGTCCAGAGCACTCTCTGCAGGGTACAGAGGGCTAATGAATGAATGCTGGAAGCAGTGTTGGAGAACATTCATGAAGCATCTCTGGTGATCTCAGGGCGATGGCAGGCAGGGGCTTCCACGTGTGACGAGCAGGGAATCCCCATGACTGATTTATCTCTGATTTCACGACACCCTTAAAGGAGGTCGTAAGATTTGGACAAGCAGCCCAGGAAGCTGCTGACTGGGGAATTCCTTGGCCTAGTGTGCAGCCAGCTGGAATGGAGACTGGGAAGCAGAGGGAAGAACTCAAGGTCAGTCAGAAGATAAAGGAATGGATGAAGGAATGGTCTCAGCCCTGACACTAGCTCCAGATGCCCCCAACCTCCCAGATACATGGTCAGAGTTTATTGGGAAGTGACCAAGCATTACGGCAGAGAATCTGTTGAGCAGCAGGGCTTGGGGGAACTGAAGAAGATCTTCAAGGGGCCCCACGGCAAGGGAAATTAGCTGAGTCAGAAAGAAGCCAATCAGAAGAACCTGAGCAGGGGAACTTGGTCTGTTGAGTTCAAGGAAGCTTCACACGGAAGAACGAGTTGGGTGTTTTCAAACCGTGGCTTCCCAGTACTGCGAAAACCTTTGGTGGGCAGTGGGTGATTCACATTTATTTAGTGTAATCTTCCAACAGACTAAAGGCCAGCGGGTGAGTCCCAGGCAGACTAGGAAACCCCTTCAAGGTACCGGCAGTTTTCTAGGGCCACACACAGTCAACTCTTACACCCAATGTATGCTTGAATCCTGCTCCCCATGGGGAAATATGAAGTCCAGGAGCTCTGGAACTTGGGGTAGCCGGGGAAACTTTTGGAGGAGGCAGGAGAGAGCTGGATCTTGAGCAGTAGATAGGATTTAGCCAGATGTTAAAGGAGAAGCAGAGCTGGAGGCCAGAGCTAGGTAAGCAAGGCTTTGAGGGGGTGGAGGGGGTGTGCGGAGAGGATCCTGGGAAGACAGCCAGTCCTAAGATGGGGAAAGGCAGGGCTGCTTTGAATGGGAGAACTGGAGGTGATAAAGACTCAATTGCCACTGAGTGCATTTCAGAGAGTCTCAAGGAGTTGGACACATCCAATTTAGATTAACTTAAGATAGAAGAACCTATCCTTATATCTCTCCTTAGAGTCCAAGGGCATGAGCTAGAAGCACAGCTAGGTCTCGGTGCTCCGAAGACCTCGAGGGAACTCAGTCCTCCTCTCGGCACTGGCTGGCCTGTACTGGCTGGTCTCCCAGCAGGCTTTCTGCAGGTGGTGGTTCCAGTGGCTATTCTTCATCACGGTGTAGCCGTATCCACCATAGTTCCAGCATGATTCTGAAAATTGAGTGATTGACTCAGCTGGGACTGTAACCGGGGCCTAGAGGGTGCAGGGCTCCTGCTGACCAGGTTTGGGATGTGGCCCAAGAGGACAAACACAGCTGGCCACGTGAGAGGCTGTCAATGGAATGGTGTGACTATGGCTGCATGTTCCCCTCAACTGGGATGCGCAGAATCCTA
Source organism: Apodemus agrarius (assembly GCA_964023405.1). Classification (NCBI taxonomy): domain Eukaryota; kingdom Metazoa; phylum Chordata; class Mammalia; order Rodentia; family Muridae; genus Apodemus; species Apodemus agrarius. The sequence goes on along the minus strand of OZ030011.1, from coordinate 37,713,500 downwards.
AAAATGTTACTGTAAGGGTACTAGGAAGGCGGAAATAGATGTAGACACATTGACATATGTATTGCCTGTCTCTTAGAATGCGATGCTCTGTGCCACCTCAGGGACAAAGCTCCCTTCTCTACAAAGGTGCCTGCTCAGGCATTTTTGTTGTCATAAAGAAGACTGATACCGTCATGGTGGCAGACATTGTAGATGCCTGCCGTAGTTAGAATGTCCTCTTCAAAACTCATGTTAAAATAAATACACATTTTTTTTATATCTGGTGTTGAAACTAGGACTTTGTGTGTGCTAGGCAAGTCTCTGATGCTAAGCTATTTCCCTAGCCCCTTCTTTTAGTGTCTATCTATCTATCTATCTATCTATCTATCTATCTATCTATCTATCTTTCTATCTATCTATCTATCTATCTATCTATCTATCTATCTATTCATTTTTCTATCCATCATCTATCAATCCTATCTATCTGTCTATCTATCTATCTATCTATCTATCTATCTATCTATCTATCTATTCATTTTTCTATCCATCATCTATCAATCCTATCTATCTGTCTATCTATCTATCTATCTATCTATCTATCTATCTATCTATCTATCTATCTATCCATCCATCCATCTATCTCCATCCATCCGTCCATCTATCCATCCATCCATCTCTGTGCTATGTATATGCTGCATATACAAGTGTGTGGGTACAGGAATTCATGTGCACACACAAGGAGGCCATAGCAAGATGTAGGGTATCTTCTTTTATGACTCTCCGCATTTTTTTGCTTGAGACAGGATCTCTCATTGAGCCCCGAAGCTCACCATGTCAAATAGGCTGGCTGGCCAGCGAGTTCTCCAGATCCATGAGTTTTTGCCCCTCACCCCTCAGTGTTAGGGTTACAAGCAAAGGCAGTGTCTTAGTTACTGTTCTGTGAAGAGACATCAGTACCAAGGCAACTCTTACAAAGAGAAATTAATTGGGGGCTTACTTACAGCTTTAGAGGGTTGGTCCATGGTTGTCATGGCAGCAGGCAGACAGAAATAGTGCTGAATCAATAGCTGAGAGCTTTACGTATTGATGCAGGCAGCAGGTAGAGAGAGAGACCGGACCTGGCATAGACTTTTGAAACTTCAAGCCCACCCTCTATGACAAAACTCCTCCAACAAGGCCACACATCCTAATCCTTCTTATACAATTCACCTACCAGGGACCACACATTCAAACATATGAGCCTATGGGTATTCGTCTCATTTAAACCATCACACTTAGCTTTGTGTGTGGGTGCTGGGGATTCAAACTCAGGAACTTAAGCTCACATATCAAGCGCTCTCACCCACTGAGCTATCTCTACAGCTCCCCTGTTTTTTTTTCTTTTACTGAGACAGAGTCTCCCCTGTAGACTAGGCTGGCCTAGAACTTGGCCAGCTTCCTGCCTCACCATGCTCTTGAGTAGATGGGATTACAGGCTTGGATCACTATCATCATGGAGAAATGTATGTGCCATTGTAAGGCCTAAGGAGTGAGGCCTTTAGGAGGGGGCCTGGTCAGGAGGGCTCTGCCCTTATGAATGAGCTAATGAATCAGTGTGGGAGCAGCTTTGATGAGAAGAGGCTGTTTATATGGTGTTCTCTGTCATACACAGATTCTACTACTTGGTCCTCCACCACGCCATGTCACAGCACAGAGGCTCCTGCCGGAAGCCAATGCCATGCTACGAGACATCCCAACCTCTATGGTCAAAATAGATTGACATTGTTGGAAGATTATCCAGACCCAGACATCCTGGTAAAGCCCCAGAAAATGAGAGAAGCCAGTGCTCCAATCTCATGCCCTTGACTCTTACCAATTAAGTAGATACTGGTCCAGTTCTCAATGGTTGACACATACATGTCTTTGTCTGAGGGCCTTCTGCTCTCAGAACCACGGTGAGTGCACGCAGCCAGAGTGCTTGGGAGCTCATGCTTCTAGACACAGTTCCTAGAGCTCTGCTGTCTAAACCCCCCAGTTCTTCCTTCACTGGGGGGGGTGGTGGTGGCTGTACAGTCACATTCTACAGTGTTTCTCAGAGTTCCAGCTGCTTGAAGAAGGCCTTGACAGACACTCTGTGGACTCTCTGCCCCCTTCCCCTTTTTAAAATTCCCTTGTGGTATTTTCTGGATTTGTCTCCTAAAATTATCTCCTTGCACTTGACTCTGTATCTGTTTTTGGAGGATCAAGTTAAGATACTCTCCAAAGTGGAAATCCAGGTGCTGTTGCCAGAAGAGAAGAGGTGAGGACTAGATCAGTGGAAGAAATGATGAAATCCTTTGGCTTAATTTTTTTTTGATGTTTTAGTTTTCTTGTCTGGTAGGTATCTACCTTCTCATTGGGACAGGTCCTATGCCCTCTCAGGGAGAGAAGCACACATTTCAGACTGTGGTATCTCAGAAACCACAACAGAGGTTAACTGATATTTGTGCTGATTAGGGTTTGTGCATAATGAACAACTAGCCTATGAGCTTGTGTTCTGCTGTTAGAACAAGCATGGTGTTTATGTAGCAAGCTTGGAGGCTGAAAGTCTGAGACATGGTCGTGAGGTTCTGGTGGACATTGGGGTACCTTCCTCATGTCACAAAGTAAAGTGATATAAAAAAGGGAAACATGGGAAATGTTTTCTTTAAGTTTGAGTGAGATCCCGAAGGTGGGATCATCTCCAGGACAGGAACTGTTTTGTGAAGATTTGCCTTTGTGTCCAAGAAGTGTTTGTAGATTGACTGAGGGCTAGCAATCAAGCAATACCAATGCCGTGAGGCAGATGGGCATATGAACAGATGACTTTGGGCTGCTTCTAGAGAGTTCCTTGATGTCTGGGGTTCCCTGAGAGAGGACAGGCTGAGTACCTAGGTCATATTCCCCAGGTTATTGCTGTGTGTCCACCGGTCCTTCCTTTTTTCTAGGTCTCAGAGCTAGAGCAAGTTTTCCAGCCTCCCTCAGAGTTCGGTAGGAGTATGTGACCTAGGCCTGGCTCTTAAAACCTCCTCCCCTGTGATCCATTATCTTCTCTCTTACCTTGCTTCTGCTGGCTTAGTGTTCAGATGCTGGTGTGGAGAACTCTAGGCCTTAGTTGAAAACGTATGCCACCATCTTGAAGAGGATTGGGTCCCTGACTGACTGTGCTTCCCAATGGTCTGTGACAGGAGTAAGAAATAAATCTACACCAACATTGGGGTGAAGACAGTGCGCTCATCAGCCATGTTACAAAGGAACACTCTTCACCGCAGGGAGGAAGACTAGGGAGAGTAGACCTGGGCATCCCCCACAGGGCAGAGTCCTGGCTGCATTTTCTTTCCACAGAATGAAAGCAAACCGACGTTCTCACAGATACAGTGAAGTGGGAGAAGCTGATTCCCAGAGGGGCTCGGGCCCCTGCTCAGCATGGATATTTTGTGGTGATGGAAGAAAGCCAAAAGGGCCAGGCCCGAGGTGTGGTTAGAATCCGTTCTTACAGAATTGGCCACTGAAATCAGGAAGTAAAGGCTGACTTGAGGAAGAGCTTCTGAGGAGAGGGTGGCAGGGGTCCAGGACTCAGTCTTGGTCCCCTTCCCCTTGGGGAAGGTGGGTCTGAGCTGGAGGAAGAGGAGACTATGGAGACCCCTAAGAAGAGCATGGTAGGGGGCAAGGGCCAGACGCTGATGAGGTTGTACTTCCCATATTAAAGAGAGGAGCAGAAAGGATTTGTTTCCCTCAGGATGGATGTGACAGGACAGTAAAGGTTGTGGTCATGTAAAGGTTGTGGTCACGTGACAGCTGAAGTTGAGAGGACACCTGGGGGCCAGAGGACAGTTAACCAGAATTGGGCCCAGTATTCTGCTTTGCGGGTTCCAGGTATTGAACTCAGGTTGTCAGGCTCGGCGACAAATCCTTTCACCCACTGAGCTTTCTTGCTGGCCCCTGTACGATTAGAAGATAAAGGAGGAGGAAGAAGAGGAAGAGGAGGAGATAGAAAGCAAGGTTAGAGCTAAAGCTTGGTTTGATATATGTGAAGCTTTTGTATAAAATGTCATTCAGTGGTATTTGCTACTTCCGGGGCTCCTGAACTCAAACTCCGAAATCAAACCAAGCCACCAACTACGGAGTTGCTTACTCTGTATTATGTTTTCGATGCTTTAAGAAATGTTACTGAAGCCGAGCGGTGGTGGCGCTGTAATCCCAGCACTTGGGAGGCAGAGGCAGGTGGATTTCTGAGTTTGAGGCCAGCCTGGTCTACAGAGTGAGTTCCAGGACAGCCAGGGCTATATAGAGAAACCCTGTCTCAAAAAAACCAAATCCCAAAAAGAAAGAAAGAAAGAAAGAAAGAAAGAAAGAAAGAAAGAAAGAAAGGAAGGAAGGAAGGAAGGAAGGAAGGAAGAAAGAAAGAAAGAAAGAAAGGTTACTGAATTTGGTATCTCATGGTCCTTTGTGTCTAAGGTCTAGACCAGCCCTAACTAGCTCCTGTGCAGCTACAACAATGCTATTCTTCATCGGTATACATGGGGAGGAGGGGCAGATCTGACGGGAGCCAGGTGCTTACTATTATTCTGAAGCCAGAAAAAGTTTCCCTCTAAAGCCTTACGACTGGAAGTTGGGGGGGGAGGGTGGCCTCTGAGGGGACACCAGGGACTTGCTGCTGAGAGCAGCAGAGACGGAGCCAGGTGGCACGTGGGCAGCAGGTGTTCTGGAGAGCGGCTTGGTTTTGCAGGAGGATGGCTTGGGCGGGTTCTCCAGTTACACGGTTTACTACGTCTCTCCTCCAGCTGTGCACGGTGAATGGGTCTTTGGATCTCAGCTTCTTGGGTGGGAGCTGAGAGATGTCCAGGCTACAGCCACCTTGGCACCAGAGAGGTTGAAATCTAGTTTACAGAGATACAGAGGACGTGACCTGGGGACGGGGGCTTGTTTTGGAGCACCAGGCTTCGTGCTAAGTGCCTTCCCGGATCTTCTCCTTGTATTACCTCCATGCTGCCATCAAGGTCGGTGCTGGTCCCAGTTTCTACACTGCAGAGGAGAAAACTGAGGCTCCCAGGAATGAGGAAATTGTCCCACTCCGGGACACATGCCAGTAAGTACCAGATCAGGAACTCCTGGGTGGCTTGGTATGCAGGCTTCCAAGACTGTGCACCTCGACGAAATAAGCAGCACCTGAGAGGTATTGTGTTTTGAGAGAGGAACTCTTTGAGACAGAGAGAGAGAGAGAGAGAGAGAGAGAGAGAGAGAGAGAGAGACCCGTTCACTACAGGCCCCCCCCCCCCACCAGGCACTCAAACCAGGACCTTAGATAGAAAAAAGCCAGCTCAGCCGGGCGGTGGTGGTGCCCGCCTTTAATCCCAGCACTCTGGGAGGCAGAGGCAGGCGGATTTCTGAGTTGGAGGCCAGCCTGGACTACAGAGTGAGTTCTAGGACAGCCAAGGATACACAAAGAAACCCTGTCTCGAAAAAACCAAAAAAAAAAAAAAAAAAAAAAAAAAAACAAAAAAAAAAAAAAGAAAAGAAAAGAAAAAGAAAAAAAATTAAAAAAAGAAAAAAGCCAGCTCTTGCCTAACATGGCACCCTTCTCCTGGCCCAGGACTGTCCATCTTGGGTCCTCAACTTCTCGGGCCCTTGCCCCGGGACCTGTGAATCTCCCTGGAGAGCAGCGCCAATAAATCTGAGCTCATTTGCTGCCCGCTTGGTCTGATTTGGTGACTTTGCCTCACTTCAGAGCCTCTCACTCTGGAGCTGAGGCTGACCTTGAACTAACGACCCGATCTCCCGAATGCTGGGATTACAGGGGTGCGACAACACACCCACCTATTTATCCGTTCACAGAACCTGGTTGGCTTACATATTCTTCTGCCTCCCCGAGTGGAAGACAAACTCCAGGAGAACGGGACTTAATTTTGCACTGTGCTACATTCTGTTCGCACTTCATCTTCTGAGCCCTCTGAAGCCCATACTGGTTGCCCACAGTAAGCCCTAGAACTGGCTTCAGTAGATAAGGAAAGTGGAGAGTGAGGACCGAGGTGCCCTGTCCCCATTTCTCCCTGCAGGTCCTGGGTGTGAGAAGCCTTGGGAATAGACAAAAATTTCACAAGGTCAGGCGTTCAGGGGGGTACCACCCCGGGGTTGCTGTTAATGGCACCATCTGATGCTACCACTTCACACCTTTCTTGGTGTAAAAGTCCTTGGGTGTACAGGACAATCACAGCCCCCGGAATCCGGACTGTGCCAATGAGACAGAGAGGAGGGAGGCACCGTCGGAGGAACTGCAGTTCGTGGTGCCTGCCTTGCTCAGCTCCCGTCTCCTCTCAGGTTCAGGGATGGAGAATGGGGTGGGGCTTGGCTGCCCAGAGCTCTCCAGGAGGGTTCAGTGTCCAGCTCCAGGCCAAAGGCAGGCAGGCTCCCTTCCTAGGCATGAGCCTTTGCAGCTCTGTCCAGCTACAAGCCCACAATACATCCCAAGAACCACAGCCTGTCTGTCTGGTGTCTAGAATGCATCAAGCTTTGGGGGCAAAGAGTGGCTTAGATTGGCTCTTGAGAATGAGGTGTCTGGAGTGGATAGATGCTCACGATCCCGCTGACATGCAGGGTGGCCCACACCCTTCACAATTCTGTGGTTTCCCCTTCTTTGCACCTTCCAACTGTCTTCTTAATTTTTTTTGTTCTTTTTCTTTCCTTCTTTCTCTTTGCTTTTGTGGTGTGTATTTCTTTGTTTTGGTTTTGTTTTTGGCACTAGGGATGGAACCCAGGCCTCTGCCCATGCTAGGACTGGCCTGTGGGTGTGCCCATAGGGCATTTTCATTGTTGCTGATTGCTGGGGAAGGGCCCAGCCCACTGAGGGCAGTGCCACCCCACCCCTAGGCAGTTCCACCACCCAGCCTTTTCCCGAGCCCCTTTAATACTTCGCTTAAAATAAATACCTTATCCCTCAGCATCTGCTGGCTTTTTGGCAATGAACAAGCATGTGATGCACACACACTGAGGACCTGTGACTGTGAAGTCACACCCACACGGACACACAGACAGACAAAGCCCCAGACCTCCTGAGATTTAGAATCTGGAGTCAGAATAACGCGTCCAGCCCCTAGGCTGGATCCTGTTCCGTACCCTAGATTAGCCTCTACACAGATGTGGTAGAAAGCCACGTAGAATTTGTTAGAATTATAAAAATGTGGCACAGACATCTGGAGGCCCTCCTGCTGTCCCAAATGACTCCGCCCAACTCCCACCCTCCTTTCATTTTTTTTTTTTTTTTAACAGAGCTGAGGACTGAACTCAGGACCTTGTGCTTGCTAGGCAAGCGCTCTACCACTGAGCTAAATCCCCAACCCCCCCTTCCATTTTATTGGGGGAGGGTATGTTACTGTGTTTTCTCTGTTGTGTGTCCAAAGCTACACAGCTGGCAAACATCCTCAGGAGCCACCTGTTCTAAGAGGGTGGACCCAGCAGGGCAAATTCCTCTTCACCCCACCCAGGTTTGTGGTCTGGGCTCCAGGAGCGGAGAGAGAGAGCAGGTGGGCAAGGGAGCTCTCGGTCTGGGGTGATTCCTGTGGCTCCTCCTACAGGGTGTCAGCAGCGTGCCACTCCCAGCCCCGCCGGGTGGTTTGGGCACACTTGCCAAGTGACTCTGCTCTCTGTTATGAAACCATCAGCTGTTTCCTCATACTTTCAGGGTCCTGACGTCACTGTTTATGCTCAGCAGCCTGTAAGCCCATGTATACAAGAGGTGGCCAAGTGTCAGCAGCCAGAGGAGGAGGGGAAAGCATGGTGACAATGTCCACACGGGGCAGGGGTCACTCCTTGCCTCTGACACCTGGCAGAGGTTCTCGGTAGGGACTAGTGGACACCATGACAACCTAGAGTGACGCCAGACTGGTTGAAGGGACATCGTCCAGGACACTGACTTAGACGGGGTCTTCCGTATGAATCTGGCTTGCCCTTTCTTTTCCACAGGGGAGCATTCTGAGGTCCTCTAAGGGGTGGTGTAACTTAATCTCAGGATCTCAGTCCAGTCCCTTAGGTTACTGTGCGTTCAGACCCACCTTCCATTTTAACACTCAAAAGTCCTTTAACTGCATGCAGTATAATTAAATGCAGACGCATGTCTGTGTTTTCATGATCAAAAGTATAAACAACCCTTTTTTTTTTTTTTTTTTTTTTGAGACAGTGTCTTGCTACATTGTAAGGTCGGCCTTGAACCTGTCATCCTTCTGCCTCAGACTCCTGGAGGTGTAGACATGAACCACCTCACACAGCATTTGTAGTATTATTATCTTTAAATAAAGGTTGAAATGAAAAGGAAAGAATACCACTTCCTCCAGCCCTGTGTCACTTCTCCGGAAGGACGTCACAATGTATTCTGCTCCTGAACACAAACTCCCAGTGCACTATTCTGACCCTGTTACACCCAGTGGTGTAATAAAGGCTGGCTTGGAGCTTGTGAGTCTCCTGCCTCAGCCTCGTGAAGATTACAGGTTGACGCTCCTACACTTGGCTGAAGCAATTTTAATGTCCGATCCATATTTGTATATATGTTCTCAGTGCATGTACCCATGCACACACAGAGGAATGTTTGTTGTTGTGATTGCTTATATTACATCCAGAGACCCAGAGCTCAGGGGAGTGAGGAAGAGATCATTTCTGGAAGAATCTATTCATTCTGTCAGGACAAACATTTGGAGGGCTTGCATTAGATGCTCAGGCTTTGCACATTCCCAGAGGTCAATGGTCCCTGTCCTTGTCATCTTGAGTACATAAGTGTGTAAGATACTGAACAGGAATGTCCTGGCTTCCCATACTAGAAGTTAATTGTCCAGTAAGTTATTGGAGGCAGGAGTGCATTTTCTCATGAAAGCAATGTTGTGCAGCTGGCTATAGTGGTGTATGTCCACGGGTTCAGAACTCATCAGGCTGAGGTAGGAGGATTGTGAGCTCAGGACCAACAAGGGCTACATAGAGTCTGTCTCACGTACACACATATATACAACATACATACATGTTAGACACACACACACACACACACACACACACACACACACAAGTCAGTACTGGGTATTAGAATGAGCTAGCCCAAGACAGGGCCATGTCCCAGTTTACTTTTCTGCTGCTGTGATGAAACACATCTGAAAAGCAGCCGTGGGAGGAAAGGGTTTGTTTGACTGCTGATAGGTTTCAGTCCATCAAGAAGGAAGCCAAGGTGGGAACTGAAGCTAGGAACTAGGAAGCAAGACCTGAGGCAGAAACCTTGGAAGAATGCTGTTCGCTGGCTTGCCTCCAGGCTCATGGCCAGCTACCTTTCTTCTACAGCCCAGGCTCTGGAATGCCCCGCAGACATGGCCACCGCCCAATGCAATGGAGCCCTCTTTCTAGGTGTGAAGTTGACAACTGAAACTCAACTGTGACAGGCCACCAAGGCCCTGGTGACAAAAGGATGGGCTGGTTAGTTGAGTCAGTCGGGAAGGCAGAAACTCAACCGAGGAATTGTCTTCTTCATCAGATTGGCCTGTGGGCACGTCTGTGGGGCATTTTCCTGATTAATGATTGGCGTGGGGGGGGGCAGCCCAGTGTGGGTGATGGGTGTAACCACTGAGCAGGTGGTCCTGGGTGGTATACGAGGACAGTTAAGTGAGGCAGGGAGACAAGCCAGTGAGCAGTGTCCCTTCCTAGTCTCCGCTCTGCTCCTCACTGAGTTTCTGCTCCACCATGGCTGTGATCGGGACACGGAAGCCCAAATAAAACCTTCCCGTCCCAAGTTCCTTTCCTCCACACCGCGTTTGTCACAGCAATAGAAAGCAAACCAGGATGGTGGGAAAAGGAAGGAATTTGACATGATGACCCTTTCCTAAAAGAAAAGAAAATGGGAGTAGGGAGGAGGCATGGTCACTGCCCTGCACTGCCCACAGGGGACACCCAGCCTCTCTGTGGCACTGCTAAAGTTAAAGGAAACCGAGTGGCATTCACCTGGCACCCCAGGTTAGGAGACAACGCCCACAAACTCAGCCATGACGCTTACTCAAGTATGCTTTGGGCAGTGGGAGGTTGGTGAGGAGACCCTTTAGGCCACAGCTCCCCCACCCCATCCCTACCACTTCAGTTCTTAAAGCACATCCTCAATTACAGCTGTCAATCTGAACCCTGTCCTTCCCTCTCCCGTGGAAATGCATTCAGTGAACTTACTCTGTTAAGAAGTTGAGTGATAAAAGAAAAAAAAAAAAAGAAAGACATAAAAAGGAAAGGAAGCATGACTGGTCCTAGGTATGGTGGAGGAGAGAGTTTATTATGGATGTGTCGGAGAGCATAGCCAGAGGCAGGGGCATCTGGGAGGGTCCTGAGTGGTGGGGACCCTGAGCTATCTGAGGAAGGGGGAGGGGAAGGGCTGGAGGAGAACAGAGCAGCCAGGTGCAACAGCTCGGAGGCCCAGAGGCACAAAAAGAGTGGGTAGCCAAAATGATTGGCTTATATAGGGACGAGAACCCATTCCCTCCCGCCTTGTGCAGGACAGTTCAGAGTGGGGGCAGGTGTGCCAGGCAGGAGCGCCCTGTGATAGGTGGGGCTGAGCGATGCAGAGACAACCTGGTGGCCAGCAGGCGCCTCAGCTGTTTGTCGCATGTTTGAAATCTAACAGAAGCCATCAGCTTCCATGAGGGGTGTTTTAAGAGAAACAACGAGGCTCCTCACCACGGCTACTATGAGAATGTCGTTTTCTGTTTGCTTGATTTATTTTTGGAAGGACAAAGGCGAGGAACCTCTCTTAGATCTTCACTCCAGGGGCTGCTGTATTTCTCAACACAGCCTTTACTTTCTGGGTGATATAATCCATGCACTCAGCCACCGTACCCCGCCCCGCCTTTCGCTTAGCTTGCTAGGAAGTTCAAGTTCCAATCTATAGCCTCGCCTTGAGCCAATGTAAAGACTCTCCCACCCTCAGAGCAGAAATGTCTCCTCAGACTATCTGCCGCGCCTTTTCCTTTTTCCTCTGCATTCCCTCATTTCCTTGCACCTTTGCTTTCCTTATATCATGCTCATCTCTTAAAAGCTCTCTGAAGTTACTTCAGGAATGAGATGGTTAAACACACACACACACAAAGGCAGTGATGGGGGCCCGGCTCTGGCAAACCCGGCTGGTGAGGAGAGGAGTCGGGTGGCCCTGAACAACAGGCTATTCATAAGGACAGGGAATTTGCAAGGAACTCTGGAAGTACCTGGGCTATTTATAGTTGCATTTTTAACAGATTCTTAAATCCGCTGAGTGGTGACTATGTGCCGTTCTAACTGGAAAGGCAATTATCAAATTCCTTAGGAGTCCGTTTGGCCACGGCATGGAAGCCCCTCTGCTCTCAGGAGCAGGAGGCTCCGAGCGGAGCTGGTTCCCTTTAAGGTTAAATACCTCCGTGCGACCATTCAAAACATCAAAGCTCAGATACTCAATCAAAACCGCCGATTTTGCGAATCCACAGCAACACTGGAGGAAATCCACAACCACCAAGTTCTGGAGACAGCAGAGAGAAAGGGAATGAAACCCCGGTGAACACGGAGTGCATGCACATGTCTTCGTCCTACTTAGTACTCAACAGAGTCCTGGTGCCTTCCCAGTGTCCTTTCCCATCAGTGAGAAAAGAAACACTCTGAGGCCTGGAATGACCTGATTGGGGTAAAACAATAAATAAATAAATAAATAAATAAATAAATAAATAGAAGTAAAATTGCTTATTTGTTTGGTTGCTTGTGTTCAAAACAGAGTTTCTCAGTGTCCGTCTTGACTGTTTAAAACTAGCTCTGTAGATCAGGCTGGCCTTGAACTCACAGAGATCCGCCTGCTTCTGCCTCCCAAGTGCTGGGATTAAAGGTGTGTATAACAACACCAAGTAAAAATTATCTGCATATTATGCCAAGGGCTTGCCCACTTTAACCTGCACATAAGTAGGCCATAAAACCGCCTGGGATGAGGTTTGACTGGAACCCAGACTGAAGCACCAGGAAGGCTGAGGCATAGCGGGGTCCAGGGAAGGAAGGGTTTAATCTGCCAGGCACACATGCACCGGGCTTTCTGTCTGAGAACCACAAACTTTTTTACTCAGTACTGGGCCTGTCACAGCTGTCATGGGTGGTGGAAGTACTTCCCTAGGCCTAACTAAGGACACCTGCAAGATGGTGGGGCCATCTGAGGCGCATCTGAAGCTGTCACTGCCCAAGTGTCATCCTCAGGAGTCATTTCAGTGTACTTGGGGCAGCTGTGACGGAAACAGAACTTCCCAGATGAGAGGCTGTCAATACGACATCCCCTCAAACAGAAGCAGCAGCGTTTGCAGCGACCCTGACAGCTACGGCAGTTTCTGCAGTTGGACGGAGGTCTCTCTCTCTCTCTCTCTCTCTCTCTCTCTCTCTCTCTCTCTCTCTCTCTCTCTCTCTCTCTCTCTCTCTGCATTAGCTGCTGGGTCAGGGTCTCTCTGAGCAGCCACAAGGCACTTAAAGCAGCCTCTGCTCTCATAATGACAAGCTTCCCCGACTGCAGAAGGAGGAGCTAGTTGATTGACAGTCTTGGAACTTCCGGGAGGCACAGTAAAGTTGCGCTTCCTGCTTTCCCTCTGGAGCAGCCCAACCCGGCTGTGAGACATGGAGGCAGCACCGGCAGTCTCCAGTCTGGCTTCCGTCCCTTCTAGACCTGGGTGACTGCCTGGCAGCATTCCAGGCAGCTGCCAGGGTACCACGCTGTACAAGGAAGAGCCCACAGTGTTGCTGAGGCTGCCCTTGAACTCCTGATCTTCCTGACTCCACTTCTAGACTTCTGGGATCATAGATACGAACCATCGTGCCATTTCCTAGCCCTCTATTTTTCTATTATTATTATTATTATTATTATTATTATATTTATGAGAACAAGAGTTGAAAACTATGGAATACACACCACAGGGAAGGAGCAGGCTTGAGCAAGCATGCCACTCAAAAGCCTTACTTGTTATTTTGAGACAGGGTCTCAGTAACTTGCTCAGGCTGATCATGATCTTGTGATTCTCTGCCTTAGCCTCTTGAGTAGCTGGGATTACAGGCCTATGTCACCAAGTTTGATAATTGTGTATTTCAAAGGCACTAAGAGAAAGGACATGTGTGTGTGTGTGTGTGTGTGTGTATGCATATATATATTTCTTATTTTCATGAGTGTGTTTGCTTGCATGTGTGTATGTGCACTATGTGCTTGGGTGATGCCCATAGGGGTCAGAAAAGGGTCTTGAATCCTTTAGACCTGGAGCTACAGATGGGTGTGAACCACAGTGTCGGTGCTGGGAATCGAACCCAGGTCCTCTGTAAGAGCAACAAGTGTTCTTAGCTGCTGAGCCATCTCCCCAGGCCCTAGAAAGGAGTTGCATTACATCAGGGATTGTTTTTCTTGTGCTTGGCTCTATGGCCTGATCTCTCTGCCTTAGATACAAGTAACTGGGTGCTAAGAGGCGGCAGACATCGTATCTAGCGCAATTCCATTCAAGATAACTTCCCTATTAAACAGGGTATGGTTGGACAAGGTGACTTATATATCCCAATAGTGGAGGATGGGCAGAGGCTGGAGGACCACAAGTCAGGGCTACACAGAGAGTTCTAGGCCAGCAAATTGCACATATGAGTGTGCATTTGTATGCATACATACAGATTACATAAAATAAGAAGTACACAGTTTTGTGTATTACAAAGTTGTTGCCTTGAGTTTAGGGCTAGAAGAATATAGGATATTGAAGAATACATTATAAATTTTAGGATCCACTGAAAGGGTCTGGCCTTGTGGCACTGAGCCCAGATGTGGGACTGTCTGCCCGTTCCTACAGGGGATCCCAGATGTGGGACTGTCGGTCGTCTGCCCCTTCCTATGGAGGAGCCCAGATGTGGGACCGTTGGTCATCCACCCGTTCCTACGGGGGAGCCTAACCCCAAGGACTCAGATCTACTCTCCTAATTTCTTTCTCTCCAAAGTATGGTGCGGAGGCCTGTAGGAGGCTGCATTGCGATGCGTGGTTTTAACTTGGAAGGCCATCAAGCTCAGTGACACCGCCTACGGAGTAGGTCAGCCTGCCTGGCAGGAAATGAGCAGTTCTAAGGCACGGGAAGGTGGGGGCACGCCGGCACATAAACGCAGGGCCTTTTCTATACGGTCTATAGGCCCGTCTATGCCTTCCTACATACACTTGGAAACCCAGACTGACAGCTCTCTGGCTCTAGGTGGAAGGGTCCCCTCTGAGGATAAACCTGTCACTTAAATGGCAGTGACTCCATTTTACGATCCTGCTCTGGTTAGGGGTAGGGGACAGATTAGTCAGTGGGGTGAAGTGTCTGACTTTATTTATCCAGGTTCCCACAGACTGGCATGGCTGGGGAGATGTCTGGGGTCCCAGCCAGGGGAGCACGCACTTCATGAGTTCTGTTACATGTGAGGCATGTGTACTGCCTTCTGGCCTCTGCCCCAGGACCTCACAGGCTCTGGGAAAGACTGGCGGTGGTATTTTTAAGCACAAACAGTGCTAAGTTCTCCAAAGAGGAAAACGCAGAATCCTACTAGACTATACCTGGAGGCCTAGTTCACGCTCCTGGGAAGGGAACGGCTGTCTGAGGAGACACCTTTTAAGTTGGAAACTGCGGCCTGAGGAGTTATTGGCCAGAATCAGAGTGTGGGAGACAGCATTCCAGCTGAGGGGGAAAGTGTTTGTCTCACCTCCAGCCCACGAGACACAGCCTCCCACAAAGAGCCAAAGGAGCCCTTCTGAGCTAAAAATAAGTTGTCCCTGCCAAGAGAGGGTCCCCAGAGGGAGACCCCAGAGACGAGTCTCTGGCTCTACCTCCGTGCTCCACCCCACAGGATGTGCAGGCCTGGTGGTCCTCACGCTGTGGCTCCAGACCTTCCCAGCTAATTTCACCTCCCTGGAGCGTGTCTCCAGCGAGGCGCAGCTCCCAAGCTGGGCGCCCGCCAGTCAGTCTGGCCAGGGAAAGAACTATTTTGGGAATTTTTATGATGGGACAATATTTTTTGGGTAAACAAACGGAGAGCTGTTAAGCAGAGATGCTCACCCCTAGCTCCTGGTTCACCTTTCTCCACACAGAGGTGCCACAGAGGCAGTACTGTCAAGTGGGGAGAATAGCCCCTGGGCTGCCTACTGCCCCTGCACACACCCCATCATTCCTCCAGGGTAAATATTCATAGAAATCAATCAGTGGGGAAGGCTGGCCTTCCCAGCTCTATGCCTTATATTCTTTGAAAACACCCTTGGTGTAGCCTGGGATCATGGTGGGCTGGTCACAGTCCCATTAACTCTTGAGCGTCTTGGGCTCAGGCGGACTCAGAATGCCAGTCCTGGAGGAGACCCTGGAAGTCACTTGCCTCCTTCTTTCCCACACAAGGGGACCGAGGCTCTCTCAAT
Organism: Apodemus agrarius; assembly: GCA_964023405.1. Lineage (NCBI taxonomy): Eukaryota > Metazoa > Chordata > Mammalia > Rodentia > Muridae > Apodemus > Apodemus agrarius. The sequence goes on along the minus strand of OZ030011.1, from coordinate 37,698,120 downwards.
GTCACTAGCTTATCAACCGCAGGGGAGGATGGTGTCTTAGCTGTCACCCACTGGCCCTTCTCTCTTTCTTCAGGGAGAATAAGCAGAGAGGGTACCAGTCACACACTCAGGGAGCAGAGAATGCGCCGTCTCTGGGTGCTGACTGCTCTCCGCCACACTTGGTGAGTACCAGTTCTTCATCAGACCCAGCAGCCTGGCCTCCTGGGATGGATGCTTGGACTTGCATCGGATGCACGCACTTGCTTCCGATCGCTGCTGTGGGTGTGGCAGCAGGGTTCCATTTGTTTGAGTTGGTCCCTGTCCAAGCCTCATTTCTGTAGCAATTTATCATCCCATTTTATTCTGTGGCCTCCCAGCGTCACGGGCAGTCCTGGCCAAATTCTTTTCAGCCTGCCCATGGTCATGTTTTGATGTTTGAACTCCAAGAAAGATGATCAATGACCCCCAACTGAAAACAGTAATAACCGTAAGGCCTGTGGCTGTGTTCAGTTGGTACAATGCTTGTGTAGCACGGATAAAGTCCTAGGTTTGACCCCAGTACTACATAAACCCACTATGGTGGGCCATGACTGCCATCCCAGAACTCAGGAGAAAGAAGCAAAAGTATTAGGTCAAGTTCATCCTGTTACACAGTACATTTGAAAGTAGACTAAGTAAGATACAGGAGACACTGCCTGGTGGCGACGGTGGCCTTGCAAGCCTTTAATCCCAGCACTTGGAGAGGCAGGAGGATCTCTGTGAGTTTGAGTACAGCCTGGTCTACAAAGTGAGTTCCTGGACAGCCGAGACAGAGAAAGCCTTTCCCAAAAAACAAACAACCAACAACAAAACCCATGAGACCTTGTTCCAAAAAGCATACATACTTTCTCTTATTGAGACTCTGCTGAGCCCTTATAAAGTATCCTTTTCCCATACAATAAACCTACATTCCAGGGGCTTACCCGTTCACTGAGACAGGATCTTACCATGTTTCCCAGGGTGGTTTTCTGCAAACTATCACCTTGCCCCAGTCTCTCAAACTGTGGGGAGTGAAGGCATGAACTGCCACGCCCACAACTGTAGGTCCTTTGTCCCACTTCTTAGACAAAGACACTTGAGACAGAGAAATATGAAGTCATTAAGAGAACAATGTGATTGGGATTTCTTTCAGCTCTGGCTGGGTGGAATCCCACCTCTCTGCCCCTCAGACCCCCTCTGTGAGTGTCAGTCAACAAACCTAGAAGGAAATGGTGCTGGAGGGACAACCTGTGCTCCAGCCGATCAAATGGTGAGACTGAAAGGGAAGGACAAGTAGAACATGTCGTCCAAGCTTGGAGTCCGTGGCTTCTGAGAGACAGACGTTCACCCCTCACCCCACCCCCACCCAGAGAAGCTCCGGGTCCGAAAGGGAGAGTATCTTTCTCTCTGGCCCTGGGAAGTGGGTTACAGCTGGCTTAGGAACATCTGGCCAGGGCACCCGAACACTTTCCTCATTTTCATTTCGCTTGGCCTCATTGTCAGACAGGCATCCTCTGCATTACATGACCCGTCATTGCAAGCAAGCTCCGGCTCAGGTCCTCACAGCAGATAGGAGCCATTTTATTTATTTAAAAAAATAATCTGATTGGTTGGCTTAGGTCATGTGCACAACCCTGAACCAATCACACAGTAGAAAATAGGATTGTGGTCTTAGAGGTAGATCTCTGAGAGCTGCATAGGTGACCTTGGATTAGGGCAATAAGCACAAAGAACGAGATAAAAGTTCGTGGGGAGCATTTTCCATGAGGATGGGTGTCACTTTCCCATCACCTTACCACTTCCTCCTCAAGAACTTGTGAGGACCTCGATTTATCTGCTGGTTCAGTTGATCAGAGCTGGCACAGGCCCTGTGGTCATTCACCATCTGCCTGGACACAGTGTTCTCCAACCTTCCATATGCACAGAAACTCTAGTTTGCCTTGGCTGTGATGGGCCAGACCTAAGGAAATAATCCTGATAGAAAGCTTTCATACAACTGTTAATTGTGGAATGTGCTGGACCCGGTTGGGTCTCGTTAAAATGCCACACAGGCTAAGTGTGTGAACTCCACATTCACGGCGCCTGAATGTTCTAATTCACATGAAAAACACAAGCATGGAGGTGCAATGGCTGGCAGGGCCTGGGCCACTAATGCAGCACGAAGTGTGCCGGATGGTGACAGTGATGGTGACAGTGATGTTGACAGGACTCATCGGCTCTGCGCTGCATGGGAGCAGCTCGGGAGAGACCCCACCAGGGCTAGGAAATCCTCTCGCCCTGCTGACTCACCATTAATAGCCCTTGATTCTTCTGGGGGAGCCAGACGCAGGGCTGCTTTGTGACACATGAGGGATAGCCAAAGTGTGACTTGGGAGAGGCCAGCGGAGAGTAGAGGCTGGTCGGTATCTTGGGGTTAGGGGTTAAATAAGGAAGAAGAAAGACTGTGAAGGAGAGAAAGAGGACAACTGTAAAAGTAACTTTTATTCTCCTGTAATATTTGCCATCTCCGAGGCTCATTGCATCAGTCTGCTAACCTAGGCCTACTCCTGGAAGCTTCTAACCTCCAATATGGTCTAACCTAGACCTAGAATGTTTTCTGCCTCTGAGACTTGCTGCTGAATAAGTTCACCCTTTCTATTTTTTTTTTCTGAGCTCTGACAGGTTGGTTCAAATCGGCTGTTCTGGCACAAAACTTCTCTCCACACTGACTGATTCAAAATGGCTTCTCTCCCGGCCTCTGACTCTTTGCTCTGCTTGGCTTCAAACTAACACTGGCGATCCATTCTAGTCTTCTGGCTCCTTCTCATCCTCTGGCTCATTAAGTTTTCGCCTGTGTCTAGCTGTCCTCTCTTGAACCAGACTCTAAACTCTCCTAGTAAAACTGCCTCCCCCTCTCTCTGCACTCTCTTAACTAGCTTCCCTTTCCTCTCTCTTCTTTGGGGAAGTTGGGCATATGCTATTCTGTCATACCATTCTCTGATGTGGCACTTCGTCTGCCACTCAATTAGACACCACATTTAAACATGTGTGCTTCCTTCTACAGACTAATTTTAACCTTCATTTTTTGGCATGAAGTATGTACTAAGGGCTTGCACATATTCCAGACAGAGGGATTAATGGTCTGTGCTAAGGGCGGAGCCACACCACAGCTAGAAACTAGTTGGGATTTTTTTGTTTTGTTTTTTGTTTTTGTTTTTAATAAATAACACGATCTCTGGGTTCACAGTGTGATCAAATGTCTTGCAACAATGTATCTAAAAGCCAGGAAGCAATTTCGCAACTATCTCACACTTGGAAAATGATAAAGCAAATTATGGTCCAATAACCCATTCCATTAGCTGGATGGTGGTAGCGCATGCCTGTAATCCCAGCACTCTGGGAGGCAGAGGCAGGTGGATTTCTGAGTTCCAGGCCAGCCTGGTCTACAGAGTGAGTTTCAGGACAGCCATGGCTATACAGAGAAACCCTGTCTCGAAAATACCAAATAAAAACAAAAACAAAAACAAAAAACAAAAAACCAACCCCTCCCCCCAAAACAAAACAAAAAAACAAAAACAAAAAACCATGCCTGCCCAATAAGGGTACTGGGAGTTAAACTTTGGTCCTCTGGAAGGTCAATCATGCCTTTAACTGCTGAGTCAACTCTTTAGCGCAACTCCTTATATTCTGTGTGATCGTAATGAATTAAAAAACATCAAGAGAAGCTACAGAACATGCACAAACCCATAGAGACTAAACAGGCACTATTGAATGATATCTGGGTCACTGGAAAAATCAAGAAGGAAGTAAAGGATCCTGTAAAATGGTAATGAAGACCCAATATCCTTAAACCTATAGGATGCAATGAAAATAGTTCTAAGAGGGAGGTTGTTACTGGTTAGTTTTAACTGCCAATTTGGTATAACCTAGAACCACCTGGGAAGAAAGTCTTAGTGAGTAATTGTCCTGACCAGGCTGGCCTGCAGGCATGTCTGTGGGGCATGCTCTTCATTGTTAATTGATATAGATGCAGTACTGTGGGCGGCATCATTCCCTAGGCAGAGGACCCTAGTGACAGGAAAAACCTAACTAAGAGCAAGTCAGCAAGGGTCTGTGCATTTTTTTTTTTTTTTTGCTCTTGTAACTTTGATCTTTTTCAAATCCTATTTTTAATGCTAGTTCTTAAATGCTCCCACCTTCCTTGTAACCCACCACCCACCAGAGAGAGTAAAGAAATAATACGGGGTGAGTAGATCTGTTTAGAAAGGTTCTTTGGAGCAACTCCCATCTGTGTTGACTGGAAATCAGCAGTTTAGCTCACAGGTTAGCAGGCAGTGGCAGCTTGATCCACTCACAAACACCTTAGGAATACACCAGCAGTCCAGTTTGGTAGAGTCAGGTTAGCAGCAGTGGTGACTTGACCTAGCAGAGACAGCCAGGCCTCGGCCTAGGCTCAAGTCAACAGGGGGGACCAACAGGAACACCAGGGAAAGTTCTCAGCTGTGCCTCTCAGGGATGTGAGATCCACAAACGATGCACAGCTAGTTACACCAGCAAGCCAAGCTCTGTCTCTGTTACCTCGTGGAGTCCCATTTATACCCTCCAAACACCACGTGTCCTCCACGTGTCCTGCCTCAGCGCTCATCCAGCCTCAGCACATGCATCTAATCAGCCTGGATCGGAGGAAGCGGCCACGAACAGCAGCACACATCACCAGAATGTTTTGGTGCATTTCTCTCTATGGCATCCTGACAAATGCAGCTCAACTATGCAATGTCGCTACTTTGGTTCCAACCCGATTCCCCGGTAAAAGAAATCTCAATCAGTTAACAAAACAAGCTATAAACCTAGATTGGGCAGATCTCCCACTACACGATTCTATTTCCATCTATATTATCCCATATAGCGTGCAGTTTCTCCAGGCCACGAGCTTCTCTCACTGCAGCCTCTCAGTCGATCCTCCTTAGCTCCTCTCCCTCCTGTTTATCCCCCGTGGCTCCTCCCCTAGACTCTTAGCTCCTCCCACTTCCTCCTGCCCAATCATTGGCTCAAGCCTTTATTTGGAAAGTTAAGGTGTGGAGAAGGTTCAGAGGGCAACTCCTCATCTGCAGCCACTCTGAGGAGTGGAATTAGCATCAAAATACAAGCCCAGGGCTATCCACACGGCGGAACAATACATGTGTGTCATCAGCAAAGACTCTTCCATCGCGTGCCCTCTCACATGTTTGCTTTAGCAGAACATCCTCCTGTGTCTTCTTCAGTGAAATGCTCCTTCAAGAGTCAGCCTTAACCTTTCATGCCTGTATCCATTTTAACAAATGGTTCCTTCACGTGTTTGCCCCAGGAAAACGTCATCCAACCAACTTTCCAAAGAACCCTAACATTTCCACTTCAGCTCTTGACTGTGGACATAGTGCTTCCAGTTCCTGCCTTCTCCTCCAATAATAAACCAAATCCCAGAACTGTAAGCCAAAGAAACCCTTTCTTCCCTAAGTTGTTTTATGGTTGAGCTAAGCCATGGCCTACTCAAGGTTACTACATATTGTATAAAACAGTGTTTTTCAGGCTGTGCATTACCCAAGGAGACTCTCCCTTTCCAAGCAGCCTTTGACTCCGTTTTGAGGAGGAGGCTCTGACTGTAGACCCTGAGTGGACCCAGACACTGTAGGCATCGCCCAACTAGCACCTATTCCTGAGACCAGAGAAGGAGCCATGCTGTAAGTTTATTGAGGAGACCGGAAACTGTAGGGACACGTGGGCATATTAAAAGCCATGCCTAAGAACTTATCAGATACACCAAGTTGACAAAATGGTATAACTCCTTCACCTAGACCCTATAAAGTTACAGACACCTAACACTGAGATGCTATGTCTCCACACCAACCTCTCATCTGATACCCGGTGTGTATCTCACAGACTGAAGGCTCCACAAGTCAGCTCAGTCCCTCGCTGTTGAGGAGGCCTACTTGATTGCCTGCTGGTCCATAGCTGCTCTCCCATCTGGACCTGTCTCCCAACGAGTTTTCTGCTCAGATCCAGCTCTATTTCCCCAGGTAGCAAGTATGTGTGTGGGACCTAGACACACATGCAAGCAAAACACCCACACATGGGGACTGGAGAGATGGCTCGGTGGTTAAGAGCACTGACTGTTCTTCCGAAGGTCCTGAGTTCAAATCCCAGCAACCACACCGTGGGTCACAGCCATCTGTAATGAGATCTGACTCCCTCTTCTAGTGTGTCTGAAGACAGCTACAGTGTACTTATGTATAATAAATAAATAAATATTAAAAAAAACACCCACACACATTAAAAAACAAACCAAACTAGAGCCCTCAACTATAAAAAGTCCAGAAAAAGATGGACAAACTGGTGACTTTGTCAGACTTTCAAAGAAAAAGTAACATCAATGCTTCTTAAATTATTCTATGTACCAAGAAGGGGTGTGTGTGAGAGAACACTATCAAACTCTTTGCACTAAGCCACTATTAACCTGATAACAAAACCAGATAGACACAAAATGAACAAAAGAAAGAAAAGAGAGAGAGAAAAAAAGAAAAATGCAGATTCATCTCTCCAAAGAACATAAATGCAAACATTCTTAACAAAATATTATTTGCAAACCAAATACAGGAACATATTAAAAAGACTATCAATTAAGTTGGTTTTATCCCAGCGATGCAGGGAAGGTTTGGCAGATATGCCCTGGTTAGTGTTTTTTTTTTTTTTTTTTTTTTTTTTTTTTGTCACCTTGACACAAGAGAGTTATCCTACAAGAGCAGCCTCAACTCAGACAATGCCTCCATGAGATTTTCTGTAGGGGACTCTGTAGGTCATTTTCGTGAGATCCTAGATTGACCTTTGCCTGCAATGCATTGAACCTTAGGATTTGGAGGGCTGGATATGCTGCTGGCAGTGGGAGATCAGCCAGGGACAATGTCTATTGTCGCCCTGTTCTGATAAAAGGTGTGGTTTATCTGAAGAGACAGAAATGTGCGACCCAAAACTCCCTTCAAGCACTAACTTGCTGTCCAGCTTTGGGGTGTGGTCAGCAGGCAGCTCCCTCGGGGCCACTTCCCCTGCTCCAGTCCTATTAGTCCTTCTGGGGCAGTCCACCTTTAGGGACTGAGCAGAGGGGACTTTGAGGACAGGGCCAACACTCCAGCGCTCCGGGGCAGGTTGGGGCATCTGCGTGGGTCTGTCAGGTGGACTTGTCCCTCAACATACCCTGCTTCCTTCCCCCTTCTTTTCTTTCACAAGTTTCAACCTCAATAAACACCCTTACCCGCCTCTTCTTCCCTTCTCACCAGGCACCCCAACCTGTACTAATCCCCTCTGTCTCTCCCAGTGATTAGTGTACTGATATGCGTTAAATGGGGATGACACCTGCCCAGGTTTGGTGCCAAGTTATGGTTCGTGATGATGGGAGTTTGTGCCAATTTGGTAGGCAGAAGTGAAGCAGTCCAGCCTGCATGCATGTCAGCATTGGGCCTGGCACTGCTGTGTCTCCCATGCGTGTCACTAGCATGTATGTAGCTCACTTTGCAGGCATGCTCACCGCCCCTGACTCCTCCCCCTCTCCGTTCTCCTCCTCCCCCCTCCTCCCCACTCCTCCTCGTCCCAGGATTCTGAGTTCTGAGCCATTTGCACGGCCAGGTCCAAGATGGAGCATCAGCTTGTGTAGAGGGTCTCCACGTGGAGACTGGAAGCAGAGACGGGATGCAGACTCCAGTTTCTCTACCTTCCTCTTCCCTAGTTTCATCTGTTCTTCCAAGTTGCCAGTTCTGCTGATCTCACGCTCAACACCAGACATGGAGGCCACCATTTTCTGTAGACTATCTAACCAAGGTTCCATCACCACACGGAATCTAATCCCTACCACAGTTTCTTTTCCCCACTGAGTTCTGGTTGGTAATGTCATTGTTTTAGTCCTCCTGATGATAGTGTGTCACCGGCCATCGATGGCTTGGCGTCTTACTCTGTGAGCTAGAATATTGACGTCAGCGCCCACACTCCCCACAATCTGCTGCCCTTCTTATCTTGTCTATCAACTATTTATTTTTACATTGTCAAGTGAGGTAACACATGTAAAGCCACAGTGAATTTCCCCCTTCTTGTCTATGGTCCATTGCAGAAACCACTGAACAACATCTGAAGTAGTGAATTTCGTGTGTGTGTCAGGGCACAGAGCCTGGGGATGGTCTGTGATTGGTTTTGCTTCCTTTTACATCAAAATCAGATTCATCTGTCAGTGCAAGGACAATCTTCCTAGCCTCAGGATCAAGTAGATTTTATTGTTTTATGTCTCAACAGTAAGTAAAACACATCTTATCTCTAAGACTGCTTATTTGCACCGCGACTTTCCTGCGTAATGATTTGTTTTTCCAAGAGTTCTTGATTGCTTATTTTTTTCTCTTACTCTTAGGAAAAGAAAATTAGGTCTTTGTCATCCTGTCCCAGTTACACGAAGCTTTGTAAGCATTTTATGCATGGATTGGAATCCTCCCTCGTCTTCTAGGACACATTTTCCTTGGGACCCAGTGACATTTTATTGGCTGTAAGTTTCCTCTGAGGCTCCCTAAGCCGCTGTCGCTCTGGTTTTTCTTTTCATTGCATTCTTAGGTGTGTCCCACTGTCTCTTAAACTCTCACATGACCTTTATGCTCCCCTGATGTGCACTCCAGGTTCTCTGGAGCGATTTATTATCTAGTCTATCTATAAGGTGTGTACAAGCTGTAAAATCAAGTATTTCCTTTGTACTTGAGCAAGTTTCGTAAGCATTATGCTTCGTAATCTTGTGATATGCTTGAGCAAATTTGAGTCTGTTTCATTAATTAAGCCGCTGTTCCTGGGAAAGACCCCAAAGTGCTATGGTCTAAGTTCTGGTCCTGTAGTTCCTCTGTAGTCGGATCTCAGTGGTTCTTCAGATTTTCTGTTCTCCTCAAGGACCTAGAACTCTGCTAAACTCCTTGCCAGCACACCTTTAGTCCTCCAGCCTCGGCTCTCTGTGGCCCCACTTCCTGTGAAGCCTGTGTTCCCCCCCCAGATGCTCCTGCCCCCACTATCCTCTGATCCCCTCTACAAGGCAGCCCAGCTCTCCTCTGGCTCGCACCCTCTCTACCAAGTGCCCACACGCTTGGCAGGTTGCCCATGGATGGAGCCGACTCTTGCAGCTGAGGAAGCCACTGTGCTGAGCGATTACTCTGCAGACAGGGCAGATTCTCCTCCTGACATTTTTCAGAAAGCTGAAGGCTACAGCTCTCATCTCTCTCACCAACACAGCCTTCCCTCCCCATGAGCTGGTCCTTAGCCCAGTCCAGGTAGGGTCCACTTTACTTTTCGGAAAGTCGTGGTAATAAGGTAGAGTCTTTGGCCACTGGGAAATGTTCCTCCATTACATCTCTCTCTCAGTGGGGGTTGGGTAAAGGAACCGTATGCCCATTCCCAAGAGAGGCATACCACCTTAAGGATGACTTCTTAGTAACACTGGCAATCTTTCACCCCCTCAGGTACTGATCCAGCCTCTCAGTCAATGAGTCTGTACAGGGATTGATGCCTCTGGGCTATTCTAGGTTTCGTGGAAAGGCTTGAGGATAGAGGTAGGGAAGATTATCCCTGCCCATAAGGAAATCATCATGACCAGCTGAGATCGCCATACAGCCAAGGGATTGGGTATGTGGATTGGAATGACATAGGAGAAGATTCCAAAGGTTCTGGAAACCTGGGTGGAAGAGTATCCACAGAACGGTGAGCTGACAGAATTTCATCTGCCTCGCTGTTTTCTGGCACAATAGAGCACTGTTAGCCACTAGGTTAGACAAGGAGAAGGTCGAAGGTGGCAGGACGCAAGGGTGGAATACACAGTTTGGCCCCTCTCCATCACGAGAGCAAGCGCATGCGCGCGTGCGTGCGCGCGCACGCGCGCGAGCACATGAGCGAAAGCAAGTAAAAGAGCGAGAGAGCGAGAAAGAGCGCGAGCGAGCGCGGAAACTGGGCATGACCACAGAGAAAGGCCAACCCTGCTCATCATTTGGTTTCCTCATTTGGTTTCCTAGCAACTTCCACTGGTTTCCAGAGTGAGCATGGGAGACATGGACGAGGAGCTGCCCCAGCTGAGGCTCATGTCAGACCCTCCTCCTCAGGGTCACCAGCCCCAGCTGCAGTGCTCTGGGCAGGGTTAGGGGGCACCCAGCCTTGGGAGCATTTTGTATGTTTGAGCACTCACGGGTGGCTTCTGTCTGGTGGTCACATCCTGGACCGGCTGCCCCGCACCAGACAAAGCTCCTTTTGTAGCTGCCGGGATAGCGGGGAAGAGGGAAGCGGAGTTCTTAATGTGGCCAACCAATTTCCAGCTTATATCAATAAATTCCTCCTTGGACCTTTTCAAAACAAAGCCTGACTAATGTGGAACCATGGGGCCATGTGGCGGATGCTGGCTGGGCGCAGTGCCACCTACCAGTCCTGGGTCTCTTAGCCTTTGGCTACCAGAGCCAGTTCAGGGCCGATGAGAGCTCGGGTAACGGGTCTTACAAACTCAGCCTTCGAATTAGGCCTCTGCAGTAACGGCTCTCTCCCTGAGGAAGGACATCAGGGGAGCCCACTCCCCCCCAAACATTCTTACAACAGACGTATCCTTGCAGACAGCCAATCTAACCCTTTTATTACACACTGGTGTACAGAGAAGGAAATATTGAGGTGCTCTTATCTGTAGAGCCAGTGGCCACCCTGGGGCCAGACTCTAGATCTCCTTGTTGCTCGTTTGGAAATCTTTGGGTGTACACCAGGTATCCCGTTTCTTTCAGAGATGTATCTCCTTCAAGGAAAGTCCAAAAGCGAAGGGGCAGTTAGCTCCACAGACCCAACTGATGACAGCTTTCGGAACAGAGCGAGCAGCCGGTGGGACAGGGGAGCATGGCACTTGCAGCACAACACGGGCTCCGCTTGCAATCCACACTGCCTGGGCCCTGGAGGGCCTGTCTTCCTTAGCTTGGACCTGACTCAGGTCAGGGGTCCTGTGCGTTTGTAATACACGAGCTCTTAGATGAAGCTCATGTGGGACTCAGAACAACCGTGAGAAAGTGTGTGTGTGTGTGTGTGTGTGTGTGTGTGTGCATGAGTGTGTTGAGACAGGGTCTTGCTGTGTAGCCTAGGCTGGCCTTGAGCTTGCAGCAATCTTCCTGCCTTAGCCTGCCAAGTATTGGGATTACAATGCATGTCTATACTGTGCACTAAGAGATGCACTTCCACCTCTTTAAACAACAATATATGAGGTAAATAGGGAAGAGATGGGAGGTGCCGTTTCCAGAAGCTACAGCCTGTGGTGGCGGCTGTGTCTTAAAGCATGGCCTAGGCGCTGAGTCCTATCTTCTTTCTTTCAAACCACAAGAAGCCTTGTAGAAGTGCTTTGAAAACTGTAAAACGGTGCATGATGTGATAATGATTATTATTGTAAGTGCAATTGCTGTCACATCCAGCACCATTGCCGCAAACAACAGCATTAGCATGCTGCTGCCATCAGTAGCACCACCATCAGCAGCACCACCACCCCTCCCCCACAGCACCATCAGCACCACCACCACCCCTCCCCCACACCACCATCAGCACCACCACCACCCCTCCCCCACACCACCATCAGCACCACCACCATCCCTCCCCAACACCACCACCATCACCTCCCTATATACCACCCCCCCAGTATACCATGACCCCACACACTACCTTTTCTACCACCATCATCCACCACCACCATGGTCACCATGACTGCGACCATCACCCTCTTCATAAACACCACCGTCCCCATGACTTCTATAATCACCACCAGCAGCAGCAGCATTTGCCCCGCTCTGGCCAATGTCCTCCCCCATGCTGGTGTCATTGCTGTTATGTGTTCACAGCAAAACTCGAGGCCGTCTCCATACCTGCAGCATCAACCTCTTAAACAGCTAAGCAACTAGAACAGGTTTAACTCACCCAGGCCTTTGCTGCCCAAGTATAGTCCTGTACAACAGTGTAAGCATCTCCTGGGAGACGATCCTTGTTCAAAAGGCAAAACCTTAGCCTTCACTTGTGGAGAGAGGATTTTAAATTTTTACATGGTAACCAATAGCTCATATGCATATCAGTGTATGAGGAGCCGTGCTTGAGAGTAGGCCTAGAGGGTCTGGGACCCTCTCAGCCTGTTTGAGAGAGCGGTCGCTGAGGGTGGTGTGAGGACCACAGTTGCCAGAGCTCTCTCCTAACCCTGTAATGAAAGTCAAAGAGCAGCTCTTATGACTGTGCTTCCATGTGCTGGACACCGAGTCTCATTCCATTAGAATGGACAGATGGGGCTCGAGAAGTCACATGACCTCAGCCATGACGGTTGGAGCGTAAGATGAGAAGTGATCCCAGTGAGAGCACTGCTATACACATCCTCCTGAGTCGCCCCTGCCCCAGTGTCTTATCTGAAAAGGAGCCCATGTGAGCTACACACACACACACACACACACACACACACACACACACACACCTCTGGGGCTTCCCAGAGTATCAAGAACTGCTTGGCTAGGAAGAAAAACTGGAGCTCACTTGTGATGTCGTTATAGTTACAGACAAAATCCTGTGGTAAAGGGAAAGCAGCTGCCTTGCACCCCAACAGTGGTTTGGCAGACGTGACAGCAAAGGACAACTTTGGTGGGGGATCAGGCGGATAAATCATTTCAGGGTCCTACAAGCATTTCAGGAGGCAATGCAGCCAAGAGGATTAGAAGATAGCGAGGCCAGATGCAGTCAGAGGTACAGCTGTGCTAGGACTCATCGGCTCTGTGGCCTGGGACAGTCAGCTGACCTTCCCACCAATGTCTCATCTGCCAAATGATGGTATTGGGTTTGTTGGGATTTGTGATGCTTAATCTTAGTTGTCAACTGGATGAGATCTAGAATTACAAGGGAGATTGAATGTGCCTCCAGGGGATTATCTTGGTTAAGTTAACGGAGATGGGAAGACCGGTCCACTGTGGGCAGCACCAATCCCTGGGCTGGAGCCCTGGGCTGTATAAAGGGGAGGAAGTGAGCAGAGCACACGCATTCATTGCTCTGGGTTTCCTGGCTGTTTATGGGATGTCAGCAGCCATCACACGCTTCTGCCACGTGGCTTCTCTACCTTGATGGACATCAACCTTGAACTGTGAGCCAAAGGAAGCCCTTCATTCCTGAAGTTGCCTTTGTCTGGGGATTTTATCAAGCAGCAAGAAAGGGAACTATAAGGGGGCTGGAGAGATGGCTCAGTGGCTAAGAGCACTGACTGTTCTTCTAGAGGTCCTGAGTTCAATTCCTAGAGACCACATGGTGGCTCACGACCATCTGTGATGGGATCCGATGCCCTCTTCTGGTGTGTCTGAAGAGAGCAACAGTGTACTCACATAAAATAAATAAATAATTTTTTTTTTAAAAAAAGAAAGGTAACTAAGACAAGATTAAATGAATATTTATATTTGTGTGTGTGTGTGTGTGTGTGTGTGTGTGTATAAAACCTAGAAGAGCACCTGGTACATATTATGTGCTCAGTATGTGCTATTATTATTAGAGGAGCAGGAAGTAGAGACACTAAGCGTCGCTGAGGGCATTTGTGCAGGCCAGTACAGATTCTAGGCACTGGGCAATATCTGAGTTAGAAGGAGGCAGAGTCAGCTGTTGCCATAAGGGCTGTCAGTGAGAAGAAGAGAGACATTTCTAATGTCATCTGTGAGGAATGGAAGCAGTTGGAGCAAGAGAGAAGCCAAGCGAGCCTGAATGTGGAGAAAGAAGACTGGTCCCAGGAGGAGAAGAACAGAAACCAGGGCAGGCTTTGAGCATCCCGAGAGCTCAGAGACGGGAAAGTTACCCTGACTATTTAGGGCAGTGTGTGTGTGTGTGTGTGTGTGTGTGTGTGTGTGCACACGCGCGCGCGCGGGTGCATAGAGACTCAGCCATAAAAAGAAAGGCTAGCTTTTTGAAGAGGGAGAAAAGGGGAATGTTTGCAGCACCTGCTGTCACCTTGTTTTACCAGGCAGCCCCGTGAATTCATTAGCACATTAGGTCCAGAACCTTGGCCTCAGGAACCTAGCAGAGAGGATTCTGAGGGGAGGGCTCTGTCAGAGAGGGAAAGAGCCATGTGGAGAAGTTCCGAGTCACCGCAGCACTGGGTGAATCTCCCTGCAGTCAGACCAGAGACCCTGACTCTCTGACACCAGAAGCGATCTGTCTCTGGGGCCGCTTCTGTGGAGGCTGATTTACACATGTGTTTCTAAGGTCGCCATTTCCTTACATAAGAGCCAAGAGGCTGTAAACCCGATTGAGCCTCTCATCCTTAGCTGCTGAAGCAGCACCATAGAAGGATGAAAGGTTTTTAAGAGCTCAAGGCTGAAAAGTTCCACTATTCTCATGGGCTTTCAAAACGGAGACCCTGTCTTCTTTGCTTCCTCTGCTGGAGTGTGTAGAATGCACCTTGGGATTTTCTTGATGAAGTAGTATGCTTATCATAGTACTCTGTTATTGTTAGGATTTTATGATTAGGCTATCTTGACTTTTCCTAAGTAGGACCAGAATGTTAACAATGCATAACCATCTCTCAGTATCCATGGAGATCAGATCCAGGGCTTCTTCCTGTGCTGGCCCAAACAGGGTACCAAAAATCAGCTGATGCCCAATTCCCTTATGTAACATGTCACATATTTGTGTATACGCCACACCCATCCTTCAGTAGACATTAAATCACCTCAAGATTGTGTATATTGCCCATCTGATGGAAAAACTATGCAAATAACACTGTATTTGGAAATAATGACAAAAAAACATCTTAACATACTTTGCTCAGATGCAATTAAATATATTTTTCAAACTCTGTGTATCAGTTACCTTCCTATTGCTATGATAAACATCATAAGCAAGGCAACGTATAGAAGGCAATGTATAGAAGGATGAATTTATTTGGCCCAATGCCAGTGACATACTGCCTCCTGAACTTACCTAAACAATGCTGCCAACTGTAGACCAAGTATTCAGACATTCAAGCATATGTGAGGGCATTCTCAAACAAACCACCTCCCTGTGGTTGGCTGAATTCGGAGACATATAACCCATGAATATAAAGAACTTCCTATATTTTGGATTTTGTGCTTTATTGAAAACAATAAAACCAACAGACTTCTGGGCTCATCGCTAGCATGGAAGGCTTTGGAAGTGAGCAGGTATCACACCTGTCTTTATAAAAACAAAAAGTTGGGAAGCCAAGACGCATTGGATATTCTTGGAATCGAGGTTGCAATGTGGCGATCTCCATCCTAAAACCTACTTAAACAGGCATTGCTGAGGAACCCGGCTGGGATCAGTCTGCCTACAGCAGATGGAGCCGGGGCTCCGGGAACAGCTGGAGGTTGGCTGTGAACTATTGTGAAGGTCCTGAGACCTGCAAACTATGAGTTCCACCCTATCATGGGCTTTACCCCGGGAACTCAGCCAAATTCTCACCAGAAAGAACCAAGAAAGGGTCCCTTATAGCTTTGGCAGCAAGGTGAGGAAAATGTGCATTCAGAATGTCCCTGCAGCAAAGGCAACTCTTGAGGGGAAAAGACATTACCAGAAGTTCAGCTTACCTGAAGGATAGGTTTTTATCTGACTCTGGCCTGTTAGCATTCCTGTCACACTCAAAGGGAGACAGAAGCTAGGATGCATTTGTAAAGGTCACAGTCTAATGACACAAGTCCACTGAAATACTGAGGTTAAACAATAAAAGTTATAACACATACCCTCATACCTTATCACCATGGCAACGGGCCTCCAGTATAGATCATAACTGAGAGCATCAAGGTCCAGACTCTGTATAAGGAGGTTTCCTAGGAATTTTCCAAACACAGAGGATACAAGGTGCCTATAACCAGTTACAGCAAATCCATAAATACAACCCAGCTAGCCAGATTAATATGAAGCTTCAGACTAAGAGCATTACCTCAGTCTCTAAGACCCTATAGGTCATATCTGACTACAAACAACAATAATAGCAAAGTCACAAGGCATGTTAAAAAGCACTGTGAATGGGGGCTGCAGAGATGGCTCAGCAGTTGAGACCACTGGCTGCTCTTCCAGAGGACCTGAGTTCAATTCCCAGCCCCCACATGTCAGCTCACAACCATCTGTAACTCCAGTTCCAGGACTTCTAACATCCTCACATCCATAACATTCAGGAAAACACCAATGAATATATGTATATGTATGTGTATGTGTATATATATATGATATATATGTGTATATATATGTATATATAATTGCAAATGATCATATACACAAAGCAAGCATTAGCATCAGTTCTACTGTCATATATGACATAGATTTTGGAAGGAACTTTTTTTTAAGATTTATTTTGTTTTAATTATGTATACATGGAAGCTCCTGTGTGCAGGTGCTGGCAGAGGCCAGAAGCATCCATCGGATTCCCCTGGAGCTGGGGTTATAGGCAGTTGTGAACTGCCTGATATGTGTGCTGGAAGATGAACTCGGGTCCTCTGCAAGATCAGTTCACACTGCTGAGCCGTCTCTCCAGGTTCCAGACAAGGAACTCAAAATAAGCAAGCTATGGGGGGCTGCGATGGACAAGCGGGGAGCATGGAGGCAGAGAACAAGCAGGAGGTTAGGGATTCGAAGAACAAGAAACAGGAGGAGATATTAGAAAACAAAGAAAAAAAACCATTGTAACAGAAATGAAGAATGCCTTTAATGGGCTCATGAGAAGACCTGATTAGCTGATCAGTTAGCTTGACGGCATGTCAATGAATCCCCACACTGGGGCTTCCAAAGCATCAATAAGAGAACAGGAAGGGAGTATAAGCCAAGTGGCTTTGTAAATGAGAGGAGTCCGGGAGAATAAAGGCACGGGAGAGGCAGGGGAAGACCTCACGGGAACTGTCTATGGCTGAGAGAGCTGCTCCCCCCCCCAGGAGGTTCAGATGAAGAACCCTGACTGAATGTGTGTATACACAGTTCCTGACCCATCAGGGAAGGCAGCAGTTGATGGCAGGCAGGCCTCTGGCCTGGGGTAGGATGGTTAAGGGGCTTAGAACAGTCTGTGTGTAAAGGAGGCCAACCGGAGACGTCTGTCTGAACTCAGCTTAAGTCAATATTGACAACGGTGTTGCCTCCAGAATCATGTATAGATATCTGCGCACGGGCAGCCGTGCTTTGCTGGCTGAGGGGTCCCAAGCCCAGCCGCAGCCTCATAGCAACGGCCTCATAGCAACGAGCACACTTCGTGCCGTTCACACCCTGCTTCTGATACCCTTCCCCTGGACGAAAGGACACAGGACCCCTTGAGGAAAGGACTGTCTATGCGGCTTGGACAGGAAACACACAAAATAAGCCTAGAGAATGTTCCAGAAAGGAAGGAAATGCTTAAAATGAAACAAGGACAAGGATACCAAATGGCACAATGGAAGGACCCGACACAAGGGCACGGGAGCCAGCTGGGAGAACTCCCGGCCACCAAAGCCACGACGCTCTGAACAATTTTAACCCCAAAGAAGAAAATAAATATCCATGAGGACACGTCCCTATAAATAAATGATTAAGTAAATAAATCTGTGGAGAAGACAAAAAAAAATCTTTTGCACAGAAAAATTCCAAATAATGTACGGAGACATTTCCCCCTCGTGGAGGTGGGGCTGTGTCGTGAATTCCTTCCAATGGGTACAGCGTGGAAAGGCGGTCCAAGGACACGCAGCAATTAAAGGTACTGTGACACCCTTAACAAAATCATGGAATCATAAAAGGATATTAAGTAAAGATGGAAAATGTGAAGAAAGTACGGGTTCTAACTAACTACTCGGATATACATATTTATACCGGCATAATGCATGTGTATGTATTCTGTATACGGTTGTTGGGCAATCTTTACTTCAGACTGCTGAGTGTCTCCGGCAACCTCTCTCCCCTCTGTAATTGATCTGTCAACTTAGAAATCAAATTTGTTCAAATCACGCATAAAGCCAGAAAAAAGGGGGGGGGGCAAAGAGAGGGTCTGGATGTTCTCCTGTAAATGATATACATAAACATATGGCGTTTATGACAGCCATTTGGATTTTTATAGGACTTTAGGGAGGTTAATCTTTACCCTCGGATGTGTCAGGCTTAAAATAATCACAATTTACATTTATGAGCACTTCTGGCTTGGGAGAACGCATCTCATAGGTTATTTAGTTCAGTCTGTCAGGTGAAGGTAATGACTCTCAGACAGGAGGAGGAGGAGGAGGTGGCTCCGCTCACAGGGACCTGTGAGGTGGCCGGACGGCTGAGTTCCACAGAGCCAAGGTGTGGCCATTCGCCTTTAGAAGAACCTGACTTTGCCAGGCATTGTGACTCACACCAGTAATCTCCAGCGTTCTAGAAGCTGAGGGTCACGATGTATAGACCGGGCTTACTGACGTAGTGAGAGGTGACTGTCTCAAAACTCACAGAATAAAGAAGGAACAACAAAAATTTCCAAAGTTTTTGGATGTCTGCCGACAGGTTTGGAAGTGTGGGGATTATTTTTGATCTCAGAATCACAATGGCAAGTGTCTTCTCTTCACTCTGAGGTACTGGCAGTCCTGAGGTTACCCTTGCAGCCTAGAGAACCTAGTTCTGTCTTCAGCTTAGAGAGTGGCTTCTGGCAATAGCAGGTTCACCCTTTGGCCGAGAGGACTAAAGGCTCTCACCAATGAATTGACCCCTGAGCTCCTGGTGGAGAAGATCCGGGTGGGGACACCTCTATCCCCTGTGTGGCTGTCTTTCCTGCTCCTTACGTAAACAGCCCACTCCTATCCACAGGGGAACCAGGTTCCTCGAAATCCCTGCTGTCCCCACTTCCAGAGCTCACCTCCGGGTCCCTATTCTGTCCCCGTGTAGCCCATAGGACACTGATCTCCCCAGAGGGGACAGACTGAGTCCCCAGATAGCTTAGGCCCAGTGGGGTCTGAGGATTATTTGATACAGTCACTAACCAGTCTCTGTAGCAGCAGCCAGCACAGGTCAATAGAGAAAGCTTTTGTAGAATTCTGCTGTTCTGCCCAGTAAAATAAAAAGTTTCAACTTGTGACTCAGAAGACAGGAATTGCAGCAAGAGAACCCGCTTGCTATTTCTGGGCTAGTCGTGTATATTATTTGCCCTGCTATGAGTTTAAGAAATTAAAAGAAAGAAATATCTAATGCTTAAATATCGACATACTCACATAAAGTCCAGGACAAACACCGAGTTATTTCTTCATCTTCTCTTCTCCTTTATTATTCTTTTTAATTGGTATGCATATTGATCAGGGAGAGGAGGATACTGAAAAGGGTCTTTCTAGGTGGCCTCATTTGGCCTGAAATTTACAGGTTGACCAACCTGGCTTTGCACCAGGCTACCTTGTGCTAGGATTACAGTCTTGAGCCACCAAGCCCAGCTCTCTCTGATCACCTTCAGGAGGCATGTCCTCACCCCTGACTAGGCTACCTGCCTGTGTCATCACACCTGAGCTCCAGATTCTGCCAGGCAAGAGCTGCCCGGACGAGAAGGCTCGCTGGATGCTGACAGCGTGCTGCAGCTGCTCGGTTTCTGGCTGTGTGCTCAGCTCTGCAGGGCCCAGGAACAGCGTTCACCATTGGGGGAGCCTCTACTTCCTGTGGCTGCTCAGCTGGAGGTGAGCAAGACCCCTCCTGCCCCTCCCTTGCTGAGACAACTAGGCATCGGTAGCATCCAGATGTCTAAGGATCGCAAGGCTCCAAGGAGCAAGGGTGTCCCGTGGCTGCTTATCTGCTTTTTTCTGACTGCTCTTGCCAGTACATCTCTCCTACCGCAGGAGGATGCGGTGTCTGCTCGTTCACTGTTCCTCAGAAGGACAGCCAGCATTCACACTGCTGATTCAGAACGCTGACTCAGCCACCTGCACGCCTATCCTAATCCCTAGCTGTGTGAGCAACTGGGTAAGGCAGGAGGTGGTGTAATAAATAGAAATATTTGTTCTGCCTGGGCTCGGATTCCGCTTCCACTGATCGCCAGCTGTGTGACACTGGGTAAGTTCCTTGTCACCTCTGGGTCTTGGTTCCACCTCTGTGGTTGGAGTCATGTGTGGAAAGCCTTCGGCATGGAGCGGATGAGGAAGTCAGAGTGGATGGCACCGAGTCAGAGGTAACTTGTGGGTACTGACTCAGCTGCCTGTCGGCCTCAGTGGAATGACCCCAGGCACAGCCAGCCGGCCGCCCTCAGGCTGCATGTGTCCTTGTGGTCTGACACACTTGTAGATGACAATGTCAAAAATGTCAATGTCAAAAAGGTTGGACAGCCCTGGCACTCTGTAATTGGTGCCACTTTAACCCTAAGGGTGGGGTAAACTGCCCCAGTGCAAACTTATCAGCAAAATCCTCCCATCTGAGGCTAACAAGTGACTCATTCTGACCTAAGAAACTGAAGAAGGCAGCCTTGGAGAAAGAAGTGCTCTCTCTCTCTCTCTCTCTCTCTCTCTCTCTCGCGCGCGCGCGCGCTCTCCATACATATGTGGCTCTCTCTGTGTATGTATATGCATATATATCTGTCTCTGTGTGTCTCTCTCTGTGTATGTGTGTGCATTCATATCTCTCTCTGTGTATGTGTGTATCTGCCTCTCTGTGTCTGTCTGTCTGTCTCTCCCCTTCTCTGTCTTTTCCTTTCTGTATGTGTCTGTCTCTTTCTTTCTCTCTGTGCGTTTCTGTTTCTCATTCTATGTTTCTACATAGTAGAAAGGCAGGACTTGCTGCTGCCTTTTGGCACCATTGGAAAAGCCTGTCTAAGCACTGGGACGTTAGCAAAAGGGGCCAGAAGACAACGTGCGGACAGAAGAGGGCCTCTGATGAGCCATCGAGTCAAATGTACACTGAAATCTGCTCTATTTCTAGGTCTTGGGTAGATCTGAACTACAGCGTGAGGAATCCTGGGGTGGGGTGGGATGGGGTAGGGTGGGGTGGGATGGAGTAGGGTGGGGTGGGGGAGTCACAGAAGGTTGTCAAGGGGAGGGCAGTGAATGGACTGGACTGTAAGGCGTCATCTGAGCAGACTCCTGAGCGCTTGGAGTCTGGTTCGTGACTTGAAATGAGCACCGGAACCAGAGACAGACAGAGAGACTTGAAGGCCACAAAGATGCCAGAAGCTAGAACAGATGACTGGATTAGGAGGCATGGGGAAGAGGGAGTGTCTGAGAAGACTCTGAAGCCATCTGCTGGTTGATGCAGATGGAGAAGTTTCCTGTTCCTCCCTCCATCACAGACTCCCTGGGAAGTCATCTTCGTCTGCCGCCACGCTCCGTTTCCGATCTTCGGTGCATTTGTGCCTCTGATTGCAATTCCTATGACTGCCTGGTTCTCCGCAGCTAGGACCATACGCTGCCATCTTCTCGTCCCGGGGACCGGGCCAACATATGGTTGGCAGTCAGCCCACACTGACTTGGACCAAGTTGACAGTGTACTCATTCTTGCTGAACTAGGCACGAGCTGCCCCCTTCTCCTTCCCTGGGGGCTTAGTCATCGGTTTCATAAGCAGCTTCGAAAAGCTGCAGCCCCAGTACCCAGGCTCCTTGGTGCTGGCAGGTGCTGGCAGCTGCAGAGCCAGAGCGGGGAGGGGTGGGGGGGTGAGGGGCTGTGCTAGGGTGGGGAACCCAGCCAGGTCATCCGGGTCACGGGCATTTATGGTTTGTGTGTGTGTGTGTGTGTGTGTGTGTGTGTGTATGCACACATGTTCCCTGAAAAAAAGCCACAACCTGCCTGCCTCCTGCCCCAACCCCAGACAGAAAACAAGCCTCCCTTTACTTTACACCTTGTCCTGTTTGAGGTCCAGAAATACATCCATGAGCTTTCTGCTTTTAAAACAGAGGTGAGTTCCAGTCTACCAGGCTACCTCAGATTCATACCCTGGAAGTGTCAACCCATTAGCAAGGCTCCGGGCCTGTAAGATGTATATGTAGGTTCTAAGGTCCTAAAATAGGAATCTTTCAGCTCCTTTCAGAAATAGGGTCTCAGATGCCGGCTGCTCCCTTCTTCCAAACACACTTACCTGAGGATATTAAGCGCTTTGGGAATATTCAAGGGCCAGACACTATCGAGGCCTCAGGAATGTTAGCTTCCTCCCACCTCCACAGAACCCCGCCTCCATCTTAGTTTCCCAGCAGCCTCTTGGTCTTTGGAAGGTCTTTCTTCCTCCTGCCCTTGAGCTAGGTTTTCCCAATCTGTGCTCTGATGCCAAGGTTTCCCTCTGGGCTGTGTTGTCACTGGAAATTCCTGGTTCTAACACTTCTCAGAACGGCTCTGCCACGGGCTCTCTCCTGCCTGCTGTTGTGTTGTTTTTACTGTAGCCCAGGCAGGGATTAAGACTTGAGCCAAACAGGGCGGGAGGGAAGGAGTGAGCTGGGAGTGGGAGAGGGGAACCTGATTGGAGGGCGCTCACAGGAGCGGGCCAGAGGCAAGCTGGCAGGGCGGCTGGGAGGACGGACGCCTTCTGCCTTGCTCCTTTCTGATCTGGTTTGGATTTGTTGTTGGGAGTGATAAACATATTAGGAGTTGAGTCCTTCCCCAGGGCAGAGTCACACTAAAGAAATCAATCTCTTGGGCTGGAGAGATGGCTCAGTGGTTAAGAGCACTGACTGCTCTTCCGAAGGTCCTGAGTTCAAATCCCAGCAACCACATGGTGACTCACAACCATCTGTAACGAGATCTGACTCTTCTGGAGTCTCTGAAGACAGCTACAGTGTACTTACATATAAATAAATATATAAACAAACAGAATTCTCTTTAGTGGTCTGAAATCTGAGGCCATCCGCAGATCCCAGCTCTAATGGGAGAAATTCTTGAGGGTAATGGTAGAGCTTAGTGGTGAGACAGTTGCCTGGCAAGGAGGAGGCACGGGTTTAATTCCCAGCACCTCAAACAAATCTCAAAACAGCTGACAGTTAGTTTAGATTCACATTCTGGACAAGCCTGTCTGCTCAGTGGTGAAAACAAGGCAGCACCGTCAGGTGAGAAGGTATAGCTGTTTGGAGACCCCTCCCCTGCCCTGCCCTGCCCTCCCCTGCCCTGTCCTCCCCTCCCTTTGTCTCTGGTATGAGAAGTCCTTGGCTCAAGGGAGGCCCCTGAACGGGGCCCCTGGTCCCAGCTGCTGCTTCCAGATCTCAGAGCACTCAGGACCCCAGCGTCTGCCTGGATGGCCCAATCTCATTTCTGGGTCTCACATGGGCTGGTTCTAACAGTCTGCCCTCTCTTAGTGGCTCCAGGGATGGTGGCTGAGAAGCACACAGAACAGAGAGATACAGGCTGGCCTCAGGCACTGCCAGGGGAGAAGGTAGGAGGGACAGGCCCTGAGCTGAGGCTGTCTCTCCCTGTGATACCATGTGAGCAGTCAGAAAATTCTGACTTCACCTTTGACCTTCCTGAAGGTCATGGGGTTCCATTTATGATGCCCAGAGTGTGGGGTGGGGCAGGGTGGAGCAGGGTGGGGCAAAGCTGCTCACCCTGTGGCTGCTGGGAACCAAAGAGAGAAAGAGGAGTGGGAGGAGTTGAGGGTCCCAACAGACTTCAAGAGAGCACTACAATGACCCACCAGCCCCACTTCCACAGGCCCCACTTCCACAGGCCCCACTTCCACAGGCCCCAGTTCCACAGGCTCCACTTCCACGAGACCCCACTTCCACGAGACCCCACTTCCATAAGCCCCACTTCCACAGGCCCCACTTCCACAGGCCCCACTTTTCCTAAAAGTTCTAGGGCTTCCCAAGAATGTCACCAGTTGGTGCATATTGGTCTTTGGGGGACATTTAAGATCCAAACTGTAATGTTTAGTAACTATATGTTACTAACCCATGTCCTGTTTAGAGGGTGGGCATGCCTTCCTCACCCACACTTTCCTGATCCCTGAAGGCAATAGAGTGCATATCCTAGAGCCAAAGACAGACATGCTAAGAACCTCCCATGACAGAAGTTGTCATTGCCTCCTCTGATCCCATTTTTTCCTTTAAAATTTTGTTTTATTTTATTTTATTTTTGAGATTGTAATATGATTACATTTCTCCCTTCCATTTTCTCCTTCTGAAGCCTTCCACACAGTCCTCCCCATTGGCCTTCAAACTCATGGCCTTTCTTTCTTTCTTTCTTTCTTTCTTTCTTTCTTTCTTTCTTTCTTTATTATCACATGCATGTATATTCCTAAATATAACCAGCTCAGCCCATGCCATGCTGCTTGACTGCATGTTTTCAGGGATGACTTCTTGACGCTGAACACCCAGTTTGTGTGCTCTTCTTTGGGGAGGACCGCCTCTCCTGCTCCCCACCTTGGTCAAGTGGCTTAGAGTTCCTTCTTTAGCACTGAGGCCTCATGGCTCTCCTCCACCCACTGTGGTATGTCCACGGGGGCCCTCCTTGTTTCGCTCACATGTGAGCAGCCCTGTTGGTGAGACTTTATGGCTGTAGCTTCTGACATTCCGAGGAGACACGCTCTCACAGTGAACTAACTCTCTGGTCCTCTGGCTCTCACAGTCTTTCCCCCTCCTCTTCTACAGTGTTCCCTGAACTTTAGTTACAAGGATGCTTTGTAGGCATATCCACTGGGACTGGACCACTCTGCATTCTGATTGGTTGTTGTTTTCTGTAATGGTCTCCACCTGTAGCAAAGAGACGTTTCCTTGATGAGGGGTGGAGACCCCACTTATCTGGGGACATAAGGACAAATGTTGATAGATCACTGTGAGGGATTATGCTGGATTGGTAAATTAGTGGTTGTAGACTCTCTTCTACATGACTTCACTAGACTGAGTAGTTGGCTAGGTTTCCAGTGTCAGGCATGCTTTCCCTCTTGCTAACGCAAGCCATAAGTCCAATTAGAGAGCTGTCGGCTACCTCCACGGTGTGTGGGTCACTATTGCCCAGGCCGGGTTATCAGGCCGGGCTGGTCATGGATGTGGTTCACAGGCACAGTGGTTGCCTAGGGCCGGTGGTTGCCTCCCTCTTTTGGAAGCTTTCACAGTGGTGCTTTCTGGTACTATGAAAGCTAGTCCTCGAGGAAGGGGCATTCAGCAATCCCAGTTTTCTTTCAAGGGCTACACAGAGAAACCCTGTCTCGGAAAAAAAAAAAAAAAAAAAAAAAAAAGAGTTTCTAATTGGTAGCTGTCTGCGTCACAGCTCATATTTCTCAGACCCCCTTCTCTGTTACGAGACCAACTGAACTACTGAGCTGTAAGTGGGGTGTACACCGTCCAGGAAGTAGAGCGAGCGAGTTCATTACTCAGCGTTTCACGGGAACCCAGTACGCGAGAGCTTATCTCAGGGGAGGAAGGATTCCTTTGGCTTTTGGTTTCAGATGGTAGAATTCATCTTGGTGGAAAGGGTGTGGCTCTCCAGGGTACGAGCTGGCAACCTCTCCCTTCCTGGTTAGCCAGAAGCAGGGCTGAGTCTCACCCTTAGGGCCTGGCCCCTAGCAGCTCACTTTCTGCCTTGCAAGTCTTTAAAGTTCTCCGACCTCCGAAAATCCGCCCTACAGGTGTTCGATGAGGTGTTCGTGAGTGTGTGGGACTCATTTCCCATCCAACCTCATTCTCTTCCCAGTGTCTGGAACACGGGCGTGGTGGCAGATCTCAAGCAGGCCCTCGGCAGCGTGTACGCACGTAGCTCACTGAGGGGGCAGATTATGAACAGCCGTGTACTATTCGGTTTTTCTTTTTTCTTTTTTACACTGGCAAAATAAATGTGCATTTTGTTTACACGACAGTTATCTAACATTTTCTGACACAGAGCAAAACACGGACTTGAATGGCATATTTACTTTCTCAACCTCTCTTACTGCTTAAGAAAGGACACACAACCGAGTTCAAGTAAAGGAAGCCTTCTTGCCAAGGGCAGTCTTTGGTGGTGGTGGGGGGAGCTCAAGTTCCTGAGACAGCAGCGGTCACAAGTGTGAAGTGTGGTCGAAGCAGGACAAAGTATCTGGGGTTTGTTGGCAGCGTCGGGACTATTTTTGGTGGCACGGCTCCCACCGCTGTCCTCCAGCACACCCAATGATTCTGCGGGTGACCCAATATCCTGCTAATAGATTCTGCCACCCAGTCATCAATGTAGTCTCAGTCCTTGTCAAAAGACTTTTTAATAAAAGTTCCCGAGGCAGTTAGTTGGCTCTGCCATCAAATTAGTCACTGAATAAAATGTGTTAAAAGTCTGTGTGAGGCAGGAGTCCCAGTTAAAAGTCAGAGTTTTCTCACACCTTTGTTTCTATAGATACTTCTGGGACAGAACAAGGTTTTTGGAAATAGCTGGTGTCTCTTGTTGTTCGGGAGTGTGCCATCTGCTAGCAGAAGCCTTGATATTTGGGGGCCTACCAAGACCAAATTAAATGTAGCAGAGGAGTGGGTCAGAAGCACAACCCAAGGGCAGGGTCACTTCATTTGTCCTAGAGTGATTTACAAAACAACAACAACAAAAACCCAAAAAACCCTCAGCTCTTTAAATCATTGTCAGGAATGAGGAAAAAAGACAAAACCCAACAAAAACCAGGGTGGGGTAGAAAAGGAAAGAGAAAAATCAAGAAAAACCTCAAACCAGAGGAACACACAACAAACAGCCCTCGAAGAAAAACAATACACAAAAAGATTGTTCACAGCCAGCACAAACGCTGCGGAACACACCCTAGTTTATGGACTTGCTGTCTGTCTGTCTGTCTGTCTGTCCGGCACGCAGGCAGGAGGCCATCCCAACTTGGAGGGGCTTCTCAATCCCCTTAGAAGGAGAGAGAGCAAAGACCGCTGCAGCCCCCCCCCCCCCCCCGCCAGAGCCAGAGGACACTTCTTACACTTCTTACTTTGTTCCAAAGGCAGAGATGGAACTGGAAGGGCCAGCAGACAGGACAGGGGGCAGCAGAGCCCACTTAGTGCAACGAGAACAGCCTCGTGCTGCAGCTTAGTGTGGACAGAGGTGTGTGTGGTTTCAGACCCCCTTGGGAAATCTTGAAAAGCCGTGGGAAATTAGCCGGCAGGATAACGGCCACTGCCGCTGAGCATGTAGGGATGCCTCCTATCACTGGAGGGGCAGCAACCCGGTGGGAGAGGCCCAGGGGCTCCCTGCAGCTCCGTGCAGAAGGCAGCTCTTACCTTAGCTGTAGGAATTGTGCCAGAAAACCCCCAGCAGCACGATTTGTAAGGGCTCAAAATCCCCTGAGTGGACATTGTGATGTCATCCATAGTGGACTGGTGGATGGTAGAGAAAATGAATGTACTAAAGCCACTATCAACATGGATAAATATAAACGTGAAAGAAGTGAATCACAGGAAAGTACATAAGGGATGTGGCTCAGTTCTCTAGGGTGCATGAAGCCCTGGGTGTGATTCCCCGGCAAACCCGGGTCAACCAGGCACGGTGGTGCGAGCCTATAATCCCAGCACGCAGAAGGTAGAGGCAGGAGGATTAGGAGCTCTGTATCATTCTCACCTAGGTAATGAATCTGAGGTCAGTTTAGGATACATGAGTGGGGGAGGGGAGGGAAAGAGGGAGGGAGGGGGAAAGGGAGAGAGAGAGGGAGAGGGAGAGGGAGAGGGAGAGGGAGAGGGAGAGGGAGAGACCATATATGCAACTCCATTAGTATAAAGTTCAAATTAGAGCTATATTCATAAATGGTCAAAGAAGGGCAAGGTCACAGTCGGTGTATAAGGGAAGGAAGTTTGAAGGTACCATCAGGATATCTGTTTTTCTTAACTGGTCCTGCTGGTTGGTATATAAACATTTGGTCAACTACAGTTGTTATCTTAATGTCTAGATGTCAGTGACAATTGTAAAAAAAAAAAAAAAAAAAAAAAAAGGCAGGTAAGGCTGTATGTGGGAGGTTGAGGCAGGAGGATCGGGATTTTGAGACCAGCCAGGACTAGATGGAACAACCCTATCTCACAAACAAAATCAAAACCAGTTGGGCCAGATGGGTCAGGTCTGAAACCTCAACTGTTTTCAGGAGGCTGAGACAGGAAGACTTCGAGTTGAAGGCCTTCCCAGATGATTTAATAAGACCATAAACAGTAAAAGAAACTGCTGAGATAGCTCAGGGTAGGGCCCTTCGCCTAGCATTCGGAAAGTCCCGGGTTCAAATCTCAGTACCACACAACACACTCATGTATGCATGCATACACACACAGCCCAAAACTAAAGTATACCAAAGAAAGCTAAACTCAACGGGCCAAAGAGGTCGTGTTCTGTCCCATGGACTCTGCTTAAGAAAGCAACATAATATCTAATAGCAGCTGAGAAAACAAACAGCAGACAAACAGTTCGGGCATCAGGAGAGCTCTGTCCCAGGAGAGCTCTGCTGGGAAAGACAATATATCCTTTCCAAATGCCGGAAGACCCAGGGATGCCACAGTAATGACCCAGAAACTCAACTCTTTTCTGCTTTTAGAAGAGATTTTAATGATTAAGACTAGAAACTTGCGATCCATTACCTAGGTCTTCTTCCACCACCAAAGATGGTGTCCTCCTCCACATCAAGCACTTGTTATTCCCTGACACCAAGTACGTCTTGACTCATCAGTATTCTCCAGCACACAGTAGGTGTTCAATAATTGCTTTCTGAATAAGTGCATGAAATGAGTAATTTATCAGAATCCACAGCTGTGTCTGTCTGTCTGTCTGTGCCTCTCTCTCTCTGGATTGATTTCCAATACAGTTTCTCTGTGTAACCTAGGCTATTCTGGAACTCACTCTGTAGACCAGGCTGGCCTTGAACTCAGAGATCTTGCCTCTGCCTCTTGAGTGATGGGATTAAAAGTGTTCACCATCACTACCTGGCCTCAGTTTCTCATGACGCTAGAAGTGATTATACAACACAGTGGTGACAATCTGATGGGGGCTCTTAGAAAAACTATGCGTGCATGTTACCGATGTGAGATACGTACACGCTTCTGTCTGTATGCCCATGTGGAGGCCAGGGGCCAATGTGAGGTACTTCCTTCGTTCTCTGTGCTAGTTTTGAGACAGGGTCTCTCACGGAGGCTGGAGCTCAGTGATTGGCTAAGCTCAACAATGAACTGCAAGACCCACCTCCTCAAACACCTCCCAACCCCCCACCACCCCTCACCCCAGGCCGCAATGCTTGGGTTACAGGTATACACTGGGGTGCCTGGATTTGAGGGGAGTGGAGGATCTGAACTCAGGCATCCATGCTCAAATGACAGATGTTTTATCGCAGGGGCCGCTTCTCCCTAGCGCCCTCTCGTTGGTATGTTTGTACTGAACTGACTACTACTTACATTTATGAAATGTGCTTTCCCTCATCTTCCTCCTGCCTAGTGCCAGAGTTGGCCAGGAAAGCAAGGCTAACAGAGCCAGACGGCAGCCTGCACCACGCGGAGCTACGGTGCCCGCACCAGCAGTTTCTGCCTTAAGATTTGTCCTTAGTTGACGGAGATGAACATCTAACTGGACCTTGCTGGGTGGATTTTCCATTGTTTGCAGCTGACAGCTTGCCTGACACAGTCTCTCCCTGGATCACCATGGGGTGTTGTTGGGAGTGATCACGGGAAAACAATCTATTTTCTGACTTGCCAAAGAAGGACACTATTTCTTGAGCGCCTGTGAGGTCCTGGTTACTTCGTGCGGGTCTGCCCAAGTGGAATTGACCCGTCATTGACACAGACAGATACTTGAGGCCTGACCGGATAGCGGTAGGCATGCAGCTAACAGAGGCAGGTTGGGTAAGCCATGCTCTACCTGAAATTCTAGCATTATGAATTACCTTTATTTATTGGTAGATCGATTGACAGGCTCGGTTTTTGTTTGCTTGTTTCAAAAAAGGATCTCACTCCATAGCTCAGGCTGGCCTAGAACGTACCATGTAGCCCAGACTAAACTTGAGTTTGTGGCCATTCTCCTACTTTAGCCTCCCTAGTGCTGGGATCACAAGTGTGGACCACTATGCCAGGCTTTATAGATGGGATCTTGTGTAGCCTTGAGTGGCCTCAAACTTGATCTTCCTGTCTCAGGCTCCTAAGAGCTGAGATTACAGGTGTATTCCAAACAGGACCCCAAGGATAGTTTTGCATGCCAAAGCTCATACCGGATCAATGTGAAAAACTACCCATTACCACCCTAGAGCCACCCAGCTGGGAAAGCAAGTCCTCTGCTGCCTTCCTTTCCCTTAGCAGGTGGGGCTGTGCAGGCGTGCGTGTTGGGAGTCTCCAGGCTAAGCTGGGGACCCTGAAGAGGGTCCTTACTGCATCTCTCTCTCTTCCTGACTTTAAATGCCCAGTATGCCTTCAACATCTGTTTTCCTATTAGGAGAACTCTTCCAAAACACACACACACACACACACACACACACACACACACACACACACTCTTCTAAGGATAACCACACCCAAGTATTGGCTCTTAAACGTGGTCCTCCTTTCCAGCCTTTCTATGGCTGTCTAACCCTCACAGCCAGACATTGTTTGGTCTAACAAACGCCCCGGCCTCATCCAGATGGTCGGAACCAGCCCTGGCTCCTGGTTGGACTCTACTACAGCCTTCTTAGCTGGCACACCAGACTTTGTGTAACATCCGTGGGCACTAAGCCTTAGGATCTTATTTTATAGACATGGGGACTGAGGCTCCTACTCAAGCGCACACAGGAAAGCCCAGTCTCGGATCTGTTGGACCTTAAACCTGAATTACTTACAGTCTTTTTTGGTGAAAAAAATAAAAATAAAACAAAATAAAATAAAACAAAATTACTTGTCTTAGGCCCTCAAGCCAGATCTCTGGAGTTTCCCATCATACCTAGAAGGTCCTTTATTAAGAGATTTATTCCTGAGTGAGTGTGGTGGTGGTGGTGGTGGTGGCTCACACCCTTACTCCCAGCACTGGGGAGGCAGAGGCCGGTGGATCTGAGTTTGAGGCTAGCCTGGTCTACAGGGGAAGTTCCAGGACAGCCAGGGCTACACAGAGAAACCCTGCCTTAGAGAAAGAGGGGTGGGGGGGGAGAGAATGAACGAGAATGTTTTTTCTTGCTTAGACAAACATTGAACTTGAAATCCTTCTGCTCCAACCTCAACTCTGATTTTAGAATTTCAACTTAAAGTCTATACTAGGATTCAAAATGGGATTAAACCTCATGCCTTCTCCTGGAAACACCTAAGTGCTGTTGTACATAGAAGAGTCCTGCGAGAGGACAGTCCAAGGTGGATGAGAAAGAGACCGCATGAAGGTACTTCATCTTGAGGCCCTTCCCCGGGTGCTGTGGGGAGCCCTGAGTTAGCTTCCTGCCTGGCTCCCAGAGGCCCTGAGGGGATCATTTCCAGCCAGCTATTTTTGGGAGGGCAATTACCCAGAGTACTTTCACCCCTTCAAGCACAGCACAGAAGGCTTCTGGGGAGCCATAAGAAGGACAGGCAACCACATGCTCCCTCTTCTACCCAGGGGACCCCAAATGCTGCTGTTCCCAGAGTCAGGCTCTTTACCAGATAAGGCTGAGTGTGTGGCGGGTGGGTGGGGGCAGAGGAGGCTTTAGATCCTATCAGCCACTGGCTGGCTCCTGGTTGTCATGGTGACCTCTCCCGGAGCAACCCTCACATTGATTTGAGTGTTTCCAGGCTGACAGTGTTGATTTCAGCTGGGTGGGAAAAGCCTTTATGAAGGGACCGTGCCACCACTAGCTTGGACGCTGCAGGCTTCCAGGGTTCGCTATTGTTAGTCCTGGCGTGGTGCAGAAGTCTGTCAGACCCACGGGAACAAACCTGCCCCTCCACATTCCGGGCTTCGGTGCTGCAGAGTCAGCCAGAATCGCAGCCTGAAGGCAAGAGATGAGGGTTTCCTGTTTGGAGGACCATGGCAGACTCCTCCTCTTCCTCGTCTCCCTCCCTCCTGCCTTGAAAATGGATCTGAATTGACGGCTGCATCTCTTGCCTATGTTCCGGGAGGGGAGGGGGTGTGTGGGGGTGGGGGTGGGGTGGGGGGGGAGGATGCTAGAAATCATGATAACCGGGGCACAGACCGTCGACATGCCGACATGCCCGGGCATTGTGATTAGTGTCTGTCACGCCCCATTTCCCTCTGATATGATCACATCCCATTTAGAGAAGGGCTCGTTTTACACCTGAGGGCGCTGATGTTTAAGGAAATAAGTGGCTTGGTTAGGTTCACTGAGCAAGGCTGTGATGAAACTTGGATTGGAGCCCAGGTTATCTGAGGGTTGAGCCTGTGCTAGAATTAGAGTCTCTCCATTTGACCCCCCCCCCATGGCGGAGCTGCCTAGAAATCAAGAGAGGTACAAACTGAGCCGTGGGGAGCATGAAGGTGGCCAAGGACAGAGAGCCCACCCCTTCATTGTCACTTTCTGAACTAAATGCCCCAGGGAGAAAACCAGCATATCTAAATGTGGAGAGGCGCCCCTTCCGGGGTTTAATGAGCTGGAATAAATAGTAGCCTGCCTCCTAGAAGGTTCACATTGTATTTAAAATAGCAGCGGGTGATTTCCAGTATGTGATGTACCGTTGTTTCCTAGTTTGTTTTCCCCCTTTGTTTTTTATAATATCTTCTTTGTAAAAGGACTTCGGTCTGTGATGTAAAAATTCTATAAGAAATGTCAGCTCTGAAGTCTTCAGTGGAACTCTAGAGACACTTAAATATGTCCCGCGACCATTGCGATGACATTGGTCTCCAGAAGACATGCAGCACACCCCTGGGAGTCCCATTTGGATCCCCTCTCCCCACCATCCTCAATCTAAATCCTCACACGCACTTTGGTAGCCTTAGGAGGCAGAGGCTTTGAGGGGTGAGGAGGGTGGCTCTCTGGCGAATGAGGCTGCGTCCCTTATCAAAGAGACTCCAGCACAGTTTTGGCCCTCTGCTTTGGAGAGGGCAGATGTATGGATCGTAGAGGAGCCTTCACCAGACACCCAATATGATGACACCTTGCCCTTGGATTTCCTAGCTTCCAGCACCATGAGAAATAACCCAATGCTTACCAGCCTGGATCTATGGCATTATGGCATTCTTTTATAACGGTGGAAAAGGACCAACACATGGGGTGTTCACTTTGTGAGAATTCACTGAATGGTACAGTGAGCACTTGTGCACTTTTTGTAGGATACACATACATACACACATATATATGTATATGTATATGTATTATGTATGTATGTATGTATGTATGTATGTATGTATAAAATCCTGCTGTTGTACTTCCCTTATCCCAGTACTTGGTTGGGAGGCTGAGGCAGGAGGATCAGCATAAGTCCAAGACTAGCCTATTTTATATATCAAATACCAGTGCTTGCCAGGATTACATAGTAAAGTCTTGTCTGAGGGAGAGAGAGAGAGAGAGAGAGAGAGAGAGAGAGAGAGAGAGAGAGAGAGAGAGAGAGATCAAAATGAAAAAGAGACAAAAACCCAGGGCACATTTTCTGTAGTCCCTGTCATTCAGACAATGCTGCCAGCCCAACTCTCTCTGTGCGAGGGACCCCCAGCTGTTTGGTGGTGCCAAAGAGCTCTGAACCTTCCCATCCAGCAGAGCAGTCGGCATCCCTGATGGGCTGCCCCTGAGGGCACTCCCCTACGGTGAGCACTACTTTCTAGAGGTAAGCTCTAGGGGATCTGGCCCTTCCCGCCATCAGCTTCTAGGGGCCTGCCAAATATGGTTTGCCTAGGCTAGGTCAAAAGACTTCAGTGTGCAGCTAGGCGTATTTTTAGTGTGGAAAGCTTACCTAGCATGCTTGAGGCCCTGGGTACAATACCTGGCACCATGAAATGTAAAGTAAAAATCAAAGAAATTGAGGGAGTGCGATGGTTCGAATATGCTTGGCCCGGGGAGTGGGCACTGCTAGAAGGTGTGGCCTTGTTAAAGTAGGTGTGGCCTCGTTGGAGGAAGTGTGTCACTGTGAGTGTGAGCTTTGAGACCTTCCTCCTAGCTGACTGCTAACAGCTGGTTTCTGGCTTCCTTTTCTTGAAGATTGAAGATATAGCACTCCTCCAGGACCATGCCTGCCTGGGCACGGCCATGCTCCTGCCTTAATGATAATGGACTGAACCTCTGAACCTGTAAGCCAGTCCAATTAAATATTGTCCTTTATAAGAGTTCCCTTGGTCATGGTGACTGTTCACAGCAATGGAAACCCTAAGTAAGACAGGGTACCAGAGATGTTCTTGGTGTATAAATGTGTATGCTCACACATGTGCAGGGCTCAGGCTAGCCCAGCAGATCAGAAAGCAATCAAACTCTCCTTAATGACCTCTTGGCTCTAGTGCACATTAGCTTTATTGACCCTGTGTGACTTCCTTAATCACCCTGAGCTCTGCTTTCTCATTGCAGAGTGAGGATGATAACTAGCCTTACATCACAGCATGTATGAGGAAGGACTACATGCCTAAGGGGCTTAGCCAAGGGCCGGGTCCACAGCAAACACAAACACACTGTGAATGCCTGGGGTTCAGGCTCTGGCATCCCGTGAGTGAGGCTAGTGTCCAGGCAAGGATGGGAATTATAGTCTTCTCTGGCCTTTGCCCTGACGATTGCACCATGAAGGTTGTGGAATGCTAATTCTCTTTGTTTTTCTCTCCTACAGACAGAAGCAGAGGTCAGAGGTCAGTTCTCTGGAAAGATGCAGAAGTGTCAGAAGAAGGTCACTCGTCTCCTCACCACCGAGACCCACGGGTCACATGCTCAGCACTGAGCAGGAGATGACAGGTGGTCAGGTGTGACTTCTGTCACTGGGAACCAACTGTCCACAAAGGAAATGGCCCAATCATATGCACTATGATGGAGGGAGGACACAGGGCTCTGCCCTGTCTGCGGGTGCTCTCTCGCATGTATAAAATGGGTGACTTCTGACTTTGTCCCATCCCTGAGGCTGGGAAACCCTGTGTATCCTTTAAAATGCTGTGCTGCAAAACCCAACAACAGGGAAACCAACAACATCATTAGATCCTGGGAAAAGCCAGGTGTGGTGGGGCACACTTATGTCCCAGCACTTGGGAGGAAGAAGCAGAAAGGTCACCTTGTATTCAGGGTGGACCAGGGCTTCATAGTGAGACCCTGTCTCTAAAAACAAAACAAAACAAAACAAAAACAAAAACAAAACAAGAACCAGTAGGATTGGAGGGATGGATTGGTGGGTAAGCATGAGGATCTGAGTTCGAATCCCAGGCCCCGTGTAAAAACTCTGGATATAGTACTATAACCTCAGTACTGTTGGAGCTGGGGGTGGGGGGGAGGGTGTAGCAGGATTGCTGGAGTTTACTGGCTGTCCCTTCAGTTCAGACCTAGGTTCAGTGATGCTACCTTAAAGGGACAGGGAGAAGATGATAGAACAGGGCATTCAATGTCATCTGGGCTGCTCATGTGTGTACTTGTGTGGCCCCAAACACACACACACACACACACACACACACACACACACACACACACACAGCGATGCCGCCACTACCACTACCACCACCACTAACAAAGGCAAAATTCCTAGGTAGATTCCTACCCAGACAGGACACAGAGAGCAAATACTCATTGAGAAGGCGCTGACGTTAAACTTGAACTCTCAGAAAACAGGAAATTAGAACATCAACGAGATGCTACTCCACGGCAGTAAGAAAGGCCACGCTGTAGAACACTGACCGTATCAGATGCGGGTGAGGATGTGGAGCAACCAGAACACAGGCGTCATGGGTGGGGTTGTAAAATGATACAGACACTCTGGAAGACACCTTAGCAGTGTCTTGTCTATACAGACCTTCCTTCCGCATGGTTCGGCAGCTGTACTCCTAGGTGTTTACTCAACGGAGTTGAAAAGTTAAGGTCACACAAGAACCTGCCCACAGATGTTTTGTAGCTGTCATGCAAGATTGGCCAACCTCCCAAGCAACAAAAAGAGTAAATAAATATGACACCGTGTGTCCAGACGATGGACTTTTATTCAGTGACCAAAAGGAATGGGCTACCGAGCCAAAGGACCTGGGGAATCCTTCAAGTCACACGTGAGGGTCAGAAGCCATGCTGAATCATTCCAACCATCGGATGCCCCACAGCAGGTGAAGGTCTCTAGACAGTAAAAAGACTCATGTTTGCCAGATGTTGGAGGGGGAAGACAAATGCTGGCAAAGAGCAGAGTGCTGGGCTGGAGGGAGGGCTGGGTGGTCAAGAGCACTGACTGCCCTTCCAGGGGTCCTGAGTTCAAATCCCAGCAACCACATGGTGGCTCACAACCATATGTAATGGGATCACTTCCGGTGAGTCTGAAGAGAGCAATGGTGTACTCATATATATCAAATAAATAAATACATCTTTAAAAAAGAAAAAAGAGCAGAGGGTGTTGGGGACAGACAAACTATTTGCCATGATGCTGCTATCAGGGCTATGCGCCACTGTATGCCATTTAACACGAAGGGCAGCTTCATGTGTCCGTGTGAGCTTCTCCATCTCTATAATTTATACCACTATGCTTGGCGGTGTTGAAAGGGGTGGAGTTTCAGTAGACTTTAAAAGTTAAGCCTATTGAAAACAAAACCGAACAATAACACAACAACATGTCACGTATCTTTAAGAACGTGGGTTTTGGCTATGGACTCTGAGTTGGAATTGTGACTCTGTCTCCAAGGCTCTGACTGTCAGCAAGCTAGCCACACTCCAAAATGGGCACGGGAAGAGAGCCTGCGTTGTGGGTTTCTGTGAAGATTGGAAGAATGAACAGATCTAAAGCGTCCGGTGCAGCGCTTGACACCTGTGGGGACCCGATCAATATTAGCTACTATTTAAAAATGAATGTTTTAAGGAGCGATTCCAATCGATCGGCTGCTGCTAGCTTTGGGCACCGCAGTCCTTTGCTGTCTGGATACAAGACCCCAGGCTTGAAAAGAATGACTTCTCCCCAACTGTGGCAGAGTGGAAGATCTCTTTTGGAGGTAGAGACCTCAAGTTCATACATGCTCTGACGCCCAGAGAAAAATGTTCTTGACAGGATCATTCCAACATCCCCAGCAGCCAAACCAGATAGCCTCTGTGCTTGAGAATCTTTTGCCCGGGTGACCTGGCAGAGCCCCAGCCTGCATCCTGCCCTTCATCAGCCAAGCATTGTTCTGTGTCTGCTGTGGTTCCAGGGAGGAAAGCTTGCCTGGAGGTAGGTTCGCGCTCTGCCACAAGGTCTTTTTCTCCTGACCAGAACCTTGAGCACGGTGACAGAGGATGCCCTCCAGCGTGGGATGCTGATATAGCTGATATATGCAGTCTCTCACGCTCTCACGCTCTCTCCCTCCCCCCCTCTCTCTCTCTCTCACACACACACACACACACACACACACACACACACACACACATACACACACAGCCTTGTCGCTACAATCCTGTAAGTCAATCCGTGGCTCTGGGAACACTGAGTCCGCTAGGATTCTTAGTCACTGTGAGATGTAATTTGGACCCACTTGGCTGATTTCAAAGCCATCTTCAGTCTATAATGTGTGTGTGTGTGTGTGTGTGTGTGTGTGTGTGTGTGTGTGTGTTGTTGTTGTTGTTGTTGCTGCTGCTGCTGTTGTTTGTCTTTTGGGGGCACGGGGTGGAAATAGGGTTTCTCTATGTAGCCCTGGCTGTCCTGAAACTTATTCTCTAGACCAGGCTGGTGTTGAATTTACAAAGATCCACCTGTCTCTGATCCAAATGCTGGGATTAAAGGTGTGCATCCCTACCGCCTGGCTAATCTATAATATTTTTATGTTCTCTTTTGCAAACAAAAATGAGTCTCTGGGGGCAATGATTGCCTGTTGCATTGCTAAGAGCCTTTCTCCTTCCCCACTGCAGTGTCTAGGAGGTTCAGGGGTTCAGCTTGCATTAAGTGACTAAGGTTGGTCCAGAAGTGTGCATGCAGCTCCGTGCTGGCAGTTGAGATGCAATGGTGGGTCCAAGGAAGAGAAAGAAGGGTGATTCTGGGACCAGTGTCCCCATTTGCATGACTCTTTGTGGCCTTTGGTCACTTTGCTAAATGTTCCAGCAGATAAAGAAGAAACTGCCTCCTACTCAGTGCCCCAACATCTCTTAAACAGCACCAGGCTCATTCCCTTGACTCTGGGTCTGGCATCTCAGGATGATGGCACAACTAAGTCTGTGGTTAGAGGCACTTGGGTGCACCTCCGCCTTGGCTTGAGGCAGGAAGAGGGTGCCGCTGTCCCTGTTATATGGCCTGATCTCTGGTCCAGCAGTGACATTTGTGGCCTCAACTGCATTTGCTTAAAAAAAAAAAAAAAAAAGGCTGAGAGCCAAGCCATAGGCCTAGGCCCATGTCTCACCTTAATGTTTCAGTCTCACAGCAGAAATGTGTTGGCAGAGAGACTTCCCATGAGGAAGCTTTGCCCTGGAGACCACGCTGCTATGCGGAGGCTTGAAAAGGGCTTTTCTTCTCTGATAAGTTCTGTCCTGTGTGTCATCAAGAAGCAGAAACTGAACATTTGTGCATGGACATTAACCCCTTAGCTTAGGGAAGACTTAGGGAAGTCTTCTATCTTCCCAAGTGGATTTAGTGGATCTCTACTGGACAGTTAATATCAACGGCACTGAATGGTCGTCATGGTAATTGTATCTTTACAGATCTGTTGCTGCTTAAATTTATTTATTTTATGTGTATATGGGTGTTTTGCCTGCATATATGTCTGTGTACTGTGTGTGTGTGTGTGTGTTTGTGTGTGTGTGTGTGTGTGTGTGTGTGTGTGTACAGTGACCATAGAAGCCAGGAGAGGGTGTTATATCTCCTGGAACTGGAGGTACAGAGGGTTGTGAGCCACCATGTGGGTGTTAGGAACCAAGCCCTAATCCTCTGTAGAGTAACAATTCCTCTGAACTCCTGCTCTATCACTCCTGGCCCACTATGCCCTGCCCCCCCCCCATTACCTAATGAAGAAAGGCACCAGGAAATGTCCCCTTCGGGTACCCATATAGCTACATGCAGGCCTTGGGGCATGTATGTGCACAGCTCATGTGGTCAGCCTGGTTCTCAACGCGACCCAGTGAGGATGGGGTACCCCTTGTTTTACTGGAGCGGCTTCTTCTGAGTCTTGGATCTGGGTTAGGCTGTGACTCTGACCCTTTCTTTCCACCTCTGCGTGCTCTCCTGATCCTCAGTTCTCTTAGAGGGAAACTTAGGAACCTGTGTGCCATATAGAATCCCCAGGGTCAATTCTGTTCAAAGCCACTGCCCTAAGAATGCCATTCTCCACTGTGAAAGCCTGGGATGAGGCACAGGGACTGCATAAGCAGTGATGAACGGGGCGGCCTGCTCTCAAGCCCCTAAGCTCCCTTCTCACGGCCTGAGGCAATGCACAGGGGAGGCGACTGCCGCTTGCAGAGAATCCCCTTCCTTCTGTGTCTCCTCACCTCTGGCGCACCCTTTATTGCTATCCCTGACTGGTCACTGTGATAAACGCTCCAGCTGCTCCTCCCAGACCAGCAGTATACTGAGACTTGGCTAGTTCTGAGAAGCTAGACACCACCTTGCAGTGTAAATCCAAACAGAACCACCAATAGTTGCCTCCAGCCCTTACTACACAATGAACACTGTTCCAGATGGTGAGTGACTCCTCACAGCTTTACAATACATCTGTGGGTGGGGTTATTGAATAGATCCTATTAATGATGGGA
Organism: Apodemus agrarius; assembly: GCA_964023405.1. Taxonomy (NCBI): domain Eukaryota; kingdom Metazoa; phylum Chordata; class Mammalia; order Rodentia; family Muridae; genus Apodemus; species Apodemus agrarius. The sequence goes on along the minus strand of OZ030011.1, from coordinate 37,658,549 downwards.
GGTACTGTTGGTCTTGAGACCTGTGACGTCATATAGGCGACAATTAGTGCGGCCCCCCGCAAGCTTAGGCCTGTTACCAAGGCAACGGCCACCATGTACCCAGAATTCAATGGGCCTACCTCTTTTACCTATAATTTAAATTACCACCCATATAAAAGGGTAGCGTTTCTCTTTCTCTTTTTCTCTTCGCTCCCTGCCTTCCCTCTACCCCGCTCCCCTGTACCCCTATCTTAAATAAAGCCACGTGGAGTTGTCTGGTCTAGTATTATTGCTGCGGCCCACATCTCCCGGCTTCTACGCCGCCCCTCGGCTTGTGGCCCAGGCGGTTCCCGCCGCCGGCTGCCGAACTGCGTGGGAAAAACCAACAGGTACAGCATGCTTATTAAGTAACTTGCCAAAGGCCACAAAAGTAGTACAGCTCAGAGAGTCATGCAAATGGGGAGCCTGGTTCTAGAATCCACTCCTTTTCCTACGATGACCTGCTGTCTTGCACTGATCTTGTACTAATCTTAAAAGATGGGGTTATTTGTTAAAACGTGCACATATGGGCTGAGACACTAAGCATGTTGTTCATACTAAAAACCGCACCCCCATCTCCCATTCCCCATGCCCTACCCCTCCTCAACGACCTGGTGCCATGGTGACATGTTTTCACCAGGGCCGTATTTTCCCTATGCACATGCTCAGTATCCACTCTTAAGCCCGCCATCATAGCCTGGCTCCTTGCTATCTCCTTCCCCAGCCAGAAGCAGTCATTTTGCACACACAGCACTCCCCCTCAATAAATATCTTGTGCAAGGTCTGTTGTGTGGTATGATTTCTGTGGCATTCCTTGACCCTCTATCACCGAGATACTCTTTTTCCACAAAACCCTTTCAAGGTGGCCAGTAGATCTGGGAGAATCTCGACTGGGACATGCAGTGTCTGCAGAAATGTTCGGGAGCATGGAAAATTTAAACTATGGGAGGAAGAAAAAGGAGAAAGCTTCCAGGGAAGGCCTTTTAAAAGGCCCATGCCTAGTGAGTGACAGTCCTGGGTTACCATGGTGGCTTCAATAAGAACTTCTTGGTTTTGTTTTGGTTTGGTTTAGCTAAGATCTCTCTATGTAGCCGAGGCTGTGATAGAACCTACTATAGAGACCAGGCTGGCTTCAAATTCATGATCTTCCTGTTTGGGCTTCTTAAGTTCTAGGATTTTAGGTGTGTGCTACCAAGCTGGGCTGGATAACCGTATCTGATAACTAGGGGAGGTTTTTGTGGCTTCTCTGTCTTGTGACACTTCTTAATCCTCCCCGTTCACTCTTGTAATTATTTAGTTAATTGGTTAATTGTTCATTCACCTAAGAACTGGACTAGCCTTGTCCATCGATTTCCAACAATAATGACCTCGCACCTAATCCAATATTTGTGGAATGAATGAATGGCGGACCGAGGAAGGGATGAATAAACCCCGGGGGCGGAGCCTGTGGTCTGAAACCTGCCTCCAGGCAGAACTCTCTGGGGGAAAGCTTGAAGGGGCAAGTCAAAAACAAGCCCACCTGTGGGGAAGGATTGAAAAGGAAAGGCAGGCTTTTAGAAGGAGGAAGGGGAGGATTGAGGAGGGCGTGTAGGAGATAGCGCAGGGCTGGCTAGAGTCTCCAGGTGGAAGGGCAGAGGAGCCGTGTAGTTGTGAAACCTGAAAAGGAGGCTGAGACCCAGCCTGGGGTACCAAAGAGGCTCTTGTTCCCTGGCCTCCCTACGGGGGTTGGGACCTCTCCTCTCTCACAGGAGTGCATTCATTTCAGCCCCACACTATGGGAAGATGACAGGAGATTGTCCTGGTAACACAGGCGGGAAGCGTCTCCTGTCTCTGAGGGTGATCTCCATCCATGACCCCAATTTGGAGACTCCCTCAACAGAGCTGGAGGAATACTGCCGTGGAACGCACACACTGGCTGACTTCAGGCCCTGTGTGCTTAGGGAAAAAAAAAAGAAAAAGAAAAAAAAAAACTCAGGCGTCAAACCTGGCTCCCTCGCCTGGAGCGGAAGAGCCTTCCTCGAAGTGGCAATCCCACCCTTCCCCCACCGGAGCCCACACACTAGCCCAGTCACTACCCCTGAGCACCTTCCAACACTTCTCTCCACCACACCAAGGCCGATGAGTGTCAGAGGAAACGCCACCTCACAGCAGAAAACCTGGGGGACTTCCCCCCCTTCCATAAACATTTACTGAAATAACTTTTCTGTTGCTGGTTGTTTTAAGACCTGAAGCAGAAAAGGAGGCCTAAGAATTATTCCCACTGTAACTTTTGTCCCGCTAGATCTGTGTCATCGGCGTGGGCCCTAATTTTATCCTCAGTGAAATACAGCACCTTCTTCCTTGCTTTAACGGGCTAGGTTTTGTGCTCCGTGAGGTATGATAAGTCTCTCTCTGCTCCGTACCTGCCTGGTGAAGATTGTTAGGTGCCGGAACGCAGACTGGATTCTGCCTCAGCAGAGATTTAAAAGGAATTGTTTCCAGGGCCCTGCCCATTGTTTATTTAAATGTCTGTCAATTGCCAATCAGAAGTTGGCACGTGGTTGGCATTCTGAAATTTTTTAAAAATTTAACCTATTGTCCCCCCCCCCCACCTCCCACCCAGTGCCAGCAAGTCTAAGCAGATGATGGTGGCGGTGAATATGAAAGAAGAAGCAGAGTTTAAAATCGAAGATCATCAGCTATTGGAGGGGAAGAGCTACTCAGCTCAGGAGAGGGAGGGGTCACCATGAGCCTGATGGATCTGAGAAGGCCACATAGCAGCAGGGTCTGCGTTGAATGTCACATCATGCTGATGGGTATAATGGGAATGATGAGTTTTGATGGTTGATCTCAATTGTCAATCTAGTGGGATCTAGAATTGCCCGGGAGATGGGTCTTTTGATAAACCTGTGGGAGAATGTCTTGATTTGGTTGAGGTCAGAAGACTCGCCCACAGTGGGCGGCACCATTCCCTGGGCTGAGATGCTGGGCTGGGTGAAAACGGAAAAAGGGAGCTGAGAGCCAGCATTCATTACTTTCTTCTTCCTGACTGCAGAGGCCATGGGACCAGGTGCTTGAGTTCCTGCTGCTGTGCCTACCCCGCTGCACCAATTTATATTGATCTGTAGTCAATGTAAACTGTCTCTCTAAAGTTGCTTTTATCAGGGTATTTTATCAAGTAACAAAAAAAAGTAACTAAGATAATGATGGTGTTCATGAAAATAGCAAAATGTATTGATCTCTTAGTACATGGCAGATACTGATGTGGATCTAGACCCTCATTTTACAAATGAAGAAAATAAGATCCAGCAGGATTCTCTGCCTTGCCTTTCTTTCTTTTTTTTCTTTTTTCTTTTTTTTTTTTTTTTTTTTTTTTTTTTTTTTTTGTTAAAAAGAATCCCAGGAGGCCCAGTTTGTCCTCTAACTCAGTAAGTAGCCAAGGCTAGCCTTGAACTCCTTACCCTTTTGGCTCTATTGCCCGAGAGCTAGGACTACAGGTATAAGCCATGGAGTCTAGTACCAGGTTCAGACTTCTTACCTTAAAGTCTGGTTGGTCTGCAGCAACACCTTCTTGGCATGGGAAGCAGGGATAAAGGAGGAGGGAAGAATAGGAGAAGTTTCAGTAGCTCAAGAAACATCACTGTATGGCGCTAAGTGCAAACATTATTCGACTCCCTCTTGTACAAACACCCTGACATTTCTTCATGGTAGGTCTTTAAGATTTTAATGTGTGCTCCAGAGCTAATCAAATGCCCTGGACTCATCTCAGATCCTATTTCTGTGTTATACTCCATTTTCTTATTTCCTTCCTTCTTCCTCTCTTCCCTCCTCCCTTCCTCTCTTCCTTCTTTCCTTCCTACCTTTCTTCCTCCCCCCCTTTTTTTTTTTCGAGACAGGGTTTCTCTGTATAGCCCTGGATGTCCTGGAACTCACTCTGTAGACCAGGCTGGCCTTGAACTCAGAAATCCGCCTGCCTCTGCCTCCCAAGTGCTGGGATTACAGGCGTGCGCCACCACTGCCCAGCTCTTCCTTCCTTTATTACTCTGTTTTGCTTGTTTATTTTTGAGACAAGGTACACTGTAGCTGTCTTCAGACACTCCCAAGAGGGCATCAGATCTCTTTACAGATGGTTGCGAGCCACCATGTGGTTGCTGGGACTTGAACTCAGGACCATCGGAAGAGCAGTCAGTGCTCTTCACCACTGAGCCATCTCTCCAGCCCCCTGCCTCAGCCTCCTGGGTGCCGGGACTGCAGACGAGTGCCGTCATCCCCAGCTTACAATCCTTTTCCTGTATGATTCATGCTGAGTGATGTCCAGCGTGCTGTAAGTTCAGGTCCGAGTCAGAATCTCTTTATTTATTCATTATTTAGCCAACACTTGTTTGTTGATAACATGATTTGGAAGTATGACTGAAAGATCATTTTTGATCTAACAGTGTTTAAAGAATCTACCTACAATCTTAATATTGCCATCAGGAACCATTTACCTTGGGCCCCGTCATTTATTGCCTCAATGCTATGAAGAACATGTGTCTTCCTGGACCCTCGAGGCTGTTTTTTCTTGTTGTTGTTCGTTTGTTTGCTTGCTTTTGTGTATGTACGTTCTGTTATTTATTTATACATTTATTCTTTTATTTATTCGTTTATTTATTTCGAGACGGGGTCTCTATGGCCTAGGTTGACCTCCAACTTGCTGTGTGGCTGAGAATGACGTTGATTTCCTTATTGTCCTGCCTCCAACTCCTGAGCATTGGGACTCCAGGCAGCCAACGCGCGTGGTTTCTGTGGTGCTGGGGGTCAAATCCGGGGCTTCGTGTGTGGTAGCCGAGCACTCCACCATCTATCTGGCCTGTGCTCCCAGTTTATGAGCTGTCATTCTTTATGGGCCAGAAGAAATGATATTTTCTTTTCTACGTTGCTTCTTTTATAAGGGTGGTGTCAGCTCCTATAAGATATTCAAATGAGGTATTCAAATGAGGTACGAGGGTACCACTGTCTGACTAAATTATTTAAATGACTAACTCAACTGTGAACCATGAGAAAGCAGTTCCAACGGTTCTGCATTTAGACTCAAATCAGGGCTTGAGTGGCATTTGATGGCTGAGCAAGAATAGAAGCAGATAAACTTCCATGCAGCCAACTCAGCGTTCCTTTCAGTCTTGACTCTGGATATCTTCTGCCTCTATCCTTCAGCATTCTTTAGCGGTGAGTACCAAAAACCCCGACCCAAGCTATGCTTATCAAGACAGGAAGAGGAGGTTGATTTCATCACTATGGTGTCTAAAGGCTGATCCAGCATTTGCACGTGACATATTAGACTCAGTGACTCAAACATGAACTCGTAGCTAGTTCTCTTCTTATATGTCTGAACTTTCTTTTCCTCTATACGCTGGTTTCTTTCTGGGTCAGACTCTTGTCAGGTGATAGGAAAATGGCCACCAACAGCTGCAATCTGTATGTCTACAAAGATAGCTTAAAGAAACTGCTCTTTCTTAGTACTCATTTTTCAAATTTCAGGGAAGACTGGCTGTTTGGGTCATGAACCTATCTATGCCTGAACCACTCTCTGTGGTTTGGGACCTGAACTACTGCAACTGGACTATTCAGGTCATACTCTGAATTTGTTATTCTAGGGTTGCGATGATCACCGTTTGAGGGAGGAGAGATTTGCTTTGGCCCACGGTTTCAGAGTTTCAGTATATTGTGGCAGGGAAGGTGAGGTAACAGTAGTGTGTGAGAAAGGCTGTTCACGTCCCAAACAGCTCTGGAAACTGTGAGACAGGAAGTAGGCAGGGATAACACACTCCCGAGGACTCAGCCCCAGTCACTTCCTCCAGCTAGCCCGGTAATAGCACTGCCAGCTAGGGACCAAGATTTCAAAACGTGAGCCTAGGGGCGTGGGGTGGGATGAAGATAATTCCATAATGTTAGGGATATACAATAGGTGGATACTGAGATTAGCTTTATCTATATCGAGATTTGCAAAAACAAACATCTTGAGAGTCTAGGCAGTTCGTGTAAATGACTGAAAGCAGATGGGACTGCCCAGGGGAGCAGTTCCTAGTGGTTTCAATCCATCCTTGCCATAAGAGAGACCATGCTGTGGTAGATATTACTTGGTCACTAATTCCTGGTTCTCTTCTCTGTGGACTTTGAAATCAAGAACCATCTTACTTTGGCCAACGAAAGGAAACTCAAGTGATGATCTCCGAGAGCAGGACTGGGCTGCTGCTGCTGCTGCCTGGTCCACCCTCCTCTCTTTGTTATGGTGGCCTTGCTGACATGAAGGTACAATACCATGCTCTCCCCTGTAGGATAGCTGCCCTAGGCAATCACTTAGATCCACAGTTGTCTTGTGTGAGGGTTGTGTAACAGCTTCTTCCCGGATGGAAACACTGTATCCTGCAGGGAATCTCCTTGAGCAGGAAGGTAAACAACTCAGAGGAGCTTTCGGAAGTCCCTGAAAGTGACCAGATTCACTAGGCCCTGCCCTGTCAGAAGTAAGAAATACAAGCCATCTGAGAAGAGCAGAACAGAGCAGCAAAGAAGACTGAGACCACCCCGGCTGCCTGGAAGAGGAAGGAATCAGCAGAGCTGCCTGGAAGAGATTTAGACCAACTTAAGTACCTGGAGAGGACACTGGGCAACCTTCTGAGCTGCCTGCAGGCTGGGCAGTGTGCTCCAGGTTCCCAGCTTTTGTGAGATGTCACCCATGCTGGGGTGGGCTTTAGTGATGCAGCTGTCTTTAAGTCATTTCTGCTCCTGTGAGTAACCTCAGTTAAACTCATGGTTCACCAAGTTGGACTCTGGTAGGATCTATTTTGGTCTGTCATAGCTTCCCGATCTGGAGTGAGCAGATGTATGTGCTGCATCTCCCCAGGAAAGGTTTTGTCTTACAGTGGTGAGGAGTAACCTTTTTTTGTGTTAAGTTGGTGGATTGGTGGGTGCTACTTATGTAAGGAGCCTGCTTTCGCTCCTGGATGTATACCCAAAGTTGCCTGGCTTTGAGTTTTGTGCTTCTGAGCTCAGCCATCTCTCCAGCCTTGGCTTGCTCATTTATTTATTTATTTTTAATTTTTGTTTTGTTTTGTTTTTCAGGACAGGATTTCTCCGTGTAACGCTGGCTGTCCTGGAACTTGGTCTGTGGACCAGGTTGGCCTCGAACTCACAGAGATCTACCTGCATCTGCCTCCGAGTGTTGGGAATAAAGGCTCATGCCACCAGCTGGGTTTGGCTTTGCTTTTTAAAGAGAAGGTAGAAATGCAGAGCTTAGTGGAATATTTGATACATAGAGAAGAGAATGAGGAAAAGGAGGCAGAGGAAGAAGAGGAGGAGCAGAAAGAAGAGGATTAACTCAAGGGAGTTTTAACTGAGAAAACAATGCTCACTGGGATGTGGGCGGCCCGAGGTCCCATCCCATGCCCAGGTTTCTGGACCAAAAAAAAAAAAAAAGGAAAGAAAGAAGGAAAGAAAGAAAGAAAAAGAAAAAGAAAAAGAAAAAGAAAGAAAGAAGAAAAAGAAAAAAGAAAACAGGAGAAAGCAAGCTAGGAGCAATATGGGTCCACTCTCTGCTTCCAGATGTGCCCAGATGTGCCCGGAGTCTGCAGCCACCGAGCCTCCCTCATCAAGATGAACCCTATCCCCTGAGCCATGAGGCATAATAACCCATTCCTGATTGACAGATATTTATTACAGCAATGAAAACAGTAATACAAAGGCTACTGCAGTAGCTCTGGTATGGCTACACACAACCCCTGACTTACAGCAATTTGATCTACCATCTTTCAGCTTTATGGTGGTATTAACGCCCCTTCATAAAACCATTCTGTTTCTCCCCTTCGGTCTGGCAGGTGGTAAATGGCAGGAAGTATAAACACGTGGACTATGTTTTGTGTTAGAGCTCTTTGCCTAGGTGTAGACCAAAAACCTGTGTTTTGAGCAAAGTTGAAGGTAGGCTGGGCCAAGCCCTTGGTGTTTTGTAAGCGAGATGAATTAGGTGCATATTTGACTTAAGGATTCTTCAGCTCATGGTGGGCTTGCCATAGCATAACTCCATCCTGTGTGAAGAAGCATCAGTGGTTTATAATTTTGGTGGGCGGAGTTTGAATGGAGACTGAAGCAGGGATCCTGCGTGGACTCCTACAGTGCCTGCGGTTCCTGTCAGGGAATCTCCTCTCAGCTACCTTTGACCTTGCTGCTCGTTTCTTGCTTTTAATCCACTCTTCCTAACTAGATGGGAGGTGGGTACAGGTGAGGAACTGCTTCTTCGTGCAGGTCACAGGTTACAGGCATGGAGCATATTTTCAGTAAATACTGAGCACAAAGATGAGCCAGCTAGCTGATTAGTCAGAACTGTTGCTTCCTCTTTTGATGTTGGAGGGACAGTTCTGGGGAATTGTTTTACTTCATCAATTCACCTTTTCCTCTGCAAAGAGCTTGGGACTCATTAATAACCATTAACTTTTAAAACAGGATAATCCAAATAAGAGATAACAACAGCTAATGTATATTTATCTACTTAGCTAGAGTCTCTGTGTACCAGGCTGGCCTGAAACTCACTAGGAGGCTGTGGTGGTTTGAATAGGTTTGAAGACTCCTCCTGCCTTTGAACGCTGGACCCATGGAGACTGGCGTGGCCTTGTTGGAGTGGGTGTGGCCTTGTTGGAGGAAGTTTGGTACTGTAGGGGCAGGCTCTGAGGTCTCTTATTCTCAAGCTCTGCCCACTGTGGAATACGGTCTCCTTCTGGCTGCCTTCCGATCAAGATGTAGAACTCTCAGCTCCTCCAATATCATGTCTGCTTGCCTGCTGCCATGATGATAAGGAACTGAACCTCTGAAACAAGAAGCCAGCCCCTGTGAAATGTTTGCTTTTTATAAAAGTTGCCTTCTCCGTGGTATCTCCTTAAAGCAATTACAACCCATACTAAGGCAGGGATGGGGGAGGGGTGACCTTGAACTCCAGCCTCCCACCCCATCATTGAAACACTGACCTTATAGGTGTGTACTTCATTATGCCAAGTGTGAGCTGGTGCTGGGGACTGTGTGTGCTAGGACGCACTCTACTAACGAGGCTCTATCCTCACCCCAACACCCACTCCACTGATGTGGACATTACCAGCAAACAATAGGAAATCTAAACCTAGGTTACTGCAGACAAGCCAGAGTTGACAGATTCCTTTAAATGATATCTCTAGAGGTAAGGAGGAGAGCAGACCTGACTGGACCCAGGGACTGTCTCACCAGTACTCCACCGGTGTCTTGGTTTCTCTCTATTGTTATTTGCATTAACATTATTACCAGTAAACATCGTTGCTAAGGTGGCATCTACCGGTTTCAGGTCAGCTTCTGGTAGCCTCTCTTCCCGGCCAATCCAGAAAACTCCTAGTTTCATCCTCTTTATCTGGGGTTTGTGATCATCTCTGAATCAGCCCACTGGCCACGGATGTGCGTCTTAATGGGAACTTTTTTCTTTTTTAGTTGCAAGAGATAAGACACCTAGTTTAGGCTGCCTTAGGCTAGACCGTTGTTTCCCTAAAAGCCTAAGGTAGATCCAATGCATCAGGAGACTGCAAGTCTGCTCAAAGGAGCCAGTTGTGGCCTTCCCTCCAGCCTCGCCCAGAAGCAATGACTACTTGGAGAGGTCTGGTAGGAAACCTGGTGTGGCTTGGAGGGAGGTCTTGAATTGTATTTGTATAGCATCCTATATAAAACTGGGTAACAACTATATCAAAATGGGGAGCCTAATAGATATTATGGGGAGATGAGAGGAAGTAAAGACCCCTTAGTGCCCCACCCCAGTGCCTTCCCTGTAGCATATTTATTTTGTGGTGGAAGTAAAGGCCCAGCAGGACTACTGTCACCTAGCCGTGATCCAAAGTAGGCCCTGTACTTCTACAGCTAAAAGCAGGCACTTTAATTATTAGGCCCTGCACAGAGATGAGTTTAGCGTTTTCAAAGCCCCAACAGAGGGCACATAAAGCAATGCTCCCCCGACCCTTCAGTGTTTTCTTTCACATAAACATCCAGATCCTCATCTTAGGGGCGGAGCATCCTGCAAGCCAGTTTCCCAGTCTCCAGATTTGATCTTTGTGTGGTCGTAAAGGTGTCGCTGGCTTTTCTGGGATGGAGAGTCATGTTCCACAGGACTCTCACAGTGCCACTGAGTTTGCGGTGTGTGCTCCTTTGGGGTCTTTCTTTTTTTTCTTTCACCAGTGTTGTGGGGGAAGTTACTGATGGTGACAGGCAGAGGGACAGTGATGTCATCAGCATCAGCTTGGTCTGTTTCCATTCAACCTGTTCTCCCCTGCAGGAAGACTTCAGGGTAAAATGGAGATTGGCGCTCACGTGGAGACCTGCTTGTCCGGCTTGGCGATTTTACTTCCTTCCCTCCCGGTTGGTCTTTCGATCTCAGCATTTGTACTCTATGAAGACATGAACTTTTTCTTTCACTTCCTTTCTTCTATGGGTCTCTCTGAGAAGGAGGCCGAAGGTCACTGAGTGTCAACATTGCCTTTCCTTTCTGGTTTAAGTGGAAAGGGGGTTGAGGGTGGGGTGGGGGTGGGGGTTGGTCACCCCAAGGGTCTGGAGACCTGTGTGTGTCTGTGTGTATGCAAATTGTTCTCAGATGCCATACGCATTTCCCCCTGGGGGTTCTGTGTACCCGCCTTCGAAGGACTGTCATATTTTCTCTAGAGTGTTCTTTACCATCTACCTCGGTAGGAGGCTGGGAGGAAGACACCGAAGCTGGCCCTGGAGTCCTTTGGAGGTCTGGCAGATGTCAGGTCGGCTCACTGCTGCGTCCTGTCAAAGGGAGGCAAAAGCGTGCTGGAGTTGGGCAGAGAGCCCTGGATCAAACTGGGCCAGCCACTGACAACGACGGTGGCCTCAGGGCGCGGTTCCACTTCTGTAGCTCAGTCCATTCACTGCATGGCCTCAGGACGTCAGGGCGCTTTGGTGGACAGTGGGTAGGGATTGAGGCTTCCAAACGCCTTAAACCCCCGCCCATGCTCCTCCACGGAAAAACAAAACGGGCTTGCGAGATCCTGCAGCGTCCGAAGACACCACTGCGTGCGGAACGCCACCCTCGCTCTGGATTTGGGGGAGAGCGCACCGGACGGAGGAGGATGGTTCGGCGTGGGCTGAGATGGAAGGGGTTCTCTGCTCATCCGGCCGCCGCCTTCGCGTCGCTGCCTCCCGGGCTGTGCAGCATTTTGGGGGTGGCAGCCGCGAGGCCGAGCAGGGGATGCGCTTACATAACCGCTCGCCGCGTCCTGCTGCCTGGCGCTCTCGGGAGCCGCGGGCGGGGCGGGCCGCCGGACCGCGATGCTGCCGGGACGAGCGCGGCGGGGCCCGGGCCGGGCCGGCAGGCGGAGGAGCGCGAGCATCGGCGGGAGGAGGGCGCCGGCGGCGGGGGAGGTGAAGGTCAGTGGGTGTGAAGCGCGCGATCCACACCCCCCTCCTCCCGGTCCCCTCCTTCTCTTCCTCTCCGTCCCCCTCTGACGTGTGGAGCTGGCAGCTCGGCCGGTTCCGCATTCCCGACCCCTCCCCGCCACTCTGGGCCCGCTATATAGCCGGGGCTGATGCAACCCGTCCCGCCGCCCGCCACAGCCTGCGGGAGGGACACTCGGCGGCCGCGACGGGGGGCGCTGGCGGCGGCGGACGCTGCAGCGGCGGCGGCGGGGCTGGCGCCGCGGCGGCTCCCGGGCCGGGACGGGCCTGGGCAGCGGGCGGCAGCAGCGCGGAGTGGGCACGGCGCCTGCAGCAGGGTTCTGGGCCCGGGGCCGCCGCCTCCGCCGGCGGCTTCTGCACGGTTAGTGCACGGAGGGGGAGGCGGGGCTGCGGGCACCTGGGGCGGACGCCCCCACCCCCGTAGTAGCTACCGCTGGGGCTCCCGCCACCCCAGAGCCAGAGAACTCTATCAGAGCGCTGCAACCGCTGCCCACCCGTGGCTCCCCGGCTAGGCCGGGTAGTCCTGTCTGTGGCTGGGACAGCGGGGCGCTCCCTCTTTGCTTTTCCTCCCCCAGTGCGCGTGCTGGGAGGTGCTGTGCACAGACGACAGAGAGGGCGGGGTGAGCGGGAGAAAACTGTGTCGGAGACTGCGGGGGGACTCGGGGGACTCGAGGGGACATGAACGCCCCAGACCTGCTGACAGGTCGCGCCCCAGCCTCTTCCGCAGCTCCGCAGGACCTGGAGGAGGGTATTGGGTAAGGCATCAAACCAACAGGGCTTAAGAGCTGCAGACTCTGGCTGGGTTAGGAGGGAACCACGGGGCAGTCCCCAGTCCCCTTGGGATCCCGTCTGGCACATCAGGTTACATAAGAAGGTAAGCAGGCTTCTTTAGGTAACCTGCCCAGTTTAGAAGGCACTCTTCGGTCCCTCTTCTACAAGAAGGCTAGGCTCCCTGGACCCTTGGAGCGGCAGAGACAGGCTTTGCCTGGGTATCTGGGGGGAGCTGGCAAGCCCGGGGAGCCTTGGCTCTTTTGCGGAAATGGATGGGCCATTTGGGGGTAGAGGTGGAGAGAAGGGTGCAAGGAGGGAATCCTGTTTGAGTCAGCTCCAGCTGGAAGACTGTCCAGCCCTTGTGTGTTGGAGTGGCACCTTCCAGGGACTGTGGCACAGGTCTCTGTATTGTCCAATCTTGGGCCGCTCTATCTAGGATCTTAATTCAGGCTGCAGGAGAGAGGCTCTGCACCACAGCTGGGTACCTGTCTGTCCCAAAGGCTGTTAGCAACTGTCTTTCTCATCCCCCACCCCCTCCGCTCCAAGCCTCCCTTCCCCCGGTGTTTAAAAATCACCCCCTCTTGCTTTCACTGCTTTTCAGCAAATCTGGCTTCGGCTTGGATGGCAGGCTTATCTTCCTGTGCAGGTTTCTAGGGGAGAGTTTAACCAGGGATCAGGTATGAGCCAGGCTCTTGATTTTGCAGAAACCTGAGGTCCCGAGAATAGAAACAACTATTCTTGTGCCTCTGGGTGCTGGAGGTTTCGCTTTGCTTCAAGTAGTAGGGAGGATGGATTTCTCAAAGACTCCTCTGTTTCCCCTTCCACGTTGGCTTCGGTTCAGAGGAGCTCTAGAATCTTCCTCAAGAGCTGGGTGCTGTGTGGTTTGAAAGGTTGCAGGAAGGACTGGGGGGAGAAGGCCTCTGAATCTTTTGTCAATAAATTGGTTACAGTCATCTCCAAGGAGATAGGTCTATCATGGTGACTGTGTCACTAAGGGAAAGCTTCGGTTCATGTCTCCTTTATTCATCCACTGACACCTTTTGCATGACCAGGGAACTCCCCTGTCTCCCTGGTGTGTTTATCTCTCCACCTGTTGGCAGGATGTCCTCTCCCCCAGCTTTTCAACTTGCAGATCTGTGCCTGCGAGGCCTCAGTCTGTTATGCAGTTACAATTGGTATTACAATTCACAGTCCATCTCCCTCTCCCAGTCTTCCTAACTTCTTCTCTTTCTCTCTGTCCCCTCTGGAAAGGAAGAAGCCAACGTAGACGCCAGGCTGGCCTGCTTTGTATTCATTCAGCTCTAACTCTCCATGACCCCTCTAGCCCCCTCCAGGGCTGGGCACAACCCTTTTTTTTTTTTCTTCAGCAGACTGCGGACTTTCTTTCCATGGGAATGAATTACGTTTGAGACCCAAAATGGGAGGAAGAGAAAAGGGGTAACACCGTGCAGGGGTTTGAGTGCGAATACCCCTTACAGGCAGCGGCAGAGCAACAGGCATGCTATTTTTCCATTTTCCTTTAATTAAGGCTCTGTGGAGGTGTGTTTGGAAACAGAGGGTCTCCTATGCCTTTGAGGAGGGTGAGAACACTCTTCTGGCTGCGTCCCGGGCCATATGCAGTGTATGGTGGCCAATGAAACTGGGCCTGGCTCGGTCTGTTGCTTGTCTTGGCAGTCAGCTCCACGGCTTGTGTTACCAGCTCTCTGAGCTCAGGGGCTGCCAAGCTCGGCGTGCCTGTGTGTATGTGTTCATGTGTGCCTCTGTGTGTGTGTGTGTGTGTGTGTGTGTGTGTGTGTGTGGTTTGTTGAGACTAAGCAGAGACAAATGTCTTAGTGACCTAGGCTTGGGATTTCTAGTCTTTCTTTGCACTTACTGGTGGTGGGAGGCCTGGCCAGAGCCCACCATTGAATCTGCTGAATACAGTCCGTGGGGTTTAGTGTTAGGGCTTCATTTCCAAGACTCAGCAGGCCAGTGCCTCTTTTTTCACAGACCAAAGCCATCATACACGGTGGTGTCTATACCCTGCATTGTCCCCCTGAGGGACAGGTCGGAGGGGGGCAGAGATAGCAGTAGGTCCATCTTGGTTCCCAATAGAACTCTCTGGGTTCTGGCAGAAATCATTCGGTGTCATTTATGAAGCCGCTATGAGCCGAGGATAGAGCTGTATTTGCAGGCAGAGCTCTGTGGAAGACATCGTTCTAGTCTCCAGGGAAGAGCTGGAGTCTCTTGGGGGAATCGTTGCAGCTTCTTCACTGGCTGGGACAACTCTCAGAGACCATTTCTGCCAGCTTGCTGTGGCGTCGCCTGACCCCAGCCGCCTCTCTCCATCTTCTCATGAGTCCCCAGGGAGTAACTCCTAACGACCAGCCGAAAGAGTAAAAGGTACTGGCACTCTGTTTTTGGATTAGGGCCAGAGCCCTAGCCAGTCAGTGGTGCCCGTGGCCAATAGTGTGTGCCATTGTACTCTGGCCAGCAAGTTTCAGGACACTTTAGGAGAAACCGAGGAAGCTGCAGGTGCTGGGGCCTCCTTTCTGTCCTGTGGTAGCCAGCCGTGACTCAGCACCTCGCCTTTCTGTCCTGTAATGTACTGCCAGCTATGCTAGGGTCCTGTCTTCTTGTGACTTAGCATTGGGAAGAGGGAGGGCAAGGAGTCCTAAGAGGAGACCGTTTGTGACTATGGAAGAAGAGACCACTGCTAGATAGGAACGGTCTAGAGGTTGTCTTGAGGGGTCATCTGGTCCTGGCACCTCCGCAGGAAGGAAGACCGCTACCCTGACTTCCCGCTCCTCATCAAGTGAAAAGTTGTTCTATGTGCTTTGGGAGAGCTAAGTGCTTTGGTTTTTCTCGACTGCCTTACGAGGCAAATGATGTCACTGCCACTTTATAGTGGCGAAAGGGATACAGAGAGAGGTCATAGAACTGTCTCAGGTCACACAGAGAGCAAAGTTTCACACTCAGCCATCCGGCTCCATTGATTCCCTCTCGCCTGCGTGTAGAGTTCAGGGCAGCCTTGCAAGAGCAGCATTTGCGGTTTGGGTTCCTGTCATTCAGGCGCCATCTCCGCCCTTTGCTCCTTGCCCTCTGGGTCTCTTTGGTTTCAGAGGCTGTTTGGCAGTGCTGCTCCGATCACAGGAAATAAATCACCGCCTGATTTCGCAGCTCCGACGAGCCGCTGGGCCTCACTCGCCTGCTGTGTGACTTTGCCCTGATTCCCTAACCTCCCCATGTCTAACTCCCTCTGAGATTCCCAGCTGCTGGGCCTGGGTTCTGTGGTCACTAGCCGCCTACTGTTCCCCTTCCGTGGTGCCCTGCGCTACTATCTCCTCCCTCCTGGGAATCTTCCCGAATCCAGCTCCCAAGGCTTCCTGATTCTGGTTCATTGCTCCCTGCCGGTGACTTCGGATCCACTCTTGTCCCTGGGCTTCTAGGCACCCTCGCTCATTGCCTGCTCTCTTCTCAGCCTGGAGTCTCAGACCTGAAGTCATCTTGCACACCAATTGCACACCATCCTCTATGCCGGCCCAGGCTGCCTTCTTATTTGAGAGCCCTGTCTTCAGAGACCCAGGGAGCTCACATTGTTTTCCCTGATGTTCTAGAAGTTAGGTCCTCTGTTCGTCTCCTCGAGTCTTTTAAATTATTTCTGTTATTCTGGATGAAGATGCTGATTATTTAAGGGAAGACCTTTATGAATGTAGCTTGCCAAAGTAAGACCACGACTTACAGACGTACAGAAAGATGTGGGTATTGTGTTGCTTTCCATATAATAAATGAGAACAGGGGCGGGGAGCTGGGTAAATCACTACCACCTTGATTCTCTCGAGTGGAACTCTTTGTGTAAGTATCTGCCACTGGGTATTTTTGGCCTGGAAAAGCTTTGTGGCTTTTTTTTTCCTGCACATCCAACGCAGCACCCAACTGTGTTCTTCCAAGTCCCCGAGGAAGTCAGCACAGACACATAAATACTAGATACTTCCTCCGCCTCTTCCCCCTTGAGCCCATCTGGCCCATTTTCTTCAAGCTGGCTTTCAGGAGGCTGTGTCAGCTCTCCTGTTCTTAACTCCACAACCGAAGAGGGTCCTTGCGACTTTCTGAGCCTTCTCTATAAAAGTCTTCTTTATACTGGGCTTTGGGATCCCCCAGGTTTTCTTTTTGCCTTTCTTCCATTCTTTTAAAAATCATTTTGGTTTCGTATACAGAGTAGTGGGTGATGCCTTGATGCGTACCTGGCTTGGGTTCTTTCCTTGGCTTGCTTCCAGTTTATCCCCAGTTTCCCAAATCACCAAAGTCACTTTGGGTTCTATCCTGTATTTTGAGGCAAACCACCCAAATGGGGTGTTTTGCCAGGATTGGGAATTTGGTCTGTACTCAGGATCCTAGCTGCTCATGGCGACGCGGAGGGTGTCTGTCTTCATTGCAGACCTCCTGGGCCCTGAAGGGAAGGAAATTGCGGGTCTTTCCACCTCTGCATCCCGTGTGTACTTCTCTCCCTCTAAATCGCTTCCATCTGGATCAAGCACGTGGAGGATGACTTGGCCTCATGTCATCTTTCCTGTGTCTTCCTTGAAGCGGGAAGTTCCTCCTCGCTGTAAAGACGTCCATCTCCAGTCCTTTCTGCTTTTACACGTTTCCAAAATCACGTGGAACTGTCTTATATTCCGAAACACCAAAGCTGCCTTTTGGCCTCGGATAGCCAACCGGTGGCTTTGCAGCTAATGGGTTTCCATTTTGCCGCAGCGCCTCGGCCCTCCTCCCTCCCCCCTTGCCTCCCCAGACAGCTGGGATGACTTCTCCCTGGTGAATGTCAGTGCTTCGGCTGTCTCCCAGGAATGGCATGTATTAAGGACTTTGTGGTTTGCCTCTGAGCAGTTAGGGGCTTCCAAGTGGGGGGGGAGGGAGGAGTGACTGATTTTTGCTTCTACAAAGAAAGCCTGGTGCCTGGGTCCCAGAAACAAAATTTGTCTCTGGGATGGATTCCTAGAGAAATGATAAGAACTTGGGGGGCAGCTCTTTCCAGGGGGGAGGGGTTCTTCGGTAGCAGAGAAGTCATTCTTCGTTGGGAGCATTTGTTAGTGTCTCACGTATATCATCTGTATGAACATAAACAGAAGCTGCAAACAGCCTGCTGTTCCGGGAACAGAATGAGGTCTGGCTTCCGTCTCGGAGGGACGGCTGAGGCAAGAGAGCGCCAAAGCCCTTGGGGCTTTCCCTCTCCTGGGCTCTTCTATGGGACTGCATGGCCTGGAGGGGAAACTATGGCCTGACAGAGAACCGGAAGGTTCCATCCCCTACAATCTAGAGCCCGCTGCCATGAATTTGCTGTTGCTCATCCAGTTACACATTCACTCATTCAATGAGGCTTTCTTCATTGTTCCTTGACTGCCAGCGATGATAGTAGGCAACCAGCCACGGCCTGTTTCCAGGTCGTAGAATAGCTGGGCACTGGTCTAGCTTTGATGTAAAGGAGGAGGACTTGGTACCTGCCCCTTGCCTGTTCTTTTAGGGAGGTGGCAGCCTGCCTAAGGGTGCCCTGGATGACCCCTCCAACTCTACCCTCTGAGCCTCTATACCACAGATCCCACTCTGTGCTGGATACCATCTTGGGGCTAGGGTGTCTCACGTGGGAGAGGCCTCAGGACTGTTTCACATGGCTTCTCCTCCTCAAGCTGCTTTGGTGCTCTTAGGGGGACTTCTTAGAATTGGGTCTCCATAGGAAACAGAGTGTCTGATACGATGGCTGCTTCCTGAAGGTTTATCACTGGGAGATATTGCCTTCTACTGAAGGCATCAACGCCTCCTGAACCTTCGGAGGGGAAATGAAAAAAGGCAGGGTCCTAAAACTAGGGACCAGTCTAGTCTTGGTTCTGCCCTCATCTGGCTGTGTGATCTTCAGAAAATCATTTAGTGTCTCATCTGTGCAAAATGAGGATGTGGTTTAGACCAGTTCAGGGCCCTTCTTCATCTCTGAGACCCCGTTGTTCAATGGGAATCATCTCAGGTCCTTTTCTGAGGTGGCCCAGGGCACCCTGGGTTCTCAGGGTGTGGGAAGAGGGTGTGCTGTACCCAGGGAGCCGAGGGACCAGAGGTTGAGGGTATATTAGGGGGAGCTCAGATGAAAGGACTGAGATACAAATACCAACCTGAACACAAGGGAGGGACTCTGCATAGATGATTTGATGGATAGAAGCCATGTAGAACTGAGAGAATGACCAGCCCACCATCCATGCGGTTCTCAACCTGTGGGTCATGACCCTTCTGGGGTCAAACAACCCTTGCACAAGAGTCGTATATTAGTATTTATGTCACAGTTAATAACACTAGCAAAACTCTGGTTAAGAAGTAGCAACAGAGCCGGGTGTGGTGGCGCACGCCTGTAATCCCAGCACTTGGGCGGTAGAGGCAGGCAGATTTCTGAGTTTGAGGCCAGCCTGGTCTACAGAGTGGGTTCCAGGACAGCCAGGACTACACAGAAAAACCCTGTCTCGAAAAAACCAAAAGAAAAAAAAAAAGAAGTAGCAACAAAGGTGATTTTATGGTTGGGGGTCACCACAACCTGATGAACTGAGTTAAAGGGTCACAGCACCAGGAAGGTGGAGAACCACTGACTTCATTAGAGTCTGTGGTTTGAAGGTACCAATCACTTGTGTGTTTTTAAGGAACAAGTCCAGGGGGGCTGGAGAGATGGCTCATTGGTAAGAGCGCTGACTGCTCTTCCAAAGGTTGTGAGTTCAAATCCCAGCAACCACATAATGGCTCACAACCATCCATAATGAGATCTGATGCCCTCTTCTGGGATGTCTAAAGACAGCTACAGCAAGTGAGTGGGGCCGGAGGGAGAAGAGTATCCAAAGACAGCTACAGTGTACTTACATATAATGAATAAATAAATCTTTAAAAAAGAAAGAAAGAAAGAAAGAAACAAGTCCAGGCAGGGTACTTGCGAGGCTCAGCAGTTAAGAGTACTGGCTTCTCCTCCAGAGGACCTGGGTTTGAATTCTAGCATCTCCATGGTAGCTCACAACAAGGAATCTGACACTTTCTTCTGGCCTTCAAGGGCACTATGCCCACACAGTATACAGATGCACACACAGGCAAGACACTTTTACACATCAAGGAAAATGAAAAATAAAAATAAGTAAGCCCAAAACTTAGGGAAGAAGATTCTAGCCTCAGAAGTGAAATGGAGAATGTGCTTTGTAGTCATAGATATAAGGCTTCTAGATGTACTCTCGACTTCATTCCAGATCTGAGGAATTGAATGAGGACGGGGTGGGTCACTTTCCGGGGTCGCTTTTGAATGAGGACAGACAGCTCTAAACACCGTGGCCTTATGAGTACTTGAACTCTGACAGCTGAGAAGTCTGGCCCAGAAGATGTCCATTTCTCGTGTCCTTACCTGTGTGTCCTTCTCAAAAGGACAGACGGGTCTGGAAGGATAGAACACATGTTCATCAACTGCCCGCCAACCTTGATTTCTAAGACTGTAAAGATTGGCTCTTATGGACTTGGGCAAACTGCTGGTGAAAAGGAGAAATCATTTCCCTTCTAGCACTGGAACGTACGAACGGTTTTGTTTTAGAATGTTCCATGCAAGGCTGCTTTGAGGTTTTGAACCTCCAACATCTATGTTGTAGTTAGTGCCTCCTGGGTCCTGATAGCTGGTCAGTAATTAGATGGATGGAAGGATTATAAGTGGACGGATGGGTGGGCTGGAGGACTAGATATATCTGCATTTATTGAAAGACAGACTTCTTCTATCCTATCTGTGCTTGGAAATGACTGTCTTACCCGTGAGATTCCCTCAGTGAAGGGAAGGAAGAAATAAGGAGTCCCTGGGCGTTCATCCCCATTTTGTATCCTTTCAAGTTTGCTTCTACCTGCCTTGTATGGGGCTCTGAGAATAGAGGATTCTTGAAGGAATTTTCTGGTGGTGCCTGGAGAAAGTACTTGCAAATGAATTCCATCTTCTTTACCCCAGACTCTTCCTTGGGCTTCAGACACATACACGGTCACCTTTAACTTTGCTTAGGTTCATCTTGTATTCACGCTGTCTTAACAAGCGTGCAGAGTAGGATGTGTGATTTGAGGGGAGGCACCATGCCAGACCAAAAATAGCTGCCTCTGGAACAGGTGTGAAGGTGCTTCAGATTCCACAGCTATGCTCTGTCTCTCCCGAGGCTGCCACTGCTGGTTAAATCGGGCCCACTAGCTTTAACGTACAGCATCCCGAGGAGATCTTTCTATCTTGCAAGGAATTCTGGCCAGGTCTGGTGAGGTGGGTGGCAAGACGACACGCAGTCTGGGGCCAAGCCAGGGCCGGATAAATGTTGCCCACGGTTGGGTTAAGGATGCCTTTAGGAAGGGCCAACCCTCCTGCAAGCCAGAGATGGAAGGCCTTAGTGTGAGTCAACTGGCTGAGTTTCCTAGCATCACGGGGACTTAGAGCTTACAGGCAGCAAGAGCAGGGGGAGAAAGGATTCAGGGGAACCCTGGTGAGAGAAAGGATGGGCCCTGGTGGCTCACAGAGCCTTTTCTCCTCAAGCTAACCTCCCTAACCTTCCTATCCTGCTTTCTCTAGCCCCTCCAGGCCGGCCTGCCACTCCTCCTGCTATGATGCCTGGGCAGATCCCAGACCCTTCAGTGACCGCAGGCTCTCTGCCAGGGCTTGGCCCCCTCACCGGACTTCCCAGCTCTGCTCTGACCACAGAGGAGCTGAAATACGCTGACATCCGCAACATTGGGGCGATGATTGCGCCCTTGCACTTCCTGGAGGTGAAACTGGGCAAGAGGCCCCAACCCGTGAAGAGCGAGGTGAGACCTTTGTTCTCCAGAGAAAACTCGTGTTTCCAGGTTTGGTTCGAAACACACCTTGGACCTTTAGTCTTGCTCTTCAATGTGTGGTCTGAGAAGGAGCAGGAGAGACAGGGGCTCAGGCTTCACCCCCGCCATGCTGTCAGGACCTGTATTTTTAGCAAGCTCTGGGAGATTCATGCATGCATTCAAGTTTGAGCCACACTGGGCTAGGGCAGGATGCTTGCCCTACCTGTGGGTCTAGGAGGTGACAGTGATAATTCTGAGCACGAATACTATTTCAGCAGTCTTTCTGGGGTGCTGGGACTTCCAACAGCGGTCATGGAGATGTGCAGTGTTTTGAAAAGCATAGAGAAGATTGAGTTCTTTATATAAAAGTCAGTGTCACTGACCACATCACATCTTCTGCCCTTTTTGGCCCCCATGTGGGGCTGAACAAGGGAACTTAAGAAAAGGATGGTGTGGCCTTCCTCTTTACCATGCAGAGATGGGCGTGGTTTCAGTCCCCAGCACCATCTGCTTGAGATGTGGCTTGCAGAGGACTGACTTATGAGCACCCCATCCTGAGGTCTCCAGCACCTGCTGCTCTCAGGACCTCCCTGTGTCGGGGCAGCTGTTGCCCAGTGACTAGTGGGAGGCAGCAGTGCCTGGCATGGGTACCAGTGTAACACCAGTGGAGTGCACGCCTCAGCCATCCACTCAGAGCTGGCCATTTGTCCAGAGGCCTACCCTGGCTAGGGCTCCTGCAGAGCTATTTCTTCCAAAAAGCTACCACCTGGAGGAGCCAGGGGTAGGAGGAAGAGGAAGCTGGAGTGGGCTGGGAGGAGGCAGTGGCCAAGTGTGTGTGTGTGTGTGTGTGTGTGTGTGTGTGTGTTCCTGCCTGGAGTGTTCTCGTGCAAAGGCGAGCCTCAGTGGAGACTCATAGCTTGGAAGGCTGGGGGCTATGGAGATGGGGCTTCTGGACGGAAGGTGTTAGGCTGCACGCTGTGTGAGTTTACCGACCTTTGCTCTCCCTGTTCCCTTTCTCGGTGTCAGAGCCGTGGACGCTGCAGAGAAAGGCATCTGGGGGGGCTTACGCTTGCCCTGTTAGCTAGCTCTGTCTTTGCATACTGGATTTGGCTTTCAGATGTGTTTGGTTTGGCCTGCCTGGTGTTTTAAAAGCAACCCAAACCGATATTTCACTTAAATTTTTCAACAACAACAACAACAACAACAACAACAACAACAAAAATGGAAAATCTGGTCACACGCAGCTTCGGCCCGGCATCAGGAAGGCCAAGCGAATGGAGAGAGTTGTCTCACTTTCGGTTTTCAGGAGAGAGTTCCTTTGTGTAGACCTGGCTGTCCCGGAACTCACTCCATAGACCAGGCTGGCCTTGAACTCACAGAGATCCTCCTGCCTCTGCCCACCCTCAACCCCCCTACCCCGAGGGCAGGATTAGATCTTTAGATCTGCATGTCCACCCTCTGGCCCACTCTTATTTATTGCAGACTCTGTGGCCTCCCTAGAACACCCACCTCTCTTCTCCCCGCACTAGCTGTCTTTATCCCCCTCTCCTGCACGGTCTCTGCTGGAGCCTCTGGGCTTGAGGCGTGTGGATTAAAGACATCAGAGGTGTCTACTGATGTGGGAGTTGACTGACTATTCCTCTGAGTTCACTGTCAGTGGATGCTGTGCTATTAGTAGCACTTCTGCAGTGGAAGACCCTCTCCTTTTGTCCTCTGCTCCTCCCCTTCCTAAGCCCCATTGCCTGCAAGTGCTCCTTTCTGGGTGGTTCTGTTAGGAGACCTGCTAACTAAACTGTGAGGCCATGATGAAACCAGTAGCCTCTGGTGATCGTTGGCCCAGCCGTAACCTGTCTGGGGAGCCACACTCTCCACTTGTCGTCTCCCCCAGGGGCCTTGAAGGAGCTTCCTTTTTTTTTTTTGGAGAAAGCCCATTTTGGAGTTGGGTATTTTTACATTTCACAGCCACCCCCAGGCTGGTGGCATATGCCCTGTACCTGATAGTGACGCTCTGTCCTCACAGGCACCCACAGACATGTACCATCCAGGCCGTGAAGATGAAGAGCTGTTTTTAGGGCCTATTTGCATGCGCCCTCTCTCACTGTCAGGCTGCAGCATTGTGGGGGCAGAGAGGCAGTTGGATCTGCTGAATTGTGCCTCCCCGGGGCGCGGGGGGGGGGGGGCGGCGGCCGTGCCTCTGGAACGGATTTCCAGATGTTCCCCAGGTCACACAGAGGGGTTAGAAGCCATTTTTTTGGGAACTGGTGGAGAACCTCGCAGCTGACAGATTTCTGTGGAAGACTTATTTGCGTATGGCAGACAGCCTTGGTGGATTTCTCCACTGACATCTGACGCTCGTACAACTTTGTGCGGTGATATTAAGGCACTGGCTCACATCCATGGACTGGGCCAGGCCCTGTGCGGGAGTTCTTACCACACTTGATCTTTCATTCCTTAGCTAGTCCTGTGACCATGTCCTCTCCACAACAGAACAGGAATTTGAGGTCTAGGATGGCGGTGACGGGACTTAGCTCACGTTGCTGAGCAGGGGCGTGCCAGGCCCTGGACGTGGTGGCCAAGCTGCGGTCATCACAACGCCATCTCCCTTGCCCTGAGTTCGGCAGCAGCAGTCATTCCTTGAGGCTCCCCGTTTGCCTCCCTCAGCTCCCTGTGCATCCATGTGTGCGCATGTAGGTGCTGTCATGTCATGGCTTGTGTGCAGAGGTTGGAGGGTCACCTCAGACGTAAGTCCTCCACCGTCCATCTTGAAACAGGGTCTCTGCCCCTCAGAAGCTTGGGGAGATTGTCTGGTCTCCACCTCTCATCTCCCCACAGTAGCAGTAGGGTGCTCAGGCTACGCATTTGACAAGAGTTGCCGGGATTCCGTCTCAGGCTCTCAGATTGTACAAAGTGCTTTCACCCACCCAGCCCCGAAGTCATGATTGCCATTAGAGTTGTTACAGGTGAGATCTACTAGGCGAGTGATGGCCAAGGTCACCCACTAGGAGCACAAATAAGCAATGTGACTTTGGAACCAACGGGTTTAACCGTAAGCAGTGCTGTTCCCTTGTCCCGTGTTTCTGCCAGGCTTCTAACCGAGCCCTCTCTTGGCCTGAGGATGTCAGATACACCAAGCCCTAAACACTCCCCCATTCACAGAGGGCCGTTCAGTTGTGACAGCGTCTCAGGGTCCCAAGGAAGCAGGGCCAAGCCCCGTGCATGTAGCTCTGTCAGAATTGGCTTTTGCATTCACCTTGCAAAGACCAGTGCTCTCCTGGACCACATCCAAACACACACAGAATTCCAGTTAGAGAAAGTCAAAGGGATTAAGCAACAGGTTGTGAATTACAGCGCATTTCGTACTGATGTTGCCAGGATTAGCAGGCGATACGATATTAAAATGGTCTGGGCCAATTACCTGTCTGCAGTTCCGTCCACTAAGCATCTCCTGCATGCTAAACATTGTGTTATGCACCGCGGCTGGAACGATCAACAAAGGAGATAGACTCCTTCCTCTCGTGGAGCTACTTATTCCCATGAGCATCACCAAAAAGGAGGGCAATTCATGCCTTCAGAGTGTTAAAGGCCAGGGAGTGGCCAGTCACCGTCATCTAGCAAAGTGCTATGTGCTCATTCTGGTGACTGGCGAGGGACCCTGGGGACATTCTGTCCTGTTGTGAAGAGACAATGCTTCTTTCTTGTCTCTCCCTTCTTTTCAAGGCGGCATTGCTTTCTAGAAGACTATAGATTTTTTTCCTCCTGTTATTTTATGTCCTGCGTCCTCTGATGGGGGCACCCCTTGACCAGCGAGTCTTTTCTGACCTGGAAATGTCAACCCTGCTACAGAGGGTAGTTGTGGCCTGGTGGCCTGGAATGTGTTTGTAGTTGGGGGGGGGAGGGGAAGGGGCCAGCTGCCTCTCTCTTGCACACTCAGCCACACATCAAGCATCCACTCACCCTACGTTGGACGGGACCCTCCTCCAGTCCCCGGCCGCTCTGCAGTGCCTGGAGGAAGCATAAGGGTTTAGAAGGAGACTGGACAGGGTGATCTAGAACAGGGGCTGTAAACCATCCACCAGGCTGGCCTGGGGGTCAGCCTGCAGACTGAGTCCTGTTGGTGCTATGAACTATCTAAACAGCCCATGGTCTCCTTCCTTCTCTGCCCTCCCCTTTCCTCCTCTTCCTCCTCCTTCTTTATTTTGTTTTTTTGTTTTCCTAAGTTATGGCCTCCCTATGTAGCCCAGGCTTGAACTCATAAACCTCCCTCCATCTTGACCTGAGCATTGACATTATAGTGACTCCCCCAATGTGTGAAAGCATGTGTGTCTGTGTCTATGTATATATGTGTGTGTGTGTAGCTGTGTGTATGTATGTATCTGTATCTCTCTGTGTGTATTTATGTGTACTTATCTGTGTACAATGTGTATCTGTATCTGTGTGTATCTGTGCATGTCGGTATCTCTCTCTCTCTCTCTCTCTCTCTCTCTCTCTCTCTCTCTCTCTGTGTGTGTGTGTGTGTGTGTGTGTGTGTGTGTGTGTGTTGAATGGGTTGCAGTAATTAGGTTTCTTTTTTAAAGTAGGCCTCTCTGGCCACTCCAGGCCGACGCCCTTCTATGCACGGGTACTTTCCATGTCACCATGTCGCACTCTGCACTGCCCCCTGTGCTGTCTGGCACCATGTCCCACTCTGCACTGCCCCCTGTGCTGTCTGGCACCATGTCCCACTGCACTGCCCCCTGTGCTGTCTGGCACCATGTCGCACTGCACTGCCCCCTGTGCTGTCTGGCACCATGTCCCACTGCACTGCCCCCTGTGCTGTCTGGCACCATGTCGCACTGCACTGCCCCCTGTGCTGTCTGGCACCATGTCCCACTGCACTGCCCCCTGTGCTGTCTGGCACCATGTCCCACTCTGCACTGCCCCCTGTGCTGTCTGGCACGGGCCCACTTCCCACTGTGCCCGTAGCAGCAGCGGGGTTGTGAGTGTGTGCTGTGGGTTCGGGTGCAGGCTCTGCTCCGACGTTTACATCTTGTCTGGTCCTTGAGGTCCTCTCGGGATTGTGTGTCCCACACCTTATTGGGATGCACATTACGAACTGTGTGGACTTTCTCTGTGCCGTCTTCTAAGTCTTGCTTTCCTTGGTTTTTCTATTTTTTTTTAAGTTAAATGGGGGTGGGGAGAGAAAGTGAAAGAGAAAGACTTTGAATCAAAATAACCATTCTCAAACTTGGGGGATGATCCACATGGCTTGGGAGGCTTTTCTAAGCTCCGGTTTTCCATGCCCTATCCCACCCCCTGGAATGTACTGGGTGTAGAATTTAGGGGCTCTGTATGCTTAGCAGGCTCTGGGTGGCCTGAGATCTTTTGGGGAGTGTGACTCTCGGGTGTCTATACCTCCAGCATCCCCGTCCTTGCGGGCTCTACTCCCTTGTTACTTTCAGAGCAAGAGAGGAAATCTGCTGTTGGCAGGTCTCACCTGGTCACTTGCCACCATCTCCGGGACACTGTGGGACATTTCAAAGCTTTCTCCCATGGGATGGAGGTGAATTGGAGTCTGTGGGCCCCGGGGTGACCTCAGAAGACAGTTCGTCCTCCTGCATAAGTGGGAGTGTTCACAAAAGGAACCAAGACATAATCTTTCTTCTAGCCTGAGCATATGAAGTTGCGTCAAGCCAGCGCTGTGCTGGGTAAACATTGGCCCAAGCTTGCTAGTGTTTTTAGAGGCTTGAAACGTAAAGGCAGTCTGCTGACATTTTTAGCAAGCCTTGCATAATTGGTTTTTAATTTGTGGCTCTTTGGGATAGGCTTGGCCTTCTTCCCCTGGCTCAGTTTTTTTTTTTTTTTTTTTTTTTTTTTTTTTTTGTCTCATACTTGGTTGGCAGAGAAAGCCAGTCTGTCCTTTCTGGGAACAGACACTTCCAGTTCATCTTTGAAATCTTGAGTTTCCACTGGGGCTCCATGGCTTTGTGAACATGTTTTCAAACGTGGTTGACGATTTAAAATGTGGGTATGTACAGACGTGTGTGCTTGTGTGTATGCGGGCACGTGTGCGCACATTTGCGAGTGCAGAGGCCAGAGGATACCCTCAGATGTCGTATTTCCTTAGTCATGATTTTTTTGGGGACCAGGTCTCTTTTTGAGCTGTAGCTCCTCAGCTGCAGCTAGGTTGGCTGACCATTGATCTCATAGATCTCCTCCTGACACTGGAATTCCGAGCAGGTGCCGATGTGCACAGCTTTTTAGGTATGCTATGGGGAGGGAGTGTCTATCTCAGGTCCTTGTGACAAGCACTTTACTGACAGAGCTATATCCCCACAGCCCAAGATTTTTTGTTTTTAAGCAATTACATTGAAGGCACAAGTGATACTGACTGGTAATGACGGATCTGTTAGATGTTGGCCTCTGTGATCCTGCATCCGAGCTGATACCAAACCCTGAGCATGTACAAGGTTCATGGGGTTTTGTTTTTGTGATCTTGAAAATGGTATTTGGGGATCTAGAGTACCTCGGGGTAGAGTGCTCAGGGTCCTGGGTTCAGCCCTTAGTACAAACACATTGGTTGTGCCTGTTGTCCTGACACACATTCCTGTGGAGAGATGATGGAAGATACAGACGAATCTGTATTTTCTTGAGAAAAAAAAATCAGTCACTTTGGAAAGGTTTGTTGTGGTGGTTCGTGTAGCTTCTTCATGCCTTCAGAGGGCCAGGGTTACATCATCCTCTTAGGGTTGATACGATCCACTGAATTAATGTAGGTAATGATTTCTCAGGATGCCTAGCATACAGTAGAGGACACACAGGCGGACGTGTTGGTTGTGCAAGTTTATTTATTGATTAAGCTTGTTCCGTGGACTCTCATTTCCTCGAAAGTCCTTTGTCCCTGGAATTCCTGAACAGCCTGAATGTTTGGAGTGCCCAGGAGTCAAGGGAGGGGATACTGTCCCAGCTTCCTGACCACGGGGGTGGGGGTGGGGCATCCCTGGGATCTGGGAAGAGCACTTGGCTTGAGTTTAGGCTTCTGGGTTTAAAGTGGAATGCCCACTCCTTCCCAGTGTTACTTTGGGCAAGTCATTGGTCTTGCTGAGCAGTAGGTAGATCGGGGAAACAGACTCAGAAACTCAGAAACGTTAATACAAAGGTTAGGTGAGACACTATGCAAAGATGGCCTTGACCACAGAGCACACTGTGCTGGGGAGTGACCTCTCCTGCTCTGACTCAACTGTCTTGGCGGTGCTGGTCTCATGATGTGCGGAGCTTGTGACCTGGGCTGCAGGGAAGCAACAGCCCTTCCTGTTTCTGGTTGTTCCTGCCCTAGAGATGCAGCTGGAGTCTGTCATCTTCGGGCGCTGTGGGTGGGGAGGTGCTCTAGCCCTTTGTCACCTGTGCGGGCCTCTCATCTTGCCTCCTGTGGTGATCAGGTCACTGATGGATGCCTACCATCCACTGTTTGGTTTTTGGTTTTTGGTTTTGTTTTTAAAGCAGCCTTGTAAAGTGGTCTCCTTCCTTTTTGCTGTCCCCAGAGCCACGGCACCGCGGATGCTAGGCTGGGAAACTGACTTATTTTCCAGGTAAAATTCATCTGGCTGGGCAATGTGGAGCCACCCAAGGCTCTCTCCCGTCTACCATTCTAAAAGGCACAGAGCAGCTTGGCTTCAGGTTGGAGCTTCCCGGGGAAGCTGTGTGGATGGATTGAGATGGCGGGCACCCAGGGTGGGTTTAGCTGCCCTGGACGGTTGCTGTCCTCTGCAGCGCCAGCACCCTACTTTATTGAGCCCAGGGGGGTGGGCTCGCTGTGGGTGGCGGACCTCTCCAGCCTGCTACCCAACCTCAGTGAAGAGCCTAGTTCTGTGGCAACGGTGCAGTGCAGCCCACCCCGCTGCTGCTCAGGGACCGAGCTCTAGCGAGGTCATGAGACACCCTTGGAGGTGAAAATGAAGAATGTGGCGAGAAGCAAATAGTCAGCAAGAGCTGGAAAAGCAACGGGGTCTGGTTGGTGCCGCTGGGACTGGGGGGAGATGACAGCCCGAGTGCATTTGTCACAGTGACTGGGGTCTCCGGTTGTAAGCCTGATGTCTTATTCACCAACCTGGACTCATTTTACACTGAAGTACTAACAAGGTTTTTTTTTTCCTAAAAGGAAAAGATAATTATATTATTAGAAGAAGCAACATACACATTTTTATGTCCTTGGACTAGTTAGTAGTTGCCTAGACACACACACACACACACACACACACACACACACACACACACACTGCTAGCAGCGAAATAAGAAGAAAATTAGACATCTCACCCACAGATGAGAGCCTTTCCAAATCCTAGATCTAGTAAGGCGTGGCTGTCCAATGTATAAAGAATAGTTATGGAGCTGCAGAGATGGCTCTGTGGTTAAGGGCACTGGCCGCTCTTCCAGAGGATCTGGGTTCGATTCCCAGCACCACCATGGCAGCTCACAACTGTCTGTAACTCCGGTTCAGGATTTCTGACATGCTCAGACAGACACGCACGCAGGCAAAACACCAATGAACAACAACAAAAACATGTTTTAAAAGAATGGTCATGGGGCTGGGGAGACGGCTCAGCTAGTAAAGAGCTAAGCTTGGGGACCCGAGTTGGAGCCGAAAGCCCAGGCACCCCGGCACGCATCTGTAGCCCCGACAGTGGAAGCAGAGAGAGACTGAGGAAGACACCTGTTGTCAGCCTTGACCTCTACATGTACATATACACACATACGCACATGCACACACACATATACATGCACACACACATACACATGCATATACATACATACACATACACGTGCAGACACATACACACATACATACACACACACCCCTATACACAGGTACATGAACACATGAGCATATGAGCACACACACAAAGAATGATTACACCTCAATATTAAAAAGAAATAACCCAGTTTAAAGAAATAAACAGGGATCTCAGTGTACATTTCTTCCAAGTAAATTTTTATTCTTGATTTTTAAAATCGTTTGAGCTGGAATACAGGAACAATTGGTTTCATTATGACATTTCCCCACATTTCTATCATTTTCGTCGCTCATACTCACCCCTGTGGTGATCCTGTGCTCGTCCCTTCTGGTGGCTCTGTCCTTTTCCCTCTGTCCAGACCCCTTTACCTTTATATCATATTTATGTTTAAATTGAGATATTTTTTGCATGTGAAAGAAAACATGTGATATTAGTCAAAGAAAAAGTTAAATGGCTAATAAATCTGTGCAGACACCCAACAACCAAACCTACAGTCCCATCACCTGTCACCTCACACCCAGTCATCACGAAGTGGCTGAAATTTAAAAGATAATACGAGGTTGTGGAGCAGTGGCCGTCAGAAGCTTCTATTGAGAGTGTATATGGTGCAGCCTCTTTGGAGAACAGTCTGGTACTTTCTAACAGACTTATAATAGTTACCAGAAGATCGGAGGTCCCAATCCTATACCCATTAGAAAGGAAACCACGTGAGGCTGGGGAAACCACTAGGTAGGTAAAGTGGAATTCCCAGGCTTGTAGTCCCAGCACTGGGGAGACAGACTTGAGGTCACCAGGGTCAAGGGGCTAACTAGACCAGCCAGAGTCGGTGAGCTCTGCATTAGGTAGGAGAGTCTGCCTCAGTGAAAGAAGTGGAGATGGATCCAGGGGACATCTGACGTCCACTCTGTGCCTCCTCTCACACGTGCACACCCTTGAGCAAACAATGTCATGCAGCAGAATGCTGTTTGACTACACCACACACACACACACACACACACACACACACACACACACACACACATGCTGAGGGGCTGTAAATCAGTGTACTGAGAAGCAGCCAGTCACACAGGATCAAGTGTCCCATGATGTGTAATGTTGGGAATAGAATAGGCAAATAGACCGAGAACTGTTCTGGTTGCCTTGGGGAGATGGGAGGAATGGGGGTGTGGCATGGCTGGGGGGTGTGGCATGGCTGGGGGGTGTGGGGTCGTAGGTACAGAGGGAGTATAGAATGTTTTAAAGTTGGCTATGGTTATTCAAGTACACGGCTCAGTACACTAAAAGCTACTAATCACAGAGTTTGGTGAGTTGGTTCTATATGTGAGTTTTATCTCAATAATACAAATTGGAAAGCAGTGTCTGTCTCACAGGGTTCTGAGGAGGTGTAATATGACAGTTCTCCCAGCATGCATCAGTGTTCTGGAATTCACATCCATGATTTAAATCCTCTGGGGCTGGGGAGAGCTAAGTGGTTAAGAGTACTTGTTTTTTTGTTTTTGTTTTTAAGATTTATTTATTGTTATATGTAAGCACACTGTAGCTGTCTTCAGACACACCAGAAGGGGGCGTCAGATATCATTAATGATGGTTGTGAACCACCATGTGGTTGCTGGGATTTGAACTCAGGACCTTTGGAAGAGCAGTCAGTGCTCTTAACCTCTGAGCCATCTCTCCAGCCTAGGAGTACTTGTTTTGCAGAGGTCCAAGATTGATTTCCAGCATCCACATGCATGGTGGGCCACAGCCATTCATAGTCCCAGTTCCAGGGGACCCAACAGGCACACACATGGTGCATGCAGTCAAAACATCCATACACATAAAAGATACAAACAAACAAACAAGACAATCAAATAAATAAATAATAAGACAATCAAGTAAGTCCTCCTTTGGCACCAACAACCGTCAAAAACAGCCCAGAGCTGGTGAGGGTCAATGTTCCCTCCTTCCTTTCTATTGCCAGTGGCCATCTGGGGGGGGGCAGGCAGCGTGGGCAGGATTTTATGCAGAATTCCAGGAAGTGAGGTATGCCAGGGTGACCGCTAACTGGCTACATAACTGGATCTCCGGTTCTGATTCCTTCAGTCCAAGTAGGAGTGGCAGGTGCCCCTAACTGCTGTCTGCTGGCTGGAACCCTCAGCTCGTAGAAAGTAGCCCAGGGCTCTGTCTTTGAGGCTTACTGAATAGTATCGCCCTTGAGGGTCAGCAAGCTGCCTTTGCAGTCATCAGCATTTGCCCGATCCAACCTCAGTGTGAGGTAGGTGGAAGGACCATTAGCTGTCCAGGAATGGAGACTCCAGAAGACCAAGCCCCCAGCCAGAGCCTCGCCTGTAAGCATGGCCTTATCCTTCTTAGAAGAAAGCTGTCCTTTGGTATCTGTCTGTACAGAGCTCATGCCTACTGGTTACCTAACCTAAGGATTTCTGGTGCCAGGATCGTCTATTTTGCATAAATTTCAGAATAAGCCTTCCAGAGGAGACTTGTCTTTAACGGATGAGTACCCGGAGAGGCAGGAAAGGCTTTTTTTTTTTTTTCTTTTTTAAAATCTGTCTACTCATCTGCTTGGCTCCCTAGCTACTAACTTACTGATCTGTTGTAAGTACATTTGGAGTCCAACCCTACCCCCCCCCCCCGCCTCAGCTACTTCTGAGTTTGGAACTTTGATGCATACTTTGAGTATGCATCAATCAAAGCATACCTTGTCATTTCCACTGATTAACTACAAGTATTGATACAGTTAAGGGGCCCTTGAATGAAATTCTGCCATTTTCTAGATTTAGCTTTT
The DNA here is from genome assembly GCA_964023405.1 of Apodemus agrarius. NCBI lineage: Eukaryota > Metazoa > Chordata > Mammalia > Rodentia > Muridae > Apodemus > Apodemus agrarius. The sequence continues at coordinate 37,625,965 of OZ030011.1, read as the reverse complement.
GGGGTATCAAACGGACAAAAGGCTTTTGTTGCTAAAACTGACCTGGAATCCATTAGTTGGTCCTGATGCTCTTCACAGCACACAGGCCAGCGTGCTGGCAGCCAGGAGCGTGCTAGAAGTGCCATATTGGGTTTCTTCCAAGCTGACTTTGTGAAGGGTGGGGTCCAGGGCTCCTTCAGGCAATAAGCCATCGGGATTTGGATGCTGTTAGGTGAATTTGTCTTCCAACCCTGCCTGGCAAGATCCTATCTGAGAAATGACTGACAAGAGTCTAAAACCACATTTTTCTTTCAATATCCTTCCAGCTTCTTGCAAGGACCCGCCTGTTCTTGGGCACTTATTAAAGCGTGTGGGACCCGGATCTGCCCAACCAGAGGTTGGTCTGACTCAGCAGTTCCAAACCACTTATTTCCATGTCCTGAGATCTCTGGCCTGACATCAGCAGTGTCCACACCCTGAGGACTTTACCCAATTCATTAAGCTGGCTCCTTTGGTTGTTAGAGGAGGGACAATCAGATAAACTGTTCCCGTGCCTAAGGAGCCTGCATTTGCTGTGGCTGCCCTTGAGTTCATAAGTATCCTAGGACTAGGGAGGGAATTCCTTCATCGTTCTGGCTGGAGACGGCTGTCTGCCATTCTCCATCTGAGTAGCGTGCCCGAGCCTTTCCTTGCCCATCTGAACTGTCATTCTCAAGCTATAATCTTTCTGTCCTCCCGGCCAGGCACCCCTGACTGTGACCTCATTTGACCTTGTCACGTGCAGGATTTTTATTAGCCAGCGTTCCGGTCCCTCGATGGAGAGGTGGCCGTTCTGCTGAGTGATTTGTCAGTGATCTATTTCTTGTGCCTGAGAGAAATTGGCTGAAATCTGTGGTTTGGCTGCACGGCCTGCATACAGATGAAACGGAACTGCCTTGGTGGAGAATCATTAAGCTCGGGACCTTGTTTTTCACCTTCACAGTGAAAGACAAATGACTTCCAAAGGCTTTAATGGGTTGGCACTTGAAAAGGGCGACTTTGGCCAACTCGGGCTTTCAGAGCCTCCCCCGTTCATAAATATTCTGTGCAGTGCCTGAGCCTCCCTCTAATGGTATAGAGTCGGTGTGCGAGAGCTTGTCCCTCAGTCTGCAGACCACTGGCTTCCAGACATTTCACACCATACCCGATTGTTAGAGAACCCATTTTTGGAACTGGGGAGATATAGTTCAATCAGTACGGTGCTTGTTGCATAAGCGTGGAGACCTGAATGTGATCTCTGGCCCTGATAAAAAGGCCAGATGTGGCACACGCCTATTATCCCGGTGCTGATGTGGCAGAGACTGGAGGGTCCTTCCTCAGTGGTCAGCCAGTCTAGACAAGCTTCAGGGTCTGTGAGAGGCTCTGCCTATAAATAAATAGGTAGGTAGGTAGGTAGGTAGATAGAAAAATAGATAGATAGATAGATAGATAGATAGATAGATAGATAGATAGATAAGGTAAGGAGCTATTGAGGAAGACAGTCTCAACTTCTGGCCTGCACACATACACATGTACACACAACACACACACACACACACACACACACACACATACACACACAAATAAGTTTCAACTGGATCATTAACTTTTGAGAAGAAAAAAAGCTTTTCCCTCACCATTTGTTTTCTGTTTCTTGTTTGCTTTGGAGGGGGAAGGTATTAAGATTCATCTCATCTTTTGAAGTAATTGTCAACTGGGGAAAAAATAGATTGATGGGGTAGGAAAGCAGACCCACTAAACCCCAAGTGTGGACCAAGCCGGAAACAGACTCCTCCAACAAGTCTCTGCTCTCCTAACACTCTTCCTTCACAGGAGGCCAGGGCGGGCTCTGCTCTCCTCTCTCGGGTGTTAGCGGTGTTAGCGGTGTTAGCGCTGATCCCTGTCTGTGCAGAGGTGGCTGTCCCCCCCCACCCCCTTCCCTTCTCATTCCTGGTAGCCATGTTTGCTCTTTCCCTAACAGCGAATGGGTGTCACCCTGCTCAGCCTGGTTTTGCAGGCTTTGTTTCAAACACAATGCTGTCTTTTCTTAGCCTTGCAAACAGGCTGTTCTGCGTGGCTTTTTTTTTTCTTTCCCCAAAATGGCCCTTCCTTGTGTGTGTGTGTGTGTGTGTGTGTGTGTGTGTGTGCTGTAAATCAGCCCACGCCCAGCAGCCTTTTGTTTTACAGGTTCTCTCTTGACCCAGTGGAGATATTTTTCCCTGTGGGTGGACGGCCACAGTTTGGGGAAGGCCAAGGGCAGAGTCAGGCATCACTCCTTGGTGAGGGGTAGTGGGAAGACCAGTTGGTTTAATGGGTGAGCCTGTGGCACTGGTTTAACAATTCATAAAGGACTACTAGTTTTTTTTTTTTTTTTTTTTTTTTTTAATGACATCTATACTTCTTCCCAGGAGACAGTGGCCCTCAGCCTGGCTTGCCAGTGTTTTGTCCGGGACCTGGGCACGCTTGCTCCCCTCTGTGAGCATGTGGCCTCATGATGCATGGGGATATAGACTCTTAGGGGTTTGTCTGTTCCAGAACCTCAGGCTGGGGGTTGGTGTCCAGCTCTGTTCCTCTCTACCGTTGCCAGCAGGTGCAGGCACCAGCTGCTCCTCGGTGCCGGGGAATTACAGCAGGGGAGTGCTGCCTCCATCAGCGCTCCCACAGAGCCTTCTCCAGGGTTGCCAAGGGGCCTTGCTCCCTCAAGGCCTAGTGCTCGCATTTGTCATGGTTACGTTCTGCAGGCCAGCTAAGAGCAGTAGCAAAACACTGGAGCAGGAATCAGGTACCTTGGCATCCTGTACTAGAGCCATAGGGCTGGTCCCCAGCACTGTAAAAGGGGGGGGGAAAGTCCCAGGTTCTTGTCTAGATTGGATTTCCTCTCCTTTTAGCAAATGTTTAGTAATCTACTGGGCACACAAAAAGCCAACAAGACATAGGCTTTGTCTTCATGAAATTCCCAGTGTGGTGGAGAGAGCCTCAGAGGGTAGAAAACAGCACAGCAGGGCCGAGGGTAAGTTGAGAGATGAATGGGAGTTCTGTGCAGAGAGACCTTCTCAGCCTGAGGGCTCGGGGTCAAGGAGGACTTCCTGATGGAGATGATATTTCCCCTGAGTACACAAGACCCACGGGGTGAGCTAAGAATGTACTGAGGCAGAGTCAGGGGAGCCTCAGGCAGACAGACGCGGGTTGCTTCAGGAGCAGATCAGTAGAGTGGTATGCGCAGCCGCCGGTGAGACCACAGGCAGGTGGGGGTCAGGCACAGGAACCTTGTATGATAGAGCGAGCAGCTTGGTCTTTAGAGCAAGGAAAGCCACTACTGACACAAGAGTCAGCCGCTGGTTAGGTTTGCGTTTGAGGATTCAGTGGCCGGGCTGGAGTGAAGAGAGGTCCTCCTCGGCGGCCGTTGCAGTGGTGAGCTGTGACGTAAGGTCCGGGAGAAAGGCAGTGGGGATGTAAGACGGAGAGCAAATCTGCAAGTCAGGGCAGGGCGAGCACGTCCATCCCGCACTGCAGGGGCTACGTGCATCTCAGGTTAGCTGTGGGAGACCCCAACACATCTGTACATGACAGTGTCATGTCACAATGGCAGAAGGGTGGATGCTCCTGAGGTCGGGCGTGGATTTGGGTGTCCAGTAGGATCAGAATTGGAGATAGTAGGGAAGGTAGGAGAGGGTGAGGCTGGAGTCTGTAGTTCTAGGAAACGGGTGGGTGGTGACGCCAGCCAGGATGGAAAACAGAGATGAAGCAACCAGTAGCTCCATGGTCCTCAGCCTTCCTTTTTTTTTTTTTCAAGACAGGGTTTCTCTGTGTAGCCCTGGCTGTCCTGGAACTCACTCTGTAAACCAGGCTGGCCTCAAACTCAGAAATCCGCCTTCCTCTGCCTTCCAAGGGCTGGGACTAAAGACGTGTGCCACTCCTGCCCGGCACATCCTCAGCCTTCCTAAGGCTGCAAACTTTCTACAGCTCCTCATGTTGTGGTGACCCTCAACCCTAAAATTATTTTCATTGCTACGTCATAACTGTAGTTTTGCTTCGGTTGTGAACTGTGGTCTAAGTACCTGATATGCAACCTTTGGGAAAGGGTTATTTGATCCCCAAGGGGGTTGCGACTCACAGGTTGAGAACCAGTGTAGTAGATGATACAGTCTTTGGGGGCTGAGACACATCACAGCGAGACCCCAGGGGGTCAGTTGGCTACCTGGGTGTGGAAATAAAGATGTGGTTTAGTTGTTGTGCACAGAAGGTGAGACCACAGGCGCAGATGGCATGGTGCCCGCAGGTGTATGGGCGACATGACAAGTTGGTAACCAATGGCAAGTCAGAATGTGCTGTGGAAAGACCCAGAGGAGGCTCCCAGCAGAGTCCGACAGGGTCAGGGGACCGGTAGGTACAGCGGCTTGGACTAAGGTCAGGGAATTCAAGATGGCACAGAGCAGTCAAGTAGCCGAAGAGGATGAACCCGGCAGTGTCCTTTCAGCTGGTCCTCTAGGACCCAGTTCCTGTCCCCAACTGTCAACCCAGAAACAGACTCAGTTTCTCATCTGTAGACGCTAGAGGTGGGTTTAGGTGTTTGCCATTTAGTCTGTGAATATAGAAACGTCTTAAAAGGGATCTGGGGAATGACACTGTCCTTCCTGCCATGTGACCATGACTGCCACAGGAACAGAATGAATGACCCCAGGGAGGATCAGAGAGGAGGGTCTAGCCCAGTCAACCACGCCAGAGGCAGGCCGCTGTCAGAATCCAGTAGTTTCCCTGCCTGTAGAGCTATAAGCCGGCCTTTCTCTTTCCAGACTGTGGTTTGTCCACTGGTAAAATGAGACCCCCCTCAGGATCCCTTGAAGATGCTCTTGAAGGTCAGAGAGAAGAGGGAACTCTTGCCTTGGTTAAAGTATTTTCATGGTTCAAAGAGGTGAGCTGACTGGCCCAGGGTCTCAGCATAGCGTTGATGGTGGTGATGAGAGCCCAGACTCCACTGGAGTCAGACGCTAGCGGGAGGCCGTGCAACCCACAGATTTGCTTGTTGGTTTGTTTGTTGGTTTTGTTTGGCTCAAGTAGTATTCAGTTCAAAGTGGAATTAGTCAGCAACGTTGAGAATTGAGAAGTTTTACTTCTTAAAAAAAATTATCTGTATTTTTATTTTATGTACACTGGTGTTTTGCTTGCGTGGATGTCTGTGTGAGAGTGTCAGGTCCACCTGGAACTGAAAACAGTTGTGTCCCCACGCAGGTGTTGGGAATTGAACCCACGTTCTCTGGAACCGCTAAACCGTCTCTCCAGCTCCAAGAGGTTCTACTTTTAAACATTCGTATTTTCAGCTAGTCTTGAAAAAGCACTGCCTGCAAAATGAACAGGAATGGGTAACGGCTGAGGAGCTAGTGGAGGGGCGGGGGGGGGGGGGAAGGGGGGAGGGGACCCGCCTACCTCTCTCCGGTGTAGACTTCACCTTTGGTCATGTTCCTCGAGCCACACACTTTGCCTCGGTGCCCACATGAGACTGATGTGTGACATCTGACATTTCCAAAGCAGTTTCAAAATTATGTCTTTTGAAGGCTGGGGCTATGACTCAGTGACAGTGCTGGCCTGTGCTGCAGAAGGCTCCCAGCTGCGTCCTCAGCTCTGCAGGCGCTGGTTGCGGTGGTGCACACCTGTAAAGTGGAGGCAGGGGGACCAGAAGTTAAGTCACCACTGAACTAGCTTAGGCTAGGTGAGACTCTATCTCAATTTTTTTCCTTTTTTTTTTTTTTTTTTGAGAACAAGAAAGAAAATGACACATTTAACCCAAAGTATGGGAAATACAGAGACTCTCTCACACAAGGTAACAAGGATAAAGCAATAAAGGGGACAGTAAGAGCAGGCAGGCAGGTGGACAGTAAAAAGCAGAAGCAAATGGTATTGCTACAATGGAGATCCGACACAGAGATGGGCCTGGGCAGGAACTAAGAACGGTAGCACACACAGAGAGCCAGGTCTGGACAAGTGGGCATGGTGGAAGCCGTACCGTTGTTCAGGGTCGGAGTTCCTTAGGCTCTCTGTTAGAAAGGCTGTGGGCTCCTGAGCAAGTCACCTGGCCCCTCTGAGTCTCACCTCCTCTGTGCACACGGATGGCACAGAGTGGGTTTGGAAGGACACGGCTCCATCCAGCCCAGAGCCTGGAGCTTAGGAGCGGCTCTGCAAGCATCCTTCTCTGCATGCAACAAGGCACTGCTCCAGAGGCACAGTCAACCTCCCTCCCTGCTTGGCATGGAAAGGAGAGAGATGGCGGGGTGGGGGGTTGGGGGAGAGGACAGCCTCGCAGTATCCAAGTATCCAAATGTAGCTCTGGGCTTAAAGCCACTGGCCAGGCCCACAAGACCCGCCCACCCCGACACAGAGAAGCCACATTTCAACACCAGGGACCTATGAGCACCCGGGAAGTAAACACCCAAATGCCAAACATACCAGACATTCCCCCACATGGCTGCACTGAGCTAGGGGTTCCCCTGCCCCCCACCAACAAAGTAGGACAGTCCAGAGGTGAAACCTTGGCCAGCAGAGATGAAACTTCTCCTGCAGAGATGAGGAAACCCCAGAGTCACCCTGAAGGCTTCAGGGGCCAAGCTTCTGGCCCTCCAAAGCACTTCCAGAGGCTGAAAACCGTCTGCTGTTGGCCACCTCTCTCCCCTAGCCAAGCCCATCTGATGCAAAGGGCTAAGGGCTGGATCTCTGTTGCTTCTGGGCAGGGCCTCATGTGCCAGTTCACATGAATGGCCCTCGAAGGCAGAGGAGGCGAACCCGAGCCACCTTTGAGAGCTAGGCCGGTTAATTAATGGTTAATAAGGGAGAAGGGCTCGGCAGGGCTGGGTCTGCAGAGGGAAACCCAGATTAGCATCAGCAAGGCAGTTTCAATACTGCCGGATCCAGAATTCTGAAACCTCTTTGGAAATGTCAGATGTCACACACCAGTTTCGTGTGGCCCGAGGATTATGGCCAAAGGTGAACACCAAGCTCAGGAGTAGGCGGGGCCCTCCACCAGCCCCGCAGCCGGCACCCATTCCTGTTCATTGTGCAGTCAGTGCTTTTTGTTTTGTTGTTTTGTTTTGTTTTGTTTTGTTTTGTTTCTTTAATTTCAAAAGACCCAAAGAGGAGAAAGCAAAACGAACATTGCTGTCTGAACAAGAAGGTTCTGTTGTGGCTAAATGTTCCCATTTGTGAGAGGGCATGGCTGAAGAGGCTGTGTGTGTGTGTGTGTGTGTGTGTGTGTGTGTGTGAGGCCGTGTGTGTGTGTGTGTGTGTGTGTGTGTGTGTGTGTTGCACGTATAGACCATAGGCCTTTCCATAAAGCATGGTTACTTGGGCTCGGGAGCAAAAGACCTAGATTTGAACCCTGAACTGTCACGGATCATACCAACAGCTTTATCTCTAAAAGTGGGGGTGGGGGGAGGGCTAAGAGAGAGATGTGCTAGAGAACTCCAAAGATGGAGAAGTAAATATTGTTTGTTTGTTTGTTTGTTTGTTGTTTGAGATAGGCCTCACCGGGTAGCTCTGGCTGTTCTGGAATTTACTCTGTACACCAGGCTGGCCTTAAACTCACAGAGATCCTCCTGCCTCTGCCTCCCGATTGCTGGGATTAAAAGTGTGTGCCATCAACAACTGGCAAGAAGTAAATGTTCTTGATTTAGTTCATGGCTATCCGTTGAAGGCCCTTTCCTTCCACCTGGTGCTCGGCTGGTGATGGCAGTGGAGGGCGGCTAAAGTATTTATGTAGATAGAGTAACTATCAAGAGATAGATAACCTGGGGTGGGGGGGAAGTGACGAGAAACAGAAGCATACGAGCAAGAGGTAAGCACAAGTCATCAAAAGCCTCTGGAAAGAAACAGACAGGAAGAAGACAAAAAGAAAGGCACTTTCCATTGAGGTGGCAGTGAAATCTAGAACAAGGAGTCCCAGCAGAAGGAACAGCATGCAGAGAGCCCGGGGACAGGGAAGAGCAGGGTGTTGCGATGATGATGATGATGATGATGATGATGATGATGATGGAGGAGGAGGAGGAGGAGGAGGAGGAGGAGGAGGAGGAGGAGGAGGAGGAGGAGAGGAGACAGGAGGTGCTGAGGTTGCTGAAGTTAAGGGTAAAGAAAAGACAGGCTATGTCAGGGGCCGCCAGTCTCCTCCCACTGGGCCCTGCTCAACAGACGAGGGTTTGTGCTGTAAGTGATGGAGGCTGTGGAGGGCTGAAACCAGAGATGACTGACATTTTAGCCAGGAGAGCCTCCCGGAGCCTTTGCGGTGGTGAAGGGCTCAGCAGGGAGGGTCTGACTGGGAGAGGCTGTGGTGTTGGTGATGCGATAGGCTGTTGTGTGTGTGGTGGGGGTGGGGACCCCCAACTCCATGGCACCATTCCCTAAACGCCTTCTGCCTCCCCCTCAGACACCCCGGTTCTTCCAGCTGCGTCTGTAAGGAGCCCCACCAGGCCCCGTTTGGGGTTCTGGTTTTCGACGGCTGCTCTGCGTTCTGTCAGATGCTCTAGAACTCAGGAAGTCTCAGGGAAGGAAGGAGAAGCCCAGCTTCCTCTGGAGGGAAGCAGGAGGAGGCTGGGGGAGGGCAGGAGAGTAGAGTCTGTGTCCAGTCAGGGCCACGGACAGTTCGGGCACTGACACCGTGTGACAAGCACAGTGTGGCTGTGTGCTGAAGCAGGCAGAGGCCCCATGAGGCCCTGGCCTGTTTCTGGAAGAGCTTTGCCAGCTGCATGTCCCCTGGGCTCCTCCAAAGCAACAGTTGTGGGTAGGACGCGTCGAGGAGATGCGTCCCCATTCTAACGGGGAAGATGTGGTGAGTCTTGGGTCACGTCTCAGCTTAGTGGGATGTCATTTAAGGAGAAGGGCTGCTCAGGCTGTGCGTGGATGGAGGGATGGCTGGGGGTGGGCACACGTCAGATGCAGAATGGGGACCCTAGACCCAAATGCACACCCCAGGACTTCATAGGATCTGAACAGACCTGGCACAGTTATTAGTACCCTGCACCCCAAATCTAGATACTACCCTTAGTCGCTCTGTTTCTGGGGGAGACAGGTTCCAGACTTCCGGCTCCCTCCAGACAGGCAAGAGGCATCCTGGTAGAATGGGTTTCCTGAGTGCAGGGCAGAGGCCCCATGGACACCAGGCTAGCCGCTGACATCTCTGTGTAGCTGGAATCCATCCGGCTGCACAGTTCTCTACAGTCTGGTGTTCCAAGTGCTCATTCCATGGGGTACTCAGTTACCCCTCCTCCAGCCTAGCCTGCTGGATGGGGTAGAATTCTGTAGTAGCCCAGGGTCTTTTGTCAGGGACATCAAAGGGGCCTTCCTGAAGGAGGTGACATTTACTCTTGAAGGATGAGAAAAAGTTTACCAAGTCGGAAAGGAACGTCCTCTTGACTGGGGTGGAGGAGGATGTGGCCTTCAGACTAAAAAATATTGACGGAAGGGTTTGATGTGCTCAGAGGGCAGATGGAACAGTTCAGTGATCTGGGTGTCAAACTGGCCCGGGGCACTTGTTAAACAGCAGCCACAGCCCCTGAATGTGCTACTCCCAGCCCTCCGGGCCCAGACCCTGTGCAGGGAGTAACAGGTAGGACAGGGTTTGGGGGACAGGGACTATGCCTCATTGGGCTGCGTAGGGCAAGGCCCGGCAGGGGCAGGGTGCACCCATCACCGTGGCAGTTTGTGGGCAGAGCCTCTTGGCAGAGGGGAGATTGCGCTGCCAGCCACTTCCTCCGGTTCCTTCCCTTTGCCTGATGTCACGGTTACCTCGGCCTGCTCTGGGGTGAGGCTGAGGCCGGGCGGAATCAGTGTCAGCCAGGTTTCTGTATCCCAGATGAGGGTCAGCCAGAGGAGCTGACACTTCTGGTTCGGTTTCAAAGGAGGCCAGAGGCATGGGAGGTGTCGGTGTGGCGGCATTGATGAGGCACCTGTCCAGCGGCCTCCCAGAGGGCCAGTGTGGCCTAAGGAGGAGTCCTAAGGTGGTAGGGAGGGAGAGAGGAGGCTGCTCTGCCAAAACCCGAGGCCAGAGTGGGTCCTGAGCTGGACCTCCTCCCTGCGCCCCTGACCGTGCCAGAAGCACATGGAGAGAGGACGCTAACTTTCCTGGCTGATGTCCCTTTGGACCGAGACTTTGTCACAGGCTGTGGACTGCCAGAGTCACCCCTTCACCTTACCCCACTCAAGAAGTGACAGAATTGGCAAGCCCGGAGCAACAGCGCGGCCCGTGGCCTCGGACTTGGCGCTGTCCCCAGCCCAGCTGGCCCTCCGAGGCCTCCAGATTTCCTTGGTTGGCAAGGACGGCGCAAGGCACCCCAGCAGAAAACCCCTCAAAGAATTTGGTTCAGTCGGCAAAGTATTTGCCAAGCATGCACAGGCCCTAGGTTCAATTAATAAATCGAGTGTGATAGTCTACAGCTCTCACCTTAGCGCTCGGGAAGCTGGGGAGGATGCTTATAAACTCAAGGCCATCTTTGACTACATCTTTGCCAGTCTTAGCCACTTTATAACCTGTCTTAAAAAAAAAAAAGATCTGTGTTTAAAATCCAGCTCAGCCATGTTGAATGGCTGTAGATAAAGTGAACTTTTAAGCCTCAGATTTACTATCTGCAAAATGGGACAGTAATAGCATCTTCCCATGAGATTTGGTCTCGAGGATGGAGTGGTGTGTGTTGAAAGGATTTGTCAAAGTAGGCAAGAGGCAGCTCTTGTTAATACCGATAGTGAAAACTTAGCAACTGCCTGGCAGGGTGGCAGGGTGGCAGGGTGGCAGGGTGGTGTGGGGTGAATTTTTGCCCCAGCTGGGTTATGGGCCCTGCTTTATGAGTCCTGAGTTCCTTCAAGGAGACAGGCTATCTTGCAGTCTCAGGGAATCCTGGGATGTGTCCAGCCAGATGAGGAGGCAGGGTCACTGTGACAGTCTGGGGAAATAAGAGATCAGCAGTTTGGGGGACCGAGAGAGAGAGGAGCCATACTGGTAAGAAGGTGTGGTGAGGGCTTGAAATGCCAACCGAAGAGGTGGGGTGACGAGAGTCTGGGAGAGGTGGGTGCAGAATGAGAACCTGGGTCTCTGCCCAAGGTGTTTTTAAAGGAAGTGCCTGGGAGCTGCTGACCTGGAAAAAAAAATCACACCCAGAGGGCTTGAGCCAGGCAGAACAGGTTGCCCCACCCACTTGCGGGGAGCCGCCTGCCTCAGTGACTGGCCAGGCTCCTGGCCCCAGAAACTCTGGCTGAACCAGGCAGCCCTGCCCTTAGGGGACTGGACGCGGGCTCCCGCCTGCTCCGAGGAGTATCCTCCTATGACCAGGAGACAACTCCGCCTCAGCAGCCACAGCTGCTTGCTGAGATGCGGGTGAGCAAGGCGGATCTGTCCCCCTGTCTGTCCGCGTGCCAGCTGGGAAGCTGTGCTCAGGACTGCCCGTGGTGGCTAATCGGTGGCTCTGTGCCCTCACAGCTAGACGAGGAAGAAGAGCGAAGGAAAAGACGTCGGGAGAAGAACAAAGTCGCTGCGGCCAGATGCCGGAACAAGAAGAAGGAACGCACGGAGTTCCTGCAGAGGGTGAGCGAGCCGGGCAGCTGCGGTGGGTGACGCTGTGTCCTCTGCAGGGGCTGATGTGCCCCTCAGCCAGGGGCGTCATCGGGCACTGTGAAACCCAGAGAACGTAGAAGGACCTATGTTTTCCTCCGCTGAGCTTTGATCCCGGTACTGATTGACCCAGTGGCCCAGACCTGGAACTATCCATTTTGGTCCCTTGTGGCTCCCACAGTGTTCTGGAGAGCATGCTACTAGAGTGTTGGAGCGATGCCATATCTGTGGGCAGTGGGCTTAGCTCCTGGGCTGGCTACCAGGAAAAACTCCCTTTATTGCAACACTTCAGCCACACTGCATACCCCACTGGCCTGCCCTTAGCCCCACTGTGGATGCCCCTTTGACTCTTTGCTGTTGCTCCCAGGAACCTGAGGTCCGGCCAGTGTGTGAAGTTCAGCCTCTGGGAGCTGCCCTTTGCCTCCTGGTGTCACCAGCCATCAAGAGCAGGGTGCTTGCTCTTTCTTAGCCCTGGGTCCTGTCCCTCAGGCCCCCCCCCATCTTTGCTTCAAAAATGGTGGCAGGGGAGGGAAGTGATCGGAAAGCTGACTAGTCCCCGGTAGTCAGCAATACCCCCACCCCAGTCATTGGTTTGTTACTGAGCAGTAATAGCGGTGCTGTGTACTGACCCCACAGGCGGGCATGAGTGTTCTCAAGCCACAGTGGTGAGCGGTGGTCATGAGCATTGCACTATACTAAACGCTGGCTGTGATCTCATTCCATCGCCAGAGTAGCTGGTGAAGACAGGGATCTTTGTGACTCCCGGTCTGCAAGTGAGGAAGGCACGGTGACGATGTGACCTGTGCGGATCTCAGGGCCACCAAAGGATAGGACTGACGTCAGTGCCTGCAGCTGACCTCAGGTCTCCATGCTCCTATCCCCGCTCTGACCCTCAGTTCCTTAGCTGGTTCACTCATTAATTCATTTATTAATTGAACGAGTGCAAGAAATGTTCAGCCGTGCACCAAGCTCACTGTTCGAGGGGCATAGCAAGAGTGACACTCGTCGTTCTGTGGGAGATGAAGAGGTAAGGCCGGATGGCCTGACGCTCTCTGACCCCGAGGGTTGTGCCCTCTTCTCATGTCTGCCGCAAGCAGAGCGCTGCTCTGGATTACAAGTCTGAGCAGTGTGGGCATCTGTAGACCCTTCGCCATGGGCGCCCGGGGCCGGGCAGTGCTTAGCAACAGGACTGAGTTGCCTGAGGCTGGGAGGTCTTATCCGTGGTATGCAACACTAGACTAGATTGTTCAGCAGGTTCTAAGATAAAAGCCTTAAAGGCAAGGGGGTGTGTCCCATGCTGAATGCCCAGCATCAAGTACCCGATGGACAGAGGCAGGAAGTGCAGGCAGGCTTCTCAGGAGAAACTGCTCATGATTCCAGCTTCCTGGAGCTTGTCAGACAGTAGACAAGATGTGCCCACACCAGAGGCTCCCAATTACACACCAGTTCAAGCACCTACTGTGCCCCTAGATGTCAGTAACAGATGAAGTTGTCAAATGGCTAGTGTGTGCCGGGCAGTTCACATGATTACAACACTTCAATAAGGTAACACGAGTTCTTCCCATTTCAGAAAGTGATCCGTGCTCAGAGAGACCAAGTTGCTTGCCCAAACAACCCTGCTGGCAAGCGCAGGGCAGGGACTTGTCCATCTCTTTGTTTAGTTGATAACCAAGGGCCTGCTGCACTGTGGGCCAGTGCGTCCTGTCCTCTCAGTGGACACACTATAGGTCAGTGGGTCCTGTCCTCTCACTGGACACACTATAGGTCAGTGGGTCCTGTCCTCTCAGTGGACACACTATGGGCCAGTGGGTCCTGTCCTCTCAGTGGACACACTATGGGCCAGTGGGTCCTGTCCCCTCGGTGGACAACAGATAGCAAGTAAGAGCCAGTAGCCAGCCAGGAGTGCTGTACCGGAAGCCAGAGTGCCGCTGAGGAGAGGCTCTTCCATTTGTGAGATAAATAGGGACAGACAGTAAGAGATGAAGGATATGAAGGTTGGAGGGGCAGGCAGACTCAGAGCCTACATGCCGGGGGTCAGAAATGGACCAGCGTAAGAGACCAGTGTGTCCTCACTGTCCAGGCTTCCAAGACCTCTGTCCACTCTCCCAAGTGTCCCCATTCTGTGATAACCTCTATGGTCATGGGCGCCATGCAGGGTTCAGGAGGCGGAGGGCACCAGCCAGAGGAGGTGCCTCCTGACTGCGAGGCAGGCCTTGGGTGTGTTATCCCAGTAGGAGACGGTGGCTGCCAAGATGGAGGGATGTATGTGACCTTGGGTCTGGGAAGCAACTCCCTGTGGGCTCCAGCCCAGTCCTCTTCCCTGGACATCTCTCCCCATCTGTTGCCTGGGAAGCAGGAAGCAGGGTGCGAAGGCAGACCTCTGTGCTGTCAGTGCTGATGACCTGAGCCCCACTCGACCCACACCGGACCTCTGTGCCGCCCCACCCCCTGCTCCCCGCATGCAACTCAAAGAAAGACTACCTCCCAGAGTTTGCCTCTCTAGACCAGTCAAGGCCAACTTGGGAGGACCAGTTCACACCCCACAGACCTTGGGCCTGCCCCAAAGCCTCTGGAGTCAGGAACATCAGCCTGGGGTGACGCTTGTTCCTGCCACACCACTGTGCCCACTACAGGTTCTCTGGGCCCTGGGGGGCACGGAGGCCATTTTTCATTCCCAAGACACTCTGTGCTTTCCCTAGGCACTCTCCCCCTGGTGGTCACATTGGCCCTGGGAGGATGAGTGGTCCCCCTCTGCTGGCAGGATCCTGATGAGGGGTGATTGCTTGGACTTCCTCAGCTGCCCAGAACTCCCTTCAGGTTGCCCAGACTCCCAGAACTGGGGAAAGCTGCTCACAGTGGCATAGCTAGCAAACAGGGTTTAGCCCAGACACGAGCTGCTTCCCAACCCTTAGAAAAAGTTGATGGAATCAATGCACCCCCGGGGCATTTGAAAATATAAAGTCAGGGCAGGGTGGTGGTGTCACATGCCTTTAATCCCAGCACTTGGAAGACAGGCTAGTGGAGCTCTGTGAGTTTGAGGCCAGTCTGGTCTTCAGAACAAGTTCCAGGACCTGTCTTGGGGTGGTGTGTGTGTGTGTTTGTGTGTGTGTGTGTGTGTGTGTGTGTGTGTATACACATGATGTAATAGCCAGGCAATGGTGGCACATGCCTTTAATCCCAGCACTTGGTAAGCAGAGGCAGGTGGATTTATGAGTTCGAGGCCAACCTGGTCTACAGAGTGAGTTCCAGGCATCCAGGGCTACACAGAGAAACCCTGTGTCCAAAAACCAAAAGAGAAAGAGGGGGAGGGGTAATATATTTTAGGGAATCGTAGTGCTTACAATTTCCTGGACTAATCATTTTGTGTGTGGTGCATATGTATAAACTGAGGCCTCTGGAATCAGTAATTTGGGCAGAGTCACACAGCCAGGATGAAAAGCCAGAGTGCCCAATGCTCTCTATTGTGCAAGTGACAGTGAAGGAGACAAAATCCTTTTTTTTTTTTTTTAAGATTTTATGCCTTTATTTTTATGTATATGAGTATACTGTTGTTGTCTTCAGACACACCAGCAGAGAGCATCGTATCCCATTACAGATGGTTGCTATGAATTGAATTCAGGACCTCTGGAAGAGCAGTCAGTGCTCTTAACTGCTGAGCCATCTCTCCAGCCCCAAGAGACAAAATCTTAACTTACACCATTTCTATTCTAAGTCAACAAATGGCTTCAATTTTTCTAGTGCAATAAAGATCCGCCAGCAGTCAGGACAGAAAGCAAAGACAAAGGCAGATTCACAAGAGGATCTGGGCTGTCGCTCCTCATTCATTAGGCAAACACTGTTAGAAATCTAGAGACTGCCGGGCGGTGGTGGCGCACGCCTTTAATCCCAACACTTGGGAGGCAGAGGCAGGTGGATTTCTGAGTTCGAGCCCAGCCTGGTCTACAGAATGAGTTCCAGGACAGCCAGGGCTACACAGAGGAACTCTTTTTCCAAAAACCAAAAAGAAATCTAGAAACCTCTGCATACCTATATTTCTAGCACTTGTGAGTGTGAGGCAGGAGGATCACAGTGGAAAGTTAATCTAGGCTACCCAGTGAAAAGGAGTATGAGTGTGAGGCTAGCCTAGGCTACCTAGTGAAAACTGTCTGAAAAGAAAAGAAAAAAATTTAAAGTGGCTTTTAAAATCCAACAAGTCGTTGGTGTTTGTTTGTTTGTTTGTTTTGGTTTTTTATTGTTTATGGAGATGGTTTCTCTGTGCTGTCCTGGAACTCACTGTAAACCAGACTGGCCTCAGACTCAAAGAGATCCACCTGCCTCTGCCTCCTGAGTGCTGGGATTAAAGGTGTGTCCCACCACTGCCCTGCTAACAAGCCACTGTTATAAACCTGTTTTAACAATATTCTTTTTTAAAAAAATTATTTATTTATTTATTTATTTATTTATTTATTTATTATGTAAGTACACTGTAGCTGTCTTCAGACACCCCTAGAAGAGAGCATGAGATCCCATTACAGATGGTTGTGAGCCACCATGTGGTTGCTGGGAATTGAACTCAAGACCTCTGGAAGGGCAGTCAGTGCTCTTAACCGCTCTCCAGCCCAACAATATTCTTCTGAGCACAGGTTCTATAGTTGCACCATAAATAGCCGTGGAGCACCAGCCAGTAATTCCTTGAGCGCAGGAGAGAGTCACAAAGGAAGAAGAGGTTAGTGGGCCTGTGCCAGCCAGGCCGTGTTGCTCCAAACCTCACGTGTCTGTGTTTTGGAGGTAGGTTTGCCTGCTGTCGACTAGTGTGTTGTTTTCTTCCCCAAAGGTTTTTTGCTATTGTCTTGGGTTCAGAAGACAGTGTCTCACATAGACCAAGCTGGCTTCAAGCTCAGTACGTAGCCTAGGCTGGTCTTGAACACCTAACTTCCTGCCTCCAATTTCTGAGGGCCCGAATCACAGGCTCATGCCACTGTGTTTATGTTCAACTAGCCGTGTCCAGCTTGAACTTCAGACACTGTACCCAAGCCCGAGCTCCTTCCACACTTCACTTAGCACTGTCTGGCCCAGCCCCCTCTCGGGTAGAAGCCATGCAGCCACCCCTCTCTGCCCTGCCTCCTTCACCCCAAAAGCCAGGTGGTCCCCAAGACTCACTGAGTTGTCTCTGAAGCATCATTCCTCCCCCACTCTGCCTGCTCAGGGGTGAAAGAAGGGGTCCCTTGAGCCCCTCTAGCCCTCCAGTTTTCCATAGCGCTCTCCCAGTGGGAACTCTTCCAATCCTGGGGATTGTCACCTCTTCACGGACAAGATAACCGGCTCTAGACTCGGACTCTAAGCATGGCTGCCATGTGGCTCTGTCCTGCTTTCTCTGCTTTCTCTGTCTTGTACCCGACTGTGTCCTAGAGAGCAGTGAACACAGTGATCCCTGCTGTGTCTTCACACAGGACAGCTCCCGTCCCCCCCCCCCTTTTCATGGAGAGTTTCTTACCCAGAGTTCCTCATCTCTTACACTCATAATGGCCGTCCTTAGCTGGGCCTTGCTGTGTGCTGAGTGAACTCTCCTCTGGAGCCCTGGGGAGTGGGGTGGGGGTGGGGGTCCTCATAGACTTCCGATTCCCCAAAGCATTCATCTCTTTTGCAGGCTGAGGCATATCCCGGGTAGATGGCCCTGGGGCTTCTCAATACAAAGGCTGAGGACAATCTGAAGATTGTGTTAGCAGCCTGGGCTGGGGGAGGTGAGGCGGACAGAGGAAACACTAGCCACCTCTCAGGATTCTGAGAACTGCCGACCAGGCCAGCATTCCAGCCTTGTCTCAGCTTGTCCCATTAAAAGCCAACATAGATGCTTTAAAAAAAAAAAAAATTTCCCCCTCTCGGCATTTCTTTTCTCCGTTTGGAAGCTGTTGCTCTGGGTGTCTGATCCGAAAGCCTGCATCCCTCAGACGTCCTGAGCTCCCTGAGAGACCATGCGGCCACCTCAGAGAAGGTGCACAAGGGAAACTCTGGCAGGCTTGCAGCTCAAGGAAGATAGCTTCCCCACCCCACCCCATCCCTCCCCTGCCCCAAGGTATGGGGGACCCCACCAAAGTTCTCACTCTCAGAGGGAGGCTGTCCCCAACTGCACCCCGCTGGGCAGAAAGACCAGCAAGCTTAGCCTGCTCTGGGACTGATACTGGTCCCTCAGCATCTGACATTGGTGTCTGGGCTGGAAGGTCCTGTGAGGGTTGTCCCCTGTGCCCCAAGCAATCCATCATCTTCCAGTCACTCGTCCGTGACAGCCAAACCCTTCTCTAGACCCTGGGACAAAGTTATTCCCAGCGAACAGCTCAACTGGCTTGAGGCGCCTCAGCACACACATGTGAGCTCGCAGTCCCGGGCTGTTAGAAAGGCAGGATGATCCCATCACTGGGTTCTTCCGGCCTGCTGCGCGAGCCCCAGGCCTCGAGCAGACACGCTTGTCACCTGTCCTTACTGTGAACACACAACCTCACATCCCATCATATCCTCGGCATCCCTCCTTCCGCCCAGGGCACTGGGAGTTTCATCTGACATTGGTTTGAAACCTCATTTCCGGTCCAGCAGGTTGATTGCTTGTCTGCGGTCGGAACTCCTAGAGGACGGGCATCCCGAGGGGGAAGAGGAAACATTCTAAAAGCACAAGCTAATGGCCAGGAGGCACGGGCTTTAAGAGGAATGGCTCACACCAGGTTTATCAATCCCACCGTACCTTTACCACATAGTAATGCACTTGGTCTTGTGTCGCCCACTGTGGGCCACCTTGGACCCTCTGCTCTTCATAGAGCAGGGGCGCTTTGGGTGTGAGCTTCAGTCAACAGCAAGAACGCTGTGGGGCTGGAGTAGCAGAGAGAAGGGGAATGCGAAGGGATATGAACTGGATATCATATCATAACCCCACATATCATCTGGTCCCATCCTGCTGGGACAGGGGTCATTCCTGTGTGACACGGTGCTGCCTGCAGAGTCGCCCCAGATGCTCGCTCATGAGGCCTTCAAGTGAAACCTGGCAGGCAGAAAGCCATGCCAGCAGTTCAGCTGCCAGCCAGAATGGCCGGGCACCTCTCAGGAGCAGGCTGGCCGTGACAGCTGATGGTGTGTCTCTGTCTGTACAGGAGTCAGAGCGGCTGGAGCTCATGAACGCGGAGCTGAAGACCCAGATAGAGGAGCTGAAGCTGGAGAGACAACAGCTCATCCTGATGCTCAATCGCCACCGCCCCACCTGCATCGTGCGCACCGACAGCGTCAGGACGCCGGACTCCGAAGGCAACCCGCTGCTGGAGCAGCTGGACAAGAAGTGACTGGAGGCCTGGAGGCGGCGGCGGAGGAAGAGGAGGAAGGAGAGGAGAGAGGAGGAGCAAGGTGACAGAGGGCCCCTCCCGGGCACGTGACAAACTCCTTGATGAGGCTTGCATAGCTAGCCTCCAGCTGGCTTTTTTTGTTTTGTTTTGTTTTTTTTAATTGAAACTCAGCCCAGCCTCACAAGTGCAAGAGCCGGACTGAAGACACCAGAAGGACCAGGCGCTGAGACCAAGGTTGACCCGCAGATATGGGCTGTCCCACTCCAGGGCCCAGCTTGAAGGGCACCTGAGCCAGAGAGGTGCCAAACCAGGTAGCCGCCGCCTCAGGCACCCTCCTTTGGCCTCTCTGCCAAGATTCCCCCACCCAGAGGACTACTGAGCAGCCAAGAAAAGCCATGCCTTGCAAACACAGTGTGGCCGCGGACGGAACTCAGCAGAGACTGAAATCCACCTTCCCCGGCCCTGCCCTAGCCCAGTGGAAAGGGGGGTGCACTGTGGGGCTGTGATGGCCCAGCTGGAGTCTGCTGCGGCACAGAGGCGCGGGCGCCCTTCCAAAGCACATACTCAGTCAATGAATGTTTACAGACTGGCTGTCCTGGCAGGGCTTCCAACTGCACACAGTTTTTATACTTTCTTTCTTTCTTTTTTTTTTTTTTAATATTTTTTACAAAAAAAAAAGATTTTATACGAGCAATATATATATATGGATTTCTATAATCACTCGATGTGACACAGTACAGATATGCTATGGTCTGTTGTTACGGACATCCACCCACCAGTTACGGCCATTGTAATTCCTAAGTACTGTAGGCTCTGGGTGTTGGGGCGTGGCCAGGCGGGTGGGGTGCATTTCCATCCTTGTAACCCCTTCCTAGGACCCAGTCCTGTATCGCTCAGTAAACATTGCTCTTAATTACCCAGCTGCCTCGAGTGGTGTCTGCCCAGGGAGAGGGCATGCCCAGGGCAGATGTTTGGAATAAGTTTCCATACCTGCCCTGCCAGGTAAGTCTGAATATGCCCATTTCACAGATGAGGAGCCGGAGGCCTGGAGATGTTAAAGAACTCTGCACATACCATTTTGAGAGTACCTGCTTCATTTACTTAGGCCAAGTTTTTTTTTTTTAATAGTTTGCGTGTGCGTGTGCGTGGGTGGTGGGGTGGTGGGGTGGTGGGGTATATGTCTTTGAGTAGATATGTGCAGAGGTTAGAGAATTTGGATCCCCAGGAGCTGGAGTTACAGGCTGTTGTTGATGTGCTTGCTGGGGACTGAACTTGGGTCCTCTCTCACCAGCTTCCTTGAGTGTTTCAGGCACTGCAGTGAACTGAACCTTTGCCAGGGTGGGGGGGTGGGGGGTGGGGCAAACCGGCGGCTCTTGCACCGTGGATCCCGCAATAGGTCTATTTTGCTCTTGCTTGCTTCAAACCTGTCTCCCTTCATCTGTGTGGCAGCCTTGTCACAGGGCGGCCATTGTCCCCAGTTCGTGGATGGGGAATTGGAGACTCGGGGAGACAAAATGAAGCCACTACTTGTTGAAGTCGTAACTGATACATTCGAGGTCCCATTTGCCACCCACAATAGCACAGAGCAGACCTTCTCTTGTACAAGTAGCTTAATTAAAGCTCAGAGAGAGCATGCGACTTACCCAAGGTCACTCAGCTCACAAGAAACAGAGCTGGTTTTCGAACTCCACCTTCAGAGGCACATGGCTTTCCCCGTCACCCTCTGGCTCTGATTGCCCTTATAGATGAATGCTGCATCCCTGAGAACAGGAAGTTTAAAGGCCACCCCTATAAATTTAATGTGGGAGGAAACTGCAGACTAGAGCAGTGGTTCTCAATGTGTGATCATGTCCTCTTTGGGGGGGGGGTGTCACATATCAGCTATCCTTTATATCAGATATATACATTACGATTCATGAGAATAGCAGAGTTGTGGTTATGAAGTAGCATCAAATAACTTTATGGTTGGAGGTCACCACAACACTTAGAACTGTAGTAAAGGATCACAGCATTAGGAAGGTTGAGAACCATTGCTCTAGAGAGCTCTGGGTTGGCCCCTGATGATGCAGTGACCCGTCTCCCAGCCTAGGAGAACGTGGCCTGGGGACACATATATCTCTTATCTCCACAGACAGATTTCCTGCTCTGCAGAGCCGGAGTGGCTCTGTCATTCACACGGTAACCAGCCTTTACTCAGCAAGCTAGGTGTGTTATCTCCGCTTCTGTTAGGGCTCTGTGTGACAGGCAAGGCAGTTGTCATTAGCGGCCTTCTACCCAGAGGCTAACCCAGTTTAAAGTTTGCCTGGCCGCAGAGAAACGGGATGGGAGCAGACTTGAAAACGCTGCTTCCTGGGAATGTGCTTCTGCTGGGGTTGGGTAACTTCTTGATGTTGAATCTTGAATCTTTTAGTGATCTCAATCACAGATGAAGCCTGGCTGGAGGCCGGGATGGGTCAGATGTGGAAAACAGGTCACTGATAAACAGTTGGTCCCTCTCTTCTCCTTGAGTCCCTCCCCCCCCCCATCCAATGTGCTTGGTGTGGTCTATCTACGCAGAGCCCCAGTCTGGAGACGGAGCCTGGCCAGCTTACAGTCTGCCATGGAAACACACGGTAATAACCTGTCTCCTGTGTCCCTTCAGCCCTGTTCAACCAGGAGAAAGAGGAAAGGGAGAATCAGTAAAAATGCCTGTCAATGCTCCCGCAGGGTTACTGTTCACCGCAGGCTGTGGCTCTTCTAGTTCCCTGCTGGGGTGCCGAGAGTTACCCTCACTGGATTCACCATCAGAGAGCCAGCCCAGGGCCGTATGTGTGCCGCATAATTCGTGTGTTTCAGCTGGCTGACATGGCCTTTTGGGGAGGTCCATGCTACAATCTTAGAAAGACGAGGCAGAGAGAGGAGGACCCCACCCTAGGTCACAGACCTGCTAGGTGGCTGTGCCAGGATGCTACTATCAACTCCTCTGGTAGATAACAACTGGGCCTGCCCCTCCCTGGGAAAGGAAATGCTCTCTCAGGTTGGTTTGTCTGTCATGAGCCTCAGCTACCAGAGGATGATTGCAGGAGCCGTTGCACAAAGCCTCATGCTGCATTCACAGCACCCCGAGTCCCCGGTGATAGGTTATTTCTCTGCTGCTGAAATGAGCCAGTTTAAACCAGATTAGATTATATTAAAGGGAGGTTTATTGGGAAGCTTCACTGGGGTGATCCACTGGCCCCAAGGACCGAGGCCAGGGAAGTTACCATGGGAAGGGGATGGGATAGGGAAGGGAGAGAGAGAGAAGAGGGAAAGAAGAAAAGAGAGATCAAAATGTCTGGATTATATAGGGAGAAGCCTCTGGGGGAAGCGCAGCCCAGCTCCTGGTTGGAAAGTTCAGGGTTGAGGGCAGGGTATGCCAGGTAGGGACTGAGGGATGCTGGGAGAACCTGGAGGCCAGGACTGCTTTGGTATGTAAAATACGAACCTCAGTCCCTGTCCTGGGGTCTGAAACCAAACACCCAGCTCTAATGCCCATCTATAAATGAGAGCTTAAAGTGAATATATATCTTAGTCAGGGTTTCTATCCTATACAAACATCATGACCAAGAAGCAAGTTGGGGAGGAAAGGGTTTATTCAGCTTACACTCCCACACAGCTGTTCATCACCAAAGGAAGTCGGGACTGGAACTCAAGCAGGTCAGGAAGCAGGAGCTGATGCAGAGGCCATGGAGGGATGTTCCTTACTGGCTTGCTTCCCCTGGCCTGCTCAGCTTGGTTTCTTATAGAACCCAAGACTACCAGCCCAGGGATGGCACCACCCACAATGGGCCCTCCCCCCTTGATCACTAATAGAGAAAATGTCTTACAGCTGGATCTCATGAGGCATTTCCTCAAGGGAGACTCCTTTCTCTGTGATAACTCCAGCTTGTGTAAAGTTGACACAAAACCAGCCAGTACATTTGACCTCTTGTCAACTTGACACACAGATACATCACTATTAAGTCTCAACCCTTACTTTCTTATTCATCCCCCAAATCTAAATAACTTTAAAAGTCCCACAGTCTTTGCAAATTTTAAAATTTTCAATCCCTTTAATCTCTTTTAAAATTCAAAGTCTTTTTACATTTAAAAGTCTCAACTGTGGGCTCCACTAAAATACTTTCTTCCTTCAAGAGGGAAAAATAACAGGGCACAGTCACAATCAAAAGCAAAAATCAAACTCCATCTGTCCAATGTCTGGGATCCACTCATGATCTTCTGGGCTCCTCCAAGGGCTTGGGTCACTTCTCCAGCTCTGCCCTGTGTAGCACACAGCTTGTCTTCTAGGCTCCAGATGCCTGTACTCCACTGCTGCTACTGTTCTTGGTGGGCATCTCATGGCACTGGCACTTAAAAACACTGCTGTCTTCTGCTGTAACTAGGCTTCACCAGTAGCCTCTCATAGGCTCTCTTCATGGTGCCAAGCCTCAACTCCTTTGCATGACCCCTTCAAGTCCTGGGCCATCAACTACAACTTAGGCTGCACCTTCACCGATGGCCTTCCATGACCTCTCACAGTGCCAAGCTTCAGCTGTTCTTCATGACCCCTCACATCCCCAAAATCAGTACCACTTGGGTGACTCTTACACATTACCAAGTCCTGCTGCATTACGAGGTACAACCTTGGCTATTTCTGGAACATAGCTTTTGTGCTCTCAGAAAACACTTCCCAGAAGATGTCACCTCAATGATGCTGGTCTCTTCTTAATTACCGTTAATGTCTTAGCTCCAGCTAACCAGCATCAATACTCCCAGTAATATAAAGGTTTTGCTTTAGTAGTTCTGGTATCGTGTTAATCACAGATGATTCTTCAGCTCCAGCTAACTAAAACTACAGAATCTTCACAATCAAAACAGCAATGGCCCTGATAAGAATCTTTAATCTTCCCTCTGAAAATTCACAAGCCAGGCCTCCATCTTCTGCACTGTTCTCAACATTATTCCAAGCTCCTACAGAACATCCCCCAGAGCTCTTAACATCCCAATGGCTCCTCTAGCTCAAAGTTCCAAAGTCCTTCCACAGTCCTCCCCAAAACATGGTCAGGTTATCACAGGAATACCCCACTATGCTGGTATCAATTTGTCTTGGGTTCTATAAAAGGGCAGGAGCAAGCCAGAGGAAGCAAGCCAGTAAGTAACATCCCTCCAAGACCTCTGCATCAGCTCCTGTTTCATGACCTGCTTGAGTTCCAGTCCTGACTTCCTTTGGTGATGAACAGCAATGTGGAAGGTGTAAGATGAATAAACCCTTTCCTCCCCAACTTTGCTTCTTGGTCATAATGTTTTGTTCAAGAATAGAAACCCTGACTAAGACTATATGTGTGTGTGTATGTGTGTGTGTGTGTATGCATATATACATATACATATACATATACATATACACACACACATATATATATATACACACATACAATCTGTAAAGTGGGATAGTAGGATCCTAGTCTTAGGGATGTTGTCAGGATCAAAGAAGGAATGGAAGTAAGTGGGTATTATCCTACCTTCTGTTAGTGTGATGCTAGCTAGTATTTATCACATAACATTATTTGAACACCTTTTTGTCTTCTAAGGGCAGGCTGCACAGAGTTTGTGTTCTGACCACATCTTGTCCCCATGATGTTATAGATGCCAAGACCCAAGACTCCAGCTGTGTCACGTTCATTATTCCTGAATATCCAGGGCAAAGCAACTGAGTTATTTGCAGTCACATCCTGAAAGAGAAAACTGAGGCACAGTCACCAACACCAGCATAGGGTGGTCAGGGTGTGGGCTGCAGGAAGCATCCATCCTCCCTCCACCAGCGCGACTCTGGTGAGAGGAGTGTAGGTAGTGATTCAGTGGGGACAAGGGAGGAGAAGCTTTTTCTCTGACATAGTAGTTCCTCCCCATCAGACTTGGCAGGAGCTCTGTCATGGACTCCCCAAAAAATGCCCAAGAATCCACTGGCGCCCTGTTTATGCCTAAGGAAAACTGGAGGTGACCTAATTGCCTGTGGAGGTAAGACAAACAAATGATAGTGTTTTGGCAAATTGAGTGTTAGCCCTTAGAAATGAGCTGTCTATCATTGCGGGTGAATCTCAGAAACAGTGGGAGAGTGAGCTGCAGAGGGCCGTCACGCATGGAACTTTCGAAACACATGAGACGGTGCATTAAGGACACACAGATCCCGGGAGCAGGCCGAAGAGCAAATGCAGGAATGCTATAAATACCAGAATCAGCAACAGGGACTGACTGTGGGGGCGGACAGGGACCAGCCGCGGCTCCTACAAGGATAAGTAGGACACGGATTTCATCTGTACGTGTGATTGTTCCTTTCCCTTTCGGTATAGTCATTAAAAGTAGAGCGACCCCAGACTTGTCAGAGGCGGGCTGTGTGCTCCTGGGCACAGTTTATAGTCTGCTTTTGTCTGGTTGGTGTTTCCTGATAAAAGAGAGCCAATCGCAATGCAAACAGAAGCTTTAGGGTGGTTTTTTTTTAAGGTCCCCCCCATCTTTTGTTTTCCCATTCTTTCCTTCGCAAACTCAGGAAATAAAAGCCACGCTGAAATTACAATGGATTGCAACACTTGACTTTGTGCAAGTTCAATTGCGTGTCTGGAGGGAAAGGGAAGCAATTCTGAGCGTGAGTCTAGTTGGCCTCGCCCTGGGGAGGGTGCTCTGAGGGCGTTACCCTGGAGAGCGCGGCTCTGCTCTGGCTCTGCAGCTCCTGGTGCCCGAGCACTGGGGTGAGCAGCTGAGGTGCATTCAAGGTTGATCCCCATCTCCTGCCTGCCTGCCCGCCCACCCCTAGTTCATCCCTATTCCCCTAATGCTGATTTTGCAACCCAACCCTGTGTGCAAAGACTCCACAGACTCCTTTCGAGCCCTATCCGCCCCTTCTCCTGCCCCCCACCTTCCCCATACCTTGTTCTTGCATGGCAGTCAGTTCCTCTGCTGAGCCTTGTCCCTAGGTCCCCTCTTCAGTTTAAGGAACCTCGTGTGATAACATTGTTCCCATCCAGATCATCTAGGAGAATCTATTTTGAAGGCTGATTAACAACTTTTTCCACATGCAAACTTAGTCTCTCCTGGTTTATGACAACAGGTTCCAAGGATTAGAATGTGGTTCTCTAACCATTGTGGCCAGAAGGGCTGCCTATTATCCTGCCTACCACCAAGGAAATGAGGACTTGGAGATCCTTCCTTTCTCCCAGGAAAAAATAGGCTACATTCCCTGTCAGCACCACAAGATGTGTGGTATAACTCCACCCATCACCCACCCCAGTGCCTGGCACACAGATCTGCATGCACATAAACAGATCGGTGAAACAATACAAATACTGGCATGGCCCGATACAGAGATAGATAAATACACAGAACACCAAGACACATAGGGTTGTTCACAGATGCACAGTAAACATCAGATAATGACAGCCTCCCCTTACTCCTTCATATTTAGTTCTGAAAGTTTAAAACAGGCCTCTTTACCATACTGCCATATCTCCATCATGCGGGAATACCTAAAGTTGGTTAGTTGAGGCTCAGATAGCTCTCAGCCCTACCTGAGGAGCAGCTATTAACAGTTGCTTCAAAGGCAGGAGGCCATTTTATTTAGGAGTGTGGCCCCTGGTAGGTTGACCATGCTCCAGGGGTTGCCTACACCCATGTGCATGTGGGCACCACCAACTGGACTCAATAGATATTTTTTAAGGACTTAAAGTTGGGAATGAGTGGAAAGTGGACCCAGAGGAATGAAGAAGGAGTAGAGACTTGCATATGGTCCAAAAATATATGAACATATGACATTCTCAAAGAATAAATATAAATATATTAACTATTTTGAGAGACTGGTTTCTTGCTAGGCTTCTACTACAGTGTTCGTTTCCAATCCTGACTCTGCTTTTTCCCATAACCCACTCTGAGCAGGTATGAACAATTCCACACAGGCACATGCAGATGGCGCCTCCTACAGGTACGGGCCCTAAAAGTCCTGCTTCCTATCCTGGAAGTTATCTGTGCCACACATACAACCTGGGGATTCAGGGGATCGATGCTTCTAGAGCCTTCTGTGATTGCTAGGGCTGAAGAGAGTATGGAGAACTCTCTTCCCTTTCATCTTCCAGATGCCCGGTCTGAGGCCTCTCCCGCCCTCCGTCCCTGGGAAGGTCTCACGGGGTTAGAGAGAGGGGAGGTGTAGAGGGAAGGTGTAGAGGGGAGATGAAGAGGCCAGTCGGCCTTGTGACAGATGTCCTGGCTGTCTCTCTCTTTGTCCTACTATGCCCTTCCTGCCCCCCTCTGCCTGCCCTGAGCATAAGGCTTTGTTTCAGGATGTGCTTTGCAGGATCCAGGCTGAGACAAGTGCTGTCCTAAGTGGTGGACAGTGGGGAGAACAACTCAGCCTGTGTAGACCACAGCAGCTTGGATATTCTACATGGATCGAGTGTGACACAGTTAGAAAGGGCACCGGTGGCACCTGAGTGCTCTGAGGGCCAGTTACAAAGCTGGGGTTGATGGTTACCTTTTGTCAACTGTTTTGGAAGTCAACTTTGTAGCCCATCAGCTGACAAATTCCACGGAAACCAGAATTCACCTTGGTAGCCTTTAAGGGTGCTCTTCCTTTGCCGTATAGTGTTAGGTCACGCTGCGCTGAGATCTGAACCCAGAATCAGATTGTAAAGGCAACAGACCGATCTATGAATGAATGACCCTTGATGAATTTCCTTTCAAGAAACTACTGGGTGTGGTGATGACACCTTTAATCCCAGCACTTGGGAGACAGAGGCAGGCAGCTCTCTAAGTTCAAGGCCAGCCTGGTCTGCATAGTGAGTTTCAGGATAGCCAGGACTACACAAAGGAACGCTGCCTTGAAAAAAAATCAAAACCTAAAAAAGGAAAAGCTTATTTGTCTGTCTGTCTGTCTGTCTGTTTGTCTACATACCACAGTATACTTATTGTGCTCAAAGAACAGCCTAAAGGAATCTGTTTTCTTCCACCATGTGGGTCCCAGGGATCAAATCCACGTGGTTACCCTTGGCAGCAAGCTCTCTTACCTACCACACACATCTCACCAGCCCCTTGATGATTTTTTTTTTACACCAAATTCAGGGCCCTAATAAAACCACCCTAGGACAACAGACCCTAACACCTGAAATTGGGAGGGGGCATTTGGGTAAATGAGAATCATGAACCCCCGGAATCTGTTGAATGTTGTGGACAAGGAAATTCTCATCCCTTCTTAGAGGAGATCGGTTCCCTTGCACAGGGAAACAGGATGTTAAGCCTCAGGACGACCTCCGCCACGCTCACTTCCAGGCAGACAGACATGCAAGGCTACAGGTCAGCACTGACTGGGGAAGTAACCTGGTCAAAAGGTGATTTACTTACTTGTGGGAGGAAGCACAGAGCCTGGATGACAGGTATCTGCAGGATCCAAGAGAAAATATGTGGGAAAGGTTGCGTCTCGTCAGTGTTAAGTCACAGACTGGAAAACTGGGACCGAGCGCTCGCCCTTGCCTGACGCATCAGCATCATGTGGGATGCATGCCGCTCCACCGCTCAGGTAACTCCTCAAAGCCTGCAGGTGATGCAGGCCTGGGAGTGGTGCTGTGAGGAAGGGCCGGGGAGAGATGGTACGAGGTGGGAAGGTCATCATCTGACTGCTCCTTTGAGACCCAGAGGCGTTACCCTAGGTGAGAAGAACGCTCTGGTAAGGGACGCCATCATGTCGGAGAGGCTTGGCACTGGCCAGTCCGCAGCCAGGACTGACCACGGGAAAGCTGCCCTTAGACTGGTGCTGCCTGGCATCAGCGGTGATTATGGAAGTGCAGAGTGGGGGAGGCCGGGTAAAGACATGAAGGGCATCATTGCATTGTGGGTATCAAAGCCTGTCACGTGTGTCTGGGTGGACGTCAGCTTGCAGACCCAGAGCGCAGTCATGGCAGGGCACTGGAGACTCTGCCGAGGCCTTCCTACATCCCCAGAACACTCTTCAGAAGGGAAACGGACGTCTCAGCTCTTCTGAGGACGGTTGAATCTCACCCCTCCGTGTCCATCAATATAAAGGGTGCGGAGTGACGGTAACACCAGGGAACCCGTGCTGGCTAGGTTTATGTCCACTTGACACAGCTAGAGTCATGTTGAAAGAGGGAATCTCAATTGGGAAAATGCCTGCACTAGATTGGCTTTGTGGCCAAGCCTGTGGTACATTTTCTTGATCGGTGATTGAAGTGGGAGGTCCCAGCCCGTTGTGGGTGGAGCCGTCCCTGGGCAGGTGGTCCTGGGTGCTATAAGAAAGGAGCAAGCCATGAGGAACAAACCAGTAAGCAGCACTCCTCCACCGCCACTCCATCAGCTACTGCCCCCAGGTTCCTGACTTCCCTCCGGGATGAACAGTGCTATGGAATTATACACTGAAACGAACCTTCTCCTCCTCAAGTTGCTTTTGGTCATAGTGTTTCATCATATCGCAGTGCTAGAAACTTAACCAAGATGGAGCCTAAGAACTGTCAGTCTGGGGACAGTGTCACAGAGATGGATGGCGACTGGCCCCAGTCTGCCCCACAGTGGCTCCACTGGTGAGTTACAGTCACATCCTTCCTGTGGGTGCTTGACAAACCGGGAGGTGTGCACTTGGGATGAAGACGGTTGGGGACTACATAGTCCTCGCGTTCGTTCTCTACGTTCAGTGGCTTTTGATGGGAAAGGCTGACTAGATTCATTAAAAACCATTCCACCCCAGCAAGAAATCAGAAACGACACCTCACCCTCTGCACAAGCAACTGTGAAGAGCGCCTGAAGCAGGAACCCCGAGGATGCGGGTGGTAGTGGTCCCCGACAGACCCTTGAGAAGGGTGGATTGCAGAGGGTGATGGTTGACTGCGGTGATCCGAGACTGCTATTGCCAGCGTGCTGGGTGTGTGTCATCATTAGGATAGATAATACCATGTGGCCACTCAGGCAATGCATTCTTCTTACTCTCCATCAACAGGTAGGTATTAAAAAAAATAGTAGCTCACTGTAGTTGGTGCCACTGCTTGGATGTTGAACATCTTCCAAAGGCCCATGAGTTAGTGACTTGATCCTCAGCCTGTGATGCTGTTAGGAAGTGGCTGGACTTTAGCGAAGTGTAGGAGGAAGTTAGGTCACTGGTGGTGTGTCCTCAAAGAGGATATTGGGACCCCAGCTCCTTCCTCTCTCTTTGGGTTTTCTGGTTGCTGGCACGTGAGTGGCTTCCTCTACCATGAATTTGGGGCCATGGTCTCTGCCTCATCACAGGCCCAAGACCACAAGGCCAAGCAACTTGGAACCAAAGCCTCATACTTAACTAAGACTAAGCCCAACTGCATGGCTGTCTTGGGTCTTCTGTTGGATCGATGGAAGCAATAGAAAGCTGACTAATAAAAAAGGCAACTGTTTGCAGTTCTTTTTTTTAATCTTTTTTTTATTTATTGAAAGGGGAAGTAAAAACACTTTATGATAAAATTAAAGATTTACATGGAAAATATTTCAGATACACATGTTAAAATTGACAATTTTCATGGAAAATTAAAGAGTAAAGTGGTAGACATGTAAAACATTGCTAAATTAGTTGAAATATGGTATAGAAACATTTTATGATAGAATTGAAGATTTACATGGGATAAAATTGTAGAAAAATGTAGAAAAACATGTTAGAATTGAAGATATCATGGAAAATTTTATATAGATATACTAATGGTAGGCATAAAAGTATTCCTAAGTTGACTGAAAGTGGAATTATAAACATTTTCTGATAAACTTGAAGACTTACGTGGAAATTTCTGATAAAATTGAAGAAATAGAAAAACATGTTAAAATTAAAGATTATCATGGAAATTATACCAATAAAATGATAGGCATAAAGATAACTCTAAGTTGATTGAAGGTGGAATTATAAACATTTTCTGATAACATTGAAGATTTACATGGAAAATATTTCTGGTAAAATTCAAGAAAAAAATAGACAAACATTAAAATTGACTATTTTATGGAAATTTTTACATATAAAATGGTAGATATAAAAACTCTTTCTAAATTAATTGAAGGTGGAATTAGAAACATTTGTGATAAAATCAAATATTTACATTGAAAACATTTCTGATAAAATAGAGGAAGTATATAGAAAGATATTAAAATTGAAGATTATCATGAAAAATAATGCACATAAAATGGTAGACATAAAAAACATTACTAAATTAATTTAAAAGGGAATTACAGACATTTTCTGATAAAATTGAAGATTTACATGAGAAATATTTCGTTAGTCTATGTCTTTTTCCTGGATTTGAGGCCATTGTTAAGAGATATTAAGGAATAGTGATTGTTGCTTCCTGTTATTTTTGATGTTATTTTTATGTTTGTGTGGGTATCTTCTTTTGGGGTTGTTGGAAGAAGAATATTTTCTTGCTTTTTCTAGGGTGTAGTTTCCCTCCTTGTGTTGGCATTTTACATCAATTATCCTTTGTAGGACTGAATTTGTAGACAGATATTGTGTAAATTTGGTTTTATCATGTAATATCTTGGTTTATCCTTCTATGATGATTGAGAGTTTTGCTGGGTATAGTAGCCTGGGCTGGCATTTGTGTTCTCTTAGGGTCTGTATGAGGTCTGCCCAGAATCTTCTAGCTTTCATCATCTCTGGTGAGAAGTCTGGTGTGGTTCTGATAGGTCTGCCTTTATAAGTTACTTGACCTTTTTCCCTTACTGCTTTTTATATTCTTTGTTTAGAGAATTTGGTGTTTTGATTATTATATGCCGGGAGGATTTTCTGTTCTGGTCCAGTCTGTTTGGAGTTCTGAAGGCTTCTTGTATGTTCATGGGCATCTCTTTCTCTAGGTTAAGGAAGTTTTCTACAATTTTGTTGAAGATATTTACTGGGCCTTTAAGATGTAAATCCTTGCTCTAGTCTATACCTATAATCCTTAGGTTTGGTCTTCTCATTGTGTCCTGGAGTTCCTGGATGTTTTGGGTTACCAGCTTTATGCATTTTGCATTTTCTTTGACTGTTGAGCCAATGTTTTCTATGGTATCTTCAGCACCTGAGGTTCTTTCTTCTATCTCTTGTATTCTGTTGTTGATGCTTGCATCTATGACTCCTGAATTCTTTCCAAGGTTTTCTATCTCCAGAGATGTCTCACTTTGTGATCTCTTTATTGTTTCTACTTCCACTTTTAGCTCCTGGGTGGTTTTGTTCAGTTCCTTCATTTGATTGTTTGTGTTTTCCTGTAATTCTTTAAGGAATTTTTGTGTTTATTCTTTAAAGGCTTCTGCCTGTTGACCCATGATCTCCTGTATTTCTTTAAGGGATTTTTGTGTTTCCTCTTTAAGGGCTTTTACCTGTTGACCAATGTTCTCCTGTATTTCTCTAAGGGAATTATTTAAGTCTTTCTTGAAGCCCTCTATCAGCATCATGAGATACGATTTTAAATCCACCTCTTGCTTTTCTGGTGTGTTGGGGTATCCTGAACTTGCTGTGGTGGGAGAACTGGCTTCTGATGTTGCCATGTGGCCTTGGTTTCTGTTGGTAGGGTTCTTGTACTTGCCTTTTGCCATCTGGTGCTAGTTGGTATTGTTGTCTCTGGCTGGAGTTTGTTCCTCCTGTGGGCCTGTAAGCCTGTGTCCTTACTCTTCTGAGCTCAAAAGTGAAAGCACTGCTGGGAGATCTCCCTCTCCTGGCGGGCTATACACAGAAGGCTGTGGAGTCTCCCAGCTCCCTGGTGCCAATGGCAGCAGGAAGACGTCTGTCCCAGCTGCTCCACTGATCTTAGGCCCTGTGTGCTCCTAGCTGGGTCCCCTCCAGAGAGCCTGTTTGCAGTTCTAATTGGTAAATATATTCTTCTCACATTCTACCAACCGGGGGAAAATCTAAACCAGCTTCCTCTCACATGGGAAAGACAGAGGTGTCCATTCAGTAACTAGCTTTGGGATTACTTTGACTCTCCTGCACTCCATCCTAGTGTGACTCATGAGAAGTTTGGGCCTCTTGACATTCCATAGTCTCCTGAAGCTCCCACTGGGTGGATGTCATTATGCTCATGAGACCCACAGAACAAGAAGTGGCAATCGCTAGACACCTAGTAAGCAAAGAGGTGATAGACAATGGGAAAGAAACCCTAGGTGGATTTGTAGACCTGCCACATTGACGACATTCTCACATCTCTGTTGGTCTGAAATCTCCAAAGCATCCCCTTCAAAATGAGGCTCAAGTTACTGCATGCTACGCCTGCCACAGAGACAGAGCCACAGCCTTAGCTGACCCCTGGATCTGGAGACAACATACATATGTGTTAGGGATAGTGTTCTAGACCATGCAAGTGGCTTGGAAACCAGTCCTGAGCCTCTACGGCTTGTCTATCCTGCAGCTATAGCTCATCCAACATGTCTACCATATAACTAATTGTGACATCAGAGCCATAAAATGCCATGGCACACCTGGCATCCTCTAGATGGTTCCTAGACAGAGCCCAAGGTGGTCCACACTAACCTATACCTGGTGTTTGGAAGTCCTTTACCATCCCTTGCCCAGAGACACTCAGGATATAAATGGAGTCCACTCAACCCAACAGTTTCTTGAAATGGCCTCCTCCTCTTCCTCTTTCTCCTCCTCCTCCAGCTTGGGCAGGGGAGGGGGTCATGCAGAAAGCAGCAGTTCCTCCCTCATACTGAGGTATGAGAGGATGTGGTCCCATGGGACTCTGTTTTGCTTTGCAAAGCTGTGTCTATTCCTCCATGCTCAGATTCCCAAGCCAGGTAAAAGTATCATCATCCTAAAAACAGTTCTTTCTGCACATGGTGACCTGCTGTGCCTTGCTGTCTCTGTTCATGCCTCAATCAAACAACTTTTTGTTTTATTTCATATTATTTTATTTTATGTGTGTGGATGTTTTACCTGCATATACATGTCTGTGTACCACATTATGTGTAGTACCTGAAAAGGCCACAAGAGGGTGTGAGATTCCCCTGAATGGGAGTTACAGATGGTTGGGAGCAACTATTGGGAGCTGAGACTCAAACCAAGTCCACTCAGTGCTGTTAACTGCTGATCCAACTCTCAGCCTGACAGCTTTGGCAAGATCTGGATTCGTTGATTTCTGAGCTAAAGTGCAGGTAGAAATCCTATGTCTTTTCTTGCCCAGCTTTACAAAAGCAAGCTGTAAGTTCTGCCACTCTTGGCACGTGACTCCCTGATGTCCTAAAATGAACAAAAGACGGAAGCCTTTAGTAAGCACTTAAACCACCTGCTGAGTTCCTGCGAAATTGCCTGTGGTGCTTTAAATAGGAATGGCTCCCTTAGATCATTTTAAAATCCTTGGCCCAGAGGGAGTGGCACGAGTATGTGTGGCTTTGTTAGAGGAATGTGTCACTAGGGGGTGAGCTTTAAGGTCTCAGAAGATCAAGCCAGTTCCCTTCCTGCTGCCTGCCTATGTGGATGTAGAGTTAACTCTCAGTAACCTCTCCAATACCGATACCATGTCTGCCTGGATGCTGCCATACTTCCAGAGATGACAATAGTGGACTAAACCTCTGAACTGTACACCAGTGTGAATCAAATGCTTTTTTTTTTCTAAGAGTTGTCGCGGTCATGGTATCTCTTCTCAGCACTAAACCCCTTACTAAGACCGATGGTGTCACTGAGACTCATTCTATGGACGAAGAAACCTAGGCTTGGCTGTAGCTCAGTATCACACATCTAGTGCTGCTAGATTCAATTCAGTCAGTGTCAGCCGAACTCTGTTATGGTTTAGGTATGAAGTATACACCCTTAAACATCCTAAAGATGTGCTTAGAGGCAGGGCTTCATGGAGTGATTGGATCCTGAGGGCAAGAGCTCCATCAATGGAGGCATCTTTGGTAGATTCCCATAGAGATAAAGAGGTGGGGCTTTGCTGGAGGGAGTAGGTAGTGGAGATGTATCCTGGGAAGATAAACTTTGTCTCCATGTCCTTTCTGTCTCTTCTGCTCCCCAGACAGCATGAGATGCACACCTCTGGCCGCCATGTTGCTCTCTCACAGCAGCATAGAAATCATAACGACAATGGCCATGGACTTAAGACCTCTGACACTGCTCCTTCTTTTAAGCTGATTCTCTCAGCGGCAAAAAGCTATCACAAGTGTCTTCCAGGCTGGAGAGCAAGGATGGAACCATAGTTTCCTGGGCAGTAGGCAGGTGTCTTAGTTAGGGTTTTACTGCTGTGAACAGACACCATGACCAATGTAAGTTTTATAAAAGACATTTAATTGGGGTTAGCTTACAGGTTCAGAGGTTCAATCCATTGTCATCAAGGCAGAAACATGGCAGCATCCAGGCAGGCATGGTGCAGGAGGAGCTGAGAGTTCTACATCTTCATCTGAAGGCTGCTAGTGGAAGACTGACTTCCAGGCAACTAGGGTGAAGGTCTTAACCCCACACCCACAATGACACACCTACTCCAACAAGACCACACCTCCTAATAGTGCCACTCCCTGAGAAAGCATATACAAACCAGCACAGCAGGCCTGTGCGGCAAGGGCTAGCCTGTGGTAATTATGAGGTGACAACAAGCTGCTTTCTTTCCAGTAAAAAACAAAACCTTCCTTACACTGAGCATGTGTTGAAGCTTAGGGAGTTATTTATTTATTTATTTATTTATTTATTTATTTTGATGTGCTAACATTTCAATATTTTTACAGCAGCCCTGGTCCATGCTCCCCACCCCCATACTCCAACACCCCCCACCAGCCCTCCCCCCCCCCCGCCATCGCTACAGTACAGGTACCGTCCCTCAGCTATCCTGGAGCTGCTTCATCTAGGGACCAGAAGCTGTCCTGTAACTTCAATGTTTTTCAAATCCTATTTTTAATGATGGTTCTTAAACACTTTGACCGCCCTTCTAGCCCACCACCCACCAGAGGTAGAAGAAAAGAAATGATACAGGGAAGTGGACCTGCTTAGAAAGGTTTCTTTGTCTGGAAATCAGCAGTTCAGTTCACAGGTTAGCAGGCAGCAGCAGCTCAATCCACTTGCAAACACTTCAGGGGTACACCAGCAGTCCAGTGTGGTAGAGTCTGGATAGCAACAGCAGTGACATGACCTAGCAGAGACAGCCAGGCCTCAGCCTCGGCTCCAGTCGTCTGGAGGGACCAACAGGAACACCAGGAGAAGTCTCAGTTGTGCCTTTCTCAGGGAAGTGAAGATCAATGAAGACTCAGACCCACAAGCATTGCACAGCTGGCTGTACCAGCAAGCCAAGCTCTGTCTCCATCACTCTATGGAGTTCTATTTATACCCTCCAAACATCACGTGTCCTGTATCCTCCACACGCCTTGCCTTAGCATGGCTCTTACCTCAGAATGTGCATTCAGTGAGCCCGAGTCTGGGGAAGCAGCAAGAAACTGCAGCACACCACCAGAAGTTTAGTTGGTGCATTTCTCTCTATGGTGTCCCGACAAATGCAGCTCAACTATGCAATGTAAGGCAGACCAATACATGCATGTTTTTAGCAAAGAAACCTTCATCACGTGTCCGTTCACATGTTTGCTTTAGCAGAACATCCTCTCTCCTGTGTCTGCTTTGATGAAACGTTCCTTCATGTGTTTGCCCCAGCAAAACATCATCTGACCGACTTTCCAAAGAACCCTTAAGTTTCCGCTTCACTGTCCCTGTCTAGAATCATTTGTCTTTGGTGTCACGAGAGTCTCAGTGGCTCAACAGCCCCCCAGAAGAGAGAAGTCGCAACAAATCCTCCACAGGCCTCAGCAGATTCACCCTCCCCCAGTCTCAAGTCCTTCTAGCCCTGCTTGCTGCAATATTTGTAGCCCAAGTGAGAAAGGTAGGGGGTGTTCTGATTCTCGGCTGTTTTGTTGGGTTTTCCCCCTTCTTGAAATAAAAGCTCAGCCCACTCTTCTAGTGCCTAAGCCTTGCACAATGCTGATCGCAAGACAACTCCTCCAGGTTTGGGGGCCTGAGTGGCTGAATTCTCCATGTTATTCAGAGTTGTGCTCTCTTTCTCTCTCTCTCTCTCTCTCTCTCTCTCTCTCTCTCTCTCTCTCTCTCTCTCTCTCTCTCTCTGTGTGTGTGTGTGTGTGTGTGTGTGTGTGTGTGTGTTGGTGGGGGACAGAATCTCCCATACTCCAGGCTGGCCTCCAGAATGCTATGATAACTGCATGGTGCTGGAGATTGAACCCAGGTCTTCTTGCATACTAGGAGAGCGCCTTACACCTGAACCACACACCTTGCTCAGAAGTCCTTCGGTGAAGGCCTGGGGTAAAGCCACAGAGTCTTCTCTTGAATGTGATCAGATCCATGAACAGAGACTTTTTCATTCCTATCAAAGCTTCCTGCCAGGGTTTAGAGGTTAGATTCTCAACATGTGGGTCGAGATCCCCTTAGGGATTCAAATCAGATACTTACACTAGGACTTGTAACAGTAGCAAAATTACATTTATAAAGTGGCAACAGAAATAATTTTATGGTTTGGGGGCGGGGTGGGGTGGGGCGGAGGGAGGGGTCACTATAACATGAGGGACTGTATTAGGAAGGGTTGGAAATCATTGCCCTATGGACAGCCTTGCTCTGTTAGAAAGAGAAGAGAGGAAGGTCCAGGGTGTTGCTGGGGTCTATGAAATTAGTACAGTCTGCACTATGGAAGCAGCAGGTTCTTAGGGAAGGGCTAGTAGGCCATGGTTGGCTTGACGTGAGGCAGCTGGGAGGCAGCCAGCCATTACTGCCAAGTCCAACCGCATCTGGACTCCTCAACCAACAAGCAGGTGACCCACGCTGACACTCTGTTCCCATCCCTCTGATGCTCGGGAAGTTGGGACTTGGAAAATGGGTTGACTTTCATCGTAGACTGACGGATTCAACAGCGGCTGGGATTTAGTAAAACATTTGTGTAACTATGAGAACTGCTTATGAGTATAAATTCCTTGGGCATGGATTGCATTTCCAGCCAGTTTCCCTCTCTGGGACAGTTGTCTCGGTAGCAGGCAGAGGCAGCTAAACCAAGTCAGTGTGTCTGCTCAGCTTCACGTTTATTTAAACACTTAATTGGAAAAATGCTGAGGTGTTCCAAGTGGCCAGAGTTAGAGAGTGGTAAGAAAAACCACGGGTTACAAGAAATATCTGCAAAAAAGATCTTGATAAAAGATTCATCTCCAGCCAGGTGGTGGTGGTGCACGCCTTTAATCCCAGCACTTGGGAGGCAGAGGCAGGCGGATTTCTGAGCTCGAGGCCAGCCTGGTCTACAGAGTGAGTTCCAGGACAGCCAGGGCTACACAGAGAAACCCTGTCTTGAAAAACCAAAAAAAAAAAAAAAAAAAAAAGAAAAGAAAAAACAAACAAAACAAAAACAAAAAGACTCATCTCCAAAATATGTAAAGAACAGCTTGATATCAACAAGAAGAAAGCAGCTGCTGGGCATGGTGGCACACACCTTTAATCCTAGTGCTCCCCAAAGCAGAAGCAGGTGGATCTCTGAGAGTTCAAGGCCAGCATGATCTACTCAACAAGTTCTACAACTGCCAGGGCTACACCTAGAGATCTTGTCTCAGAAATGCAAAAAAAAAAAAAAAAAAAAAAAAAAGGAGGAGAAAGAGGAAGAGGAAGAAGAAGAAAAGGAGGAGGAGGAGGAGGAGGAGGAGGGAGAGGCAGCAGCAAACAGTTTCATTTTAAGGCAAAATGGCTAAGAAACTACACAGATGACAAGCACATTTTTCAGGAAAGGATTATAAATTACACTGACTTGCTACTATATGCTTTTTGTCATGACTCAAATCCAGGTCACAGGTACCACTCCATCCTGGGGAAGCTGGGGATGAGCAGGGATGCTCACTCACAGCTGCTTAGGGAGACAGCTTGGCGGGTCCTCAAACACCACGTCTACCCTGACCATATGATGCAGTAACCGCACTTCCTTATAACTTGACCAAATAAGCTAGCCTATGTCCAAGCAAAGGCTCGGAGAAGTCTGCTCAGGACTGCTCCAAGTGAGGGCTGGGCGAGGGCTCTGTGGGTAAGGGTGCTCATGTGAAGACCTGAGTTTGAATCCCCAGCACCCATGTAAAACTCGGTGCCTGTAAACTCAGAGTTTGGGGCAGAGGCAGGTGGATTCTGGGAACTCACTGGCTGGCCAGCCTTGCAAAAATGGTGAATTTCCAGATCAATGAGAGGCCCTTTGTTAAATGAATAAGGTAGAGAACAAAGGATACCTGAGGCTCTTCTCTGGCCTTTGCATACCCACACTAGGGCACTCACCACACACACACACACACACACACACACACACACACACAGAGAGAGAGAGAGAGAGAGAGAGAGAGAGAGAGAGAGAGAGAGAGAGAGTTTTAAAAATTTGAAAAATGAAACTGGGTGATGGTGGTGCAGCACATGTCTTTAATCCCAGAACTTGGAAGGCAGAGGCAGCTGTCTCTCTCTCTGTGAGTTTGAGGTCAGCCTGATCTACAGAGCGAGTTCTAGGACAGCCAAGGCTACACAGAGAAACTCTATTTCAATAAAAAAAATTTCTAAATAGGCAACAAATGCAATATATTCTTCAGCAAGTGCACAGCAAGCTGGTACATTCTGTAGTGGCGCTGTATTTAGCAATACAAAGGCCTGGAGTCCGGGACTGTCAAGGTAGCTCAATGGGTAAAAAAGCACTCGCTGTGAAAGGCCGAGTTTGATCCCAGGAGAAATGAGGTCACAGATTTGTCCTTTGACTGCCACACACGTGCTAAGGTGTGTCCCTGCCCCCATACTATACACATACATATAATGATAAATAGATAAAGATAATAATGTCCCCCAAACTGAAGGATAGCTTGGTGGTAGTACATTTGCCTAGTGCGTGAGGGGTGCTGTGTTCAAACCTCAGCACTATGATAAGGAAAGGAAAGGAAAGGAAAGGAAAGGAAAGGAAAGGAGAGGAGAGGAGAGGAGAGGAGAGGAGAGGAGAGGAGAGGAGAGGAGAACGGAGGGGAGGGGAAGAGAGGGGAGGAGAGGGGAGGAGAGGGGAGGAGAGGAGAGGAGAGGAGAGGAGAGGAGAGGAGAGGAGAGGAGAGGAGAGGAGAGGAGAGGAGAGGAGAGGAGAGGAAAGGAAAGGAAAGGAAAGGAAAGGAAAGGAAAGGAAAGGAAAGGAAAGGAAAGGAAAGGAAAGGAAAGGAAAGGAAGGGAGAGGAAGCTATCAATCCAGGAAGATCCCCAGAGGACGCCTAGCTGTGTACTGCTTCAGTCTGGGAAGGGTACATGCTGAGTGTACTAACTAACCTTATATCACCTTGACATAGGCTGGAGTCATCACAGAGGAGAGAGCCTCAGCTGATGAGACGCCTCCATTTTATCCAGATGTAGGCAAGCTTCCAGGGCATTTTCTTGATTAGTGACCAATGGGGAAGGGCCCAGCCCACTGTGGGTAGTGCCATCCTCGGGCTGGTAGTCCTGGGTTCTATTAAAAAACAACAATGAAAACAGTAGTTAATACACCTGAGTTGTATGTATGTGTATAAACATATGTATGTATGCATAATCCGCACGCATGTACCTTCATATTGTGCAAGTCAGATCTTGTCAGGTTCACGGCTTCGGAGGTTCTCAGTCGGTGGTTACCATCACCCGGGACTGACGATCACTTGAGTGACCTCAAATGCTGATCCTCCTGTCTCGGTCAAGTCTTCAGACATCACAGCTCTGACAGAAACATTTACTACAAGTTCCTGAAGGTCCCTAAGGCAGAGTCATCTAGGTGAACTCCCCCTAAATTCCTGGCTGTCAGCACTCCCCGAGAGAATACTGATTGTTTTAAACTACTGGATCGAGGGATATTTTGTTACAAGGCAACAGATGACTAATACATAGTTGTACCTGCATTTCAGTGGCTACAATGAATTCAGTACAGTTCAGTCATGTGGTCATGCCCAACCTCAGCAGAGAGAGAAGTGTAGCCCAGTCCTACGCCCAGGGAAAGGGGAATGGATTGGCTGAACAGTCAACTATTGTCTGTAATAGCCAACGATTATGTGCAGGTTCTGTGATTCCTTTCTCAACTGACAGATGCTGTGGTCAAACCCGTGACACATAGGAACGAGAGTCTCACTTCTGACCGCCCGTTGCCCGTTATGTGCCCCACGGTCGCCGTGAAAGCTACAAGAAAAGAAGCACTAAGAATCACTGCATCCAGATTTAAATTTCATTTTATATATTTTAAAAAATCTAATTGTAATCGTTCTTTTACGCTTTTGCCTCTTTAATCTTAGTTTTGTGGTTTATTTTCGGTGTGTGTGGTGTGGGCCCGTGTGGGCCACAGGGCGTCACTGTATATAGAGGTCAGAGGACAACCTGTGGCAGTTGGTTCTGTCCTTTCACGGTGTGGGTTCTAGGGATTGAACTCTGGTCCTCAGTCCTAGTGACAAGCGCCTTTACATGATGAACCATGTGGCAGGCTCCAGACTTTACATAACGGTTTATAAAAAGCTGCACTGTGTGATCACACAGTCTCAGGGGCAAACACGTGTTCGTGTGCAATGAAAAAAAAAGACTTAAAAAAGAATATAGTGGAAAAGTAAAAATATTCTTCATGGCAAGATTGTGGATGGCTTTCTCGTGCTCATTTTTATGTGTATTTGGTTTTATTTTAATGTTTCTTTCTTTTTGTAGAAAGAACAGGTTTTTGAGCACATTACGTGGGCACTACATGAAGCACAGCTTGCTTTTACAATTAAAAAAAAAAAAAACCTGCTTGTCTATTTTATTTGCCTTCTGTGTTAGGTGGTGCCAGGGATTAAACCCAGGGTCTTATGCATGCAAGCCAAGTACGCCACCACTGAACTGCACCCGCAGCTCTGTAATTTTGTTTTTATAAGATGAGGAAGCTGAGTGGTGGTGGCAGAGGCGGTGGCAGTGCATGTCTTTAATCCCAGCACTCAGGAGGTAGAGGTAGGCAGATCTCTGTGAGTTGGGGGACAGCCTGGTCTACAGAGTGAGTTTCAGGATAGCCAGTCTCTGTCAAGACAGAGAAATCCTGTCTTGAGAAATAATAATAATAATAACTCTAAAATGAGAATATATTATTTTTTATTAGAAAAGCTATAGTTTTAAAAACAAGGTCTCACTATGCAGTCCAAGCTGGGCTGGAACTCTCTCCTGACGTTGAACTTCCTGCCTCCGTCCCTCAAGGGCTGAGATTAAAGTCTTAGGAAAGACAGTCTTTGTAAAAAATCAAATGGAAATATACAATGCAAGTCCTCTACACGAGAGACACTGCAAAGCCAGCAGGCCGGGGAGGGGCAGGCTGGGAAGCTGTGCTCGTTCAGGTTGAGGCTGAGCTATCTGCTAGCTCTTGGGGCCTTTGGGAGCTGCCCATAAATGAAGCCCAGAGCGGCTCCTCAGATGATTGGTTGGCACACTGTGCTCAGCGTATTCTCATGCTTGGGCTTTTCCCACCGGACATGCTGCAGGCCTCCTCGATGCTGCAGCCTGCTGAAGGACAGAATTTCCTACAGTGGCTGAGAGACGCAGCGCCCTCTGAACGCCCCCATTCCCACCACACTGTCTGCTTTTCCTCCCTCTGGCCTGCCAGGCTCTAGATAACAGGCCGTGGTAGACTGGAGGTTCTGAGCTCCCAAACTTCCTCTTGTGTGATTTGGGGCTAGTCGCTAGACTACTTGACTTTAGTTGACCTGTAAAATGGGCCTGGAATAATCTATGATGGATGCCACACAACAAAATACCACATGTAGCACACAGTAAGACGGCTACCGATGTGGGGATGGGAAATAGACAACCCCCTTGACCTCATGGAGCACAAGCTTAGGGTGTTAAATAGAGTATTATGGATTGAACAACTGAGAAATGGTGTGTGTGTGTGTGTGTGTGTGTGTGTGTGTGTGTGTGTAGCACTCTGGTCTGGGAGGTAGGATTTTCAAAGAACTCTCTCTTTAAGTGAACTAATGACTTGGTACCATCCTCCAGGTCTTGTTCTTCGCTGGTGTGGAGCTAGATTCCTCCTGATGGCCTCCTACCCTCCTCCTTGTCCCCAAGACCTTCATTAAGCCATAGACACTTTGCCCAAAGGCCCCTTCTGCCTAAAAAAGTATGATAACAGAATCGGAGTGGGCTGTAGTTGGGTTTTCTCCTGCTATTAAAAGAAATTATGGGCCGGGGAGATAGTTCAGTGGGAAGAGTGCAAGTGCTTGAGTACATGAACCCCAAGTTCAGAGCCCCAGCTCCAGGACAAAGCTGCATATGGCGATGTGTGTCTAACCCTTAACGATGAAACAGGAAGTAGAGACAAGAGATTCCCTGGAAGCTGGCAGTGGGCAGGCTCTGCCTCAGAGAAGGTGGGAGGAGAGATGGTTAGGACAGACAGCCCAGGTTGTCCTCTGACATCCACAAGCATGCCGTGGCATATATACCCCCAGGTCCCCCCTCCCCCATACCGGAGTGCATGTACACACACACACACACACACACACACACACACACACACACCCCACAGAGAAAGAAAATGAAGCATTTCCACGTATCCCTAAAAGTATCAAAGGCCTCGTGTACTGCTTCCATAGTGCCTAAAGTAGTGGTTCTCAAGCGCTCAACCTTTCCAACGCTGCGAGCCTTTCATACGGTTTCTCATGTTGTGGTGAACCCAGCCACAAAGTTATTTTTGCTGCTACTTCATACCTGTAATTTTGCTACTGTTGTGAATTGTAATGTAGATCTCTATGTTTTCTGATGGTCTTAGGCAATCCCCGTGAAAGGTTCGTTTGATCCCCTAGGGGGTTGTGACCCATGGGTTGAGAACCACTGGCCTAATGGCTAAGTCACTGTGCCTTGTCACAGGAAAATGAACATAGAGCAGGATATTCAGCCCTCCCAGGAGATTTCAGGCCAGCAGTAGAGGCAGAAAACAAACCTTCATTTTAGTAACAAAGAGTCTTGCTCGGATATGCTGAGCACTGGTGCTTCTTGGCTTCTTTCAGTCACCAAGGGGTTCATGGGCAATTGTTTATTCCTTTATTTAGTTTGGTTTTTGAAACAGGGC
Organism: Apodemus agrarius; assembly: GCA_964023405.1. Lineage (NCBI taxonomy): Eukaryota > Metazoa > Chordata > Mammalia > Rodentia > Muridae > Apodemus > Apodemus agrarius. The sequence continues at coordinate 37,582,064 of OZ030011.1, read as the reverse complement.
CTCAGTTGCACTACAGCCCGGCCTGGCCTCACCCTTACAGAGATCCTCCCACCTCAGCCTTCTGACTGCTGGGATTATAGGTATGCAGCATCTTGTCCAACCTGATGATATATATACATATATACACGTATATATATAAACTGAGCAAGCAATGAAATAAAGACCGAGAGAGTTCACCTCACTGGCCCAAGGTACTGAGCCTGTCAGGGACAGAGGATTTCAATCAAGGTCTATGTGACCCACAGCCTGGGGCCCTGAATTTCTGCCCTACTACCTGCCTACTTGAGTAGGAAAGGCTGTGTGAAGTCAGGTTGTGGAGGAAGTGTGGCTGCCTTACAACAGTGGTGACAACTTGGGCTCTCTCCTGTTCTAAGCCAATCAGTTTAAATTATCCAAGCCCACACTCCGAGGACCAATCAGTTTCCTATAGAAGCCAGATAGAAACTAGTTAGCTCATTTCCTGTTACGCATTTCCTGTTATGTGGCCAGGGTCACATACGCATTTCCTGCCACGGGGCCAGGACCACATACTCAAGACCCTCCAATCAGCAGCAGGTGCCCAGGGACCCAAGCACCTGCCAGGTGCGACCCCCGCAGCCCGAGTGGTAACCCCACCAACCCAGCCCCGCTAGCCTGTGCCCCAGGGTGGAGGAGAGATGGGAAAGGACGCCGGGGATACTTCCAGGCCTGCGGCTTGCAGCTGGACACCACAGGTGGGTGGGAGGTGTGCACTCCTGGGCAGGCCCAAGGAACATGACCTTTCACCCAGTTTCCAACAACAAAGAGCGGGCTAAACTTCTGACCCTTTGGGGTCATTGGGAAGACCTTGGAGGACATGGGCACAGGGGGAAAGTTCCTGAACAGAACACCAATAGCTTATGCTCTAAGATCAAGAATTGACAAATGGACCTCATAAAATTACAAAGTTTCTGTAAGGCAAAGGACACTGTCAGAAGGACAAAACGGCAACCAACAAAGTGGGAAAAGATCTTCACCAACCCCACATCCGACAGAGGGCTAATATCTAATATTATATATAAAGAACTCAAGAAGTTAGACCCCAAAGAACCAAATAACCCTATCAAAAAATGGGGTACAGAGCTAAACAAAGAATTTTCACCAGAAGAAATTCAGATGGCCGAGAAACACTTTAAGAGATGTTCAACATCATTAGTCATCAGGGAAATGCAAATCAAAACAACCCTGAGATTCCACCTCACACCAGTCAGAATGGCTAAGATTAAAAACTCAAGAGACAACAAGTGCTGGCGAGGATGTGGAGAAAGAGGAACACTCCTCCACTGTTGGTGGGATTGCAAAATGGTAAAACCGCTCTGGAAATCAGTTTGGCGGTTCCTTAGAAAATTGGGCATGTCACTTCCAGAGGACCCTGGCATACCACTCCCGGGCATATACCCAGAGGATTCCCCTGCATACAATAAAGACACATGCTCCACTATGTTCATAGCAGCCTTGTTTATAATAGCCAGAAATTAGAAGGAGCTCAGATATCCCTCAAAGGAGGAATGGATACAGAAAATGTGGTATATTTATACAATGGAATACTACTCAGCAATTAAAAATAATGAATTCATGTAATTTGTAGGTAAATGGTTAGATCTGGAAAATATCATCCTAAGCGAGTTAACCCAATCACAAAAGAATACACATAAAATGCAATCACTGATAAGTGGATATTAATGAGCCCAGAAGCCCTAAATACTCAAGGCACAATTAGCAATTCAAATGATTGACAAGAAGAAGAAAGGAGAGAACCCTGGGCCTGAAAAGATTGGATCCAGTTTTGTAGATCCAGAACAGAGAAATGGTGGTGGTGGGGGGATGATTGGGGAATAGTTGGGGGGAGAGGACTTATGGGACGTATGGTGGGGGGGTCTGGGAAAGGGGAAAGCCTTTGGAATGTAAACAAAAAATATAGAAAATTAAAAAAAAGATAAAAAAAAATCCATAATGATCGATAGTAAGTAAATAATTTTCCAAATGCAGACATTTGTTTTTGTTCTGTTATGCACAATTTTTATAACCTTAAATACAAACATTTGACATGTTAAAAAAAAAAAAGAGTTAAGCATGGGGGAAATCCCTGGGCCGTAATTCTCATCCTTTCAGCATAAGAACTGGAAGTGACTGGAAGCCAGCGGCAATCTGCTGCAGACTGACCTTTAGCCTCAGTTTACAAAAAATTCAAAACAAATAAGAGAAAAGCAAGATGTGCCCTTGGTGATCTTGGAGGGTATAATTCCCCCTTTTTTTGTTTTTAAAAAGCCAATTTTTCAGAGTGCGATGTGCATGCTCAACAATTCCTTGACCCATGGGGTTATAAGGGATTCCAGTTTGATGTTCAATACCAAATTCTTTACAAAATGATATAAAGTTGTTGCCAGTAAGCAGGCTGATTATCAGTCTTAATGACTTTAGGTAATCCCATTGTGTTAAAGGCTTGTAAACAATGATCAATTACATTTCTTCTTCTTCTTCTTCTTCTTCTTCTTCTTCTTCTTCTTTTTTTTTTTTCCCCGAGACAGGGTTTCTCTGTGTAGTCCTGACTGTCCTGGAACTCACTCTGTAGACCAGGCTGGCCTCGAACTCAGAAATCCACCTGCCTCTGCCTCCCAAGTGCTGGGAATAAAGGCATGTGCCACCACAACCCGCCTGGCTAATCAATTACATTTCTAGAGGTCTCTCCCATATGCAGAGAAGCAAAAAGGAATCCTGAAGCCGGGTGTGGGGACGCACGCCTTTAATCCCAACACTTGGGAGGCAGAGGCAGGCAGATTTCTGAGTTCAAGGCCAGCCTGATCTACAGAGTGAGTTCCAGTGAGTTCCAGGACAGCCAGAGCTACACAGAGAAACCCTGACTTGAAAAACCAAAAAAAAAAAAAAAAAAAAAAAAAAAGGAATCAAAAAAAAAAAAAAAAAAGGAATCCTGAACAGGTATCAATACAAACATGTATATATTTTAATTTTCCAAATTCTGCATAGTGAGTTACATTCATTTTCCAAATATGTTTGGGCATAAGGCCTTGTGTATTAGCCCCTAAATGAGGAACTGGAGATAATGTAAGGCAGTTAGGGCATTGTTTCACAATCATTTTTGCTTGCTCCTTAGAGATCTTATGTCGGAGTCTTGAAGTGTGGCTAAAAAGATGAAACTTATTATGACCACTTCTAACTAACACAACAAGATCTGAAACTAAGGCCTCTCCTATTAGAGTTCTGTCAATGCAATCATTGCCTGCAGTTAAAGGTCCAGGAAGACTGGAGAGAGCTCACATATAAAAGGGATTTTTTTTTTCTAGCAAGAATGATATTTTGCAATTGTGAAAACAAAGATCCTGCTGACGTATTAACATTAAATGTGCCACAAGTTTCCAACAGAGGAACAGATTTGGCAACATACAAACTATCAGTTAAAAAGATTAAAAGTATTATCTACAGATCGAAAAGCATTTAGTGCTGCTGTCAGTTCTGCTAACTGAGCTGAGAGCCCAGGGGTCTCTAGGACCACCTGTTGATTATTCATAAGATATCTAGCTTCGTCCTTTAGAGGAGCCATCCGTGAAAATCAAAACAGCATTATGCAGTATTTATAAAGATGTCATATTAGGAAACACAACCTTATGCACATAAAAATTTTAGCAAGCTGTCTTGAGGATAATGCTTATCTATAGTTCCTTTAAGTCCTATTTGAGCAAGCAACCAATCTACTATGCTGCTTCAGCCAAGCGTCTTGATCTACGTTAAAAGGCTGAATAATGATATCTGGTTCTTTGCCAAAATAAGTCAGTGCCTGCTTCCTTCCAAGTATAATCATCTGGGCTACTGCCTCATAATATGGCAGGATATTACATTAGGAGACACCCTCAAATGAATCCACATAAGAGGAACCCTTTGCCACAATAATCCTGTAGGCTTATGAATTATATTAAAAATCAACAGAATCAATAGGCAAAGAATAATCAATATAGGTAACATTGTTTTTCAATAGCTCTTTCTACTTGCTATAAGCAGCCCTTCTGGGTTAAAGATCTAGGGGATACAGGATCAGCACTCCCTTTTAGAATATCAAATAAAGGTCATAATTCTGTAGTAAGCTTTAAATAGGCGCGAAGCCAACTGATGTCACCTAACAACTTTTGAAAACCATTTAAAGTTTTTAAACTGTCCCTGCGAATAATTATCATCTGGGGGAAAACGGCTTGATCTGAAAGTCTGAAGCCCAAATAATTACAAGGTTCCTGAGTTTGCACCTTTTCTGGAGCTATGTGCAGTCCTTTGCCAGCTAAAGCCTGTTGTAAATCTCTGTAATTTAAAATCTTTTCCTGCTATTAGGACATCGTCTGTGTAATGAATAAGGTATATCTCTGGCCATTGCAGTCTGATAAGCTGAATGGCCTATGCCACAAACTTTTGGCATAAGGTAGGACGACTGTTGGCCATGCCCTGAGGAAGAACTGTCCATGGTATCTTTTCATAGGTTCCACGAAATTAATAGAAGGAACACTGAAAGCAAATCTTTTGCAATCCTCAGGGTACAAAGGAATAGTAAAGAAACAATCTTTCAGATCTACCACTATTTTATAATATCCTCCAGGAATAGCCACTGGAGATGGAAGCCCAGGTTGTAAAGCTCCCATAGGTTCCACGGTCGCAATAACCTTTCTTAGATCTTGTAACAATCTCCATTTGCTGGATTTTTTCTTGATAACAAATATTGGAGTATTCCATGGTGACTGAGATTCTCTTAGATGTCCTACCTCTAGTTGCGCTTGCACTAGCAAAGAGGTAGCTTCTATTTTTTCTTTAGATAAAGACCACTGATCAACCCACACTGGATTATCATTAAGCCAGTGAATTTTATCAGCATGGGATGTAGGCAAGATAGTGGCCATTACGGCCCCAAACCTCTAGTGTTAGAGTGAAGTTTAGGACCTTCAAACCTTTTAAGACCTAGTCCTTCTTTTCCTAGCCCCTGACCATGCAAAAATACTTGTTCTAGCATTTGCTTAGCCACTACCTCATTAGGACTACACATTGTAAGACCCATCTGTGAGAAGAGATCTCTTCCCCAAAGGGTAATAGGTAAATTTAGCATAACATAAGGCTGAATTTGTCCCAAATTACCTTCCTCATCTTTCCAGGTTAGAAGTTTAGTGCTTAGCTTTGGGTTATTGGCGTAACCGATGACGTGAGTGAGTGTATCTGACAAGGGCCAAGTTGAAGGCCAATCTTGTCCTCTAATAATTGTCACATCAGTTCAGTATCTAGTAATCCTTCAAAGCTTTCTCCCTCAATTGTTAATTCAAGGTTAGGTCTCTTACTAGTAATAGATTGATCCCAATACACATCAGAGGAACCAGAGCCACTCTGTCTCTTACTCTTAATGAATCTGGAAGGTAGCGGATGCAAGGGAACTAAGATAAGTTGAGCAATTCTTTGGTCAGCAGGTAGACGATGAGGGGAGGCAGCCATAATTTTAATTTCTCCCTCATAATCATTATCTATGACACCTGGATAAATCTGGAGTCCTTTTACAATGGTACTGCTTTGTCCTAGAAGCAATCCCCAAGTTTCTGCAGGCAAAATCCAAAAACTCCTGTAGAAAGGGTCTGAACTCCCATTACTATGTGGGAGGTGGAACAGAGGTCCAATCCTGTGCTTCCTGGTGTTGCCCTGATACGTTCAAAACTGGATTTCCCTGGTCTGGCAGCAGCTTCATGACCCCATAAGTTGCTTTCTGTGGGTGTCTGGGGACCTGAGGCTGGCCCCTCTGCCCGTTTCCCGACACAGTACAGCCCTGAATATCTGTCTTAGATTTACAGTCCTTGGCCCAGTGATTACCTTTCCTGCACCAAGGACAAACTCCTGGAGCATAACCTGATTTCCCACTTAGGGCACCTCTGTTCTTAGGACAATCATTTTTAAAATGACCGAAACTTCCACATTTAAAACATGCTTTATTCCCTCGTCTCTGTGAGAGTATCACTTGCACAGTGGTTCCTTGCAAAGCTGCAGCCATGGCTAGACCTTGATTTTACGAAGGCCCAATCTCTGCACAAAGGCGAATAGACCCAGCTAAGTCTCTCTGTCCTTTGTAAGGTCTAATGGTGGTAAGACAAGTTGCACTAGCACTCTCATAAGCCAATTGTGTGGCAAACGGATTTCCTGCTTGAGAATCTCCAAAAATTCTATTAGCTGATTTCAGTAGCCTATCCACAAAATCCTGAAAAAGTTAATCAGGAACCTGTCTAATGCTAGCTAAACTTCCACTGAGATCCCCTTTAGTTGGTAATTCCATCCTCGGTGGGCAGCCTTTGCAACCTGCGCACACACTCCAACAGGAAACCCAACCTGATTAGCATTGCCTTTTTTTGTGTGTGTGTGTGTGTGTGTTTTTTTGTTTTTTTTTTCGAGACAGGGTTTCTCTGTGTAGCCCTGGCTGTCCTGGAACTCACTCTGTAGACCAGGCTGGCCTCAAACTCAGAAATCCACCTGCCTCTGCTGGGATTAAAGGCATGTGCCACCACCACCCAGCAGTTCTCTTACTAGCTTCACACCATTCAGAACTCCACAGCAACAAATCTCCTCCTGACAAAGTAGTAGCCTTACATAGAGTCTTCCAATCTAGTGGGGTTAAATTTGACCCCCATCACAGTATCCAACAAAGCCTGTGTAAAAGGAGCCGTAAGGTCATACTGTGCCACAGCTGTTTTTAATTCTTTTATCACTTTGAACTCCAAGGTCTGATAGTCTAACTCTATTGTTTTGCTGGTCCATGATCTCAACAGCAGGGAAGGCCAGCACATCAGATGTATCCTGTCCTTTCACGAGAGTCTTAATTTGTATTCTAATAGCCAATCTATAGCTCACAGTTTGCAATTACTCAATTGTTCCTTTTTCAGATACTTCTAATTCTCAAATTTTGCAATTTGCAATTATACAAATACAACTCAATTTAAGAGAACTTACAGTTCCCTATTTTGTAGGCCACTTAAGAACTCATACTGGATTGCCAGGACCCTTTAGTGAGGGCAATGCCAAAGCAGATTTATATTCCAAATAAGGTTATAGGTCTTACACAGGAACAATCTCTTTACAACATCAAAATAGTAATAGCTGAGACAACAATTTGGTATTTCTAGAGAATGTACACGTCAAATTGTAAAGACTTTTCCAGAATGTGCTCAATTTCTAACTGTACCACATAATGGTGTTAATTCTCAAGGGCTTATACTTAATCAATTATTGCAAATAGATACTCATATTTTTGATTTTAGAAAATTAAAATATGTTCATGTGACTTGACACCTTTTCAGGCTTTCTAGTTGCCACTGATTTAACAGGAGAAACAACTAAAGACATAATCAGCCAATGCCTATGCTGCTTTTCTATATTGGGTGTTCCCAATCAGATTAAAACATAATCAGTCAATGCCTATGCTGCTTTTCTATATTGGGTGTTCCCAATCAGATTAAACAGAGAAGAAGCTGCAGCAGAGCATTGAGACTTTCTGTTGACAATTTAATATTACCCATATTATTGGGATTCCTTATAATCATCAAGGACAAAGTATTGAGAAACAGGTATTGTGGAACTTTAAAATAAGAAAGGGAGCCGGGCGGTGGTGGCTCATGCCTGTAATCCCAGCACTCTGGGAGGCAGAGGCAGGCGGATTTCTGAGTTCAAGGCCAGCCTGGTCTACAGAGTGAGTTCCAGGACAGCCAGGGCTACACAGAGAAACCCTGTCTTGAAAAAACCAAATCCAAAAATAAATAAATAAATAAATAAATAAATAAATAAAATAAGAAAGGGAGAGTTATATCCCTGTATTCCACAAAATTACTTAAATCATACTCTCTTTATTTTAAATGTTTAAAAAAAATGGATGTCAAGGAACTCTCCGAGTGTCTATGGCACCCTACAACTAGGCATACTTATGCCTAGGTGAAATGGAAAAATCTACTTACTGGCATGGCATGATCCTGATCAGGTATTTAATATGGGGAAGAGGGCGTGTTTGTGTTTTTTCCTCAGGATGCTGAAGGAGAGTAGTAGCAGCCACAGTGGTTGGTGTGACATGCTGATGCTGGGACAAAGAATGATGCTGACCTGTGAGCTTGATGAGAGCCCTGACAATGGTGACTGGGAAGATGTTTTGGACATTTGTTCCTGACCCACCTTTGCTTGCCTATATCCCAGACTGGACAAGCTGCCTTGACTCAAGATTTTAGACCTTGTGGGACAGAGAACATGGAGACTATGGAAACTGACTTAGAAAAATTGATCAAATAGAGAAGTTGTTTTAATGACTCTTCTCTATCCTTTAGTGTGACCAGTTAGTCTGAATTAATCATGGACTGGTCTAGAAATTAATCCAATATTGGAAATGACAGTCTTCATTTGAAAGGCTGGTTCTGGACATTTTCAGGGACACACTGGGAAGTTAGCTGTAGTTCTCTATGATGTTATGTTAGCAATAGATAAAATTGGGACAGGATATAGATTTCAAACAAGTGTTAGCACATATGTTAAAGCTCCTAACCTTTTATTAATTGTTCATGTTAAAATTACTTTTGTTTCTTCAACAGTATTAAACGTAAGTTGTATTGATTGTACTCTCTCCAATTGTGTTAGTGTGTTGAAACCAGACATGTCTGTTATGGTGGTCTATCAACCAGCTTTTGTCTTATTGCCTGTGAATATTACATGACCTTGGTTTTCTGAAAGAAGCTTGCAGGGACTGGAGGAAGTAAGTCAGGCTTTAAGTAGAAGCAAGAGGGCAGTGGACTGATTATTGCTGGTATAGCAGCTTTAATTACATTGACAGCTAGCACCACTGCCTCTGCAAGTGGTGGGAATACTTTTATTCCTGATCATCACCATCCTGGTCAAGCTTCAAGAATGGCATATATAGCTTGATCATGCTAGCCCTTCTTGTCTTGGGAATACTTTTATTCCTAACCATCATGTTTAGCTTGTCTTTAACATTAATCTATTGGCAGCCAAGGTACTTGCCTTGACACAAGAAGTTAAGACAGCTAATTTTGTTAATCATTTAGCAAAAAATGTTACTAATGTTCTGAGTATTCAAGAGGATTTAGATAGGCCTTTGGAGCAATGGATTGACGCTCTTCATGATACCATTTAAATTATTGGAGAGCAGGTCCAGAGTCTAAAAGTAAAAAGTCATCTCAAGTGCCATGCTAAATATCAATGGATTTGTGTTTCTTCTAAAGTTTACAATGATAGTCACTAAGTGGGAAAAAGTTCAAAGATACTTGCAGGGTATTTGGCATAATTATAGCACCTCTAGATGTTTTAGCTTTGCATACTGAGATTATGAATTTAAAGAATGCTGTTCCACTGAGCTTTGCTGTTGCTGATATTGCTGGTAAAATTGTCCATGGCCTGAAGTCAATATTTCCATCCTGGTAAAGCTTCAAGAATGGCATATATAACTTGATTATGCTAGCCCTTCTTGTTCTGGGAATACTTTTATTCCTGACCATCATGTTAAAGCTTGTCTTTAATAACATTAATCTATTGGCAGCCAAGGTCCATGACTTGAAACTAAAAAAACGAACCCCCAGAGTCATTAATATAACAGGCTGGCAATCCAAGGAGGGTAAGATTCTGCACAAGGCCTTACCAACCTAAGACAGAGGCATGTGCCATAAGGCCGTGTTTATTAATAAACACTACTAAGGCCATGTTTGTTCAAAAAACACAAACAAGCTGCGTGTGACCTTGAAGACGGGTAAGGAAGACCTTGTGAGAATGACCTAAGACAGGTTCAACCTTGTTTATAAAATAAAAGGGGGGCCGGGCGTGGTGGCGCACACCTGTAATCCCTGCACTTGGGAGGCAGAGGCAGGCGGATTTCTGAGTTCGAGGCCAGCCTGGTCTACAGAGTGAGTTCCAGGACAGCCAGGGCTATACAGAGAAACCCTGTCTTGAAAAACCAAAAAAAATAAAATAAAATAAAATAAAATAAAATAAAAAAATAAAAAAAAATAAAAGGGGGGATGTAGAGAACCTTATTGGGGTGCTGTGCCACCCGGCAGGAGGTTGACATTGACCAAGGACAAGGGAGTAAGCTCAGGCAGGAATCTGACATTAGGGCATGATAGGGAAGTTAAGTTCAGGCAAGATTTTGATGTTAGGCGATAATAGGGAAGTAGATTAAGGCAGGAATTTTAATCTTAGGGTGGAACAAAAGAAGCAGGCTTCAGGCAAGATTTTGGGCTTGGACAAGGAAGTAGGCTCAGGTATTTTGGTCATTCTGACAAGCCCTTAGAAATGACAGTCACAGGACTTTGCTTATTGCCTTGACTATTTTGTGTTTACTGTCTTGCTTGTTCCTCTTTGTACTATTGATCTTAATACTTGCATGTGATTAAAATGGTATAAAAGTGGATTGGAAATTATTAAACCTGCCCTTAGTCTCAGAATTGATTGGGGTCATGCTGCAGTTTTGTCTAATTGTCTCTTTCTTAATCCTCGCTTCTGTGCTGGAGAACCAGTTGACAGACTTAGGGGCTTGGTCAAAAGGCCTTTTTCTCTCTGCCTTGTCTCCCCCACCTGCACCCCATAACCCTAAGTTGGCTAGGTCGCAGGTTGAGGGTCGTCATCTTTATACGATTGCAAGCCATCTAAGAAGGTAGAAATGACAAGCCGTGCAGTTATCCTGCATGGCTAGGGTGGAGAAGCCGACTGAGAAGCTTGCCCAGTTGCCATGGAGACAATAAGCACCCAAAGAAAGAGAGTGACAGGTGTCTAGCTTACAAGGCACTTCCTTTAATGTTCTTTGTTCCTTCACTCTTTATTCAGGGCAAAGCTGCTGTCATTACACTATGGACTAGGGCAATAGTCCACTTGGTAGAGGGCAGCATGCACAAAGCCATGGGTTCGCTTGCCAACACTGCAGTTGGACATGGTGGCACATGCCTGGTTGCAGCACTTTGTAAAACATAGTTTTAATAAACATGTTTCCTAGCTCTGTTCACTGAAGGAATTTAAGGATATCCTCGGCTACATTGTTAGTTCCAAGACAGCTTGGGTTTCATAGGACCATTTCTCAAAAAAACAAAACAAAACAAACAAAACAAAATCAAAACAACATGTGTTATGGGACTGTGGTAGCTCCTGGTGGTCTTCCCAACTGTGGCCCTAAAGGTCATCTTCTTTGGCTCCTTCCTCCTGCTCTGATTGAACTGCATAGTTGATATTTCCTAATTAACTTCCCCATATCTTTGTTTTGGCTCCATTTAGACCAGTTCATGTCATTGTCAGGCAGTCACCAGAAGAAACTGCTCCAACACAAGTTTAAGTCAATAGAAAGTCTTTATTAGGCTTTTTGGACAGGGATATCGAGAGAGCAAGGTGTAGCTACTAGTATCTCCCAACTTATGGCAAATCAAATCCACCAGGATTCGCCACCAGAGGATTTAGATTAATTATGGCTTACGAGGTTAGGATTCTAGGTTGTACCCAGCGTTTGAGTCACCATTGTTTCTGAACTAAGTTTGTGTTGTGTTTTCCTTCACCAGGTGGTCTGTCTGACTGGGTTCTAGAGAGAAAGGTAAGTCAGCAAAATGTGGGCTTGCCAGATGTGCACCACAAAGGTAGTAGAGGTTTTGAAGCATGGGGCTGGTGTGGTAGTGATCCGCCAGTGGGAATTTATCGAGTTGGGTGAAGAGATTTTGTGAGTCAGAGAGACTCCACGAGATAAAAACTGGCCCGAGAGACCCTCCAGGCTGAGTGTAGCTTGGTGCAACAAGGGAACTTGGAGTTCCTTTTAATATTTCCCACAACAGGTGGCGAACCAACATGTTGGGCAAGAATCCACTAGAAGTTTAAGATTATTAGCCTGAGAGTTAGAGTTTTATTTTTTTTAAGTGGGCAGCACTGAGACGAGTCATGTGGAATTGAAACAAAGCAGGCTCTGAGGTCCCCTGCTGTGGGGGGTTGCGGGCTGCTGTCAGTCAGTAGAAGTAGGATCGAAGCTGCCTACTTCTCAGGGCAGAGATGGATTGAACTGTGAATTTATAAAATTGGGATTATTTGCTTATAGGAAAGATTTATATACAGATTTTATCCAAATAATGTGGGGATTTTCGCCCTTAGTTTGGAACTAGGATAGGGAAAATTAGTCACTGACTTCAAGTAGAGAGAACAGTGATAATTACCTGCTATAACAGGTATTAATAAATGTCTGTGGCTCCAGGTAGAGAGCTCATCAGATAGATATTATAACAGGTATTAGTAAAAATTAATGTCTGTGGCTCCAGGCAGAGAGCCGAACAGAAAGATGGTATAAAAATATATTGCTTTAATACATCTCACAGGATATTCAAACTCTGTCTAACATGGGCTCCACGGGAATCTTGGGTTATTATCCTGCTTGGCAACATAGGAAAGGCCTAAGAATAGGCACATACAGTGTTTTAGTTCACTTCATTTGTTTTGGATTATTTTAACTTTCAAAATGGGCGTGATTTTGAGTTTTGTGGTTATATTATTCCTCTGGGAGAGTGGTCAAAATATAGGTTTTTCTGGTTACTGGCTAAAAAGGATATGCTGATTTGGGAGAAAGGTTTTGTCTTTGTGTTTTTAAAAAAGGTGATTAGTGTCTATACACCTTCCAGAGTAATATGGATCAGATTTGATAGAGGGAGACCCCCAGAGAACTAGATTCCAGAGAATCAAACCTTTTAAAAGGTTATCTTGATGATACTAAAATTTTGTTTTAAGATTTGTATATTACAGAATATACAGTCTTGGTGAGTCTCCTTGTCAGACATGCTGAACTGACCTGCTTGATCTCCCGACGTCTTGGACTTTCAGCCAGATCCAGTCAGGACACAGACATCAGAGACTGATATAATCGTTGGTGTGGGTTTCTTAAGGCCAACCAGCTCCCCCATTTTCCATACCCCCCTTTCATAAATATCTTGACTCCCATAGCCAGATTGAAGAAGTTATGAAGAGACATCATCCCAGTTCCCTGGGCTTTGGGGCTGGAGGTGGTTGTTGTAAGGTTGCAGGGAGGAAAGAGCTAGAATGGATTGTATAGCTCTAATCACTTTTGGCAGAAATCTTTATCATTGTTACTAAGTTAAAATCATAATTTCTTATTTTGGCACAGAATTTATTTTGGTACAGAGTCAGGGTTTCATTAGTATAAATTTCTTCTATTGATACAAAATTTTATAAGTACAAGGCTTAGACCCAGTCCTTCTATAAATGCCATATAAACTGATCTGAGATATTTAAGCCTATGGATTAAAGGCCAAATAGCAAATTCATGGCTCTGAATTTATTCTTAGGATGTTTTCAGATTTTATTTTTTTTTTTGTTTTTTGTTTTTTGTTTTTCAAGACAGGGTTTCTCTGTGTAGTCCTGGCTGGCTGTCCTGGAACTCACTCTGTAGACCAGGCTGGCCTCGAACTCAGAAATCCACCTGCCTCTGCCTCCCAAGTGCTGGGATTACAGGCGTGCGCCACCACGCCCGGCCAGATATTTTAATTAGAAATGGCTGAGGGTAATTAACAGATAACAGTCCATATTACATAGATAGTTGGTTTTCAAAAAAGTCAGAAATCCACAGACATTTAGTGTTATTTATTCACTTGTTGTTGAGACAAATATGCTCCTGGCAGCTTCCCATTCCTGGATTCAAAGAACCAGCTGAGCCTCTCACCCCCAGGGGAGGTGGGACATTGTGGCCAGGTCGCCACTGGGCAGAAACTGCCTCTCTCTCCTGCGGACCTGTACTGTTCTTGAAAGGACACAATTTAGAGGTTAGGACAGCTTAGTTCTGCCAAGACAGAATAGGCTAGTCCTTAATGATTCCTGTTTTTCAAAGGTCCGGCAGGTGATCCTGGGCCAGAAGGCTGGAGGCTGATGCTCCACCTTCCTGACTTACTGGGGCTCTGTGGGTAGGCAGCTGTCTCTACAGCTTGTCTCAGTTCTGGAAGCAGTGTTAGGCTTCCTGTGTCTTCAGATATGTTGATCATTCTCGAATTTCTGACAGGGTTGAAAAACTACTTACAGTCTCATAGCCAACCCAGGCCGTTTAACATTGAAAGAACAGATTTGAGAGGATGGTTTTCAGATGACATACAATCATAAGTCAGGTGTAGAATTAAAGTCTTTTAAGTTAGGGTATATGACAGTGTTCTATTTTATTGACAAAAATGATGGACTGTGTGTTTGGCCTATCTAGTACTTTATAAATTACAAAATGGTAAGAATTGTGCTCAATTTATAATTGAGAGACAATTTATATTTGTTTTTTATTAGAATAGAAATAGGGAAGTGTTGTGGATGGCCCTTGTGATGTCTGTACTTTTTAAAGATTTATTATATGTAAGTACACTGTAGCTGCTGTCTTCAGACACACCAGAAGAGGGCATCAGATCTCATTATAGATGGTTGTGAGCCACCATGTGGTTGCTGGGATTTGAACTCAGGACCTCTGGAAGAGGATCCCAGTGTAGCCTTGAGCCTTTCATCCCAAGAAAGGCTCAGTAAAGCACAAAACCCATGTTTTGGGTTGACATACTTCAGCTAACAAGAATCAAGTCAGCCAAGAAGCAGAACTACAAAAACTAAAAAGTAAGGTTAATACATTCTGAGACTTTCCCAGATCTGTGGACTTTGATGGATCGGGCCTTTGTTTTAGTTTAGGCAAGGGATGGTGTGTACATGATGAGTTTTACAGCCTGAATGCCATTTCCGTCATGGAGTCAGTCATGCTAAGGTCTTGAGCCCATACTACTCTAGTGCCCTGCTATCAGAGAACAGAGAGTCAGGATGTAAGGGACTGAAAGAACCAGACGGGTCGCCTTCCGAATCACATGACAAAAACTTCTGTTGGGGCAGTAGCACACCCCCCCCCCCCGTGTGAATAAGGCAGCGTGGTTCCTGAATGCAGGTGGCGGGGGCTCTTCACCTGGCACACGCTTGCTTGTCATTTAAGGTTCCCTTCAGGCGTGGTCGCACTTTCAGTGGGTTTTTGGCTTGAAGCTCACCCAACAGCGAGCCGCTGACTAGGGGGAACTTGGGCCTTGCTTAGGGGGTACAAAGACGTGGTTCGGAGACCAAAAGCCTCAGTTTGCCGCTGCCTGGTGGCCCATGTGAAAGGTGCTTCTGTTTGAGGTGCAGGCTGTATCGGCATGGGACCAGGAAGTGGTAACTCCTTAAGCCCTGCCGCCCGTTCACACCTTCAGTGACTCATTTTGGTGAAACTCAACGGAACTCCAAACACCTGCACACAGTGGCGTATTTTCAGATAGAAAGCTCCCCGACTCCCTTCTGTACAGACCCCAGGAAACAGCCCCAGCAGAGATACCCAGCAAGAGAACACGGCTCCTGCCTGCGGGGGGATGGGGGGCCTCATTGCGCTGGTTCCTGCACTCCTGGATACAGTGGGGACTGGCTTTGAGCGGCCCAAGGTGAGCAAGTAAAACACACTGGGGTGTCTTTTACGCACACCCATACAGACACGCAAACATATACATACACAGGGATGCACGGGGTGTGTTTTTATAAGCAGATCACTAATTTGCATATTGTGGCGGGCGTCAGTTTTTTAAGTTTTAAATCCGCATTATGTTTGTATCTAAATGTATGTCTCTCTGGGTAATAGAATTATAATAGTTTAATTGCATTTTCTTCAAGCAGATCAGTTACTTGATTCTTTCTCTTCCTTCCTTCCTTCCTTCCTTCCTTCCTTCCTTCCTTCCTTCCTTCCTTCCTTCCTTTCTTTTATTTTTTTCCCCTTTCATTGTTTTCAGATCGCACCTTGTTCAGTAGTCTAGGCTGGCTTCCAATTCCCCAGTGCTGGGGCTGTGGGTGTGTGCTCTTCACCTACTTTGATTCACCTATTTCTTACTATGGAACTTTCTGTAGCTCACAGGCATCTGTTACATGACACTAAGAACCAGCCTGGAGCCAGATCGGTTCTAAATCCTTGGTCCAGAGAATGCTCCTTGAGCCAGACTGGAGACCCGTTAAGGATCCCCCTTCTGAGCTGGGGAAAGCCCTGCCTCCTCTAACCAATATCTTTGCTGCCCTCCGGTGGTTATTAGGGGCCTCAGCATGTCTACTGTCTCAAACTGGCTATTTCTTCTACTTCTAATTTGTCTCCCAGGAACCCGGTTTCTTAGAACTGGTTTGCTTTTCCGAGCTTGAGAGCCATTTATATTCAGTGAGGTGCTCGGGCGTGATCCTCTTCAATATCCGGTGGAAGTGTCGATCTTGTTTTTTTTTGTTTTTTTTTTTTTTTTTTTTTTGGTTTTTCGAGACAGGGTTTCTCTGTGTAGTCCTGGCTGTCCTGGAACTCACTCTGTAGACCAGGCTGGCCTCGAACTCAGAAATCCGCCTGCCTCTGCCTCCCAAGGGCTGGGATTAAAGGCGTGCGCCACCACCGCCCGGCAGTGTCGATCTTGTTAACCTCCAAAAGACCCCAGCTCATTGCAGACCCAGAAGCGCCTGAGCAGCGGGTGGGGTCTGCAATGGTGGGTGGGTGGGTGTCTTACTGCTGAAGTCCACCGGCACACCTTTCTGAACACAAAAGGCGGCGTTTCTCCAGAAGAGGGAGGGGGTTTCTGCTCTGGCCTCCCACAGCCAGTTCTGGGCCCCAACTCCCAGGCGCTTTTGTGTCATGCTAATTGCTCCATCTCTCTGTCCTTCATGGGAGGTTGGGGGTGGGGGGTGGGAGGACCGGGACGAGACGCGGCGTTGTCAACCTGCCTGCCCGATTTAATCCCACCCCACCCCCGCACCCTCCACCAGCACCCCTGTCCCGCTCTACCAACCAGTTTTTGACCATAGAAAAAATTTTTTTTCGAGACAGGGTTTCTCTGTGTAGCCCTGGCTGTCCTGGAACTCACTCTGTAGACCAGGCTGGCCTCGAACTCAGAAATCCACCTGCCTCTGCCTCCCAAGTGCTGGGATTAAAGGCGTGTGCCACCACCGTCCGACTACCAACCAGTTTTTGAACTCTGGTGTTAGAAACTATCCCAGGTACTTTTCTCCCGAGGCCTTCCACATACACACCGTGCTGCCCCTAGCCACTAGGAGGTGTGTGAGTTGCTTTTCCTGTGTGAATCGAGCATTGTGAAGGAGTCAAGACTGCAGGCATTTGAGGCAGCCAGTCACACTGCATCCACAGTCAGAAAACAGAGAGGGATGGATGCTGTCTGAAGTGTATTTTCTCCTCTTTATTCAGCCCAGGAACCCAGCCAACCACCGTGCCAACCACCTCCATGAACATAATCTAGATACTGACCAAGAGGCTAATCTGATCTAAGGCCCAGAGCTTGTCTTTTAGGCAGGTCTAGATCTGTCAAATTGACAATATTAGCCATCTCAGAAGGGATATCTTCATTTTGTAACCAAGAAGAGCAAGATTCAGACAGGCTGAGTCTCCAAAGGCCGCACAGCTGGATGATATTGAGGTAGAGTTTGAGTCTGTTTCAGCTCCCAGAATCCCCCATCCTGAAGTCAGGCTGGTTCTTATTAATATATTTTAAATTAAAAAAGATATTTTATTCCCCTCTCCTACTTGGTTGAAATTAGGGAGATTCCAGTTGCTGGCACAGATAGGCCCCACGTTTCCGTGGCTTTATACTTCTTTCTTTTCATGTATGCAGTGTTACATAGAGGCACTCTCGGTTGGTAGATGGGTCTTGCCTCTGATGATTTGGGAATCCAGGCTCTTTCCATAATTGGTTCTGATACGGGCCAGGACTTCCCCTGGTGCTTCTGAACTGTTCATGTAGCACTGATTTAAAGCTGATGGTGTGACCACACTTTACTGCCATGGAGCTGCAGGCTTATAGGTGGGTGCAGCAGGCCGAGGCCCCAGTGCCCGAGGCCGGGTTGCTTTCACGGCTCCTGCAGTGGATGGCCTCGTTCGCAAATTGACTCTCTAGGGGCATGCCGAGAGCCCCCACCCCAACGTTTGTGCATCCGTGTCTCCCAGGACACCAGGCTCCTGAACACTGGCTGTGGGTTCAAGCTGACTTCTCAGCCTGTAAGGTTCCTGCTACAGGGTGGGCTCTGGCAACTGTGACATGGATAATGGTGGGCAAGCCGGTGGGGGGGGCGGAGGAAGCGGTTAATAGTGGTCTCCTAGGCTTCTCCGCCCCCGCCGCGGTGAGTTTCAGAATCGTGGGACAGCGGCTCTAGGAACAGGGCTGGAAAGCCCTTTGAGGTTGATATGGAACTGCTGCTCGTTAAGAGTGGAACTGAGACCCTGTGTGGTCACAGGTCGACGGTGCCTCCACACCTGGCCCCAGGAGGGCCTCGTGTAGTCGAATCCCCTCTAGTCTGTTCTGAGCCTGTGTCCACCAGTGCCTAGATTTGAATTCAGTGGACCGATCACCATCAAGATGCTAAAACAATTGATGGTATTTATTTGTTTAGAGTTTGTGTATTCAACTCTCAGCATCTCTGCAGTAGCTTACATAGGGACTATGGTAAGAGAAAAAAATCTTCAGCAGAAATCCGGGGGTGGGGGTGGGGTGGGTGTCATTCCAATAGGCTGTGGAGATAACAAAATAAGCAGGGTTTGTCTTGACCCAAGTCTTTACTGGGGACAGTTTTTAGTGTTTCTAGAACATTCTGTCTGTTTTTTTTTTCTCTGCCATTTTCATCCGTGAGTCTGTCCTTTGCTGAGATTAGGAGTGAGGCTGGGGCAGAGACTGGCTTACAGAGTCTTCCTTGGGGGTTCTGAGCACCTCTAAGCCTATGCACCTTACCAGGCTGCTCCCTTTCCATGGCTACCAACCCTGCTCTGAAAAGAAGGTGCTAAAAAAATGGCTGTCCTTCCCCCTTGCCAATCCTAGCCTCACCCTCCTGCCTGGTTTCCTTGGTAAAGCACTTAGGGATTCTGTGGCACTACAAAGGCTGTGGCTCCAATTGTTGGCTTGGGACCAGTACTGTGCCTGGGGAAGGATGGAGAGAGAGGTTTAGCTCCCGCAGGGCCCCTGTGGAGAGTAAGCCTTAGGAAAGGTGAATTGGGGGCAGGGCGGACCACAGCTTTCCCCTGACCTCTCCCCTCATGATAGCGGATAGGCTATGAGGGCTCTTCAGGCCATCTTTGGGATGGAACAGGGTCCTGGAGACAAGAAGGGCTGGCTGGCGGGGACCTGGGCTGAAGAAAACAGGTCTGTGCCCCTTAAGGGGGCAGGAACCTGAGGGTGGAGAGGTCTGCAGACCCAGTAAGATCTGTATTCTGCCAGGGTCCTTGTCCTATTGATGTTAATTCTGTGCTGATTCATAAAAGAGAGAAGAAGACAAACTAAGATCTAGGGCTCTGAGGGAGTAGGCTTGCAGTGGGCTTTATGAAGAACAAAGGCCAACCTGAACCAGAAGAGGGGTTTCCCCCAAACTCTCCCTCCTCACCCTCTGCAGTTGGCAAAGAAGCTGAGAAAGTGGGGTGGGCCTGGAGGGGGAGGGGCGCCGGCGAGGCACCCTCTGCTTGGGCATTTATCACAAGTCCATGTCCCCCCAACAGCTTCCCAAGCTTCCCAGTCTGTCACAGCAGAGGCTGCAGGGCCTGTCTCCGGCTGGAAGACAGGAAATGGACATTAACAGGACGTGGAAATCACTGTCACCCTATAGTACCCTGCCCCAGAGTATTTAACCACTAGGTTGTCTACCAAGGTGAAAACACACAGAATAACAATCGGCCCAGTAAGTCACATCACGGCATCAGCTCAGCTGGTGTCAGCCTGGTCTACAAAGTGAGCATCCTTCACCCCCACTGTACTCACAGTATTACGATTGTCTTTCTTGAGCAAGCCCAGCTTCCGCATCGATAAAATGGAGTCCTCTAGCACCCCCTCCCCCACCTGACCAGGTGCTGTGAGCCTCACACAAGACTCTGGTTGAAAAGTACTTGAGTCGGACCTAGAAGAGAAGATTCTCATGGTTGCTGATGTGACTTCTGGAAGCCCGTCTTTGATTTTCGAGGTCAGTTATGCAATATTGGAAACTTCCAATGTTCTAAAAGCACATATGTAAATGTGTACGTGCACACACAATGATAACATGGAGCTAGAGAATTCAGAAGGAAGTACCTCTTATAAGTGTGCTTTACTCTCATCAGCAAGTGTGCTACAACAAGGGGCCCTGGCCCTGTTCACATCCCAAGGCCCTGTCCTTGAGGCACACACACTGTGAGGGTGTTGCGTGCCGTCCTATGGCTCACTACTACACATAGTGTGTAGGTTCACAGAATATTCCATACCACATGCCCCCACAACCACGCCGTGTTTAGGAGAGAAGACCAAGGCGCTGAAAACGTCAATATGTCCAAAGTCACATAACTAGCGAATGAAGGAGCTAGGATTTGATTTGGTCTGTCTGACCCTAGATCGTCCATCCTTTCTTGTAAGCAGGGAACAGTGGTTTGAATATGGTCTCTCTCTCTCCTGAAATGTCTGTTGAAATTCCATTGCCTTTGGCATAGTGTCAAAGGTGGGTTGTTTAAGAAGTATTTGAGCCAATAAAAAAATAATAAGGCTGCTAGAATGGTGGTGCACACCTTTAATCTCAGCATTTTGGGAGGCAGAAGCAGGCAGATCTCCGAGTTCAAGGCCAGCCTGGTCTACAGAGTGAGTTCCAGGACAGCCAGGGCTACACAGAGAAACCCTGTCTTGAAAAACTGTTGAGGTTTGTTCTGTTGCTATGTATTGTAATGCTAAATTTTATACCCAAAGGTCTCCGCCTACAAGTGACTTGTCATGTTTGCAAGCTTTTGCTGTGCAAACCTTGTTCCTTAAACCACCATCACCACCAATAACAATAATAGTCAAAGTGTCAATTACAAAAAGTTGCTCTCATGGAAATGGGTCAGTTCTTGCAAGAACAACGAAGTTTTGCTCTCGGTGCTGGATTAACTGTAACAAAACCCATCCACTGTACAGTCTTGTCTCTTGGCATGCCTTCACCCACCCATCCACCTTCCCATCAGGCTGCGAGCATCCTTCTCATCTTGGACTCTCAGCCTCCAGAAAAATGAGCTGAGTAAACTTCATTTCTTTATAATCGCCCAGTGTCAGGCATTCTGTTACAGCAACAGAAAGTGAGCCGCGGCAAGGTGAAAATTCTTCTGACGTCACTACGCATTCACGGACAGTTGGGTCATGACCAGCGGCAGCCCGCCGTTCAGTGTGTCCTCCAAGGGGTCCTGCGAGGGGTTTCGACATCCTTCTAACTGCTGACATTTGACCTCTGACACCTTGAGATTTTTATCTGAGCATACAGAGCAGCCCCATTAGTACGCAGAGACCCAGGGAGGTAAGTTTGGGCCTTGGTGGGCTCTGCCTGGTTCTCAGAGGTTAAAAGAATTGGTTTATTGGGGCTGGGGATATGGCTCAGCCAACTAAGGCTGCTTTTCCAGGGAACCAGGGTTCTTCAATTCCCAGCACACATGGCGGCTTACAACAATCTGTAACACCAGTTCCAGGGGATCTGGTGACCTCCTCTCTCTTCCATGAGTACCAATGGACATGGTGCTCACTTACATGGATGCAAAACACCCAAAGACATTAAAAAAGAAAAGATTTGGTTTTGGTTTATCCTCCTCCTCCTTCTCTCTCTCTCTCTCTCTCTCTCTCTCTCTCTCTCTCTCTCTCTCTCGATAGTCTCTTTACATAGTACCCACTGTTCTAGAACTCAACATGTGGTATGGTATGTAGACCAGGCTAGCTTCAGACTCACAGAGATCTGCTGGCTTCTGCCTCTCGAGAGCTGGGTTTAAATGTGTGAACCATCATGACCGGCAGTTCATTTTACTTGTGGCCTATTTCAAGAGCTTTTTCTTCTTTCCCATGATTGTCTCCCTCACATGTCTCCTCCCCTTTGTCTCTTAGTATGGAGATATTTGGAGCCCTTTGGGACTCTTTGCCTGCAGGAGGACAATGGGATTTGGCAGATTTCCAGTCCCACAGCAGACTGGAATTATCCCATTCTTGATGGGACTTGCTTAATTCCAAGTTTGCCGGTCACCCTAGCACCAGTAACAAAAACCATAGGCTTCCCCTTTCCTGAGTAGAGAATGGTCCCATAAAGCCAGTGAATCTCTCAGAGGCAGCTGGGCGCACACCGTACTGACAAGCCCTGCAGTGTGCGGAGCTGCGGGAGAGGAGAGACCTCTGCCTTCGCAACTCCCGAGATAACACCAGAAGCTGCCAGGTGACCCCAGTCAGTAACAGAGGCACATTGCCACCCAAGGATGAGGTCACCGGGGCATCTTAAGATCAGTGGCCAAGTAGGATCAGGTCCCTGGCAACGACTGTTAGATTCAGGTTCTCTGGACCAGCTCATCCACATCCAGGGCTCGACTAAAGCCAGCCTTGATGGAAAGTTCCACCAAGAATGTGTTCAGGCTTTGAGGGTTGGACGAAGAATAGGTGAGGCCACCTCTTCTTCCTCCCTCTTCTCTCCCATGTAATATGTAAATATGCATTGGACATGTGGCTCCATATCTCCCTCCCCCTTCTTTCTGATGCTACCTCGAGCTCCTTTGTGATCCTTGCAGCTGTTAGATTACAGCTGTCGTCTTCTGACCTTCGGATTTGTCAGCGCAGAACTGGCACAGCAGGACTGCTGGGCACTCGGTGAGACCTCAGGAAGCCAACTCCTTGCTTGTAAGACATTTTTTAAAAGCATGTACCCTTTAATAAAAATTCTATTTTTTCTGCCTTTTTCTTTACTTCCTCCAGTGACCCTTTGGAAAGCACGTGTTCTTGGGTCTCTGAGAAGGCTCCCTCCATTGGAATAGGCCCCTGGTAGCCATGTGTATAAGACCAAGAACTGAGTGGGTCGGGGATGGACCCCTGGCTCAAGTCTAGATCCAACTTAGAGTCTGTCTTCTAAGTTGGGATTGCCACTTTGAAACATTCCTTGGGAATCTCTGATGGTTTGAATTCAAATGATAGAAGCACAGGATACTGGAGGTAGGAGAGCAAGCAAGCTTTCAGAGAAAGAGGGGACCTCCAGCTCTCCAGTCACACAAGGACAGTCTGCTGCCCGGAACCCTTCTGTTCTGATGTTATCAAGTTTCTGCAGAAAGAGCTGGCTCAGCCCAGCCTCTGACAGAGCCTCCAGGGGAAGTCCTTGGTTATGAATCGTGCTGGAGGACCCACAATGCAGTAGCGGGAAGAAACTTCCTTCTGTGTCTCAAGGGGAAACCACAGACCAGGATGAAGGTCATAATTTAACCTTGGCTCCAGGGAATGGGACCCTGAAAAATACGTTATTTATTTATTTAATTCTTTTTGGCAGAGGTTTTTAAATCAACAGCTGCCCGGCACTGGAATGAAAGTGAAGAAACCCCAGTGGTCTTTTCAGCCCTGGGTGTTGCACTGGGTACTAGAGGACAGAGGCAAACAGAACTGTCTCTGCTCGTGGCTTGTGGGAGAGGTGGGCAGGACAAGACAGAACAGGATAGGACAGGGCTTCACAGCAGAGAGGTAGCCAAGCCGTGTTTCTTACTTACTTCTCTACTGCTGGGATAAGACATTATGACCAAGGCAACTTAAAAAAGAAAGCCTTTAATCTGGGGCGCACTGTTCCGATGATTAGAGTCTGTGACCATTTGCTAGGCAGACATGGAGATGGGGCAGCAGCTGAGAATTTACATCTCATTCACAAGCAGGAGGCAGAGAGAGAAAGAACTAGGAATGGCAAGAGCTTTTGAAACCTCGAAGCCCAGTGACATGCCTCCTCTAACATGGCCACACTTCCCAATCCTTCCCAAACAGTTCCACCAACTTCAGACCAAACATTCAAATATATGAACGTAAGGGGACCATTCTCACCCTTACGACCACACTGCGGTAAAGAAATGCACACGTAGAGATGCTTCTGCCAGAACAGCCAGCCAGCGGTGCCTCAGAATGTTCCCTGGTGGAGATGGTGACTGAGTGGGGGATGTTAAGAGTTGCTAGACCATCAGGAAAAGGGACCAATCCAGAGGAAGCGTCCCAAAGAGAAGAGCCAACTTGAGGAGGAAGACAAGCTGGAGCATGCAGTCTGGTCACCCCGGACAGAAACAGACACACGGAGTCAGGCTCTGCCTGACAAACCGTGCTCTCTACTCCTTTACGGCAAATACATCCATCTCCTACATTCTCCGGCATGGAGCAGGGGGTGGGGGATGTACTGACTGGCAAGATGGTTCCGTGGGTAAAAGGTACTTGCTGCCTAGCCTGATGACCTGAGTCCAATCCCTGGGCCACGCATGATAAAAGAGAACTGACTCCCACACATTGACCTCTGATCTCCACCCCTGTGCTGTGGCATGCATCTCTTCCCCCAATAAGCAGATAAATGTAATAAATAAATACAAATTGGCATTATGTGTATTTATAAAATAAATATGAAACATTCATAATTGCTTATAAAACTATATATTTACACAATAGGCATTTGTCCTGGTGTTAATTTGTTAAATATGACCACCTCGTAGTTTACTACTACCTACCTATTTTTTAAGATATATATATATATATCATATATATATATATATATATATATTCAAAATCTACATACCTCACAGCACATGTGGGAGAACTGTTCTCCCTGTGAGACCATGAGCCCCTGGAGGGTTTGAGGTACCATCTCTCTTCCCTAGAGTCAGCCAGCTGTATGACTGTGGCTTGAGATGTCACCCTCTCTATAGTTACCTCTGTGCTGGGTGATTCAGATCAAGAAACCCTAGCAGCAGGCAGAGACTCTACATTTCCACCTTAGCTTGGACTTCTAGAAACTTCAACACTTGGTGATTCTCAGTCTGATCTAGGTGTGTGTTCTACCATGACAGTGATTTTTTTTCCTTTTTCCTTTTCCTTTTTTTTTTTTTTTTTAAGTTACCTGGAACTTGGACTCTGTGGTCTGAGGGCTGGGGACAATGAGCCGAAATTTCTGTCTGAAAATGGCACACAGAAAATAGCTAAGCTTTTCCTAGGACCAGGCCACCTAGGACAGCCCGTGCCTGAAGTTCCTTGCATGACACAGACTCTTGGCTCTCTCTCAAAGTCGAGGGGCCAACACTCTTTCTCTGCCTCTGGCAGAGGCTCTGGGCCTTGTCTTCTCCATGGGGTTGATCCTCACTGGGGAAATGCCCCTAAGGTCTTGGATGGTATAGACCTCCTGTCCCAGCTATGGTAACTAAGTAGCAACAGGGTTTCCAACACAGCTGGCGCT
Organism: Apodemus agrarius; assembly: GCA_964023405.1. NCBI lineage: Eukaryota > Metazoa > Chordata > Mammalia > Rodentia > Muridae > Apodemus > Apodemus agrarius. Next base: position 37,556,816 of record OZ030011.1, on the reverse strand, counting down.
GTGAGTGGCTATATAGCACAAAGCCCTTGGCAGCCATGACATCTTTTAAGTCTCTCAACAAGCCTGCCCACCACACCAAGGACTCATCCTCCACAAATGAGGGGCTAAGCCTGAAGCAGCTCCTCCAGAGTTTGATGACAGGGGCAGAAGAGCCAGGAGAGATGTTTCTGCTGCTGCTGGAGGGTGAGTGGACTCAGCTCCCATCTCTGCATCTTTGAAAACTGCTGTTTAGTTGGTTTGTTTTCTTGTTCTACTAAGCAAGACTAAACTAAAACAAGATCCACAAAGGGTATCCTTAGGTCGTTCACTCAAACCTGTGGGGCAAAGGACTAAAGAGGCAAAATATGGGGTAAAAGCATAATCTAAAAAGTAAGGAGTGCTGGACTTCTCTAGCACACCAACTGGTTGTCCAGTGTCATCAGTCAGCCCTGAAAACATACATACAAGTAGCATTATACGGACTGAGCAGGATATATATAGGGATATATATGTATATGCATATATGTATGCAATACTAAAAGAAGAGGCTGTGAACGTAAAGAGAACAGGGAACGGCATGTGGGAGGGTTTGAAGGGAGGAAAGGGAAGGGGAAAATATGATTATATTATAATTTCAAAAGCAAACTATTAAAAAAAAAGAGCAAGCACATTTTAATAACAGCACAGACAGGTCTTTGTGTGTTCCCAGACAGCTTGGTCTATAGTGAGTTCCAGGCCAGTCAGGGTTATCCTGACCAATCAGTTTCTACTCAAAATGCATTGAAAATAATTCTCAGCCAGGCAGTGGTGGCATGCGCCTTTAATCCTAGCACTTGGGAGGCAGAGGCAGGCGGATTTCTGAGTTCGAAGCCAGCCTGGTCTACAGAATGAGTTCCAGGACAGCCAGGGCTACACAGAGAGACCCTGGAGAGAGAGAGAGAGAGAGAGAGAGAGAGAGAGAGAGAGAGAAAGAGAAAGAGAGAAAGAGAGAAAGAAAGAAAAAGAAAATAATTCTCTGTTCTCTCTCCTTCCCTTCCTTCCATCCTTCTTTTCCTTCCTTCTCTCCTTCCTTCGTCTGTTTTTGTTTTGGGGGCAGGAGGTTATATTGCTTGCGAAGCCTGTCCACTTTCAACAATAGTCTTAGTGCTTCTTTTCTTTGCATATGGAGTCAGGCCATCTCTCCTGCCCAACGAATTTATTTTTCTGAGTGCTTCCTGCATGTTTCAAGATGTCTTTTACCCTTAAGCTTCATCGTGTTCTGGCTATATAGAATTCTTCCTACAAGATAATGCATCTTTCTTCTTCAGGATTGTGGAGGCTTTATTTCACTGTCTCCTTCCAGTGTTAATAAAAAGCCCGATGCCTGCTTGTGCCCCGCCCCGCTCCTTGATAAGTTATTAACTGTCCCCCACCACCTCCCCCCGCCCCCGCCCTGCGCAAGTTTTTTTTTTCTCCCTATTTTCTTGGTCTTACAAAGTTTCACAAAAGCAGGGTGGTGGTGGCACATGACTTTAATCCCAGCACTTGAGAGGCAGAGGCAGGCAGATTTCTGAGTTCGAGGCCAGCCTGGTCCACAGAGTGAGTTCCAGGACAGCCAGGGCTACACGGAGAAACCCTGTCTTGGAAAAAAAAAAAAAAAAAAAACCAAAACCAAAAAAAAAACAAAAAACAAAAAACAAAAAAAAAAACCCAAACTTTCACAAAGAGATGTCCAGAAATATACTTTCTGACAATTATCCCATCTGTACTTTCGATTTTACTATGCATATGCATAGTTTTTTCTTTTTTAAAAGATTTATTTATTTATTATATGTAAGTACACTGTAGCTGTCTTCAGATACACCAGAAGAGGGCATCAGATCTCATTACAGATGGTTGTGAGCCACCATGTGGTTGCTGGGATTTGAACTCAGGACATTCGGAAGAGCAGTCAGTGTTCTTAACTACTAAGCCATCTCTCCAGCCCTGCATATTTTTTTTTTCAATTTGGGAAAATATCTTTGGTTAGTCCAATATGTCTTTCTATGTTTATGGGCTTTTTACAAGTTGCTTTAAATGTTTAAAATATATTTATTTGTATGTGTATACATGTGCACGACATGGTATGTGTGTTGCAGGTCAGAGGACAATTAGCAGAAGGAGGTTGTCTCCCTCCACTCCGTGGGTCCTGGGGATCCAACTCACGTCAGGATTAGCATCCACCCACTGAGCCGTCTCCACGGCCATCTTAATTTTATGTGGTTTTGCTTTGCTTTGCCTTGCTTCCAAAACTCTTACTAATCGAATGTTGGTCTTCCCAGGCGAGCACCTTTTTTGTTTTGGTTTGGTTTTTTTGGATTTGGGTTTTGTTTGTTTGTTTGTTTGTTTTTTGTTTTTGTTTTTGTTTTTGTTTTTTGTTGTTTTTTTTTGAGACAGGGTTTCTCTGTGTGGTCCTAGCTGTCCTGGAACTCACTCTGTAGACCAGGTTGGCCTTGAACTCAGAAATCCGCCTGCCTCTGTCTCCCAAGTGCTGGGATTACAGGTGTGCGCCACCACCGCCGGCCCAGGTGAGCATTTTATACTTTTTTTTCCAATTCTTCAAAATGAGTTTTCATTTTAGTCAAGCTATTAATTTCCTTTCTCGGATCTTACACTGTTTTTTCCCTTCATGACTGCCATATATTAAGGACTTCTGGGAAGACTAATTTAAACAGTTAATTAGCTCTGTTTCCCTCCCCCCGGGTCAGTAGTCAATTAATTTGTTCTATCCCCATCTTTTGTGCAGTCATTTCCTTAGGTCACATGCCTACTAACCCTTGGCTGTACAACAGTTATCCTCGTGAAAGGAATGGTACAGGCTCAGGACACCCAAGACTACATTGTCAGCACAAAGGAGATGTATTTGCTCCAGAGGGACAGAGGGCAGGGTATAAGGGACAAAGACAAGCGACAGGAGATGAGAGAGAAGGGAAGGGAGCAAGGGAGAGGGGCAAGGGGCACTTGTCCACCAGGGAGAGACTGCCTCTGGGTAAAGAGGAGACAGATGTGGCCCACAGGCGAACAGTGGTTTAGAAAGGTAAAGGGGGAACTCCCTTCCTAGGATGAGGTGCTTAATTTTAATTGGGCATGTTAATTAGGTGAGCCAAAGGGGGCTTTTGATTGCTGGTCTTCAATACTTTAATAGCTGGACCTTGGTGATCAGTCTCAGAGGAGGAAGTGGCCAAATACAGGAATGGACCTTGGGAGCTGGCTTCAGAAACAGGCTCTAATGAGCTTTAGCCAGGGCCATGTTTGCCATGTTCAGCCTGGCTTGAGTCCCTTCACTTAGGAGTGAAGGACTGGGCTGATACAGGCAGGGAGATGTCATGGGTTTCTGAGGTACAAATATTTCTTTGAGGTTTTGTTAAGGCATTGTTTGGGAGTTTTTGTTTATTTGGGTTGGGTTGGGTTGGGTTGGCTTTTTGTTTTGTTTTGAGACAGGGTCTCTCTATGTAGCCCTGGCTGTTTAGGGACTTGCTAGATAGACCATCTGGCCTCAAACTTTACAAAGATCCACTTGCCTCCAAGTCCAGAGTGCTGAGATTAAAGGTGTGCACCACCAAGCCTAGCTTAAGGTATTATTGATATAAATGTTGTACACTAGAGAGTAATGTCTCTGGTAGAGTGGCTTAGTACAAGCAAGGTCACACGCACACTCACACGCACACACATGCACAGTCTAACACCCATAGAAGAACTGCAGTCATTCCTAAGGAAACTGCCGAATCTCTTCTACCCTGATTCTCTAGTTTTCCTGGAAGGGTGACACCTACTACCATTCTGGAGATCCGGACAGACTGTGCGGGCAGTTCCTTCAGACCAGCACCGTAGCTCAGTAGTTCTCAAACTTCTTAACGTGACCCTCTAATGCAGTTCCTCACGATGTGAACCCAACCATAAAATTATTTCACTGGTGCTTCATAACTAAGTTTGCCACCGTCATGGATTGTAATGTAAATATCTGATATGCAGGCTATGTGGTATGGGACCTCCAAGGGGTCACAGCCCACAGATTAAGAACCAAGTCTAATGGAAATTTAATGTAAGCCACATAAATATCCTCAAATTTTCTAATAACCACATTCAAATTACAAAAAGAGTTGAGACTAATTTTAATAGTATCTTAACATAGGTAAAATATTTTTAATTCGACAAAAACTGACGGTTCGTATTCTTTTTTTCCTATGGCCTTCAAAATCTTGTGTGCATTTTAAATCTGCCCCACACCTTACTTAATTCACAACAAGCACATCTGAAGGGCGCACAGTCCCTGTGGCTATCCTACCGGATAACAGGGTGATACTCAGGTTTTACCCCATACTTATTTCTGCCCCATTTCCTGCTCTTGCTCTGAATACCCGCACTGAAACCCTCCCCCCATCCCCCCCATCCCCCTGCTTGTGCCCCCTCAGTTTCCCTCTCACCACAGCTCCATCCATTCTGTTATCCAGGCACAGCTCAGACTGCCTCCTGGCCTGCTCACATCCTCCCTCCTCCCATTAAGCGTTTGTCCTCCTGGAATGTCTTCCCTGCCTTTTCAGAGGGGTTTCCATGCCAAACACACAGGCTTAGCCACCCCGACTCAGGGTTAAGTTTAAGCAGATTTCACATACTAACGGAATCTTTACATCCCCTGTGCACCCACATGAATCCCGGATGCTGCCTCAGCTCACGGACCGGTAAGGGAATGACCGTGTGTCTTCTCAAGACACAGCCTTGAAGACGGCCATGAGGTCCTAGGGGATGTTCGACACTCTCCAACCTGTTACCCATTCTCCCTACAAGCAAAATGTGCCCCCAAATAATCTCACAGTGAGTTCTACACCATCCAAATCTGTTTCCAAACACACTCATGAGGACTTCGGTGTATGTTCTTCCCTACTAAAACGAATGACTCCAGAGGGTGGTGGAGATCCACTGGAGGAGAATAAAAAACACACTCATTAAAAAAAAAAAGCCATAATGGGGGTTGGAGAGGCGGATCAGTAGTTGCAACCTGTTCTTGCAGAGGACCCAGGTTCATTTCCCAGAACCTCCTTTGGGAAGCCCAAAGTCCCCTGTAACTCTAGCTCTCGGGAATCCAGAACCACCTTCTTGTCCTCCTTGGGTACCTGCTCACACCTAGGACACACACAGACAAGCAGACACACAGACATACGTGTAAATAAAAACGTAAAACAAAACCCAAAAATGGCATAATGGTATCTGAGATTTTATATGCTGATTTTTTTTTTAATTAAAAGAAGTTTTTGAGAGACGAAAGCCAGAGCTTAGCATTCAAGATCTCTATAACCTTTCAAGGTTCCCTGGTACAGAGACACCAAGGATAGAGAGATTATCTTTTTGTTAATGGCTTATTAGCAGTGTATTTTCTTTATCATGTGACTCAAATCACCATTGTTTATTCTTGTGATTTAATGCTGCCTTCTTTTATTAGCTTAAAATTGTGTTTTTAAGCTCTTGTTAGTTTTCTTTCTAGAATTTATGGTAAGATGGTCACTGCAGAGCCATTAATGTACTTGTATACATGTATATATGCATATGTGCACTGATAACCATCTGTGGAGGACTTTGTATTTATGGCTCCTTGTTTTTCTGAGCTTCTATGACTGGACAGACAGACATTCTTATGTATACAAATGCATCCTGCAAGCATTCTGACTATGGTATCTGCAGGTCTGGAAATGTTTTGCATCATTTTTGGTTAATCCATACCCCCCACACCCCCCACATCCCTGCAAACTCTCTATGAAACACATTTTAAATAAGAATTGGAATTTTTAGCTATAAATAGATAGATAGATAGATAGATAGATAGATAGATAGATAGATAAAAAAGAATGGCTCATAGAGAAAAATAATTCTTCACTTCCGAGTGGCTGCTACTGGGGTTGTGACTGAGACACCCAAGGGTGTCCACCTCCCCTGAGAGAAACTGAAGGAAATTGAGAAGGCATACAAAGAGCAGGGGACAGTGTGGAGACATTGTGTTCTAACCTGTAGGCCAGAGTGAGGCAAGTCGGATTCGATTTTGAAGGAACCAGAATGATTGGCCAAATCTTTGTGTGTTCGTGTGCGAGCCTGCCTGCCTGCCCGCCCGCCCGCATGCCTGCCTATGTATGTTTTGTTTTTTGAGACAGCGCTTCTCTCTCTGTCTTGTTCTGAAATTCACTTTGTAGACAAGGCTGACCTCAAACTCAGAGATCTTTCTTCTCAGCCCCCTGAATGCTAGGATTAAAAGCATGCAACCATCATTGCCTGGCATGCAAACCAATTTTTTAAAGTCATGAATCTATTCACTAGGACACAGCTAAACACCTCTGATTTGGGTCCTACCTCACAATATTGTCAGACTAAGGTCTCAACATGTGAACTAGGAGACACACTCAAAGACCAGTAGCCAGAAACCCTAAGTGAGGTTTCTGTCATTGTTATGATTTTGGTGTATGGTCTCCCAGTTAGTTGAAGGCATATGGAACCTCTTAAGAAAAATTAGTATGATGAACGTATTATTTTAAACTACTTTTAAATGTAATGTCTTTATATATTAAAATTTTAACACACCATGAATATTTTTGTACATTGTTAACTTTTTATCATTCTTTTGTGACCTTAGTTTTAATGTTTGGATCGCTCTTCAGTGTACCATTCCCCACCATGTCCCTTTCCATGTGCTAAACTGGATTTTTTATCATCATTCAAATCATGGACATTTCCAATATTTTTCCATCTTCTAGAAATACATTGCCATCTCCCGCAGACTAATTTCTTTCTCATTACTAGGCACATTCTGAGTCACTTGTTACCAACCCGTCCTGTCCCCTGGGCTTTCAGTGAATTGGAGGGGAACGGAGGGCTTGGCTTTGCCTGTCATATGGCAGCCTTCTGAGTGATTGGTTAATGCTTTATTGCACATTGATTGCTTCTTCCCTTTAAAAAGCAAGAGAAGAAAAAGGGGCAAGGTGGTGGGGTCACACGCCTGTAATCCCAGCACTTGGGAGGTAGAGGCAGTTGGATCTCTGAGTTTGAGGTCAGCCTGGACTACAGCCTAGTCCCAGGACAGCCAGGGCTACAGAAAGCCTGTCTCAGAAAGAAAAAAAAGGAGGAAGAAAAAAAGAAAAAGTGAAAGTGCTGATATTAATTACAAGAAATGTAAATATTTTGACATTAGTGACTGAAACAAACGATGGAAGTTACCAAGAGTGCTAAAAGTAGCAGGTCTCCAGTAACTGGAAGTTCATCAGCTTCTGGGAATTAAAATAATTTAAAAGATTTAAAATGCACATTAAAGTCTGTGAGGGTACAAGAAGCTCTGAAGACCCCAGACTCAAATAGTTTGCAAAAGCAAAGAGCGTTTATTCCACAGAAATTACAAGCATGCAAGGGTGGGTCAACCACTCATCAAATTGGTGATGACCAGAGGAGCTCACAGGCCCCCTTTTATGGAGGGCTAGGAGAATTTTCTAGAAGGGTTAAGTAACGTCTAATATGATCGGTAGGGGCAAAGCAGTGACACCAGCACAATTTTGATTGGTCGCTGTGTTACTTTCATTATATTTGGTGAGACCTTGAAGACTTTTAGAAACCAGCTCAGCCCTGGCTCTGTTTTCTTCTCTAGCGAGGAGTCCCTGGAGCTTGCTCAGCTCCGGCTCACCCTCTCTAAGTCAGGGTCATCACTGATCAACGGCTTGTGGTCAGTGGCTTCCTCTGAGGAGCGCAGTCGGCTTCCCGGGGAACTGAAAATTTGTATTCCTAAGGTTTTTGGACCTCTCAAGTCCAAAATTCCACCAACAACCAAGTGGCTAAGTATACTTCCATTGTATTTATTTAATAGAATATCAAAAACAAATTGGGATGAATACAAGATGTCGACACCAAACAAAGACACAGAAAACCAATGCGATCCAAAGAGGCGCCTCCTAAAACTCCATCAAACCAGCAGACAGATCTAGATGGGCAGAGAGTAGATGGACGGGTCAGGGTAAGAAAATAGGAAAGTTTGGAGGAGAGGTGACAGCTAAGGGTGTGTGTGTGTGTGTGTGTGTGTGTGTGTAATGAAAATACTATAAAATGTGTTTTGGTGATTAGTGTACAACTTTTATTACTCAGTGTATTGTGAACTTGTTAAGATAAACTATCTATTATGTGACTTGTTTCTCAATAAAGATATTAAGAAATGATAGGATTGTGGGGCAGATGGCTCAGTGGTTAACACTCATTATAAAAGCTTGAGGACTAGAGTTTGGATCCCCAGAAATCCATGCAAACTCCACGGGTGTGGTTGCCCACCTGTAATTCCAACCTCAGAAAGCAGGAACAGGGGATCCCCCGAGCAGGCTGGCTAGTAAGACTGGCATATTAGCAAGCTCTGGGGTTTGAGAGACTGCGTCAATGAACAAGGCAGAACAATCTGAGATGAGTCCTCAAATCAACCCTGGTTCTCCACATGTAAGTGCACATACAAGCATATGCAGTCACATACATGCAAAGGCATGCATACACATCCTTCTGTAATATGTATCTTTCTGTGTGTATGCACACAGAAGCCCTCTTCTCATCTTTCAGATCGTATGTGTGGTGTACATGAGAACATGGAGGCAAAACACTCATATATATAAAATTTAAATCTTTAAAAAGTACACTTCACAAAAAGATTTTTTTTTGCCATGGATTGCCATAATCTGAATTTTTTAAAGCAAAGTTGTCAAGACCATTAATGAAGAAATTTTTTCAACAAATTCTGTTCAAACTGGACATACATATGCAAAAAAAGGAGGAGGAGGAGAAGGAGGAGGAGGAGAAAGAGAAGGAGAAGGAGGAGGAGCGAAGCAGCAGCAGCTGGACCCCTTTCTCACTCCGTATAAAAATTGGCTCAAAACAGATTACCGAGAGACCCACCTGCCTCTTCTGGGGATTAAAGGCTTGTGCTACCATGCTGGGCAGGGGATGAAGTGACTGACCCAGACAACAAAGTACTACAAATATCATTGTTTATCAGCCATATTCATAAGTGTTGGGCTCAACATTTATGGTGGATAGTCATTTTAGAAGACTACTTTCAATCTCTGTATTTCCTGCTTTAGCAAACGATGCACATGCATTGTTCTGGGTCAGGAGCATGTGAATGTATAGAAGAAGATTCCAGCTATTCTTTAGCCCATCCCCCCCCCACCGGGTCCCTTTACGTCAGCGGTTCTCAACCGGTGGATTATGGCCCCTTTGAGGGTTGAATAACCCTTTCACAGGGTATTTATGCTAAGTTTTATAACAGTAGTAAAATTATAGTTATGACATAGCAACAAAACTGGTTTTACAGTTGGGAGTCGCCGAACGTGAGGAACTCGGAGCATTAGGAAGGTTGAGGACCACTGCTCTGTGTGATTCTAACTCTCCCAGAGTTCACTATGTAGACCAGGCTGGCCTTGAACTCTAGAGTGCCAGAACTAAAGGCTTGTGATACCACGCCTAGCTTACGTGTTTTCTTAAAATACCCACATGGAGCTTGCAACCATCTGTAACTCCAGGCTCTGGCTCCGAGGAATCTGAATCCCTCTTCTGATCTCTGAGATCATGTATGTGGTGCACATAGGAACATGGAGGCAAAACACTCACATACATGAAAAATTAAAACTTAAAAACTACACTTTTTTATTTTCTATATTCTTTGTTTACATTCCAAAGGCTTCCCCATTTCCCAGTTCCCCCCTCACCATATGTCCCATAAGTCCTCTTCTCTCTGCCTATTCCCCAATCACACCCCCCCCCCATTTCTCTGTTCTGATACTCTCCTACAAAACTGGACCCAGTCTTTTCAGGACCAGGGTCCTCTCCTTCCTTCTTCTTGGAAATCTTTTGATTTGCTAATTGTGCCTTGAGTATTCAGAGCTTCTGGGCTCATTAATATCCACTTATCAGTGATTGCATTTCGTGTGTATTCTTTTGTGATTGGGTTAACTCACTTAGGATGATATTTTCCAGATCCAACCATTTGCCTACAAATTGCATGAATTCATTATTTTTAATTGCTGAATAGTATTCCATTGTATAAATATACCACATTTTCTGTATCCATTCCTCCTTTGCGGGACATCTGGGCTTCTTCCAGATTCTGGCTATTATAAATAAGGCTGCTATGAACATAGTGGAGCATGTGTCTTTATTGTATGCAGGGGAATCCGCTGGGTATATGCCCAGGAGTGGTATGACAGGGTCCTCTACACTTTTATTAAACTATACTATAAAACTACACTTAGAACAATATTTTGCCACGAATTGCCATAATCCGATATCTGCTTCCACATGTATACACATGTATGTGTGCAGTGTGGGTACACATATGTACACAGTAAAACCCCTTGTGTTTTGTGAATTATGTTTTAATTTTAAAATACATTAAGAAGAAGGAGCATGTAGAGCAGACCTCACTAATACAAGGGAAGCTGACACTTCAGAGTCAATGTGCTTGTTAGATCCACCCAGCCGTTTCCCTAACCTAGCTCTATTTAGGATGGAGGAAATTAATACGATGGTAATAGCAGCTAATGGGTACCAGATGCTCTCTAGGTACTAAGGCAATGGTGCTAGGCAATTTAAACAGTCCATTTCTATGATATATGTTGCTATCAGATAGAAAAACTGAGGCATGGTTTTAAGGGATTGGCTGGCATCACATGGTTACAGAGTGGCAAAGCCAGACACGAGCTTGCATGGTCAAACCAACAGCTAAGACCACTCGCATGTCCTTTTGTTTCCTAGGCCTTGTCTCCCGCATCATCATCATCTTAGGTTCCTGTGGAGGCCAGAGGCTGCAAATGCAATGCTTCACATTACACTCCCAAAGCACCTCACTTCAGGGAGGCCAGAGACCTTCTGCAAGGCCCGTGTAGAGGGGATTCACCCTCCCTGCCAAGAATAAAGGGCTGGGTGAGTCCTGTGATTCCCTGGTTCTAGCACACACACACACACACACACACACACACACACACACACACACACACACACAGCTTTAGACACGCTGTTTCACTGTTAATTCATTGTCTTTGTATTATGGTAGCCTCTTTCTCTTTTCTCTGTGGTCTGCACATGCATGTGAGCTCACTCACCTCTGCCAGGTGAGGGGGCCAGAACTCAGCACAGCTGTCTTCTTTTGTCCTCTCAACTTTATTTTTAAAATATATAATAGTTGTTCTTTGAGAATTTCATGCATACATACAGTGAGTTTTGATCATATTCACTCCTCACTCTTGCTCCTAATTCCTTCTGAATCCACCCCTCACCTTCCCACATCCTTACAAATTTGTGTCTCCTCTTCCTCCTCCTTGCAATAACTCATAAAGTTCAATTTGTGCTGCCCAAATACATACAACCACTAGAACAAGGTCAACCTACCAGATGCCACTCTCCAAGAAAGCTGAGTCCCCTTTCCCCCCCAAAACCATCAGCTGTCAATAGTGCCTCAGTCAGAGATGGGGGCTCGGGAGTCCCTCCCCCCCCATGCTGGAATGTTGGCTGGCTTGACCTAGTGCTAGCCTTGTGTGGCAGCCACAGCTGCTGTGAATTACGAGTGCAGCGGTCCTATCCTGTCCAAAAGATACTGTTTCATGCTGCCTCTCCCCAACCTCTGACACTTTTTGTCCCCTTTCCCACAATAGTCCCACGTCTTGGAGGGATATATGTGATGTAGGTGCCATTTGTACTGAACATGCCGCAAATACTTATTCTCTGTACATTGACCAGTTGTGAACGTTTGCATTAGCCACCATCCACTGTACAAAGAAACTTCTCTGATGCGGGCTGAGAGCCTCACTAATCTATGGGTGAGAACTGTCCATTTGTCAAAATAATAGTAGTAGGCTCACTTCTGGAGCTTATGAGCACCTCAACTATGGGTTTTGTCCAGATTTACTGTACCAGGCAAGAATTTTCTTCTTCTGAAGTCTTAAATCTATTCCAAAAGTGATTGGTTACCTCCATAATGGTGGTGCCACTAGTACACCCATGTTGGTCTTTACTGTAGCTACCAGAATACACAGCTGGCAAAACTATTGGTGACTTCTTGTATAGTCACATTACCACTACTATGAAAGCTATCCATCAAGGAGGAAACTTCCTAGTCAGGATTTATGTGATGAAACTCAGGTTGTCAAGCTTGGCAAATGTCCTTGTCCCATAAGCCATTTTCTTTCCTCCTCCTCTTCCTCCTCCTCCTCCTTCTTCCCCTTCTCCTTCTTTCCCTTCTTCCACTACCTCCTCCTCTTCTTGTTTGTTTTGTTTTGAGATTTATTTATGTACTTTATATATATGGATATATGTACATCTGTACACCTGAAAAACAGTATCAGTCAGTTATGAGTTGCTGTGTAGGTCCTGGAAATTGAACTGAGGACCTTTGAAAGAGCAGTGAGTGCTCTTAACCACTGAGCTATCTTTCTAGGTCCACTTCAACCTTTTTAGTTTTGGGTGGTTTTTTTTTTTTTTTTTTTTTTTTTTTTTTTTTTTTTTTGAGACAGGGTTTCTTTGTATGGCACTGGCTGTCCTGGAACTCTATAGCTCAGGCTGGCCTAGAATTCACAGAGATCCATCTTCCTCTGCATCCTGAGTGCTGGCATTAAGGCTTTTGCCACCATTGCCTACAAGTCCTTCTTTTTTTTTTTTAATCTGATGGGAAACTAAAATTTTAGGACCCCTCTCTCATCTCTTGAGAGGCCTTGCTCTATGCTTTCTGGTCTGAAAGGGGGGGCAAGTAAGAGCAGATTGGAAGCTTCCAGAAGCAACTGAGTACCTCAGGAGCTCTGCTGACAGCATGGCCACACCCTCAGGTTGAAGACTCAACAGCTGCTCAGAGCAAGGACATGTGTCTAGCCTGAGCTTGAGGAGGAGGTGAAGGGGGAGGGGGCACAGGCTGAGACTGACAGATGGAGCAGAAGTTTAGGATGTAGGAGCTTCCTCCCTCAGAGCATTTGGTGATGACCAGAAAGACATGTCAGACCTCCTCAGCTGGGGTTCCTCTGAAGTTTGATGAGTAGAGGACCAGAGCAGGCAGCCTGACCCGCCGGGCCAGAGACAGCCCCCACAGCAAAGACGTCTGTGGCCAGAATATCACCAAACTTATCCTTTACCTTTCGCTAGCCTCGCGAAGGGCCACCTCCTCAGGGTTTCCTGCAGTCTTCATCTAGGCTAAAAACTCAGGGGACCAGGCTACCGGCCACTGCAAGGGACTTTCCTTGTCATCACCTGGCCATCCCCTCTGGCCCCTTCACTGGAGAGCTCTGCCCTCAGGTAAATGTTTTCTCTACTTGTTTGGGGAACTTTGTAAAAACTCCCCGCTAGCCATCTCATAAGCTGTGAAGATGTGCCTTAATGTGCTTTTTTCCACTAAAAAGTTAAAAAATAAAATCTAGAGCAGCCAGGGGATTTTCATTATTTTTTGTCCTACTAAATAGGAGCCTATTTGAAGACTTCAAAGTTAACACATCTCAAGAGTATCCCTCAACAGGGCTCAGGAAAAAGAAAAAGAAAGAAAGAAAGAAAAGAAATCTTCGGAGTGGGGAGTTTAAATGTCATGAATCGATTGATAGCTTAGACAGGAAAAGTTGGTAACCTGGGCTGTCTGGTCTCCCTCAGGAAACAGCCAGACAAGGCTGGGCATCAGTGCATGGGAGCATGGAAGAGGCCTTAAACTTCCCCCCTAGCCGGGAGGCAGCAGCCTAGCCTCTTGGGAGCCTGGGTCATTTGCATACACTCTTAAGAGACTAGCTTATAATTCCCTAGTGTCATCTTTAGTAACTAGAGAAGAGGCTTCTAGGGAATGGGAAGCCAGTGTGCCCTAGGAATAAGAAACAGAGATCACCAGTGAGAACCAAGCGGGGTGAAGGGGTGCTTTGGTGCCTGGCGGTTGCTAGATAACTCAAGGCGGATGGTGAGAATGGATGACGGTCTCCTTGAGACCTATTAGGCAGGAGAGTTTGAGTCGACTCTTGCATATCCCCAGAGAGTCAAGAGATAACAGAGGCCAGTGGAACCTTCTCCTCTTTCTAAGACACCAAACTAGCCCCCGAGGTCACACACTGTCCCCTACTGGACAATGTGTCCAGAATTTCCCATCCAACAAAGGACCACGTCAATGACCAGCATGGGGGTCAAGCCAGCAATTCCTTCCTTCTCCCTGGCTTTGGAGATGACCTGCCATCTTCCAAGGAAGGAAGGAAGGAAGGAAGAGAAGGAGGGAGGGAGGGAGGGAGGGAGGAAGGGAGGGAGGGAGGGAGGGGAGGGAGGGAGGGAGGGGAGGGAGGGAGGGAGGGAGGGAGGGAGGGAGGGAGGGAGGGATGCTCTCCTGACACGATTCTCAAGCAGGGCAGGCACCTTCTCCACAGTCAGCCCAGGACACACTACACTCTGCTCTCCTGGGTTTCTCCTTATGTGACTGGACCCTCCCTGACCTTGTCAATCACCAGCTAGTCAGAACCTAAAGCCTGTGGACTGAGTCAATAGCTGGATATTACTGGGATCTGTCCTTGCTGAGACAGGGAAGAGCAAGGAAGGATAGGGCACCTGGGCTGACATGAATATACATTGTTACACTTAAAAAGCAAATCCAAAGAGACCCTATTTTGGATGACCTTTAGAAACCCATGCACAGGGCTGGCGAGACAGCTCAGCAGTGAAGAGCACTAGTTGCTCCCGGAGAGCATCTTATTAAGCTCCCAGCATCCATATGATAGCTTACAGCGGTCTGTAAATCCAGTTTCAGGAGATCCAATGTCCTCTTGTGACTTCTTCAGGCATTAGACATGCATGTGGTACACATACATATGTGTAGACAAAATAGTCATACACATAAAAAATAAATCTAAAAATATTTTTAAAAGAAAGAAACCAGCCGGGCAGTGGTGGTGCACGCCTTTAATCCCAGCACTTGGGAGGCAGAGGCAGGCAGATTTCTGAGTTCAAGGTCAGCCTGATCTACAAAGTGAGTTCCAGGACAGCAAGAGCTACACAGAGAAACCCTGTCTTGAAGAAAAAAAAGAAAGAAAGAAAGAAAGAAAGAGAGAGAGAGAGAGAGAGAGAGAGAGAGAAAGAAAGAAAGAAAGAAAGAAAGAAAGAAAGAAAGAAAGAAAGAAAGAAAGAAAGAAAAACCATTTGTACTTGGTATATTCTGCTGATCTGAAACAAGGTTGATCACTAGGATTCCAATGCCAGCTACGGAGAGACTGAAATCCAGGTCAGCCATTTGCCCTAAGCCCTTAGAGTTTCTTCCATTTTCTTCCTACCTCGTCCATTCCCCTGAAATCAGCAACCAAATTGACCATGACTCAGAGGAGCTGGAGTCTGCTCCAACCACTGAGGGCTCACCACGTGACGAGTAGACAAGTAGCAGACCCTGGTTGTCAATCACATCCGTTGCTCATGACAACAGCTGCCTGGGGCTCTCGGCTTGCCGTACCATCTGGATCCCTGCTCATCGGCTCTTTATCCCTGCACAAGTCTTCCTCGTGTCCTCCATGTAGCAGAAAATGCTCCAGAGGACTGTACACTATCAACGTGTCTGAGTCTCGGAATAGTCTTACGAGGCTGGAGGGATTTGGGATTTTCCCTTTTGGAAATTGAGGCATATTAGCCAGATGTAGTGGAGAGCTGGGCCTCCGATCAGGTCTATCATCGATAGCATCACCAGCAGGGTCTGGCATTATGGCTCAGCTGGAATAAAGGTGTCTGCCACAAAGGCTGATGACTTCAGTTTGATCCCCAGAACCCACATGGTAGAAGGAGAGAACTGACTCCTTACAAGCTGTCACCTGACCTCCACACCCACAGGGCACGCATCACCTACACACGTATACATACATACTCATATGCATAGAAAAAAATAAATGGGACTTGATGCGCCAACATAAAACAATGCGATTTTTTTTCTCTCTCTCACTCTTGTTAAATTGAGATTTACAAAGTAGACTCCAGAACACTATTTTATCAGCCATTCCTGCCTCCAGGTTTATAGCAGAGGAAATGGAGGGGGAAAGAGATCTTCCTCAGGGTCCATCTTAGGGTTTCTACTACTACATTAAATCACTATGACTGGCCGGGCAGGGATGGTGCATGCCTTTAATCCCAGCACTTGGGAGGCAGGGGCAGGCGGATTTCTGAGTTCGAGGCCAGCCTGGTCTACAGAGTGAGTTCCAGGACAGCCAGGGCTACACAGAGAAACCCTGTCTCGAAGAAGAAGAAAAAAAAAGAAAAGAAAGAAAGAAAAGAAAAGAAAAGAAAAGAAAAGAAAAGAAAAGAAAAGAAAAGAAAGGAAAAGAAAAGACACTATGACCAAATGTTACTCTGGGAGGAAAGGGTTTGTTTTGTTTTACAGCTTGTCCTTTAACCAGGGAGGGCAGGGCAGGAACTTAAGACAGGAGCCTAGAGACATAACAAAAAGAGGTGAAGTCTCTTTGGCCTCCCCTCCAGAGTGGGGTGTTAGTGCCTTGCCTGTGAGTAGCAGAGACAGGGTCTGGGTCATAAAAGGCTGACTCTCTCTGTTAGCAGTCATGTGGGGACTCCCGCTTGGAAATGGATCTCTTCATCCATCAGGCCTTCAGATGACAAGAGTGTCAGTCAACAGCTTGACAGCCATCTCATGAGCCCACCCTGAGCGAGGCAAGAAGCCAAGCCGTTCCTAGACCCCCCAACCTTCAAAATCTGTGTGGGAAAATTGGAACTTACTGTTTCAAGTGGTTGACTTTGGGGCAGCTTTCTGGGCAACGGTAACACACACAGGAGACCCTGCCTCATCCCCCTGCTGTTGGTTGTTCAGTCTTGCGCTATAGAGGAACCCACAGCACTATTGTTCTTTGGTGGGCCCTGTTCCAGACAGATCTACTAGTGAGTCAGAGGACAACTTGTGGAGTCTCTCTTTCCATCTTTACAGTCAGTTCCAGGAGTCAAACCCGGGTCACCAGGCTTTGGTAGCAAGTGCTTTATCCTCTGAGCCATCTTGCCATCCTCGAAGTTATTATTATTATTATTATTATTATTATTATTATTATTAATTTTATAAAGCTTTCTTCTGATGGTTTTATTACTTGACAGCAGTGGGGATTGAACCATGGACCTCAGTGTGTGCAAGGTAAGCTCCTTCCCACTGAGCTATACCCTCAGCCCGATGTTTATTATTTTTAAACTTAAGTATTTTACTTTCTCCCCCCCCCCCCCGAGGCAGGGTTTCTCTGTATAGCCCTGGCTGTCCTGGAACTCACTCTGTAGACCAGGCTGGCCTCAAACTCAGAAATCCACCTGCCTCTGCCTCCCAAGTGCTGGGATTATAGGTATATGCCACCACTGCCTGGTAACTTAATTATTTTAAAGTAATTTGTTAGTATTCCATTGAGTGAGACCCCGCCTTCTACACAGCAGAGACCATTTTGTATTTCTCTTCTCACTGGTCCCTAGTACTTAAACACTGTATTGACTCAACACCACTGAGTCAAAGCCACCACTGACTGCCGAGCAATAGAATATTCAGAGCTAAGAACTTTGTGCACATTATAACTCGTAACTACTTTGGTTGTTGGACTATGTTCTTTTTTCTATGAAAGTAGCATCTTGGTCTTGCTTATACTTAATGATCCTTGATTCCTATCATAACACATAATAGGTGGGAGTGAAACTAAATACAATATCAATATGATCATTATAATCATTGAGGGGTTTTTAATATACTTAGGTTTAGAAAAGACACAAGTTGTAACTTCTAGTTGTACGGGAGTTCATTCAGACCTTGCTCAAATAGCTCTTTATTGGGTCCCTGCTAGGTACCAGACTTGCAACTGTGAACATGAGACAGTCTTCAGCTTGAGCAGGGACTGTATCTCATCACCTTCATCGCCACCTCTGTGATCCATGCTACCGATATCTTTTCTTTTGTTTAGGACAATGGTGTTGCCATGTTAAATCCAACACTGTAATCCTAAATGGTCTGCCCATCCTGACTCTTCTCCCCATAGGAAAATCTCAAGTGTGTCTAAAGGGATCCCAGGAAGCCCGAGTCAGAGCACACCATTCCACTGCTCTAACATTACCAATGTCTGCCCATGTGTAGGAGGCGGCAGGCTTGACCCTGCAAGTCTTCAACTGGACCCACATCAAGAGGTGGACTGTCTCTTCAGCCCACTGAACGTTGAGTGACTTTGTGACTTTCTTTTGTGGTAGATGGTACACTAAGCTAGATCTGAACATGGACGTTGGTAGGATTACTGGGAGGGTGGGGTGGGGTGGACCAGGGAGAACAGATCAGTCAGTTACCAACCAACTCAGCAGCTGAGAGGCCCAGATGAGATCAGAGCTACTGTAGCTTTCTGGGATCTTCTGAATGACCTACAAACTCATCAGCCTAAACCTTGCCTGTTCAAAGCTCTCAAGGAGTCCTGGGTATGTTACACAGTGGAAACTTACTGATAACCATCTCATTCAGAGGAAAAAGTCAAGTGTTTTGCCTGGTACATGGTAGGTCCTCAAGGAACATTTGATTAAATAATTAAGAAATTCCCAAATGCAGTTAGCATTCTAATGAAGAAAATAAGTTACGAAATAATCACCGGTTATGGTAAGTGCTCTGAAACAAACAGGTGGTCACAGCGGGCACTGTGTAATAAGGCAAAAATCCTCCCAATGGACTCCAAGAAACTCAAGGACTGCCTTGGGTGATCCACTTACCACACTGACCTTATCCCCTGCCGCTCTCAGGAGCTCTGATCCAGGGGCGTTGGCCTGTTTGCTGCTCTCCCTCTGGTGTGTATCTGGACCGTTCTTCACTTAGAGAGCCCCCCTGCTCTCCCTCAGGTTCTTGCTCCCTCATGACCCCGTCACCAAGCCCTTCCTGACCAGCTTATAGAAGTGACCATCCTCAGAATTCTCCCACCCTGCTCTATTTTTATCTGTGACATTTGTCACTCTCGCTGATGTATTATATCAGTTCAGCCGTTTACCTGTCTGCTCTCACTACTAAATACAAATTCCACAACGGTTGGCTTTCTTTCTTTCTTTCTTTCTTTCTTTCTTTCTTTCTTTCTTTCTTTTAATTTTGATAGGTTTGTCCTTAGAACACTATTGTCATCAGGCAGAATTTTAATCAGTGGATACTAAAATGCTTCAGGAGTCATAATGTATTGTCAGCCCTCAGGTTAAACGAGGTATGCCTTTGAGCCACACTGGGAATACAGTGCGAACTTTCACTTTAATATGTGTGAGTGTTTGCCTGCACAGATGTATGTGCTCCATGTACATTCCTGGGACCTGAGGGGGCAGGAAGAGGGAGTTGGATCCCCTGGAACTGGCCTAACAGAATCTTATGAGCCACTGTGTGGATGTTGGGAATAGAGCCCAAGTCCTCTGGAAGAGCGGCCAGTGATCCTAACGTCCGAGCATCTTTCCAGTCCCCAAACTTAAAAGAAAGAAAGAAAGAAAGAAAGAAAGAAAGAAAGAAAGAAAGAAAGCCCAAACACTCAGATGAGAATGGGATTGTTCCCTAAAACTATAGACATGCTCATGTCATGGGACACATGGCAAGCGCGACCATCTCCACAGCATGCTTCACAGGGTGGGGGACATCCCTATTCAATTTGTCAGCCCTCATTGCGGTAGTCCTGAAAGGTATTAGGCATGGCAGGTGTTGGGGCAGTGGGGGCAGGGTATGAGTGAGAGTGGGAAGTAGGGGTGGGGGTTGGGTGGCTTCTCGCCAGTCACAGTGGATCTGACTCCAAGTCCAGAGCCTCTGTCACTCATTTTGACATCCTCTCCCTGTTGGGTTCTGACCTCATCATTGACTCCTGAAGACTCAAGGTCAACCTTGAACTCCGGAAGGAGCCTCTCCACAGAAGGCATCCTTTCTGTAGGGAGAATGGAAGTGTCTTGCTAAGAGGACAGGGCCTAGATAATAAACTTCTCTAGCGTCCATTGGAGAGCCTCCCCGATGCTCTAAGCTAGCTCCAACTTCTTGGTCGGTTGTCTGTAAAAGGCGGTAACCTCCTTTCTTTTTGTCCCCAGACACTGTCCCGTAAGTGAATGAGGAAGGCCCGGACTAAAACAGGGTGGGCAGCTGCTTTTGGGTGAAACCCCAAAGGGTCCCCAGGCTTGTTGCTGTATTTAGGGTTAAAATGCAAGGCCTGTGACCTGGAGGCTCCTTCCTGCTGCTCTCTGCTCTCTGCCATGTTGACAGCAGAGAACTTGCTAATTCTGGCTGGGGATTTTCCCTGCCTGGCTGTTTTTCTCCTTTATCTTCATCAATTGAAGAGCACTCGCTCTGCCTTTCAAACTGCCGGAAGATACCAGGGTGTGTGTGTGTGTGTGTGTGTGTGTGTGTGTGTGTGTTTCTTTCACCTAATTCTGTGGTCTTTTCCCAGATGTGTATTTTCTCTCTAACTACCTTCTAACTTGTTGACGTTTCCGCCCATGTGACTTCCAGCTTGAATTACCAGAAACCACAAGAGAGAGCCTGTGCGCAAGCCCCAAAGCAAGCGAGATGTCCCTGTGGGGAGCAGTCCCTCTGCACCCCAGAGAGAGGAGGACGCAGGGGTCTGTCAGAGGTAGCTGCGGGGCAAGCGGGGGAGGCACCTGTGGAAGGTGGCGCGCTGGTGGCCCCCTAGCAGTCAAGAGGGGGAGCCAGCTAGTGAGAAGCTTGCCCAGAGGCATCTGGGACGGAGTGGGAGAGTCCGGAAGATTAGAACCATGCCTCACAGCTCTGACAGCAGTGACTCCAGCTTCAGCCGCTCTCCTCCCCCTGGCAAACAGGTATCCCTCATCCCGCCCCACCCCTGCCTTTTGATTGTCCTGGGGGTGGTAGAAGAGGGGTAGGCTCCCCCGTCCTGCCCAGGGAGCTCTGGCGGGGGGTGGGGGGGAAGGAAGTAGCTCGTGGCAGGAGCTCTCTAGCAGACACTGGTCTTGTGGTGTTTGCTATACAGAGGTCCAAGTGGTGAAGCCTTCGCCTCCGGCCACAAAAGCCTCTCTTTCCAAGCGGTACCCCTCATCTCTTAGGTTCCCACCGTGAAACTTTCTAGGAAGCTGGGGGAGGGGGAGAGGGGGACTATCACAGAGCTTAGAAGTATGGTCAACCATAAACGGAGGAATGTTCCAGTAGATCATTGCCGCGGGCTCCACCCAAATCCTAGAGCTGTAGCTTTCCAGGAAGAGCCAAGCGGCAAGACAGAACCGAGGTCAGGGAAGAGAAATATAAATAAAATAAATAAAGAATAAATAAAAAAATAAAGCAAAGCAAGGTAGACCAGAGAAGAGTGGGAGATCTGGCTGCGGACTGCCTCTAACCTGAACAGCCAGTGGGAGGGAGGCTAAAGCCACGACCTGTATCTTTTTTCCCTGTGGCTTCCAGATAGAAGAAAGCAAGCCATGGTCCAGGAGGCCCGTTAAGAGACCTTCACTAGTAGCTAATGTCACCCCTGAAAAACCAGGGATGGAGGGAAAGATTCTGAGACTCGTAGACTCTTGACTGATAGCAAGCCAAGAAGCTTCAGTCTGAGAGATGCTTCAGCTGGGATGCTGTTCTCACCTTGGAGTTTCTGGGTCTCTCTAGCACACTCTTGGTACCCTTTGCTCTAGAAATTTCTCCTCCTCATCCAGCAAAGACCCACGGATTAAGCTTTTTAACATCTCATCTTAAAAACTACATTCTCTCCTTAGCACACACATCGGGAGGGGCTGTAGCTCCGTGGTAGGGTGCTTCTCTCACGCGCAGGCTGCTCTCACAGCGGTCACAAGCCCCTCACCAAAAGCCATACTGGTGAAGACCTCAAGAGGGAGATAGTCCCTTGCTCACAGCAGCCTGCCTGGAAGATGGTACCCTAGTCTTCTTAAGAAGGAAACTACTCACAGCTTCCATGGTAACCTAGTGCCTTGGCGCATTGTTGGAAGAGCACGTCCTTGCCCTCTCTAACCCAATGTCTGCCTGTTAGAATGACCTGGAAAGTGTGAGTAAAGAGGGAAGAGAATCAGAGTCTGACCCAAGGATCTTTGTCCCTCAGGCCAGCAGAGGCAGGTGACAGGGTAGGGGGTTGCAGAAGGGCTTCTCTTCCCTGAGCTTCTACAGGCTATACGTAGAGAGCACCCAAAGAGCACCTTGTCCTGTCAGGCACCCGTCAGCGGGTCGGGAAAGCAGGCGGCCTGTACTTCATAAATTGATTTTTTTTTTTTTTTGGTACCTCATTAGTAGCAGGCATCATGTTCAGGACTAGGAAGTTCCCAGGATGGCTGCACATTGAAGGAATGAATAAAAGAAAGAGAGATCCGGGGCCGTGCCCTCTGCCTGAGGGTGCAACACAATGAAATTTAGTAGTCAGGAGGGAATTCTCAGCAAGGATTTAGAATCAGCACCAGCAGATGTCCTACCCCTGGGTGGCCATGAGCTCGGGGACCAGGGTGGAGAACCTCAGCTTCATACTGTGTTAAATAGAAAAGACTGTGCCTGTTCAGAGAGCTGGGGAATTGTCTCATACACCGTGCCCCCGAAAGCGCTGGTACAGAAGTCAGCGCATGGTAAACGCTCAGCAGAGTTCTCAAGGAAAAGAGCAAGAGGGACATCAAGAGGGTTCTAGTGCACACACACACACACACACATGTGCACATATACACACATGCACATGCCTCACATGCACACATATGTATACACACACGTGTGCACACACACACACACACACACACACACAGAGCGAGGCTAGAGCAGCTCTAGAAAGAGCAGGAGTGATGAGAGAGTCTTAATTGGTGTTTCCCAAAGCAGCCCTTCTGAGGCCTCAATTTCTCTTCACTTTTGAGTAGCCTTTGATCATAAGAAGACCACAGGCGGCACAAGGGCAGGTAGCAGGGAATGCTGAAGAAAATGTCTTTGGGTACAGGGCTGTGAATAAGGGAATGGATGGTACAGAAAGAACTGAGGACCAGGAAGGAAGGGAGGAAGGAAGGAAAGGAGGGAGGGAGAGAAAGAGGGAGGGAGGGAAAGAACCCAATGTCACAATGGCCCGTTTTGACTAAGAGGAATGGTCGGACCCACTGTCCTTATCTCTGTTTCCCAGGACTCATCTGATGATGTGAGGAAAGTTCAGAGGAGAGAGAAGAATCGCATCGCTGCCCAGAAGAGCCGACAGAGACAGACACAGAAAGCAGACACCCTTCACCTGGTGAGTCCCCACACTTCTTAGCATGCTCCTGCCCCGAAGCTCTGCTTCCCACGCCAGCGGGACTGTGCGGCCCAGCTTTGAGGATTCTGCTGTGGTGGCGCTAAGTCCATCCGTGGGGAGAGTAAAAAGAGGGCAAGAGCTGCAGGGGCAGGTTCGGGGAAAGGCTCCGAGACTGAACCTTTCTATCCCAGGAGTGCAAGGGTGGGTGCGCGGGATGTTGGCGGCCTCAAGGCTTCGTGGGAGGCTGAGCCACCTGTGTGGGAAGGGACAGCAGAGAGGGCGTCGTCCGTCCTGGGCCACCGCGTGCGGAGCACTGATGCTGAAGGAAGTTATCTGTTAAGTGCTTCAGGGAGCCCAGTCTTTCAGGGCTGCACTACTCACCCCTCTGGAAGGCAGTGGTCTGCCACCCAGGCACGTGTGCCTTTGGGAGAAGGAGCTCAGTGATGGTGCCCTTAATTTTTCCCTGAGCATCGAGACAATTCTGTGTTGAGATTCCCCATTGTTAATGGTCTCTCTAGGGACTGTTAAAGACAGTTTCAAAGCACTTACTTGAGACAGTCACCATCCCGGTCGAGTGGCCAATAGTCTCGACCTTTTCTAACAGGGAGGGGATGAGCTTCAGCCCCACTTGGGAGACCCACAGCCTGCACCAGCGACCCTGAGTCCTGGCTGGGCACAACGCGCCAACCTTCACACCTCTCCTCCTTACAGTCTGCCCCTTGCACTGTGTTCTTGCTCCGTCGTTCCCTCTTCACTGCATCCTTCTTCCTGACCTTCCTTCTGAAACATTTCCAAACTGCTAATGTTCTAGACGTTCCCTTCAATGGTAAAAGCGCGATAAGCGCCAAAACCAAATACGCCGATAACGATACGAACGTTTAGCATGGCAAAGGGCTGCTTTAATCTTAGTGGATAAAAGGCTTGCCGTTCAAGCATGAGGGTCAGAGTCCCCAGAACCCACATAACAGTCAAATGGGCAGGAGGCAGAAGTAGGTCTACATATGAACTATGAATTTGGTCTACGTAGTGAGCTCCGGGATAGCCAGATCTACATAGATAATACATAAGCTGAAAGGCTTAGTGGCTGTGGCATCCTGACAGTGGAATCCCAGCTCATGGGAGGCAGAGATGGGGAATCTTAGAGTACGCTGGCTAGCCAGATGAGTCAAAATGGCAAGTTTTAGATTCAGCAAAAGACTCTGCCTCAATTCTCAATACAGGAGCTGAAAAGTGATTGGGAAAGATCCTCCTGTCAATGGTAGGGCTCACACAGGCATGTGCATCCATGTACACACATGCCCACATACAAGCAAGCACATGTATGTACACCACACACACACACACACACACACACACACACACACACACAGGACAAAAGGATAAGTAACACATAGTTTGAGACAAAAGAGGAGGGTAACACCACTTCTTTCAGCTGTAAGGATACTGAGGACGGTATGTCCTGGCCTCTCCGCCTGTGCTTGTGTTCTGTTTGACAGGTTCTGAATATATCCTCCAGTACATGCTAACATCATTTTCAGTTGGCAAATATGTGCCAAACTAACAAGAAAAAAATAAGCAGCAGTCAGTGAAAACAGACCAGCAGTCTGAGCGTTCAGTGTCTGTCTTGGCACTCACACTCCGTGATTTTCTTGGGGCTTAAAAAATCTCACAACACTGTTTTAAGCTGACTTTTTCTACTTGGGTCTGGTTCTTATTTAATATTCCATAGAGCAACAAAGCCGCACTTACAATATGATAAACTCCTATTTGCTGGGCAAGTAGAGAATGTACTGGATGGGCAAACTCCCATAACCCTTTATGTTTGCAATATTAAAAGAAGAACGCTGAGCTCAGCCTCTCTGGGGCAGGGTGGCCAGACTTGAACCACTTGCTCTGCCGTCTGCTATCTGCGGGACTGGGCCCACCCACAGTCTTCATGGTCTTTAGACTCTGGGCCTTTATCTACAGAATGGGAGATGTCAGGAATTGCTTCTAGAGACAGTGCAGGTGAAAAGCTCAATATGGTGCCTGGCATTCAGTAAATACTCAAAAGATTCAGTGCAATCAAAGTTATAATAATAGTATAAGAGGCATGAAAACAGATTGAGCAGGCACATATATGTACATATGCACACTTTTATATATAAAACTGTACATGTATTTCCCAGTATGTATATATGCACATATTATATGTATGTATTGTTTGTGTTGTGTGGGTGTGCATGCACACACAGGCACACACATGCACACACGCACACACATGTGTGTACTTTTTTCTCCACATAATCTCAGTGCTGAGAGACTTCATAACAGCTGTAAAGCTCAGACATTTGATACCTGAGAATCCTCTACAGTACTCACTCCCTGCAGAAGGTCCCCCAGCCATTTCTAATAGTAGAGTGCTGCCTCCCTCTTGACGGAGCCGTGCCCCCCTGTCTCTAGCTGCGGGCTGCCTCCCTGTAAATGCAGCCCCCTGGTCTCTGCTGCCTGACTTCTTCTGTGGGAGTATGAGATACTTACCACGAAGCATCTTGAATATCTGTCTTGTCATCAAGCACGGAGCGCTGATTGCTTTCTAAATGACAGAGGTGGGGAGAAGCCTCCTGCGACGACCGTGTTACAATGTCCCAGCATTGACTAAGTCTGCACAATAATGCATTTGTGATTCTGTTCTAATTATGAGATGTACGTGATGATTTCCAAGACACAGATATAAGCATAAGATAATTAGGATGGCATTTCAACACTCAAACAAGTCCAATTATCCAATAAATAGAGTTGGGACAGCTGCCGAGTCACTTGAAGAGACAAAAGGCTGAGTCCTGCATTCCTTATGCAATGCACAGACAGTTTAAATATTCTTTTAAAGGAAACTAAAGAAGTCTTGGGGGGAAATATGAGATTTGAAAATGTATTTTGACATGAAATTTTTTTCAAATAAGATAGAAAATAGTAAAAGAAAATCAATATACAAATATGATTTATGCATACATCAAAAAATAAAACAAATTAGCCAGGCAGTGGTGTCACAGGCCTTTAATCTTGGGAGACAGAGGCAGGTGGATCTCTGAGCTCAAGACCAGCCTCATCTACATAGTGAGACCCCATCTTGAAAAAAGGACGAAGTTTTTCTTAACATCTACGTAGCTCAAAATATTATGTGCAAAGTCAAAGGCAAATGGAAAGCCGGGAGAAAATTATCTAGAAAGCTTGTGAGTCAAAAAGGCACGTTTACTGCATATGTGGAAACTCTATGGTGAGGAAAATGACAATAAAGTGACAGAAAGGGAGAAACAGAATGTACCTAAGCATGTAAGGAAGTGTGGCGGGCCTCCTGGGGGGCGGGGGGCCGCCAATTAGGGAGACTTTCCCTGCCAGGCTGACAGAGGAGAGAGATGGAGCTGACCCAGGAAATGGCCAAGGGGGAGGGAGGGTGAGAACCACATCCCCTTAGCAGGGCAAGGTGGCCGGTGCACCTTCCCTGTCTCCCAGCAGCGCCATCCACACCTCGAGCATCCCAGGGATGCTGCAGCTCTCTGCGCCTGCGCTGAGTGGGAGTCATTGTTGCAGTTTGTTTCTCTTGGCTTGTGTTTAGAGGAACTGAGGATGGAGCCCAGGGGCTTGTACCCGGCTAGGCAGGTGCACTGCCTCTGAACCACTGGAAATGAGTTAAATATTCATTAGGAGAAGAGGAGGTTGAATGAACGCCATTGGTCCATCCTGAGTGTGTGTGTCCAAATGAGTTGCGTTTGAATGTGGAAAAACTATTGTTTCCTTTGCTAAACTAATTTTTTGTGAGTTATGGAAGACGGGGTATATGTATATGAGTGCTGGTGCCAATAAAAGACAGAAGGGGGTATTGATCCCATGGCTATAGGTGCTAGAAACTGATCTCAGGTCCTCTGCAAGAGCAGTAGATGCCCTTAATCAATGAGCCATCTCTCCAGTTCCTTTTTAAAGTGTTCTAAAGTGCAGCTATTTATTTATTTATTGTTTGTTTGTTTGTTTGTTTGTTATGGGGGAAAGTGCATGCATGTGTAGAAGTCAGAGGACAACCCAAGGGAGTCAGTCTCTCTCTCTCTCTCTCTCTCTCTCTCTCTCTCTCTCTCTCTCTCTCTCTCTTTCTCTCTCTCCATTGTGTTGGTTTCAGGGATCAAATTGAAGTCATAAAACTTGGCAGCAAGCACCTTCACCCACTGAGCCATCTTACCAGACCCATGTTCCCAGACTCTTAAGCAAAAAAAGTGCAAGTGGAGTGTCTAGTTTGCTCCAAGACACACTTTTTAATCTGTCTGAGCCTAAGTATACAAGCAAGTTTCAAACGGATCACCCAGAACTTATTGACGTTGTTTCCAGAAAGTCACACTGGAGTTGAAAGACAGGAGGAGCGTCATTTGCCCTTTTAATCCCTTTTTTATGTCAGTTAGGAGGAGTAGCTAAGATTTGAGTGACCCTAAGCTCCATGGAACTTACTAGACGGAACACGCTAAGGAATGGCAAGTCGTTTTCCCGTGGCCAGGGTGGAAGCTCTCTGGTATCTTCCAGCATAGGGGGATTTTCAGTCACTGTCCTGTGTCACGGGGAGAGAAAGAACTGAGATCAGTTTAAAAGCATTGCTCTGGAGAGGGCTCCAAGCAGAGGAGGTAGGAGTTGGACGTTGGAGTCCCCCAGAGTGTGCTGTTAACCAGTGATGTCTGGTCTCCTGGGTGAACTGAAGCAAGGTAGCTTGATCACCCATGCCAGGTCTGGAGCCTGGAGAACATGGTGTTCCCCTTCCTGGAGATGAGGCAGAAGATGGCTGCTGTGGGCTCCTCAAGACATCTCACCACAGTGCAGGACAAGAGATGTCCGTGATGTGTAATATCGTGTAAGACAGAAAAGTCACGTAGACTGAACTGATGCTGTGAAAAGTGAGGACAGCTGGAGGAAAATTAAATCTTTGAGAAACTGCCAAGAAGTTAGCTCCCAAGGGCATTGCTCTTGGCCTGCTGAGGTGGCCGGGGAGACAAGGCTGTGAGGGTCCCCCAATATTTCTCTAGTTCTTGGTCTCTGGAGGGGGCTATGTCCTGAGGTTTATTAACATAACAAATCCATAGATCTGTAAAAATAATAAAACCTGAAGGAACGTTCTGGCTAGTTTCACCTTTTAAAGGTTGACTATAAAGCCAGTGAATCAGACGCCTCTTTGGCATCTCCTCTCACTCTGAATTTCTCGTTAAGACGTGGTCGTTGATCACCTGGCCATGGTCGGGTTCTGTGCATTAAGTGACCTACCCGTGAGGCTGCACTTGAGCTGCAAAACAACAACAACAACAACAGCAGCAGCAGCAGCAAAAACTGCATGAATTAACCTGCCGAAGGTTAGACAGCTTGAACTTCAGAGCCCTCCCTTGTAAACACAAACATCTATCTGTATCTTCCTCGCAACTCTTACTGAGATTTTTTTTTTTTTTTGCTTTGTTGTTTTGCTTTGTTTCTATTTAAGCAATGCCCTCTGAAATTCTTATTTTTCCCTGCTCATCTTTAGGCTTGGTCAAGAAAGTAAAGGTTTATCTGCTGCTATCTGCTGTCTGTCTCTCTATCTCTCTATATCTATCTATCTATCTATCTATCTATCTATCTATCTATCTATCTCTCTACCTGGTTGTATGTGTGTGGAGATATATATATATATATATCTTTCTCTATATAAGTATGTGATTTATATGTAAATGTAATATTTATAGACTAGTTTTTAGAAGATTGTTCCATTTTAATATTGTACACAGAACATGGATAACTGAACAGTAAACACTTTATGGATGCCATAAAACTAGGCAGATGGTTAACGGTACTGAACAGACTGCGATCCACTTATACAATAGAATTCGAGGTTGACACTAGAAGGGACGGTGGAGATCTACGTGTATAGACTTAGAAAGATGTCTGTGAGGCTGAATTGAGTTAAACAAGCCAGGAGGCCTGAGCAGAGCACCATCTGCTAATGTAAAGCCTGCGGGTTTGGGAATGGAGACATAGTCTCCAAAATAGCAATGGCGGTTATTTCTGAGTGCCTGGGTTTGGGTAGCTTGTTTTCCTCCCGGTCCTCTTTGCAGTTTTATTATGATGTATATGTGCCGTTTAAGCAATCAGAAATAGTTGCAGTCTTTACAAATCAGCTAGTTTAGTTGGGGAAGAATACGCCAAAGCAATTTACCACCTCAACCACTTACCCAAGGACGATGGGCTAGTCTGTTAGGGCGGGAGGGCCCCAGACTTGAAGAATGCCTGGCTGAACTGGATTGTTGGCACCAGGTCACAAACCAACCGCTACCCCTTCCGACAGGTGTCAGGAGGCCCTCCTCAGTGTCTCCTCTGTGTGGCTCCTGCTTCCCACAGCAGTGGAGTGGTCCACAGGACAAAGGTCCCTTTCTGCTTCTCTTTCCAGTCTCATCATGGGGCCACATGATGGCTTGCAGAGGAAATGCCAATAATTGTGGTCACACTCTCTTGATCCTAGGATCAAAGCATTAAAAACAGAAACTCGGGGATTTTAGGCTAACCTGTCTTGTTACCAATGAGGAAATTAGTCTTTCTTGGGGACACAAAGGACCCCATGTTCTTGCCCCCCCCCACCAGCCTGCATGTTTTGTGATTTTCTTAGTTTTGTTTGAGGTTTTGTTTGTTTGTTTGTTTGCTTGCTTTGTTTGCTGGTCCTATCTATCATTTTGCAAAGGGTTAGCCAAGCAGTAGATTGATGGTCGGGATGCTTATACAAGACTCTTCTAAAGCATTCATTAACTGCAAGGGACCACACAAGGAGTTACCATGTCTAAAGCCTAGTGCTTAAAGAATTATTCATGTGTATGTGCATTGATTGGTGTTCTGCCTGCGTGCTTGTTACAAGGGTGGCAGATCTCCTGGGACTGAGTTACAGAGCATTGTGGGTTGGCATGTGGGTACTGGGAATTGAACTCAGGTCCTCTGTAAGAACAGCCAGTGCTCTTAACCACTGAACCATCTCATCAGCCTACGCCTAGAGTTTAAAGGCCTCTTTAATTAAAAGAGGTAAAGGCAGGACCCCAAGAGGATGATATATTTTTTGAAGAATAGATTGCCATTAAATTAAATACATGATGATTTAATATGTATATTAAGACAAAAAAACATCCTTTGAAAGAAAAACATCAAGACACTCATCACTAAGTGGGCAGAAACTACACACAGAAAGCTTACACACATTTTTCCTACCCAAATGAAAATAACCGAATTTTCTATTCTAATGGCAAAAACAATACACACTGAGACAGGGTTTCTCAACCTTGGGGTGACTGACAGTCTGATACTTTTTTCTTTTTCCTTGGTATTAAGGATTAAACCTGAGACCTTAAGCATGCCAGGCAAACGCTCTGCCACGGAGCTATAACCCCTCTTTTTTCCCCCTCTACATTTAAAAATTTGAGACAAGGTATCACAAAGCTACCCAGGCTGGCCTTGAACTCATTGTACAGCCCAGGCAGACGCTGAACTTTCAATATTGCTGCTTGGCTTCCAAAGCATCTTGGGATTATCGGCCTATATCCCCAGGTCTTCTAATAGTTCTGATAATTGCTATATGGTTGCCTTAGATGCTGCAAAATGTAAAACTCTACCCAGTAGATGCCACTAGACCATTCGCCCTCCAGTTACGACACCCAGAACTTGCCAGATTTCCCCTGAGTAGAATAATTACCCCCATTTGATTTTTGGCATATAAGGCTTTTTTTTTTTTTTTTTTTTTTTTAAGATTTTTTTTTCTTCCTTAGAAATTGCCAACTTGCACCAGTAAGATGCCATTAAGAAATCTTCACAAAACTAGTTGGCACGATTGCTTGGGTTAGAAAGCCTGACACCCAGGGCTTCTCTGTGCCTGTTCTGGTTGGCATCTGGTGCAGCAATGTTACATCTCAGGAGCTGTAGTCATTTGGGGGCAGGTACTTACTGTAGGTTATACTTTCTCAATTGACCCTTATAACAATTCCTACTTAAAACTGGGGGTGGGGGGGCGTTGACAATGCGCTCCCCCCCCCCACTAATCTCTGAGAAATTCATCCCAGGAGAAAAGAGAATAAAGCCAGAGCCCAGTGTGCATGCTCCAAGGTGCCACTTCTATTTACCACAGGGACGCTGCGACAGCCACCAGCATGTCCCAAACCAGGCAACCATTTCAAGTAAATTGCTGATTATGCACTTGATGGAGTGGCCCTGAAATACAGTAATTTGGGCAGTATTGCCATCACAGAGTTATTAAAATGGCAAAGGATAAATTGTCTTTGCACCAGAGTTGAAGTCTACAGAAAGAAGTACATACATCGTTTTAAAGGACAGGATGCTAGTAAGAGGAAATGCAAACAGGTGTTAGGAGCTAGGATCATGGGTGTTTTACATCTTAAAAGCTCTTGAAGGCTAGGCAGGGTGGTGCAGTAACTTTAATCCCAGCACACAGGAGGCAGAGGCAGATGGTTCTGATTTCAAGGCCAGCCTGGTTTATTTAGTGAGTTCCAGGCCATCAGGAATTCATAGTGAGATCCTATCTCAAATTAATTAATAATATTTAGTATAGCCGGGCATGGTGGTGCACGCCTGTAATCCCAGCACTTGGGAGGCAGAGGCAGGCGGATTTCTGGGTTTGAGGCCAGCCTGGTCTACAGAGTGAGTTCCAGGACAGCCAGGACTACACAGAGAAACCCTGTCTTGAAAAACCAAATATATATATATATATATATATATATATATATATATTTAGTATAGTTCCAATGTATATACATATATATACACACATATGTGTGTGTGTGTGTGTGTATATATATATAGATAGATATAGATATATAGATATATAGATATATATATAGATATATATAGATATATATATATATAGAGAGAGAGAGATTGAGAGAAAGGAAGGGAGAGAGAGAGAGAGAGAAGATATCCTTGTCAGGTTTTGGTAGAAGATCATAATTTATCCTTTAAGCTGGAGCTTTTTGGGGAATAAAGAGGAGTCCTAGTAAATATCATACCAGGACAGCAGATGAACTTGGGTCATCCCCAGAAAACTTGGGAGAGCCAAGGACAGTGACCTGGATCACTCACAAGTACTAGGGAACGACAAAGTTCAAAGCCAAGCGGAGAGCCAAATTTCTTAGGACCAAAAGGCCATTCCCAGCAACTGGAAGGGCTCAGCGACACACGAAGGTGCCTCTCGTTCATTGGGTAGCTGGGAGCTCCAGCAGGCTCCAGCCAGGGCAGAACAGCATCTCAGCTCTGAAGCTCCCCCTAGTCCAAATGACTCACCTGCTCTGCAAGTATCTGCCAGCCCCCTGCGTGTGTGACCTGCAGAAGCCTAAGGCCAGCCTGGTTTCCTGGGGCTTTACATTCAACTGTAGGTCTGGAAACCAAATACAGGATCTCTCTAGCTACACATCATGAAAAACCACTGAGGATCAAGTGCAAATCAAAGAGGAGGCTGGGAAGACCCGGGGAAAGGGGGCCTATGGTAGAGCCTTGGGGCCAAACACAACAGGAGGCATCGGAAAAGGAAGGTGAAGCCAGAGCCGGAGTGACAGGGATAAGCCACGCGTGTAGTGCAAGGATCGAGGGTGGGAACTCGGAGCACACAAAGATCATTGTGACCCAGGCTGGGGATTGCTCTCAACTTAGACTGTTTTAGATAGACCAGCTTTCATTATTAATTCTTAGACAGTTTCATACATATAAGCAGTACATATTGATCACTCTCTGCCCACTCCCGCCAACACATCCCCTTCCTCCCTGATCCACATCCTCTGATACATGTGTGTGTATGCGTGTGCGTGTTATATTGTGGTATATGTGTAGCGTGTGTATGTGTGGTGTATATGTGTGTGTATGTGTTTTAATCCACTGAGTCCAATTAACGCTGCCCATTGGATTGTTCACTGATTCTGTCAAGTAACGTCAGCTGCAGTGAGATTACTGGCCACATCACATTCAGCTTTCTTGACATTCACTGTTGACCATAGCAGACAGATGCTTCTCTCTGGCCAGGGCTGATGAAGGCACTAGTCTGTGGTATAAATATGAACAAGGCAGTTTGATAGCTTGCCATTAATCAGGACAACCGTATCAGGTTACATCCTCCACCCTACCACCCTACCATCCCCCCCCAAGCCACTCCCATCCCTCCCCACCCAGCCTAGACCTCCTAAGCAACAAGAGACTTAAGCCTCCTAAGCCTTGAATTAGAAAGAAATGTAAGAATTTTCATCTCTACTGGGGAGAAAAGCAGAACTCGAGCTGGGACATTGGCTTGTCCGTTCAGCCCATGTAGACGCCAACCTTGACCCACAAATCAACCTGGTGTCTTGTCACTTGTAAGAAAGAACCACGCCCTTCTGTCTGTGGGTTCCTGAGAACTCTACAGTCAGCGCTTCACCCCAAGGCCCTTCCACGGAATCTGCTTGAGCCTCCTTGGGTTGGTCTGATCGGGGAAAATCAAATGCGAAGGAGGGAAATTACATTCACTGTTGAGGTGGTGCTATTCTCTATATGGCTGGGCCTTTTGAAAAAAAAAGGAACCGCTTAGATTCTTTTGTAACTGCCTCGAGTTACAAAACAGCTGGAATGTTTGTTGAGTTAAACACTCACCTCTGGCCTCGCAGATGTCATAGACCCACTCAGTAGACACTGTCACTAGCATTTGTCACATTCCGAGCTAGCAAGCACGTAACATGATTTCGTTGAGCATTTACTTTCTGCTGTCTCTGGCCCACCACTGGAGACCCACACATGTAGACAATGGCTGCTTCCTTCTCTGCCCTGGGGGAGCTCACCAATCCTAAGGGAGTTTTAACTGGTGAGTTCACACAGATCCCCACCTCTTGCCTTTCCATCCAAAGGTCCAGGTGTGCTGGGACCAGGCCAGTGCTCATGGGGTAAAAATGTGCTTGTAGCACAGCCTGCTGGCGTGGGTTTGAGCCCTTGAACTCACAGAACTGACTCTGGGAAGGTGACCGTTGATCTCCAAAGGCCTGCCTCAGCCCATTCGTGTCTGCCATCACACACGCACGCACGCGCGCGCGCGCACACACACACACACACACACACACACACCATACACACACATAACAATAATTTTAACACTTTAAGAACTGCTCTGAATTCCATTTTCACCAATCATCTATCACCTTTAAACTTCATAGTATTCTAGAAAAATTTTAACTTAGAAAATTTCATTCAACCCCTAAGACTCTTTGTTTTAGGCTGCCTATGAAAATATATGTTTAACGTAGCTGGGTGGTGGCTCACACCTCTAATCCTAGTACTCAGGAGGCAGAGGCAGGCCTGGTCTGCAGAGTGAGTTCCAGGACAGCCAAAGCTATTCAGAGAAACAAAACAAAGAAAGAAAAAGAGAAAAATATATTTGTTGAGATAAAACATGAAATAAATTTAATAATGATTAGTTATGCTACTAAGCTCTTTTTAAGACTCTGCAGTGAATGTGATTCTCAATTTGGCTAAGCACTGGGCTCACCAGGGAAGTATTTTTAAACTCTTGATGCCTACACCCCGTGCAGAACAATGAAATTGGCCTTCCAAGGAACAGGGGGTGGAGTCGGCAGGGTAGGGGCTGCAATGTGTGCTTCTTAATCACACAGCTTAAAAGGCGCTTTGTCCAAAAGAAAAAAGAAAAAAGAAAAGAAAAAAAGAAATAGTGCAAAGATGAAAGTGACCTCAGGACAGAGATAGGGCAGGGATGCAGGGAGACCCTCCCAAGCCCCTGACCTCAGAGATGATGTGTGAATCAAAGCAGAGGCTGGGATGGCCTGGGGAGAGGGACGAATGGCAGAGACTCTGGGCCAAAGGCAACCTGAGGCATCAGAAATGGCCGACGAGCCGCAGGCTGAAGTCCTCGGGGCACACACATACAGCACGAGTGTGGAGCAGTGCTTCTCAACCTGTGGGTTGTGACCCCACATATCAGATGTTTACGCTACGATTTATAACAGTAGCAAAGTTACAGTTATGAAGTAGCAATGGAAATAATGTCATGGTTGGGGGGGGGGGGGTCCCCACAACTTGAGGAACTGTATTAAAGGGTTGTAGCATTTGGAAGGCTGAGAACCACTGGTGTGGAATGAGTCCGTATGGTTATGTGCGTACACCTCCAGGCCCTCTGTCCCAGCACCTCGTGGCTGACAGACACGTCAAGCCTCCGCTCTTTGTTTTTCCACGTTGGGCTTCCTGTGGTCCCCTCGAGGCAAGCCATCCACCAGGATTTCCGTCAGCCGTCAGTAGTAAATAGGCCATCGACGGGAGGCAGCTGCAAGCCTTGCTTTCTTTTTCTCACATACCAAGAAGCTCAGAAATGGAAAGAGCAGGTTCGAGACAGGAGAAACAAGGTCCTCTGTCTCTGTCACCGTCATCCGCTCGGCTTTCTTCTCGAGGCTGCAATATGGCTGCTGACCCTCCAGGCCTCACTCTGTGTTGGAGGAGGATGGATTGGTCCAGAGAGCTAACACACACACACACACACACACACACACACACACACACAGCCCCAGGTGCAAGGAAGCTGGGTGTTCGGGTCTCTCTAGCTGAAGGCAGTGGGGTGTTTGGAGAGAACACCGAGTGAGCCAACCTCCCATGGAAAAATGAGGCCCAGGTGACATCCTTCCAACCCTGTGACTACAGACAGGACCGTGAGAGCGTGACTGGCGTGTGTGACCAGCTATTGATGGCCAGGAGCTGAATGAAGACAGCTCCAGAACCCGAAGTGTGGTGACTCCTCCCCTCCATGAAATTCACTGGTGGCAGATGGAGGCCTAGTCCTCTCTCTCTCTCCTGGGGAGCAAGCCTACCTCTCCGTTGGAAACCTTCGTCTAGAACTGTGGGTTGTGCTTGTCACGTGTACTTGATGCCTGGCACGTGGCAGCACCAACTCCAAATGCCATGTGAGTTGGAAGGTCACCATGCCAACAATAGTATGCATGTTCCTTTGGGCAGAAAAAAAGCACAGAGGTTATTTCAACCTCTGGAAATGGCTATTAGAAGATGCAGGAGGGTGGGACTGGGGCCCCCTAGCTCCACGGTCAAGACCACAGGCTGCTCTTTCAGACGCCCAGAACCCACACAGTGGTTCGCAACCATCTGTAATTCCAGTTCCAGGGGATCTGACACCTTCCTCTGGCCTCCACAGGCACCAGGCACCAGGCATGTATGGTGCACTGACATACATGCATGAAGACATGCACATCAAATACAATAAAGATTTTTAAAGAAAATTCGGGAAGGTCAAAGCACTCAAGAGCTAGCCATGAACAGAGCAGAGCAAAGAATATGGCATATGCCTGGGGAGTCCCTGCTGAGCCCCCGGGCCCCTCCCCCCACCCCCCCACCCCCCGTTGAGCTCAGGCTGGACCCCAGCCAGGAGGTGCCAGCTGCTCCCAGTCTCTCTCCAGCTCAGCTGCCTGGGGCTGAGGGACCAGCCTGGGGATTCCCCCTCACTCAGGCGCTCTGAGTGACCTCCTCTTCAGACCCTCCAATAGGGGATTTCCCAGAATGTTCCCACGCCTCAGGCAGCCTCCTCCTCAGTCACCCCCAGCTCTTGATAGAAGTGGCATCAGGTGGCCCTCCAGGTGAGGGAGGGGAAGCTGGGAACATTCGCATCTGGATGAGCGTGAGGTTGGAAACCTGGGACGACAGCCAGTGAACTGAGCCCGAGACAATCCAAGCTCACAGGCTCCCAAGGCCGGAGTCAAAGGGCAAGGGTTTGTGCTGCGGCCTCCAGGCTGTGTGGCCTCCTGACGCGATGCTTAGCTTCTCTGTGCCTCAGTTTCCCCTCTTTTGTAAAAGGGAGGTGTTATGCAGTGGCGTTACAAAGATTAAATATGATGATAGCTATAAAATACATAAAAGGAGCCGGGCGTGGTGGCGCACACCTGTAATCCCAGCTCTAGGGAGGCAGAGGCAGGCGAATTTCTGAGTTCAAGGCCAGTCTGGTCTACAGAGGGAGTTCCAGGACAGCCAGGACTACACAAAGAAACCCTGTCTTGAAAAACCAAAAAAAGAAAAAAGAAAAAAAGAAAAAAAAATACATAAAAGGGTGGGTGCTGGGGCACAGGCCTTTAACCCCCAGCACTCAGGGGGCAGAGGCAGGCTGATCTCTGTAAGCTTATGACCAGCCTAGTCCACACAGTCAATTCCAGTCCAGCTAGGCTCCATAGTAAGACTTTCAAAAACGTAAAATAAAATATGTGTATACTATATACGCACATCTATTTAAATTATGGTGCTACACACACACACACACACACACACACACACACACACACACAGGTGCACAAAAATGTCAAAAGGCTGGGGGATTTAGTCTACATTTGGGTAGCCAATTTGGACTCTGAAATACTGGAAAATTCAGGGGGAAACTGGAGACACACCCATTCCTGTCACCATTAGCTGCCCAGAAGAAGCCCTGTGTGGCCTATAACAGCCGAATGGCAAGCGTAGCCCAGATCTAGTTAGAGCCTGTCACCAGCGTTGCTAGTGCTCCCTGGAGGACCCAATGTCAGGAATGTCAGGCTAAGGTTAAGGATCATTTTGGCCGAGTCATCTTGTCTTCAAGTAAGAAGCAACCAGTATCCAATAGGAAAATGGAGTCCTCCTGGGGCCACCCAGCCGAGACCACCAGCGATCACCATGGTCACGGGGCCAGGCCTGGCTCATGTTGAAAGATGGCGCTCTCAATAGAGGGCTCTTCCAGGGTGGCAGATGGAAGTGGGCGATTCTGAGGCTTCAGGGGCGTGGCCAACTCAGCCAGTGGTATTATGGGATGTGTGCTATCCCTTGGGAGGGCACAGCAGGCACAGGAGGCTGAGGACTTCTCCTTGCTCCTGGAGGACCCCCGCTTACTCCTATAGTCAGATCCTCAATACGGGAGAGGCAGAAGGGAGGAATCCAGCCGGAG
Source organism: Apodemus agrarius (assembly GCA_964023405.1). Lineage (NCBI taxonomy): Eukaryota > Metazoa > Chordata > Mammalia > Rodentia > Muridae > Apodemus > Apodemus agrarius. Next base: position 37,518,698 of record OZ030011.1, on the reverse strand, counting down.
CCCAGACCTTCCTGGTCATTGGATCCAACGTGCGAAGCTTTGTGTCTGAGGGGACACATGTGAGGAGACCGCAGCCCCTTCTCATAGCTGCTGTCACCAGCCTGTGGGCATTTTAGGAACCTGGGCAGTATGGTTTTGCTCCAGGTCTCGGTAGCCTTCCTTGGTAGGCTGGCCATACTGATACTGACTGCTGCAGACATTGTGAGAACCCTGATGGGCTTAACCCCATTCTGAAAGGTGAAGCCCGGGAGGGAGAGGGAGGCAGGCTAGAAGGAAATTTCCTTCCCGCCCCCTCACTCCTCTCCCTCACTCAGTTCGGTCCCTTCCCACACCGGGAGTTGGGGGTTGGGGGGGGAGGGGATAGTCATTGTCTCTGTGGATAAACAGCTACCCCCAACTGTCCCTTTAGCCATATGAGTCCTCTTCAGGGGCCCTGCTGCCCTCTGCAGCCTAGAGGAATGGGGCCCAGAGCAGCCACTTCCTCCTGCAAGTCATTCTTTCTCTAGGGGGTGCCCAGTGTCTGCAAGGCCCCCCCAAGCTTACAGGCATTTCTCTTGCAAGTAGCCGTCTGGCTTTAAGAGGTAAAGATAAACTTCGCCTCATGGTTAGAAGCAGGAGGCGGTGGTTAGTCAGGTCTACCCCCGCGTGGGCTTTTGGCATCTGTAGGGCCAGGAGGTGACAGGAGAAGGCCGGCGGTGGCGGCAGGAGCTCCTCAGAGCCTGCTAGCAAGTCACTTCCCGAAAACTAGGCCTGCCTCTAGGCGGGGAGCCGATCGGAGCCCGCCCACCTAGTCCGTCCCTCCTTGCTGCCTTGGGGTTTGCCCAGGCTCTTCGGAGCACGGAACTTACAGTAAATGCTGTAACCAGTGGAAACTCTCAGAGGGGGCGAGGAAAGGGCCAGGACTCCGGGCCCCAGTTCCCGTCTGAGCACACCGCCCCACCAGGTTCATTTCGCCCACCTTTCAGTAAAGGGGCGCCGCCTTCCTGGTAACGGGCTGACCTCCCTCTGGGATGTGCCAGAAAACAAAAACCGGTGAAATGCCCAGTTGGCCACAGCCTGCAGGAGCCGCAGCCCGGGATTTGACCCCGGGAAGCTTTCGGCTTCCCGCACCCCGCTCTAGAGATGGGGTTTCCTATGCACCAGACTTGGGGCCTCGGTTTAGCTCAGAAAGCATTCAGAATGTCGCTGAGGCTGAGCACCCGCACACCTGACCTTCAAAAGAAATGGAAGCCGGCTCGCTGAGCGGGGTCACGGTCCTATGCTCCTCCACAACTTAAAAAGGAAACCCCTGCTGTACTGGGTTTAGGTGATCGGCAGTATAACTGATAAATCCCGTCTCTCCTTGCCCGCAGCTCACTCCTTCCTGCTGGATCATTTAGGGCACATTTTTAAATGTCAAGTTATCGCACATCTGCTAACCGCTGGACTTTTTGAGTCAACATTCTCATGCCAACCAGTGATGTTATCAGCCAGTCAGCCAACAAACATTTAAGTGCATTTGGCCCGTTTAATTCGTGCTTAAATAATTAAAGCAGGCTTTGATTATTTGTATCATATTTAACTAGGGTTTTCAAACTTGCCTGGTCGTTAAAACAACCTGAGGCACCTGTTAAAAGCTCAGAGTTCCAGAACTGAGGTGCTGGCTTCGTTGGTCAAGTGCTAATGGAAGACCTGAATTCTGTTCTCTAGCACCCACATAAAAAGTGGGGGTGAGGGGGTACGCATCGGGAATGTGGACAGTGGTGAGATTGGAGGCAGAGCCCTGGAGACCTGTGCACCGCTGGCAGTTACAGGGCAAAGACACCCTCTCTCAAACAAAATGTGGAAGGTGCCTGTGGGAGATGTTCTTCTGACCTCCATGTGTGTGCCGCACATGTGTGCATCTGCAGCCATGCATGTGTGCACACAAACACACGTGGAAGAGAAAAGCCCAGATTCCAGAGTCCAAATTTCTCCCCAGATCCCAGCTCTGCAGAAGAGCTGCCTACAAGCTTCCGAGCTGAAGGGAGATTCCTTTGCCTCTCTCCAGTACCCGTTGCCTCTCAGGGGAGTTGGGGAGCCCCCAGGACTTAGCAAGGTTCTGTTGATTCAGGTCCGGGAAACCCATTCTCTGGAGAAGTTATCGTTTCTCAGCAACTAGTCTATACCAGGGCGCTGTGGTAGCTGGTAAATGACGCAGTCCCTACAACACTAGAAGATGTTTCTGGGCCAAACGCTTGCTGCCTCTACACTGACACAGAGTACAGGACTCCTTGTTTGAGGTTTCACTCTCTATGGTTTCAGTTATCCACTGTCAACTGTGGTGTGAGGATACTGAATGGAAAGTTCCAGAAATAAACAATTCATACATTTTAAATAACTCCGATTATAGTATATCGTCATAAATGTTCCATTCTGTGAATATTTATTGATAATCTCTTCCTATGTTTACAAACTTCATCAGAGATTTACCGGGATAGGGGAAGCACATAGTGTCTTCTGGGTGTTGTCCAAGGTTGACGGGTGGCTTGGAGCAGGATTGCAAAACCCACAGTTGTGGGCAGGAGGGAGCAGAACAGGATGCCAAGTACATCGTAGATCCTCAATATCCATCCTAGCCCGAGCGAAGGCAGTGCGCGCGAGGCAAACGCAGACACAGGGCCCTTGGTGTGTGCTGGCGAGTAGAGGCAGACAGTGTTTCACAAACTGATTTCCACTCCTTCTGGGGCTGGCCCGATTGCCAGTTTCTCTTGGCATATGCTTACCACGCTCAATCCAAAGGCATATATACATAGGCATGTTTGTGTGTGCGTGTACAGACACCACACACACACACACACACACACACACACACACACACGAGGTTTTCTGAGGTTTGTCCCCACCAAACTTGTATGTCTGTTTGGTCCCTAGTGAAGCAACAGTGTTGAGGGGTGGTGGTGCCGGCAAGGGGGAGATTTTGTCACTAAGGAGTACTAATGCCTTTCAGTTTCTCTTCTATTGTTTTTCCTTCCCTCCCTCCTCCCTCCTTCCCTTTCTTCCTTTTCTGTGTTGGAGAGTGGCCCTAAGGAGCCATTGCTTCATGCACCCTAGGCATGTCTCCCAGCCCTGCATACACATCCATTTAGAGACAGGGTGACAAGGGTCTCGCTGTATTTCCTTTCTAGCCTGGGCTGGCTTTGAACTCCCAATCCCCCTGCCTCCCCAAGCTTCGCGCTGGGATGCCAAGTCTGCACCACCATGCTTGTCTCTCACGTGTGAGGGCTGGGGCTGGGGATCGTAAGTGGATTGCTGAGGAGACTCCAGCCTCCCCTCTCTCTCACTCACAAGCTCCTCTTCTATGCCCCCCACTTGCCCATCCATCCCCCCCACCATGTACCCCTCATGTGCCACCACCTTAAACCTTCAGAACTCTGATCTAAATAAACTACCCAGCCTCCAGCGTTTGCTTATAGTGAAGGGAGAGACAGACTGTGTGAAATTGCTATTCGTATTAGTCAAAAGAGACAACAATGAGCATTTTTGCACACGGGTCAACCTGATATTTACGCACACCCACATCCTTACATAGGTGGCCCCACGCACATCTATGTGTTCGTGTGCACACATCCTCATGGGCACAGGAATTCTCAGATGCCCTCTTCATGGCTGTGCTGATGGAAAACTTTAGCCCCGCCCCCATGTACAACCTTCCCGCCCCACCAACCTTCCCATCCCCCCCCCCCCACACCAGTCATCATGCCGATTGTCTCTTTGCAGGAGAGCGAGGACCTGGAGAAACAGAATGCGGCTCTGCGCAAAGAGATCAAACAGCTCACGGAGGAGCTCAAGTATTTCACCTCAGTGTTGAGCAGCCACGAGCCCCTGTGCTCCGTGCTGGCCAGCGGCACCCCCTCACCCCCAGAGGTGGTATACAGCGCCCATGCCTTCCACCAGCCTCACATCAGCTCACCGCGATTCCAGCCCTGAGCCTCTGGAGAAGAAGAGAACAGAGCCTTGGTCGATGTTACCCCCGTCCGTGGTCCTGCGAAGGGGCATGCCAGCTGAGGCCGGGCTGACCTCATTCCTCTACCCAGAGACCCCATGGCAGAGGCCTGGACAAATATTGAGCGCAAGAACTGTAGTGGTCAGAGGGACTTACGGCCTCCCAGGGAAGAATAGTCAACGACTGGACTCTCCCAGGGACGTCAAGCCAACATACCGGACCTGGAAAATGACAAGACGACCCCGGGGTGTTATGGGTGATGCCCAAAAATGCACAACGCAGAGGGAAGAGGGCAGGGGATGGAGAGTTTTCTAAATAAATATTTTCTAAGAAACCAGCCTCGGAAAGCAGCCTCCCTCACTCCTCCCGTCAGCGTCCTGCGAATGACTTTCTCTTAATTTGGCACCTGGTTTTCCTCTTTGACTTCAGGGAGCTCTTCCAGACTCTGAGAATTCCACTTACATGTCTGTTCCATGTTTTGTTCCCTGTTTGAGAAGCTGGTCTCAAGCCGGGCGGTGGTGGCACACGCCTTTAATCCCAGCCCTCTGGGAGGCAGAGGCAGGCAAGATTTGAGTTTGAGGCTCAGCCTGGTCTACAGAGTGAGTTCCAGGACAGTCAGGGCTACACAGAAAAACCCTGTCTCAAAAAAACCATGAGAGAGAGAGAGAGAGAGAGAGAGAGAGAGAGAGAGAGAGAGAGAGAGAGAGAGAAGCTGGTCTCTTTAACTCATCTTCAACCACTAGGTATCTATCTCCTCACACTCCTCCGCAGACCTGCTCGGTGTGACCCCCCACACACACAGTGCCTCTTGCCCTGTGCTTCCTCCAAACGGTGGAGCTGGTCATCCTACAGTGAGAGAAGGGGCTATGCAAGACAGGTCAGGGGGACCTCAGTTTCTCCCATGTGTACACCTTCCTGGCTGGTCTCAAGGGTGCCGTGGGCGGGCTTCCCTGCCAAGAATGTGAGTAACACAAAGGCCGTGCCTCCCTGTCTTAGTCGGGGTTTCTATTCCTGCACAAACATCATGACCAAGAAGCAAGTTGGGGAGGAAAGGGTTTATTGAGCTTACACTTCCAGCTGTTCATTACCAAAGGAAGTCAGGACTGGAACTCAAGCAGGTCAGAAGCAGGAGCTGATGCAGAGGCCATGGAGGGATGTTACTTACTGGCTTGCTTCCCCTGGCTTGCTCAGCCTGCTCTCTTATAGAACCCAAGAATACCAGCCCAGAGATGGCACCGCCCACAAGGGGCCCTCCTTCACTTGATCACTAATTGAGAAAATGCCCCACAGCTGGATCTCATAGAGGCACTTCCCCAAGTGAAGCTCCTTTTCCTATGATAACTCCAGCCTGTGTCAAGTTGACACACCAAACTAGCCAGTACAATTGACCCCTTGTCAACTTGACACACCAACATATCACTATTAAGCCTCAACCCTTACTTTCTTATTCATCCCCAAGATCTCAATAATGTAAAAAGTCCCACAGTCTTTACATATTAAAAGTTCAATCCCTTTAAAATGTCCAATATCTTAAAATTCAAAGTCTTTTAAAAATTCAAGTCTCTGAACTGTGAGCTCCACTAAAATACCTTCTTTCAAGAGGGAAAAATATCAGGGCACAGTCACAATCAAAGGCAAAACTCAAACTCCAAAGTCTGGGATCCAACTCACGATCTTCTGGGCTCCTCCAAGGGCTTGGGTCACTTCTCCAGCTCTTCCCGTTGTAGCACACACCTTGTCTTCTAGGCTCCAGCTGCTTGTACTCCACTGCTGCTGCTGTCCTTGGTGGTCATCACATAGTACTGGCATCTCCAAGCCTCAACTCTTTTGCATGACCCCTTCAGTCCTGGGCCATCAATTACAACTGAGGGTACACTTTCACCAATGGCCTTCCATGGCCTCTCACTGTACCAAGCCTCAGCTGTTCTTCATGATGCCTTCATGCCTTCAAAAGCAGTACCACCTGGGTGACTCTTACACAGTACCAAGTCCTGCTACAGCACGAGGCACAACCTTGGCTATCTGGAACACATCCTCTGTGCTCTCAGAAAACACTTCCCAGAAGATTTCACCTCAGTGATGCTGGTCTCTTCTTACTCACCGCTAATTTCTTAGCTCCAGCTAACCAGCATCAATAGTCCCAGTAACACAACGACTCACTTTAGTGGTTCTGGTATCTTGTTACTCACAGCTGATTCTTCAGCCCCAGCTAACCAGAACCACAGAGTCTTCATGGCCCTGATAAGAGTCTTTAATTTTCCCTCTGAAATTTCACAAGCCAGGCCTCCATCTTCTGCATTGTTCTCAACATAATCTTCCAAGCTCCTCCACAACATCTCACAGAGGTCTCATCACTGAATGGACCATCTAGCCCAAAGTTCCAAAGTCCTTCCACAGTCCTCCCCAAAACATGGTCAGGTTGTCACAGGAATACCCCACTACGCTGGTACCAATTTGTCTTAGTCGGGGTTTCTATTCCTGCACAAACATCATGACCAAGAAGCAAGTTGGGGAGGAAAGGGTTTATTCAGCTTACACTTCCAGCTGTTCATTACCAAAGGAAGTCAGGACTGGAACTCAAACAGGTCAGAAGCAGGAGCTGATGCAGAGGCCATGGAGGGATGTTACTTACTGGCTTGCTTCCCCTGGCTTGCTCAGCCTGCTCTCTTATAGAACCCAAGAATACCAGCCCAGAGATGGCACCGCCCACAAGGGGCCCTCCTTCACTTGATCACTAATTGAGAAAATGCCCCACAGCTGGATCTCATAGAGGCACTTCCCCAAGTGAAGCTCCTTTTCCTATGATAACTCCAGCCTGTGTCAAGTTGACACACCAAACTAGCCAGTACACTCCCTTTCAAGACCCTAGGTAGCCCTTTGCCCCGCCCTGCCAAAGATGCCCTTAGAAAATAGGGTGACTGCCACCTGTGCACCGAGTGCCTCAAGGTTTAGTAGCTCAGGGCTGTGGTCAGTTTGGGCATCTGGTTGGAGCCGATGTTCTTTGTTTCCCTTTGATGCCCGTCAGTTTCTCAAAAGTGCCCAGGCCGCAAGCCTGTTGGTCTTCATGTTATATCTTTACCCACAGCACTGCCCAGGCCTCTTTGGAGCCTTATCCATCTCCCTAGTCCCCGCTGACTGGACGGGCACCAACGAGGGAGATAGCCCCGGGAGCGGGCTTCTGTTGTAGGTCCAGCCTGTATTCCCTCAGAATAGCAGAATCAGTAGAAGCCACCTTCAACTGCCATGCTCGCATGAAGGGGACAGAGGAGTCAGCCCCATGCTTGTTAGCAAGTCAGGGGCTCTGACTCCCTTGAGGCCTCATTTTGAAGGTCCCTGCCCAGGTGTCTCTTACCCTCTGGGATGAGGGCAGTGTGAAGCTGATGTGAGCGTTCAACTTCCTAGAGGCCTGACAAACCTGCCTCCTGCCTGTGACTTCCCTGTGACCTGTCCATGAGAGGATCTCATAGCAATAATGGCGGTGGGGACGGAGTGGGCTCTCGTCTTTGAAGCCATCGCCTCTGCAGGCCCCAGAGTCGGGCTAGGCTGAGCCTGATTCAGAGTCTCAGGCCACCGAGCATTCCTTTTCTCTTCAATGCCATCTCTGGAATCCTAATCTTTGGTCTCCGGACAAAACAAGCAAACCGGGGCTTCCCCCTTCCAGAGCAGAGGTTCCACATGTCTGGGACGAGTGATGGAGAGTGGCCTTCTCTTCAGTTCCCTCAGGACCCGGGTTGGGGCGGGGGGGTTCTGGCCCTTTCTTTCCCGCCCAGCGGCCCCAGAATGAAGTCACTCACTTCAGGTGTCCCTTGTGACATCTCTCTGTCATCATCTTAAGACACAGAACTCTAGGTCCAGTTTTCTTCGCAGCTGACTACAACTTGGCCTTTCATAGGCAGGCTTCCTTCCAGTCAGAGGTGTCTCCCCCACCCCTGCTGTAGCGTGGTGATTTCCCCCTAGAAACCCCGCACAAGGCACATGACTGGCTCAGGCATCTCCTGAATGAGACCTGGGGCCGGAACTAGAAAAGGAGCTCACGTGCGCCGTTCCCATCCCTCAGCAGCGACGACTTCTCGCTTCACTTCCCCTTTCATTCCCCACTTTCTAATGACCCTGGGTGGCTCCACTTCTCCTTTCTGATCAGCTTGGGGAAAGAGCAGACGGCTGAGGCGCTGTCTCGCTACACAGGGTCTGGGAAGGGCAGCTACTGAGCACAGACGTCCCAACCTAGCTAATAGCTGCTTAGGACAGGAATGACACCTCATACCCACCCTGGCTGGGCCAGTTCTTAGGCATATGCAGACACCATGATGTAAAGATTATGTCATGTCTCCGCAGGTCCCTCCAATAGGGTCATGCTGTAACTTAGGCATAATGATTCCTACATCTCCCAGTTTGTAAGACAAGCTAAAATCATAATTCCTATGTGTTTCCCACCCACCACCACCCCCCGCCCCCTGCCCTCCCCCTCCCCCTCACTCTGCCTCTGTGTGTGTGTGTGTGTGTGTGTGTGTGTGTGTGTGTCCCTTTCCAGTACTGAGGACAGAACCCAGGGCCTCCAACATGATAGGAAAATTCTCCGTCACTGAACCACACTTCAGCATTGAAATCCACGTTTTAGGATTATGAGTTGTCTGTTTATTTTGAGGCAGGATCTGGCTATATAACCTTGACTGGCCTGGCACTAAATAGCTCAGGCTGGCCTTGAACTCGAAGCAATTCTTCTACCTTAGCCCTTTGGGTGCTGGAATGACACATGTATTCTACCACACTTTTCTCCAATTTCTAAAATAATCTATGGGCCCACAAACTACATGGATGGGCCGCATTTGCCCCTAACATCTGCTTGAACATCTGGGACAAAATACGAGCATCCCATGTTATAGGTCTCAGTACCTAAATACTGGTCTCTTCTTCTCTGGCAAAGATGACTTCACGGCCGCCCTGAACTGCCAGCTTCAAATTTAGGCTTTTTAGACACCTTGGAATTTTATCAGCGCAGGCAGTGGGGGGGCAGGGGGGGACACAGCCCTCAGGCTGCAGCAGATCTGCTCTTGCCCCATTCCTGCCTCCCCCTGTCCACAGCATCAAATTCTGTCCCCACTCCAGCCCCAGGAAGGACAATCCTGGGAAGAACTGCAGCTGTGGGAGGAGCATTAATTCCGGGAGTCGGACATCCTGGAGACACAGAGCACTGCAGGCTCTGGGGAAGTGTGCCCCCTTTGTCCTAAGGATCCCTTTCCCCACCAGAAGGAATACAACAGGAGGCAGACCGGGTTACCATCGGCTGGACTACAACTTACTGGCGATGTGTATTTCATTGTATACTTCCAGCCCCTGTCACAGTTGTTGCTGGGATATGTGATACAGGAGGTGAGGCCTCTGGGTATCCCACTTACTTGGAGGACAGGAAGGCCGTCTCCATCCTCATGCCCAGGTTCCCTTCTCTCCCACTGATTTCAGCATCCCAAAGTCGTTTCAGGTGTCCTAGCAAGGAAAGGGACTAAGGAACCAAGACCAGCACTAACTTCCTGTTCTGCTTTGTTTTATTTTCAGACAGTGTCTTTCTGTGTCTATGCATCTAGGCTGGCCTCAAACTTGAAATCCTCCTGCCTCATCCTCCTGAGAGTAGGGATTGTAATCATAGAAAGAATTAACAACTTAAGACCTGCCAAGGGAGAGTGCTCGGCTCAAAGGGATGTGCCCCTGCTGATGGTGGCATTTTAGGTCACCAGCACTGATGCAGCGATGTTTATTAGAGCTGTTGCCACGGAGATGAGCAGTGTCTGCCCTAGCCTTTGGTACCACACGGAGAGTGGGAGATAGGACTAGAAAGGGGATAGAGATGTGTCACTCCTAAGGTTCTTGTGGGGTCTGTGGTTTAGTTAGGATCACTATTGCTGTCATGAAACGCCTCGAGCAGACACTTGGGGGGGAGAGGGTTTATCTGGCTTACACCTCCATGTCACTGTTCATCACTGAAGGCAGTCAGGGCAGGACCTCCACAGGGCAGGAACGTGGAGGCAGGAGCTGATACAGAGGCCACGGAGGAGTGCTGCTTCCTGGCTTGCTCCTCATGGCTTGCTTATCCTGCTTTCTTTCTCTTTCTTTCATTTCTTCCTTCCGTCCTTCCTTTCCCTCCCTCCCTCCTTCCTTTCTTTTTTAACTTTCCATTGACTCCTCGTGAGTTTCCCACCATGCCCCCCAGTCCCGCTCTCATATCTGCCTTTCACCTTTGCGACCTCCCTCCAACATAAAAAACACACAAACAAAACCCAAAGCACAGAAACCATCTCGTGGTGGAAGCCGTGGTGTGTCCCAGCGTGTCCCGCAGTACACCCCTCTGTCCACACATCTTCACTTGCAAGGAGTCATCCGTCTGGTTAGAGATCTCTGGCTTCTGTGACAGTCATCGATATCAGATCCTTATCAGAACGCCTCACGGTTAGCCTACGGTTGCCCCGTGTCATGGAGATCCTGCAGCTTTGGAACATCTGGACTGACCTTTTCGTGTGTCCCAACTTTTAGCAGGTGGTATAGATTTGGGGTGGACCAACTCAGAGCTCTGGATCTGGGCCTACGGGGCAGCCAAGCTGGTCAGTGTACTGGGACCCAGGTCCACCCCGGCAGATAGGGTCTCCCTTATCTACACCACCAGGGGAGCTCTCCTGCACTAGTCTGACTAGGCCACCCCGTGCACCACCAGCAGGAGGCAGGTTCAACTCTCCTGTTCTCAAGCCCTCCCACCAGCTCACCCACACCTTCACCATCAAAGCCAGCTCCATGGTGTTACCTAGATGAGGTGCAGGGCCTGCTCTCCTGAGGGCTGCAGCTGGTGAGGGGTAGGGCTAGCTCTCCAGCACTCATGACCCTGTGGGCAGCTTTCCCGACTGTCAGAGGTGGAGAGGGCTGGGGGGGGGGAGCATCATCTCTGTGCCCATGCCATCCCAGGCCAGTGGAGTGATGGTGTCAGCAGGGTCAGCTCTCCCACATTCACGCCCTCTGCTGGCCCACCCACAGCAGCTCCACTGTGCTGCCTGGACTGCGGGGGTAGGGGGAGCCTGCTCTGAATGCTGCCCCAATGAGGAGTGGGGCCAGCTTAGCACAGCCCCTGGACATCCACATGGTCCCCAGCAGCTGCTCCAACCATGCATATCCCCATGTTCTCTAACTGTGATATGAGCCACCCACATGGACACCTGCTGCTCCTGCTGCTGCAGGAATTCCTGCTCCTGCTGTGACCCCAGCCACTGTTGCAGAGCCATAGACCCCGACATGGCTCATAGCAGCAGCTCGGGCTGGGACCTCACCATGGTCCCAGGCAGTGGGGCTGGCCACTCATGACAGGCCACTCCTCTCTACCCTGGAGTCTCCAGTTCCATCTTCTTCCTAATGCTTAGGTTGCTCCATTTCTCTTTGTCTCCCATCCACCCGCTACATACTCACATGCTGTGGTGGCTCCTGCTGCTTGCTCGCTCCGCCAGCTTTCTTTTAGAACCCAGGACCACCAGCCCAGGATGTCTCCATCTGCAAAGGGCTGGGAAAATGCCTACAGCCTGATCTTACAACCGAGGTTCCCACCTCTCAGTGACTCTAGATTGTGTCATGTTTACAGAAAACTAGCCAACACAGTCTTTACACACACACACACACACACACACACACACACTGTGTGTGTTCCCCCCCCCTCTGTGTGTGTACATATATGTCTAGAAGCACATGTGCCAACCTTGGGTATCTTTGAACTACTCTCCACATCATCATTTGAGACAAAGTCTCCCCTTGATTGATAGTTAATCAGCCAGGAAGATCCAGAAACCCATGTGCTTCGGTGCGCACAGCACTGGGCTAGATTATAGCTGCAAGTTGTTGCATCTACCTTTTAAAGTGGGTGCTGGGGCTTTGAACTCAGATCTTCATGCCTGCATAGAAAGGATTTTGCCAGCTGAACTCTCTCCAGCCCCCAAGTCCTCATCATGTACCTGATATATGATCTGAGTTAAATCCCTTAAGAAGATAAAAACAAACAAACAAAAAACCCTTATGCTGTCTTGAATAATCTACTGGTAAGGAGAACTAAGAAGCCTTCTCTTAGAGGATTTCATAGGAAAATCTGCACAGATGGATCCTGTGCTCAGAGGGACTGCCTGGTAGATACCTGTAGAAGTACTGCTGAGCTTGTCAGTAACGACCATGGTCAGGAGGAGTGGCAGTGTCTGGTAATTGTCTTACATTTTCTTGGTAATAAGATAATAAGTTGCATCTTCCTGTCTACACTGCAGTTAGACCTGGCCATGTGACACAGTTCTGACCATGAACTTTATTTAAATCGGTAGGTCTTACAAGAAAGCTCTTTAAAAATTTGAAGCTGTCAGAGGGGACTGAAGAGATGGGTCAGTGGTTAGAGCACTTGTTCTTGCAGAAGACTAAGGTTCAGTTCTCAGAATCCATATCCATAATTTCAATTCCAGGGGATCTTGTGTCCTCTGAACTCTGAGAGCACCAGGCACACATGGTGCACATACATGCAGGTAAAGCATTCATATACATAAGAATAAAGAAATCTAAACAAGATGAGGTTGTCCCGGTGAGCACACACATTCCTCCCCTGTTTTGCCTGGAAGTAGATGTGATACTAGAGAGGGAGCCACTATCCTGGGCCCATGAGCAAACCACGGGAGCACGGAAAGAAAGGAGAAAGAGTCTAGGTCCCCGATAACACTCAAGCACAGTGAGGGTGTAAGCTCGCCCCACCTGCGTTGGATGCCTTCTAAATGAAACTAGAAAGAGAACATTTGGCCACAAGATTGAGTTAGCTTTCTGTGAAATGATGCTTAATCAAATTCTGGGAGCCAAAGAGACAAGCAGCCTCACAAGGGAGTTCAAGCACCTCCCCCAGCTCGGTGGCTCATCACTGGGGGTGGGAGGGGGTAATCGGGAGAGAGCTGCTAGAAGCATCTAATGTCTAATGGGTGGAGTCCAGGGACGCTGCCCAACATTACAGAAGGCCTACGGCAGCCGCTACAACAAAGAAGCACCCCACCTTGTCAGCATCACAGAGCTTGAGAAAGAAGGCTGTACCCCATGCTGAAGCTTCCTGCACCCTAGAACGCTGACCCGCCAGGCTACCCTGACACCCTAACCCAGTGGTTCTCAACCTTCCTAATGCTGCCACCCTTTAATACAGTTCCTCCTGTTGTGGTGACCCCTACCCCCAACCATCAAATTATTTTCGTTGCTACTTCATACTGGTAATTTTGCTACTGTTGTGAATTGTAATGTAAATAGCTGTGTTTCCTGGATGGTCTTAGGTGACCATTGTGAAAGGGTCATTTGACCTGCCCCCCTCCCCAGGGGTCACAACCCACAGTTTGAGAACCTCTTGGAAACAAACCTCTTGGAAGCGCTCGCCCCTGCCTGTGCCTTGGGCGTTCCTCGGTTTGTGTGCCCTTTACTCTTTCCCGCCAAAGTCTCCCATCTGTTTGCTCAAGTCTGTGAGACAGATGACTCTGGTCTAAGTGGCCGGGGAACCGGGGAAGCATGGCCCGTGAGGGTTTTGCTAATGATGTTTTAATTCTTGGGAGAGGTACACGCCGCAGCATGTATGTGGACCTAAGAGGATAACTTGCAGGTTTCTTCTTCCATTGTATGGATCCTGGGGACCGAACTTGGGTCCCCAGGTTTAGCCCAGAGCCATCTCACCAGGCCTTGACTGATTTTTAAATTCTACTCATTTTTGAAAACCCAACCGAGAGACAGCATAAGTTTATGTTATACTTGGATTAATCCTATTTTACGTTGGCTGATATTTGTTTAAATAATTTTTATTTTTTGAGACAGGGTTTCTTTGTGTAGCCCTGGCTGTCCTGGAACTCACTCTGTAGACCAGGCTGTCCTGAAACTCAGAAATCTACCTGCCTCTGCCTCCCAAGTGTTGGGATTAAAGGCATGTACTACCACTGCCCGGCCTGTTTGAATAAATATTATGGTTTTCAATTTATTATGGTATAAATACTTCCCTACAAAAAAACCTTAGTTACATAAAAATAATTAATTTTAAGAAAACTGGGGTAAAACCCATAATGGTTTAAGAAATATCATTCTTAGCCACACATGGAAGTACATGCCTTTAATCCCAGCAATCGGGAAGAAGACACAGGCAGATCTCTGAGTTTGAGGATAGCCTGTTCTACCTGTCAAGTTCAAAGACAGTCAGAGCTACAGAGCGAGTTTCTGTCTCAAAACAAACATTCCTGGGGCTAGAGAGATGCCAGCAGTTAAGAGCATACCCTGCTCTTGCCGAGGTCCTACGTTCAGTCTCCAGTATCCACATCTATCAGCTGCAGACAGATTTCCTCATTCTGACAGATTGAACACGAGATCAGGGGTTACAGAGAGGAACTCGGAGCCATGGGAACGCCACAATCTCATCCTTCTCTCCTATCGACACTATTGTTTAACTGCGGGCTACAACAGAAAAGGCAGTGCTAACCTCCGGGCCACCTTCCAAACTGCAGTGTCGGTTCCCTATTTTTTGGTTTCTGTTGTTGGGTTTTTTGTTTTGTTCTGTTCTGTTTTATTGTCGTTTGATTTTGTTTGTTTGAAACAAGGTTTCTTTGTGTATCCTGTCCTGGAACTCACTCTATAGACCAGACTGGCCTGGAACTCACAGAGATCCACCTGCCTCTGTCTCCCAAGTGCTGGGATTAAAGGCGTGTCCCACACTGCTACTGGCTCCCTTTTGGGATAGGATAAAGAGTGTTGTCTTAGGGTTTACTGCTGTGAACACACATCGTGACCAAGGCAACACTTATAAGGACAACATTTAATTGGGACTGGCTTACAGGTTCAGTCCATTATTGTCACGGTGGGAGCAAGGCAGGCGTGGTGCGGGAGGAGCTGAGGGTTCTACATCTCCATCTGAAGGCTTCGAGAAGAAGACTGGCTTCCAGGCAGGTAGGACGAGGGTATTAAAGCCCACGCCCACAGTGGCACACCTACTCCAACAAGGCCACACCTCCTAATAGTGCCACTCCCTGGGCCAAGCATATATGAACCATCACAAGTATAAGCACAGAACACTTCCCAGCTGGCGGATGAGGCATTGAAAGATGTTTTTGCAAGATATTTCCTATCCATTCACACTGAGGCAGTGAGAGGCCAGTGATTGGAGGGGAGAGAGGAGGAGGAGCTAAGAGAAGTGTGTGTGTGTGGGGGGGGGTGGAGATGAGTAAGACAGCTATAGTGGTGCCTGCCTTTAATCCTACCAGAGGCAGGAGGATCTCTGTGAGTTCCAGATCTGCCCAGTCTAAAAATTGAGACCTGTCTCAAAATTTTTAAAAATAAAAATTGTGGTGGGTAATTATTAAAAAAGAGCACCACATTGCCAGAGCTCTGCACCAAGTCCCAGGAGGTCTGGATCAGGCCGGCTCTCAATGTCACCCCTGAGCCCATCTCTTTTAGCTAGCTCTCACAGCACCCCAGCTGCGTCTCCTCTCCGTGATAGACTCTGTAAACGGCAGGAGTCCTGTGCTCCCACTCTGCACCCAGATACCTGGCTTTTACAAATATCTTTATGTTTATAAACTCCCAGTTACATAATGCCAATTTACAGTGATAAAGTCTTATCCCAATATTTCTAACCTCTCCAAAACACCAGAAATACATCTGATGCCATCTGGATACCTGCGTCTCCCTCTCTCCTCCACCAAGCCCCCACCCCTCTCTCTCAGAGTTGTTCTCATTATTTACCGCCAGTTCCACCTCCCTCAGCATCCTGAATCCTGGCATGGCCGGTGTGCAGCATGGCAGCCGGTGTGCAGATGGCTCCCACATCATCATTTTTTCTTTTTCACCACTGTTGCTTTCTACTGTGAAGAAAAAGAAAGGGTAAAGGAGAGGAACTTTTAAGAATCTCTCATATTTCTATAAAAGTGGGCTCAAGCAAGGAGCAAGTACCCTTCTTTTATTCAAAAGCTTGGAAGATATGGAAGAAAAATACTAAGTTCTAAAAACATTCATGAAGTTTTGCTTGTGTTTGTTTGTTAACTGGGTTGTTTTTTTGGGGGGGGAATTGGGGTTTCCTTTGATTCAAATGAAGATACCTTAGGAAAAATGTTTGAAGAAGTAAAGAGAATTTTGGCTTATTAGGGATTACAAACTTCTCCTGATTAAAAAGAAATGCAAAGAGGAGATTCTATTAATTATCTAGGATATAAGATAAGTCTGTAGAAAATTTGGCCACAGACAGTACAATTCAGGAACAACATTAAGAGTTCACTGAAAACAATGATTTTCAAAAATTATTGGGAGATATTAATTGTCCCACAATGGATTAACTACTCAAGGGCTAAATAATTTATTTCAAACTTTACAGGGTGATAAAGACTTAAATAGTCCAAGAAAATCATCAGCTAAGGCTGAGAGAAAACTCGCTCTGGTGGAAGAGAGGCGCAGGAGGCACACACATGTGACTCACTTGGACCCCAAGCCCGACTGGATTTTAGTTATTTTGCCTTCTATGCATTTTCCCATGGGGATTCTTTTGCAGAAAGAAGATTATATATTAGGATGGATATTTTTAGCACACAAACAGAGTAAAAAAATAAAGACCTATAAAGAAAATGTCTCTGAATTGATTCTAAAAGGAAAAATGAGACTTTATCAATTAGCAGGAATAGATCCAGCACTAATCATGGCATCTTTTACTAATGCAGAATTACCTCATTATGGGCAGAAAGTGAGAGAAATTAACAACAAATACCCCAAAAGGAAGTGACTTCAGTACATAGAGAGAACTAATTGGACTCCCCCTCATAGAGTAAGAGGAACACCAATTTCTGGAGCCCCTAAATGCTATACTGATGCAAATAAATCAGGAAAGGCAGGTAAAAAGTCAAAAGAATATAAGTAAAATAATTCAATGTCCATATGAATTAATTCAAAAATGAGAATTGTATGCAATTCTTATGGTATTACATGATTTTCCTGAATCTCTTAACATAGTTACTGACTCTCAATATGCAGAAAGAGTTGCTTTGCATATAGAAACTGCTGGTTCAGAATCAACTCCACTGTTTATTCAACAACAAGTAATTAGAAATAGAAATCATCCATTATATAACACATATCCAATCCCATAAAGGTCTACCAGGCCCTCAAGCACAAGATAATGATGAGATTGGTCAACTATTAATAGGGAATTTGCTAGAAGCTTCAGAATTTCATTTTAAATCACAATATTAACAGCAAAGGTTTTAAAGGGGGGATTTTTTCTATCACTTGACAACACACTAAAGGAATTATAAGGAAATGTCCTACTTGTTCTTGTATAACCAAACACCGTTAACTGGAAGGAGTGACCCTAAGGGGACACAAAGAAATGAAATTTTGCGAATGGATATGTTCATTTTGCAAGGTTTGGAACATTTAAAATATGTGCACCATACCATAGACACATATTCAGGATTTCAGTGGGCACTGCTTTAAGTTCTGAAAGGGTGGTTTTGTAATCGTACATTTACTAGATGTCATGGCAGTCATGGGAATACCCGTAGAGATTAAAGCTGACAATGCTCCAGCATATGTCTCTAGTAAAACAAAGCAACTTTTTTGCTTATTACAATAGAAAGTATATTGCAGGTATCCCACACAATCCTACAGGACAAGCAATTGTAGAGAGATCTAATTGTACTTTTACAGGGATGCATAACAAACAAAAAGGGGTAACAAAGACCCCCCCTCAGAGATAAATTACATAATGCTTTATTAACGTTACATTTTTTAAAACACCAATGAACAATAAAACATACAAACAAGCAAACAAAACAGCTGCTGAGAGACATTGGATTATGGGAAAAAAACTGCTGAGCCAACCCAGCCTGTTAATAGTAACGATGTCGTAACTTCAGAACGGAAGAAAGGAAGCGTGTTCTGTTGGGGAAGAGGCTTTATCTTTGCTCCAGCAGAAGAAGAAAAGCTATGGATTCCTTCAAAACTAATAAAGATTAGATTTGACCAGAGAAGACCTCCAGAAGACCCTAACATGTAAGAAATCAAGAAGACAAGCCGGGCGGTGGTGGCGCACGCCTTTAATCCTAGCACTTGGGAGGCAGAGGCAGGTGGATTTCTAAGTTCAAGGCCAGCCTGGTCTACAGAGTGAGTTCCAGGACAGCCAGGGATACACAGAGAAACTCTGTCTCGAAAAACCAAAAAAAAAAAAAAAAAAAAAAGAAGAAGAAGAAAGAAAGAAAGAAAGATAGATAGATAGATAGATAGATAGATAGATAGATAGATAGATAGAAAGGAATCAAGAAGACCAACAAAACAGGTAACATGAAATGCTAATCCCTCTTCTTGGGAACAGCTCTGAGACTGGTTGAGACGTGAAAATGTCTCCAGCCAGGACTTCAGATATACATAACCAATAAATCTTGTTGGCTAGAGTCCTCAGGACTTATACCACCCTTTCAAATGGCATGGATAAAAATGTATATTGCAATCTGATTACACAGTCCAAATATAAACAGATGCCTTACCTGATCAAATTGAGAGCAGAGAATCATATTTAACCGAATTGTGCACACTGCACATTCCATACATATATTACTACAAACATGTATATTACCTGTGAACGTTTATATGTTTACAGAACAAAAGAATCAGACACTAGTGAAGTTAAAGTGGCCATGACAAGATTCACCCTCAAGGATCCTGAGAAGAATGCTGAGATGCTGAGACATATTTATTCCAACATCCTGCTTGATCCAATCTCAGACGACCTCAATACCTGCTTCATCAAAACTTGCTTCCGGGACAGCTTCAAAATGGCTAGCTAAGATGGTCCGGCCTCACAGTCTGTTCCAGTCAGGACTTCCCTTAAACCACACACTTTCACGTCACACAGAGACTAGACAACACAGTTCACAGCTAGCTTTCTTAAGACTGGCCTATATCCCAATTTTCTATGGGCCCCCCAAAAGAGATGTTTCTCCCAGACAGCAGGAAGAAATTTTAAGAGAATGATTCCCGTTCCCAAGAAGTGGGATGTGTGGATTCTGGTCGTTCAGTGGGTGATGGATGTTTGTCATTTAAGAGGAGGTGGTCACAAGTTGTTCGTGATCTTGGTCAGGGAGGTTAGATTAAGGGATCTCCTTTTC
Organism: Apodemus agrarius; assembly: GCA_964023405.1. Lineage (NCBI taxonomy): Eukaryota > Metazoa > Chordata > Mammalia > Rodentia > Muridae > Apodemus > Apodemus agrarius. The sequence goes on along the minus strand of OZ030011.1, from coordinate 37,499,579 downwards.
TCTTTCTTTTTTTTCCCCTATCTTTCTTTTTCTCCCCTATGTAGTATTAGAGGAAAGGGGCAGGGGGAAGGGATGAAAAGAAAAAGGTGGGATATCGGAATGATAAGATAAAGGATAGATTACTGAATCTACTTTTACACTGAAGAGCATTAACAAGCCAAATATTTTATTTTATATTTGGTATGGAATTTGTATATTGATACAAATTTAAGGTTATATTTTGTTACTACATACTATATATAAGTTTCAACTCTTGTTTAAGGTATTATAACTAAATTATTTTTAAAAATGCAATGTGAAGTTATAGTCCTTTTGAAAGCTGCTATTGCAAACTGTTTAGTATCATTAAGAAGTATAAGTTAGTAGTCAGTCAACCGAACTTATGGCTCTGTTAGATACTAGTTTAATTAAATACAAAAATATATTTCCTATGGTGAACAAATAGTAAATAGCTAGAAACAAATAATTCAGATATACTATAGATAGATAGATGGTCTTCAAAAACCACAGAGATCACAGAATATGGCATTTAAGTTGTTTTTTAATAAAAGGCTTTTTTGGCAGTGACACATATCAGCTCCTGACAGCAACCCCATTCTACTTCAAAGAAGCCAATGAGCATTGAAGAACCTCCACATGGAGTTTGCTTCAAAAGTGGCAAGTTAGATACTGGGCAAGAAACTGCCCCTGCCTCCAACTTGACAGCACGTTCTTCAAGCTGTGGGCAAGCAGGCCATGCAGGGAAGACAACTGCTGAGCTTTGCCAAGACAAGGTCAGCAGTCCTTCATAATTCCTGCTTCACAGAAAAGTCTGTCAGATATTTTGAGCCAAAAGGCTGAAGGCGATGCTCCAGTGTTGCAGACAAACCATCAGTGGCTGTCCAGGCAGCCACCTGCCTCTGTCTTGTCTATAGAGCTGAAAGCTGCTTGCCCCATACTTCCTGAATATTCAGGTGATATTTATTCCTTCTCAGGTCTCTGATGGAGTTGAAGACTAAACAGCCATAGTCTCACAATTAAGCTCAAGTTGTTCAGGATTTAAGAAAATGTTTTAAAGTCTAAGAAGATATTCTTAGGTTGATAAATTCAAGCTATAACAGAAAATTATTTAAGTACAGAACTCTGAACATGCCAACACAGGATAGATAATAGAGTACATTATCCATGGTTGCCGAATAAAAATGGACTGGACATTATGAATATAATTTTACCTGAGAGTTTTCATGATTGTTATTATTGTTTATAGTTTATTAATATAAGAAAACGAGCCTTTTGTTGGACTAATGAGGGAGGTGTTGGGGGATGGTTTTGTGCACTGTGTATCCAGATGCTGATTTCTGTGTCCAGGGATCTGGTTGCATCTGGACACTGGTATTGTCAGCCATCTCCGGTCTCAATGTTGTGTAAAAATTATTTTCCATAACCTCTGATTGGTTGATAAAGAGATGATTCAGTCAATAGCTGGACAGAAGATAATAGGGCAGGACTTCCGATCCTAGTCAGAGGTCCCAGCGAGCTGAGAGAGAGCAGAGAGGAGAGGAAAAGAAGTTGGACCATAAGCCGGGTGTGGTGGCGCACGCCTGTAATCCCAGCACTTGGGAGGCAGAGGCAGACAGATTTCTGAGTTCGAGGCCAGCCTGGTCTACAGAGTGAGTTCCAGGTCATCCAGGACTACACAGAGAAACCCTGTCTCAAAAAACAAAACAAAACAAAACAAACAAACAAACAAAAGTTGGACCATGTGGAGGGACCAAGAGGAGTCACCACGAGGACACATGTGGAGCAGAGTGAGCCAGGGCAAGACAGATTGCAGGTGAAGGACCGCATCCCTGGGAAGTATTAGGGTATTAGGATAGATGAGCATCTGCCCAGTTATAGGGCTTGCAACCTTTTAATAAATGTATTAGGTGTCTTTGTCAATTATTTGGAACCTAAAATGGATTAGAGCAGGTGCAGAAACACCTTGTCATTATTTTGGAGCAAGGAAGACAAAAGCAAACAAACAAACAAAACCCAGTTACTTTTACGGGGTCCTTGTCTGAAAAGCCAAGTCCTTATCTTACTTCTCTATCTAGTGGCATTTAAAACTACTGACCCCAAACTTTCCAAATCATCTAACTTGTAGCCATGACATAGACCCTGCCCAGCTCTTTGTGTTTTTAAGATTTATTTATTTAATTTATATATGCGAGTACACTGCAGCTGTCTTCAGACACACCAGAAGAAGGCGTCAGATCCCATTACAGATGGTTGTGAGCCACCATGTGGTTGCTGGGAATTGAACTCAGGACCTCAGGAAGAGCAGTCAGTATTCTAAACTTCTGAGCCGTCTCTCCAGCCCTAACCCCCAACTCTTTTTTTTTTTTAACATTTTTTTTCTTTTTTTTTTATTTATTTTTTTTATTTTCTATATTCTTTGTTTACATTCCAAAGGTTTCCCCCTTTCCCAGTTACCCCCCACCATATGTCCCATAATTCCTCTCCCCCCCATGCTATTCCCCACTCTTTCCCCCCCCCCACGATTTCTCTGTTCTACAGTACTGGATCCAATCTTTACAGGCCCAGGGTCCTCTCCTTTTTTTCTTCTTGAGAGTCATTTGACTTGCTAATTGTGCCTTGAGTATTTAGGGCTTCTGGGCTCATTAATATCCACTTATCAGTGATTGCATTTCGTGTGTATTCTTTTGTGATTGGGTTAGCTCACTTAGGATGATAGTTTCCAGATCTAACCATTTACCTACAAATTGCATGAATTCATTATTTTTAATTGCTGAGTAGTACTCCATTGTATAAATATACCACATTTTCTGTATCCATTCCTCCTTTGAGGGATATCTGGGCTCCTTCCAATTTCTGGCTATTATAAACAAGGCTGCTATAAACATAGTGGAGCATGTGTCTTTTTGTATGCAGAGGAATCCTCTGGGTATATGCCCAGGAGTGGTATGCCAGGGTCCTCTGGGAGTGGCATGCCCAATTTTCTGAGGAACGGCCACACTGATTTCCAGAGTGGTTTTACCATTTTGCAATCCCACCAACAGTGGAGGAGTGTTCCTCTTTCTCCACATCCTCGCCAGCACTTGTTGTCTCTCGAGTTTTTAATCTTAGCCATTCTGACTGGAGTGAGGTGGAATCTCAGGGTTGTTTTGATTTGCATTTCCCTGATGACTAATGATGTTGAACATCTCTTAAGGTGTTTCTCGGCCATCCGAATTTCTTCTGGTGAAAATTCTTTGTTTAGCTCTGTACCCCATTTTTTGATAGGGTTATTTGGTTCTTTGGGGTCTAACTTCTTGAGTTCTTTGCGAATTGACCCACTCTTATCTCCTTGCACTAAGATCAACTCCAAGTGGATCAAGGACCTCCACATAAAACCAGACACACTGAAACTATTAGAAAAGAAACTTGGGAAGACCCTGGAGGACATGGGCACAGGGGTAAAGTTCCTGAACAGAACACCAATAGCTTATGCTCTAAGATCAAGAATTGACAAATGGGACCTCATAAAATTACAAAGTTTCTGTAAGGCAAAGGACACTGTCAGAAGGACAAAACGGCAACCAACAACGTGGGAAATGATCTTCACCAACCCCACATCCGACAGAGGGCTAATATCCAATATATACAAAGAACCCCCAACTCTTAGCAGCAGCTCTTTATATATGTACCATTGCAGCCACACAGTGCAGCTGAGACTCAGGTCAGCACCAGACCACTCACCTCTACTCACCTCAGTGAGACGCACATCGGTAATACTTGGCCCCCGCGCACCCTGTCTAGACTTGTTCTCAGCATGGGTGGGGTTGAAGAGTTTATCGAAGTCACTCTCAATATGAGGGGTCCGGAATTCCTGGATCCAGGGCCCTGAACATCTTATAGCCTCTTTCCCCTGTACCTGCTCTGCCCATCCCCCACTTCTCTGGTTTCCTCTGCCCTCAAAGCCTGGCTCTGCCACTGAGTCTTTAGTGAGACGCTTTTAAACTTCACTTACTTACATATTGATAATTTCTACCTCCTCTCTCTCTCTCTCTCTCTCTCTCTCTCTCTCTCTCTCTCTCTCCTTCTGTCTCTTTGTGAAAAAGATGGGGCATCCATAGTGGTGCATGCCTTTAACCCCAGCAGACACAGGTGGATCTCTGAGTTCAAGGTCAGCCTGATCTATATACTGAGCTCCAGGCTAGCCAGGACTACTCAGTGAGACTCTTAAAAAACAAAATCCATCCAACGTTGCAAAGCCACCCAGGTGGTGGCCAGTGTTAGACAAGAAAGCATCTATCTGTCTACATGGGTTACGCACCCTCCAGGCAGGGGTGGATGGAGACTCTGTTCACTGTCATTTCCCTAGTGTCCAACTGAACGTGTGCTTGTTCACCTGGTGAGGGAGTCAGACAGATGAGTGTGAAGAATCCATTCATTCTTACGTTCTCTACTTGTTTATTCCAGTATGAGCATCTGCCCTATGACTAAGAAGGACTGACTGCTGAGAACATAGAGTTAAAACACTGACTCCGGCCCTGAGGCTAAAACCTGGGCACGGCAGACAGGGTGGCTGTCACTGAACTGTGACCCAGAACCAGAACTTGAGTGATAAAAGTGAATTTTGTTTGTTTGTTCGTTTGTTTGTTGTTGTTTTGAAACAGGGTTTCTCTGTATAGCCCTAGGAACTCTGTAGACCAGGCTGGTCTTGAACTCTGAAATCTGCCTGCCTCTGCCTCCCAAGTGCTGGGATTAAAGGCCTGCACCACCACCACCCAGCATGACTTTTTTTTTTTTTAATTATCAAGTATTCATCCTCCTAATTAGGCCCTAATTTCCCTTGCAATAATTGCCTCTTTTGGGGCTGGTGAGATGGTTCAGTGGTTAGGAGCGCATACTGCTCTTACAGAGACCCAGCCAGAATTGGATTCTCAGTGCCCACATCGGGCAGCTCACTTTTAAGTCTTTTAAAAATGACTCTTTGGGGCTGGAAAGATGGCTCAGGGGTTAAGAGCACTGACTGCTCTGCTGGAGGTCCTGAGTTTAAGTCCCAGCAACCACATGCATCACATGCTCACAACCATCTGCAGTGGGATCTGATGCCCTCTTCTAGTCTATGTCTGAAGACAGCTGCAGTATATCTTTAAAAAATGACTTTTTAAATTATACTGATGTTGGGTGCCCACCGGAGTGTTAAGACATTAATGCTGAGGGCTGTATGTTCTGGTCACAGGACATGAAGAAATCAAGCTGGGACTGAGCCACAAGCTTCCTCATCGCAGACCCTATACAGGCTGCTAAAAAAGGATTGTCACCTAGAGTCATACCTGCTGCCTTACCAACCTTCCAGACAAAATGTGTCCACCGTTACAACAGTAACAAGTCTGTTACAGTAATACTCAAGGGAACCGACACCTGTAAACCTGTTTAAAAGCCTAGGGCTGGGATGACATGGGCCCTCGTAGGGAATCAACTCCTGTTATTTCACTAAATGGAAATAACGTACCTGTCATAGTGCCTGATAAATAGCGTTTGTGCCAATAGGATAGTCCCGCTGTCAGCTTTGGCATGAGAAGACGGCGGGCAATGGTAACATCTGAGCCCCGAGCTAGCCCAGTGATGAGGGTGCTTGGTTGACTGACTGCTCAGTACTAAAGAGGACAGCTATCCCATCTCCTCCGGGCTCAGAGAGCAATGCAGAAGAGGAAGTGGAAAGAGGGGCGGAGTAGGGAGAGGTGGAGTATGGGAAATTCTGTCTTCTGGGCAAACAAGCTGCACTCTAGGACTCTGTAAAGACCCTGTCATGGAGCAGGCTGGAGCTCAAGAACACCCCTACCCCACCCCAAGATCTGAAAGTAGTTAATGTTGGGGGGGGGGCATTTTTTTCAATGATGTAGCCACTGGTAGGAGGCCCGTGTTGCTGTAAATAACCCTCTACCCATGCTCCTGTAGGCAATCAAATTCATTAGGTCACCTTGACACGGCCATGTCCACCGGAAACAGCGAGAGCCATGAGTTCACCGCTATCCTGCCCACCATCCTTCCCGCCGACCTGTCCTTCCCGCCGTCCTTCTGTCTCTAACTTTTGGGTTTTGACCTCTGCCTGTTGCATTCCTGGGGACTTTCTGCATTATGATTCATTTTATGTCTTTTCCTGAAAAAGTTATGTCTGGGTCTTTTTTTTTAGGAAAATCCAAAAATTAACGTTATCTGTGTCTATTTGGAAGCCTTTCTTATGCCCTGGAGATTACTACTTTTTTTTTTTAAGATTTATTTATTTATGATACATAGGTACACTGTAGCTGTTTTTCAGACATCCCAGAAGAGGGCATCCGATCTCATTACAGATGGTTGTGAACCACCATATGGTTGCTGGGATTTGAACTCAGGACCTCTGGCAGAGCAGTCGGTGCTCTTAACCGCTGAGCCATCTCTCCAGCCCAGCCTGGAGAATCTTAAGCACACATAAGCACAAGCTAAATGAGGCCATTACTCCAGGAATCTTCTCGGGGTGTCTAACAGGATAAGTGGTGCAGGGTAAACAGAGACAACAGACAAACTCTGCCTGGACAGGAAATAGGTTACAGAGTCAAGGTCTCTTTTGATTGTAGCTTAGAGCTCTCTGAAAATTTAATTTAACAGATGACGGTCATACAGAGTATACCCATGGGAAAAAGAAGTCAGTAAATAAGACAGATTGAATAAAATAAATTCTTTCTACTTTATAGTGTAGATGCTGAAACATAGTAAAAGACATTAGATATTTGTATTTGCTATTCATAAAAAGAGCAGTCTGGATATTTTCTTTTGTCTGGAGTGCTTTCAAACTGCCAACGCTGCCAGCCTAAAAGCAATCTGTCATGTAATAGAAGCATGTGTTTGCTTTTAGGAGGAGACCTTCTTTAGATTCTTTAAATTGAAGTTATAGGGCTGATAATAAAAATAATATCTATTCTGTTTGTGTTTTCTAATTATGCCTGAACTTGTAACCTTGGACATGCAATAAAATAATCAAACCATAACCTATATTTCTTAGATAAGCATTAGTCTGTCTTTATCTGTGAAACCTGTATAAATAAAGAAGCACCTTTATTAGTCGCTCAGAGCTGTCAGATTCCCAGAACACCATCGCCTGACTCACTCCTCCCGCCCCTCCTCCTATCTCCTCTGCGGACTGCCCCTTCACCGAGGACCCTCCACTGGGGAAGGCCCTCAGGCAGTCACCAAAGACCAACAGAGCAGAAAGGGACTTCCTCAAAAAGAGGAAGGTAGCCAGTGAGAGGGGGGGAACAAAAGATAGTTCTGGTGAGTAATTACGATCAAACTATATTGTGTATAAAGAAGTCTTAATGAAACCCATTATGTATAATTAATAAGCTAATAAACTTTTTTTAAAGCCTCTTTCTAGGCAAAGGACTGCCAATCAAGAGGGCTTGACTTATCTGGTTTAGGTGCAATCACGTGATACAGGCTGAGCCAATGAGAACTTCTCCTAGGAATTTGACTCTTCAAGGTATCTTTCTCAGAGATGGGTGTGGCCGTTCCATCACCACAGAGGAAGCCCTGACCAGAGAACCCGTGTAGCTGTCCCAGTTCCTGCTGTCTTATGTACCTTCTCTTGTGTCTGTAAGCTAAATACATTGTTCCAGCAAATTCATAAACCAAGACAGTGACTATATATGGGTTTCCCAGAGAGGGACACTGGGTCCTGACACTCCCTGAGTGGGCTCTGGGACGTCTATGCCCTACTAGAAGCCAGGCATTCTGCTAGCCAGTCCCCAGAGAAGCTAGCGGACCTGGATGACCATTGCTGCTTCTAGCAGGAACCGCTTCTGACTTGGAAGGCACGCTAGAGAGCGGAGTTCAGCCCCTAGCTTCAGGCGCGTCGGACTGTCCTACCCTAAACACAACCGCATGCCCTTAAATAATGGCTGGGGATTTGAAACTTTACGATCGAAGGTTTGGTCTCCGGGATGATGTTAATGGAATATAGTGGAAGCTTTACTCTTCAAGGCGTTTGGTTTCGGACCAGAGATGTGGAACTGAGGCACACATTTTGCATTCCAAAGCAGACCTGGCCTCCAGATTCTCCCAGCATCCCTCAGTCCCTACCTGGCATACCTCCGCCCCCTCCCCCCTCCTCCCCCGCCCCCTTGAACTTTCCAGCCCAGGGGCTGCCCTTCCCCTAGAGGCTCTTCCCTAGATGATCCAGACATTTTGTGCTCTCTCTCTCTCTTTCTCTCTCTCTCTCTCTCTCTCTCTCTCTCTCTCTCTCCCACCTTCTCTTCTCTCTGTGTGTGTACCTGTGCACCCTCCCATACCCCTCACCATGGCAACTCCCCTGGCCTCAATCCTTGGGGCCAATGAACTCGCCAGAGGAAACTTTCCAATAAACCTGCCTTTAATAGAATCTAATCTGGTTTGAATTGGCCCGTTTCACTGGCGGCGGAGAAATAACCTATCACAGATGATTCTCAGCCGCCGTCTTCTTTTGACCTTTTGGAAGAAGCTCTGGCAAAAGAAAGAAACGCTGATGTGGTGTTCCCTTTGTCTAACTGCCAAAAGCTGCAGTGCCAAGTGTCAGGAAAAGAAACGTGGCCGGCCCACACGCGGAAATGCCAATGTCTTCAAAACTGCAACCCAGATATGCCTCCGACTCCGTGACTCTTCTAGGCAGAGTTATCATCAAATTTACGGAAAAAAAAAAAAAAACTCAAAGTCAGAAAGACTTTACTCATTTTATAGTCTGGAGACAATATTAATAAACTCAATGAAGATAAGAAAGAGGGCCCAAGGCAACTTGCAAGGACATTTCAACATTTCAAGAGAGAAGGAAAAGAAGAGACCAAAATGTCTGGATCATACAGGGAAGAGCTTCTGGGGGAGGGGCAGCCCAACCCCTGGGCAGGAAAGTTCTAGGTTGCTGGACAGGGTGTGCCAGGTAGAGAGACTGAGGAATGCTGGGAGAATCTGGAGGCCAGGTCTGCTTTGCTATACAAAAAAACACACCTCGGTCCCTTGCCCTTGGTCCGGAACCGAATGCAAGGGTCAAGAGGAGCTCCTTAGGTCTCTGAAGGTGTACCCTTGCAGGAGATTCTGGGACTCTGCTCTCCTTCACTGTCCTAGTCCCTCTGTCCCTCTGTCCCAATTCCTTCCCTGTACTAGTGACTTTTCTCTTGCCGTGATGAGACATAAGGACCAGGGCAGCCCATAGAGGGAAGGGTTTATTTGGATTTATAGTTCCAGAGTCACGATAGCTCTGCCCTCCTCTCTCTCCCTACCTCAAAATGCTTTCATGTGCTTGTTTGGGGTGGGAGTGAACAACAAAATATAAAAATAACTGCAATGGGGGGGGGGACAGTGTAAATGTGCTCTGTGGGATGGCAGAGACTGCCGGTGGCATCCTCTTCTGTTTATGAAGTTTTCAGGAACTGTTGTAACCCTCATCTTAGATACCAAAACAGCCTCCAAAGACGTTAGCTGGTTTGCCCCTGTTGAGTGAGGACACAGCACTCAGGCTGGCCTGCGCTGCCCCCAAAGCTGGGACCTTCCAGGCCAGGCTTGAACTGCTAAGGAAGGTTCTCTAAGCCCCACATTCTAGACAGAGCCGCACGCCGGGACAGCAGGTCTGGGTGGTGCTGCCACCTTGTGATAAGATGGAGAACTGCACATGCCAATTTTTGGTCCCGTTTCATGCTGAGCTGACCCTTGAAGTGCCAGCCAAGACTTTCACACCTTCCTCGCTCTGCCAGGAGTGGAGCGCACAGCTGTGACCTCTGGGTGTAAGCTGCTATCTCTCTGGGCAGCCCCACAGCTCAATATAGAGGGGTTCATAAATGACTGACAGGGAGCTCCCTACAGTTTGGGGGTTCCACTTGGCATCCACATATCACCCTCTGAAGACATTAGATGTGAGGGTCAAAGTTCATCCCACCTCTCCTTTAGGGCGAGTCCTCTGCTTTCTGTGCTGTTGTGCTCGGCGCCAGCCAGTCATCACTAGCTAGCTCTCTCTGGGTCACAGAGCAGAGAAAACCCTCGTGCCCAGGGTTTCTGCTCTGCCAGGCTGCCCCGCGCCCCACTTCTGTGAGTTGGATTCACCTGCTGAGGCCCATTTGTGTCAGCACAGTCATTCAGACACGATGACTCAAGAGTCGGTGGGGGAGGGGAGCTGTGTCAGCACACTGGTTTTTGACCTTTATGGCAGTGAGGAGTCACCTCAATCTGAAATGTGTGGCTGCCTAGTGATTTCAGTCTCAACTGAAATACGGACATGAGTGTGATCAATGGGCAGATGAGCAGAAGCACTTCCCCATTTCCTCTCCCTGCACACAACTCCTTCTGGATCTTCTCTCTTTATCCAGGTCCGTGACGCCTGAACCATGAAAGCCAGCGTTCTGTTGCCTTTCAGAGGTGGGCCTCCTTAGAAGGAAGAACCAACCCTCCCAGTAAAATGTAAGCCTCGTTCTGGCCAAAATTAACCCAGTGGCTTCTTGGTCTCGCCCTCACAATTTGTGTCTAACATACATAATTCGTATTGTAAAACCCCCGAATTGGCTAGTTTTACGTCAACTTGACTCAAGCTATTGTCATCTGAGAGGAAGAAACCTCAGTTGGGAAAATGCCTACAAGCAGGAAAGCCTGTAGGGCATTTTCTTAATTAGTGATGGAAGGAGGAAGGCCCAGTCTATGGTGGGTTCTCTAAGAAAGCAGGCTGAGCAAGCCAGTAAGCAGCCTCTGCCTCGGCTCCTGCCCCTGCCTCGGCTCCTGCCCCTGCCTCGGCTCCTGCCTCTGCCTCAGCTCCCGCCTCCGCCACCAGCCTTACTTGTATGCCTACCCTGATTTCCCTCAATGATGAACAATGCTGTGGAAGTGTAGGCCAAATAAACGCCACGTTTGTTGCCTTTGATCATTATGTTTTATCACAACAACAGTAACCCCAATTAGGACAGAAACTGGTACCTGAATCACGGGGCATAACTATGGTAGACATGACCATGTTTTTGGAAGAACCGTGGGAACGCTTTGGGAGCTTTGGGTGAAAAAAACACAGAACAAGGAAAAACAAGATTGTTCAAAACTTGGTGAGCGGTTCTGTGGGAACCTGGAAGGGAAGAGTTGAGAGAAATGCAGAGGGTGGCGACCTGGGTTATAAACATTTGGAAGGAAGTCTGAGAATTTAAAGCTTTTACAGGGCTGCTGCAGATCCAGACAAGATTTCTCCATGTAGCCTTGGCTGTCCTGGAACTGGCTTTGTAGACCAGGCTGGCCTCCAAGTCACAGAGATCCACCTGCCTCTGCCTCCCCAGAGTGCTAGGATTAAAGGCGTAAACCCTCACCCCCCCCTTGCTATTTTGAATTAAGATTCTGTGCTGGTCAGTTGGACCTAAAGAGTCAACTGTAATTACAAGAAACCAGCACCACTGAAATGAAAACTGGGACAATTGATGATGGTTAACTGGAGCCATGAAACTAGCAGAGAGATGGCTCAGTGGTTAAGAGCACGGATTGCTCTTCCAGAGGTCCTGAGTTCAAATCCCAGCAACCACATGGTGGCTCACAACTGTCTATAATGGGATCTGAAGTCCTCTTCTGGTGGGTCTGAAGATAGTGTACTTATATACATAAAATAAATAAATTTTGGGGGAAAAAAAAGAATAGATCAGTACTACTAAGGTGGAAACTTCTGGGAAAGGAATGTCCTGAAAGTCAGCACAAAGCAGCTGTGTACCAGAGGTGGCCGGGGTGTGCCTTGAGTAGACAGCCAGATTTGGTACTGTAAGAGTCACCCAGGTGGTACTGGTTTTAAAGACATGAAGTGGTCATAGAGAACCGCTGAGAGTTGGCACTGTGAGAGACCAGGAAAGGCCACTAGTGAGGGTGCAGGGTTGAAGGGGGTCATGCAGAGACATTGAGGCTTGGCACCATGAAGAAGGCCCAGGGGAGACTATTGGTGAAAGTGCAGCCCAGTTGCAGAAGACCCCGGTATTTTGGAGATGCCAGTGCCGTAGGATGACCACCAAGGACAGCTGCAGTGGTGGAATGGAGCCAGCTGGAGCCCAGAAGATAAACTGTGCATGCTGCAAAGGGCAGAGCCAGAGAAGTGACCCAGGCCCCTCTTGAGTTAGAAGATTGTAAGCGAATCCTAGATATTGGACACCTGAGTCACTTACACTGTTGGGGTTTGATTTGCTTTGTTCAGATTGTCATCATGCCCTGGTAAGAAAGCACTTAATTTGTTTTTGGTTTTACAGGAGCCCACAGCTGAGAGACTTTAAACTTTTAAAAAAGAGATTTAGGCTGGGTATGGTGGCACCCAGGAAGCAGAAACAGGTGGATCTCTAAGTTCAGGACCAGCCTGATCTACAAAGCCAGTTCCAGGACAAATAAGCCTACACAGAAATCCTGTTCTGAAAAACCAAAGAAGGAATTTAAAAAAGGATATTTGGGGGTTTTACAGAGGATTTGAATTTTAAAAGACACTGGATTTTTTTTCTTTGTGTAGCCCTGGATGTCCTGGAACTTGCTCTGTACACTAGGCTGGTCTCGAACTCACAGAGCTCCTGCCTCTGCCTCTCAAGTATGAGGAGTAAAGGAATATGCCATCAGTCCAGAGACTGGATACTTTTAAAAAGACAACAACATTTAAAGTGTTTGAATGTTTAAGGCTGTGGAACTTTTTAAGTTTGTAAAATGTCTTATATTTTGGTGTCTTAATATGTGATCTTGGGCATGAACAACTACTGGATTCTTGGGACTTTTCATTGGTAAGCAGCCTCTGTCAGACTAGCAGAACCAGAGTCTATAAGCCACTCTAATAAATCCCCTTTCTCTATAGATAGATAGATAGATAGATAGATAGATAGATAGATAGATAGATAGATAAATTCATTCTATGAGTTCTGTTCCTCTAGAGAACCCTGACTAATACAACTACATAAATTGTTGCCATAGTGACATAATAAACATGGTGTTGGTAGTAACAACAGATACCCAGTGATGTGCCCCATGGTAGATTTCTTTTTATGCTTGAAATATGTAGATCAGCCATCTAGGCCAGTGATTTCTTACACTTGGGGGTCACTGGACTGCTCTAAAGATTTCTTATAAACTATAGGCCCCTTACTTCCTTTATAAAACACACATGAACTCATCAAAGTTGGCAGTAGGACCCAAGGTCCCTCTGTCAAGAGAGCAGGACCACAGCCAGGGACGCACAGCACTGGAATGAAATCCAGTTAGAAGCTTTGTGCCCAGCACAGTGGAGTGAGCCAGGCCGCAGAGGAAGCCGGTTGACATGAAGCAGGGTCTATGGCGTGGGACCAAGTCGGCTTGTCAGCACAAGCCATCAGTGCTGAGCATGAGGAGCGGGGGTGGAGGGCACAGTGACGTGAGGAGCAGGCGAAGGTGATCTGATGTTGCTTGAAAATAAATTATTAAAACTTGGAAGCTTAATAGGTTTTTAAATAATGCATTAATATATTAAAGTGCCCCTTTGACAAATTGTTCTTGTGCTAAAGTGTCTGGGTCAAGTGTCCAATGATCAAGTGATCAGACCTTAGGGATGGCTGGTGATACACGAACACACACACACACACACACACACACACACACACACACATTCAGAGGCACATGTGCACTAAAAGATTATCTTTCCTAAAAACCATCTCTTACATACCCCACCTGATGCCTAAAACCCTATTCTTAGAACATCATTACTTCATAAATTTTAGGTGTTTATTAAAATAAAATGCAAATGTTTCCAGTAAGAAAAACACATGGTTAGCATGGATCTTCCACCTTTAATCCCATCACTCAGGAAACAGAGGCTGGTTGATCTCTGTGAGTTTGAAGCCACATAGTGAGAACCCATCCCAGAGAGGGAGGAGGTAGAGAGATGGCTCAGCAATCAAGAGCACTTGCTGCCCCTCCAGAGGGCGTGGATTTAACCCCTAGCTCCCACAGGGCAGGCTGCAGACACTTTAACTCCAGTTCTTTGCCCTAGGGAATGCAACACCCTCTTCTGACCTCAAGGGGCACTGCACACATGTGGTGTGCAGATACACAAGCCGGCAAAACACCCATGCATAATTAAAATTTTTCTTTTTAAAGAGCAAGAAAAAAGTCAAGTAAGCCTAGAAAGAAAGAAAAAACTGTTCCAGATCTATTCTGGAAAGGAAAGGAAAGAGAAGGAGAGGAGAGGAGAGGAGAGGAGAGGAGAGGAGAGGAGAGGAGAGGAGAGGAGAGGAGAGGAGAGGAGAGGAGAGGAGAGGAAAAAGGAAAGGAAAGGAAAGGAAAGGAAAGGAAAGGAAAGGAAAGGAAAGGAAAGGAAAGGAAAGGAAAGGAAAGGAAAGGAAAGGAAAGGAAAGGAAAGGAAAGGAAAGGAAAGGAAAGGAATAATGAAAACAGGTGTAGCCATGCCAGATTCTAGGGTCTTCTGCATACTCATTCAGACCACTGTGAAGGAGACTGAAGCTCAAATGTAGGGGTGCTCCCAGGTCACACTCTGGTCACAGGAATGGTCCTTATGAAGAAAGGGGGCTGAGAAGGGGGGAGCTGCCCAGAGTGAATGTACACGACCCCCCAGGCTTGCCAGGCACTGGAGAGCACAGGTGGCTTTATTTGGTGGCGACTTGAGGAGGCCAGGAGGGAAAGAAGAGAAGCAACCTGGAACTCGTTGATTTTCATACCATTTGGCTACTGGGCTCTCATGGAAATTCACATTCTGAATTTAAAGTAGATTCTCTGGCGGTTGGCATGGTCCCACAAGTCTGTCATCTCAGCACTGGGGAGGTAGAAGTAGCCAGGGGTTCAAGGTCAGTTACAGTGATCTGGAGTCTGCCTGGTGTACATGAAACCCTATCTCAAAAGCTACATACACACACACACACACACACACACACACACACACACATATGTATATAATATATATATATATATATATTATATACATATATATACACATACACACACACATCCCCCTGTCACCCCAGACAGGGTCTCTCAGTGTATCTGTGTAGCCCTGGCTGGCCTGGAGTTCACTCTGTAGACCAGGCTGGCCTTGAACTCAGAGATCCGCCTGTCTTTCTGCCTTCTGAGTGCTGGCATTAAAGGCATGTGTTACTGCCCGGATCTTTTTTTTTTTTCCCCTCCATCTGGCAGTGGCTGACATAGTGGCAGGGTGGTAAGGAACAGAAGCAGGCAGTCATCCACAGATACTTGCATTATCCCTCTTCCCACAATGCAACATTTCTGAATTGAAGTTATTAATCTCACCACCTGTAGTTGTTTGAGTAGGTATGAGCCAGGTAGATCCATGTGTTTGAATGCTTGGCCCACAGGGAATGACACTTTCAGGAGCTGTGTCTTTGTTGGATGGGTGTGGCCTTGTTGGAAGAAGTGTGTCGCTGTGGGGGTGGGCTTGGGGGGGGGGCCTTTGCTCAAGCTCCACCCAATGCGATGGAGACCCTTTCCTGGTTGCCTGAGGTAAGATATTTCCTACTTGCTGTCTTCTGATCAAGATGTAAAACTCAGCTCCTCCTGCAACATGCCTGCCTAGATGCTGTCCATATCCCACCTTAATAATGGACTGAACATCTGAACCTCTAAGCCAGCCTCAATTCAATGTGGTCCTTATAAGAGATGCCTTGGGGGCTGGAGAGATGGCTCAGTGGTTAGGAACACTGACTGCTCTTCCAGAGATCCTGAGTTCAATTGCCAGCAACCACATGGTGGCTCACAACTATCCGTAATGGGATCTGATGCCCTCTTCTGGTGTGTCTGAAGACAGTGATTGTGAACTCACAGCAGGTCCCCTGAAAACCTGATCAGGACATTACCCTGACTCCAGCCTCACCATCCACGCCCCATAGTTCAACTCCAGCCTCCTCCCTCTGCCACTTGCCTATGTCTCCCCATCCTGCCAGCTCTGTCCAGCTCACCTGGGTGACCATAGCATCCTCCTGTGAGGTGTCTCTGTCATCACCAGGGCTGGATTCTCTCCATAGCAACCAGAGCTACCTCTCCCAGCATCGGAACTAACTCCATCATCTGCTTAAATCTCCCACTGCCTCCTTTCTGGTTTTAGGATGCAGCTCCCACACAGACACACCCAGACACACACACACACCCAGACACACCCAGACACACCCAGACACACACACACACACACACACACACACACACACACTCATACTCCCTCTTTCCTCACTCCCTTCCTTCCCTTCCCCCTTCCTGTCTCCTCTCTCTTCCCATCTTCTCCTTTCCACCCACCTCTGTCTCTCACTTCTGACCTTCCCGATCCTCCCGATATGCTAGCGAGGTTCAATTTCAAAAAAACAAAACAAACTCTCCCTCCCAGCTCAGGGTCCACGCTCATCTGTTCTCTCTGACTACACTGACGCTCAATTTTGTCAACTCGAATTCCACTCTTAAGATCTCTAGCTCACTTTTACAACCCATTAGGTATGATCCTCAGATCTTTTACTTAAAAAAAAAAAAACCTTATGAGCATACATGCATACTTGATTGGCAGCTACCCTGTCACCATGACTATAAGCTCCAGGAAGGCAGGGAGGGGCCACATCTGTTTTGCTCTATGGATCCTCAACACCTACCACCAAGGACCCCGTGGAACATCTCTTCCTGAGTCCTAGCTTTACCAGCCTATGGCCAGCACGGCTCTCTCCCATGGCATTCACTGTGGTGCCCTTAGACAACCTGTCCCACTACTACTGTGTGGCTACTTGGAGGGCAAGAACTCCATTTTTGTTCATTTCTTTTCTCTATACCCGGGGTCTGACTGGTGGGAGGTTAGGAATGAATGAATTCATGAATGAAAACATCTCTCGGTTTGCTGGGCCCAGGTTTCATCTCCATCAACATCAAAGCAGAACCTGAGCATTCTGTCTGTATTCTCTCTAACACAATAGACTCCAATACCACAGAGCCCTAACCAATCAGCACCAATTTGTTACCCCACACACCTTTTTACTGTTACCCTGGCCATCAGCAAATCTCTCTGTGTACAGTTTCTGTTATGCAAAGAGGGCCTCTTGGCTCTGGGGTTTCTATAGAGAATGCAAAACAAAACCTCCTTACTCGCTGGCTTGTGGGTTTTAATTAGTCTCATTCCTTGAAGAAACATTTTTTGCTTTTTTTTCATTAAGTAACATTTAACCTACATTAAACCTTGGGAGTCCTCTAAGAATCTAGGCAAGAAATCAGTTCCTTGTCCTCATGGGGGCCAGACGTGGAGCTGAGTCTGAAGATGAGGAGGGTGTGACCCAGACACTTGGAGGACTCAAAGATGGGTGACTTGAAGTGGATGAGAGGATGAGACAGGGGCTACCATCGAGCTGTACATGGAGGGTGGGTCCAACCCTCTAAGTCCCACCAGGGTATGGATGAGGGAACTCTTGCCCTGCCCTGAAGGTGGTGGATGCAAGGCACGCTGGGTCCACCATGATGGTGCGAGCTGTGGGTGGTTCTACCCGTCTTATGCGAAAGAGGGGAGTGGGCAGTGTTGGGCAAAGGATGTCACAGAGGCTTTGTGTGGTAGGCCGAGGATTGCTGCAAATAAATGGCCACTGGAAACTTTGAGGCTGGGGAGTGACCTGAAAAAGTCTAAGAAAATCCCATCAAGTGGTCTGGTGGTAAGCTGCATGGAGGAACAGTGAGAGAGGGTGAGAGGCCAAACCAAGATGGCGGCCGTGGGGAAGGACAGGAGGAGATCGGCAGTGGGCCATGATTGGAGGAGAGTTCTGGGCAGTTCTCAGGCACCGGGCTTCTCTGGGGCTGGCACAGGTATTCACCCAGAGGATTCCGGACAGGTGGACCTTGGCATGCTTCAGGAGATGGAGGAAAGGGAACTGAGTTGTAAGTGGAAGAAATAAAACCCTAAAGAAATTTTAAGTGTGAGAGACAGTAGACACAAAAAGGTCAGAAACGAGTTAAACAAGATTCAGGAGCAGGCGATGGGCAACAGAGCCCCTGACTCCACAGCCAGTGCTGCTGAGGCAGCAGCCTGGCGATGCATCCTTGGATGAATACAGCTTGGCTGAGCAGGCATTTTCCTCCACTGAGGCCCAGGGTTAGGAGAGCCAAGCATCCTTATTAACACTAACATTGTCAAACCAGAGTTGACCACACCCTAAGTACCACCTAAGGGTCTTTGAGAAATAGCTCTATTAAATTTGATTCCATTTAACCTATCTATCTATCTATCTATCTATCTATCTATCTATCTATCTATCTATCAATGTGGTCTATGTGTATGAACACGCTTATGTGTATGCATACATATATGCATAGGTGTGATAGGGGTGTGTGTGTGTGTGTGTGTGTGTGTGTGTGTGTGTGTGAGTGAGTGAGAAGGGGCCAGAAATTGCTCAATTACTCTCCACCTTATTTTTTTTTAATACTGGGTCTTTGGCTCTTTCCCTGAACCTGAAGGCCAGCTAACCATCAAGCCCCAGGAATGCTCCTGTCTCTACCCTTTCAACATTTCTCATGCCCAGCTTTTCACTCCTGTTCAGGTGATCCAAATTCACATCCTCGACAACAGTGACAGCACACACCTTTAACCCCAGCACTTGAGAGGCAAAAGCAGGTAGATCTCTATGAGTTTGAGGCCAGTCTGGTCTACAGAGGGAGTTCTAGGACAGCCAAGGCTGCACAGAGAAACTGCTTCAAAATGTAAATAAACAAACAAATGCAGCCGGGCGGTGGTGGTACACGCCTGTAATCCCAGCACTTGGGAGGCAGAGGCAGGCGGATTTCTGAGTTCGAGGCCAGCCTGGTCTACAGAGTGAGTTCCAGGACAGCCAGGGCAACATAGAGAGACCCTGTCTCGAAAAACGAAAAACAAACAAACAAATAGCAAACACAAATAAAAAAATAAACAACAACAAAATTCTCATTCACATTCTCATGTTCGCGCAGCAAACCGTTTGCCGACACAGCCATTCCCCAGCCCTGACTCAACTTTATGTTTGGCGGTGGGCATTTTGTTTCTCTAAAATGAAAGTTCTGAATTGTCTAAGGAATCAAATACTCACATCAAAAACATCGGTTGCTGGGCCCTCCTTTCTGGCTCTCCTGGGGAATCACTTTAACCTCAGATGATCCTTTTGGTCTTTACCACCGAGCTCTAAGTCACAGGGGAAAGCTGATACTTCCAATCTTTTCTGGGTTATGTAAAATAGTTTAACTCTATGTGCTCCAGCCTCATCTTACACACACACACACACACACACACACACACACACACTTGCTGCCTATTCCCACTCTTCTCAGTTAATTTGTTGATCAAACGACCAAGCCAGCTCAATAAGCCAAACAGGGGCTCAAGGGAGGGAATAAGGTCTGAAAAGAAAAAAAAGACAATTAGACGACAGTGTAACATGACTCCAGCTAGCGCTGAGGCTGAAGCAGGCTTATCATCAAGATCTTGAGCCTACTTCCATGTCCTGGCCCAATGTCAAATTCTTGCCAAATTTCTAGAAGCGGCCCCAAGAGCTCTCCACAGTCAACATTCCTTATTCTTGTTTTTTAAATTGTTTTATCTTAATGTTTACTTTTTATGTCTACCTATTTTGCCTATATGTATGTATGTCCATGGGCCACTTGTGTGTCTGGT
Organism: Apodemus agrarius; assembly: GCA_964023405.1. Lineage (NCBI taxonomy): Eukaryota > Metazoa > Chordata > Mammalia > Rodentia > Muridae > Apodemus > Apodemus agrarius. The sequence goes on along the minus strand of OZ030011.1, from coordinate 37,479,967 downwards.
GCCCATGGAGGCTAGTGGAGAGCATCAGATCCCCTGGAGTTGCAGGCTTCTGAGCTGCCCAGTCTGAGAAGCACCGGGAAGCAGAAGTATGTGCTCTTATTAACCACTAACTGTCTCTCCAGCGCCAGACCTGTCTTTTGAACAGTTCTTATGAAACCAGTTGTTTTTAAATCTCCCTGATATATTAGATCTCTTTGTCACCAATTTTCTGAACTCCCGTGCTGAGTCTACAGACCTGAATTGAACACGTGTGCGATATTCTAGTTTATCTCACTAAATGCTGCAGAGTAGACAAAAGTGGACGTGAGTTCTTAGCTAGAATGTGTGAGAGGTATGGGGAGACAAAGCTAACGGGCCCTTGGTGAGCAGACAGCATCACACATCTAAGTTACTCGCAAATGACTCAAGAACAGCATTACAAATTCTAGCAGAATATTCTGGGGTCTCTCCTCGTCTTGTTGGGAATAAAGCCTTCCCATGCCCTCAGCAAACCCCATGTCTCCCATAAGTGCAGCCCTTGCTTAACAAGGGGTGGGAGGGCAGACATCTTTTTTCACTTCAATTTATGTGTCAAGCTGCTCTTAACCACTAGGGGGAAAACTTTGCTATTATCATACAGTGGGAGGGAAAGCGGGAGTTCACAGTCTGAGCATCTTTCATTCCCTAGAGAGCCCTCTATCAGAAAGAAATCCCTAAGATGTGTAGGCCCATTTTCTTCAAGGTGTGCCTGCAGACACGTGTAGATGGGACACATAAGTAAAGAGGGCATATATACTCACCACTCTAATGACTGCCTGAATACTTTTCTTCTTCTTCTTCCTTCTTCTTCTTCTTCTTCTTCTTCTTCTTCTTCTTCTTCTTCTTCTTTTTTTGGGGGGGGGGTGTCTACCTTTTGAGACAGGATTTCTCTGAATAGTCCTGGCTGTCCTGCAACTCCCTCTGTTAGCAGGCTGGCCTCAAACTAAGAGATCTGCCTGCCTCTGCCTCCTAAGCACTTGGATTAAAGGCGTGAGCCACCATGCCTGGCTGAGTCAGGAGTGTTTAATACTCATTTGACAGATGTATAGAAATTAAGTCCCTTTACAAGATCCCAAAGAACAGAATTTCTAGTCTAAGTAGACCCAATCCAGAGCTCACAGCAAACCAGACTCACTCCCATTCCACAGCAAAAGCAAGCTCAATTCTTGCTTGAGTCTCAAATCAGACCCTGGAATTCGCCACTAGACGACAGTGTAGTACAGGGGAAGAGCCACAGGGAGCAGGACCCTGCCTTGTGGTTGTTTGTTCTGATCCTAATTATGGAAGTCTGAAGAACAAGTCACACACATACTCACACATGTGCACATACTCTCATGCACGTGCACACACACATAAACATGCCCAGATGCACGAACCTGAGCACACACACACACACACACACACACAGCCTCAGTTTCCCTATCTGTCAAACAGAGAATATACTGTAAGGGCTGGCCCCGTGGCTCAGATGCTACAGTACCTGCTCAGCACGCACAGGCTCTGGGTTTGATCCTTAGTACTAGATAAAGCATGTATGGTGGTCCACACTTTGTAATCCCAGCATTTGGGAGGTGAAAGGGAGGGGCATAAAGAGTTGGAGGCTAATGTGGGCTACATAAGACCCTGTCTAAAGACAACAACAACAACAACAAAAACCAAATGTAGTCTAAGAGTTTGGGGAGGGAGCATGACCGTCTAAAGGCAGGCTCAGAAGGTCTTTAAGAAAGCAGGTATTGGCCGGGCGGCAGCGGTGGTGGCGCACGCCTTTAATCCCAGCACTTGGGAGGCAGAGGCAGGCGGATCTCTGAATTCAAGGACAGCCTGGTCTACAGAGTGAGTTCCAGGACAGCCAGGGCTATACAGAGAAACTCTGTCTTGAAAAACCAAAAAAAAAAAAAAAAAAAAAAAAGAAAGAAAGAAAGAAAGAAAAGAAAAAAGAAAAAAGAAAAAAAAAGAAAAAGAAAAAGAAAAAAAGAAAGCAGGTATTCTGTACTCCCGAGAGAACGTGGGGAGGACTGGAAGTCATGGGGTATTGGATGAGTATGGTAACTCTTCAGTGGGTCTGAGCTCTCTCTACAAATATCCCACAGTAGAATGAAAGCCTCTGTAATTTCTACCAGAAGATGTGTGCTTCCAGAAAGCATTCTTCTCACCCAGGAGAGTTAACAAAACTGAACCTCTCTGCTGGGAACCAGTAGCAAACCTCCCCTGAGACACGTGTGTTAGGACTGGGCCTTAGGTGGCTCCCAGCTATCCTTAGATACAATGGCCATTTAGAAGATTAACGGCCTCCCACCTGTAAGAGGTCCACAGACCTTAGCACATCTGACTCCATGATGGAAGTCCATTCAGGCTGTAACACTCAGAACATCCACCAAAATGAAAACAAAGACCTAATCCATTGCTCTGGGAAAGTCTCAAAATACTTACTTACCTTGCGGTTTGGCTTTTGTAGTTGTGCTTCTGGCTAACTGTTCTTGCTAATTAAGATGTAATCCCAGCACTTGGGAGGCAGAGGCAGGCAGATTTCTGAGTTCGAGGCCAGCCTGGTCTACAGAGTGAGTTCCAGGACAGCCAGGGCTACACAGAGAAACCCTGTCTCGAAAAACAAAACAAAACAAAACAAAACAAAAAACAAAAAACAAAAAACAAAAACAAAAAAAAAGAAAAAGAAAAAATGTGCCAACTCAAAAACAAAACAAAACAAAAAACAAAAACAAAAAAAAAGACTGCTTTTTTTTCCTGAGAAAAATCTTGGTGCTACGCTGGACTCCCAAACACTGCTAATATAGACTTTCTATAGCGTAAACCTGGGCGGAGCCACCGTGTCTGGTGGATGCTCTACGACACCATCCACTCAGATTGATTCTATTTTTAAAAATATGATTATTGTTGATATTATTTATTTATGTCAAGCATATGTGCTCCCTTGTCTGCAGGCACCTGAGGCTGGAAGGATTCCCTCATGTTACAGACGGTTGTGGGCCACTCAGTGGGAGTGCCGGGAACTGACCCCAGAATCACCTGGAGACTCTGAAAATGCAGCTTCTAATTCAGGAGGTCTTGGCTGAGCCTGGAGATCTGGGAATCTTCCCTTTAAACAAGCTTGGCAAGGGGGGGGGTAGGGGGTAGGCATGGTGATAGACACCTGTAAACCCAACATGGACGATCAAGAGGACGTGGGGTGCAAGGTTATCCCGAGCAACCCTGTCTCAAAAAAGAAAAGAGAAGAGAAGAGAAGAGAAGAGAAGAGAAGAGAAGAGAAAAGAAAAGAAAAGAAAAGAAAAGAAAAGAAAAGAAAAGAAAAGAAAAGAAAAGAAAAGAAAAGAAAAACAAAAAACCCCAGCCGGTTTCCAGGAGCCACCCAGGCTGCAGCTCCAACTGCTCTTGGGTAGCTGTGTGGTAGCTTGGATCATGAGAAGTATAGCTTTTCAGGCCAGCTGGGAGCTTAGTTAACTGAGTTCTAAAAGGCTTGTTTTATTTCTGTAACAAGAGGTAAGAAGGCCGAGGGCTTATAGCTCGATGTTTTCAAAGCCTTGTGTGCACGCATATACACCATACACATACGCACATACAGACCCACACACAGGGCAAGCAATAGTAGCTACGTCAGAATTCCCGGCATGCTCACACCTGGAGTCACGCATTAAGCACCTTTAACCTGTGCAACAAATGCTAGCCTTTCGCCAGGATAGGCAACATTTGCTGAAGGAATTATCAGCCAGGGGTTTTTCTAAAGGCCTTTATTTCACCATCTACCTTTTGCAAAAGAAACGGGCTCAGAAGTGGTGTTCGGTGATCTAGAGTTACACGCCTAAGTCGCTAACCCGGAATCCAACCTAAATTTTGGGTTCTTTATCACTGTGGACCCATGGGGTTGTAGGGACCAGCGCAAGCAAACCAACATTCCTTCCCTGCAAGCCCTAGTTTCAGGCTGCTAAGAGGTGACTCTCAGGGGACCGGTAGGTGGCGGTGGAGGGCTACGAGGCTGCCAGAATCACTTCGTAAGTCCCACTCCCAGAGCCAACGCAGAGACTGGGTTCCCACAGTTTCCCCCTCCACGCTGTGCTTGGCTGGCGGGAGTTCCCCAGTGGGAGACCTCAGGGGCCCGTCAGAGACTAAACAAGTTCATATAGGAGTTCACCAAAATAAGACTTTGTCGGCGGGAAGGCCTCCGAGAAGAGCAAGCTTTCCTTTCACCAGGCGCGAACTGTCACCTGGAGAGCACAGCCACCGGCCGGGAGCCCAGCAAAAGGGAGAAAGTCAGGAATCTGTCTCGGGTGGCCCCTGAGCATTTTGGGGACTTCGGGCCTCGGTGCTCGCGCGCTGGCCCCGAGAAGACTCTGACCTCGGAAGGACCTGAGGAATTATCCAGCGAAGTCCTCTGGGAGTGGGGGGGACAAATGAATTTAGGGAAAGTGTAGGGTGGGGGCTAACCGGGCGGTTTCCATGGCACCGAGGACGTCGGAGAGGAATGTACCCCAACCTATGGCGAAACAAGAGCGGTGCCCTGCGAGCCTTGCTCAAGAAGGCAGGGGATCCTGGGTGGGAGGGGTTGCGGGGCGTGGGGAACCGGGCAGGCCGGGGGGCGGGGCGGTCACGTGCGCCCGAGGGGGCGAGGCCCCAGCCTGCCCGGGAGCAAACCGAGCTCGCCCTGCCGCAGCAGTTCGCTGGTCAGGAACCAAACTTTTTCCAGGACGGTCAACGCTTCATCGGGACAGCCTGGAGCGCGTGGCAAGGCGTCTGCGGACTTGGGGGACAACAGTTTGCGAGGGAGGGAACAAAAGTTCCCAAGGACCAGTGAGAGGGGTTTGGGAGCGAGCGTAGGAACCCTGATATCTCCGCCAACAGAGGTGCGCTCCGAGACAAGTGCGCCCTCAGCTCTAGGGGGAACAGGCAAAAGGCTGCTGACCCATAAGACTGTAGGAGTCAGTACGTGCCTGGGAATCAGGAGCTCGCTGTGGTCATGGTGAATGAAAGTCTCAACCAAGAGGAGAACCATGACAGACCTGCGCCCGAGTCCGAATTCCCGACGGACACCAGCTACTCCACCCAGCCCAGCGGCTCCATCCACCCTAGCGTCTCAGGCCACCCCAGTGTATCCATCCATCCCAGCGTCTCAGGCCACCCCAGTGTCTCCATCCATCGTAGTGTCTCCATCGACCCCAGCGTCTCTGTCCGTCCCAGCAGTTCAGCACCCCCCAGTACCTTTGCTCAACCCAGCGCTTTGACCCATCACAGTAGCTCGGTTAGAGAAGACGGCGTGATCAAGGTGAGCAAACGTCGTTGGGTCGTGGTCCTGGTGTTCAGTTGCTACTCCTTGTGCAATGCCTTCCAGTGGATCCAGTACGGCTCCATCAATAACATCTTCATGAACTTCTACGGTGTCAGCGCCTTTGCCATCGACTGGCTGTCCATGTGCTACATGCTGACCTACATCCCTCTGCTCCTGCCCGTGGCCTGGATGCTGGAAAAATTTGGTCTTCGAACCATCGCTATCACCGGCTCAGCGCTCAATTGCCTGGGAGCCTGGGTGAAACTGGGCAGCCTGGAGCCTCACCTCTTCCCGGTCACAATGGTGGGCCAGGTCATCTGCTCTGTGGCACAGGTCTTCATCCTGGGCATGCCCTCCCGCATTGCTTCGGTCTGGTTTGGAGCAAATGAGGTTTCAACGGCCTGCTCCGTGGCTGTGTTTGGCAATCAGGTGAGTAGAGGGGTGTGTGTGTGTGTGTGTGTGTGTGTGTGTGTGTGTTCTGAAGAGAGAGAGCATCTCAACCATGACTGGGCTGAGTATGTTAGAGGGTACCTGACTATGTGAAAAGCTGCAGTTTTCTGGTCCACAGCCTTTATGACTCTGGGTGGCTTTGTGGTTGGGTGTGGACTGACAGTGTAGTTGGGTGATTGTGACTGTCAGTGACATTGTAAGATTAATGGGGGTCACGAACAAAGGACTTTTTCTTTCATCCGCTGTTTCTCCTAGCCAGTAGGAAGCATACTTCTAAGACAGGATCATCTTTGATGGTGTTTCTTCCCCCAACCTTTAGCAGTACACCAGTTGCACCTTTAGGAATGCTGGTCTTTCTCTGGGAGCAGTCTGACTGCCAGGTGGCTGTTTAGCTGTCCTTGATAGCTATCAGATGGTTTTAGCTTGACCAGCCAGATTTGCTAGAACTCAAGATCCTCTGTGCACAGAACTGTGGCCTGGGCTCTTCTTATCTTCTTACCTTTTTTTTTTTTTTTTTTTTTGGTTTGGTTTTTCGAGACAGGGTTTCTCTGTGTAGCCCTGGCTGTCCTGAAACACTCTGTAGACCAGGCTGGCCTCGAACTCAGAAATTCCGCCTGCCTCTGCCTCCCAAGTGCTGGGATTACAGGCGTGCGCCACCGTGCCTGGCTAATTTCTTCTTACCTTTTACACACTGCTGGAACCAGGACACCAGGAAGCAGGCTTCGTGCTAAACGTCCTCTCTGGGATTTTGATCCAAGTCCAGCAGGAGAGAGTAGAAATCTCCCTGTGAACTTCCAAGAAGGCGTCTGGTCTAAGCATCTCCTGTCTCTCACCTTTCTCCTTTTCCCCTTCTGGGGCAAGCGATTCCACATTCTTTTATACTTTTTTAAAGATTTATTTTTTATGTATATGAGTACACTGTAGCTGTACAGATGGTTGTGAGCCATCATGTGGTTGCTGAGAACTGAACTCAGGACCTCTGTTCGCTCCGCCCCACTGGCTCTGGCCCCACTTGCTCTGGCCCAAAGAATTATTTATTGTTATAGGTAAATACGTATGTAGCTGTCTTCAGACACACCTGAAGAGGGCGTCAGATCTCATTACGGATGGTTGTGAGCCACCATGTGGTTGCTGGGATTTGAACTCAGGACCTTCAGAAGAGCAGTCAATGCTCTTAACCTCTGAGCCATCTCACCAGCCCAGCCCCCCAATCCTACATTCTTACGATCTTAGTGTGCTTCTCACCTAATGGGTGTGTTATGAATCTGATCAATTTCTCTCTGTATTTAAGACAAAGCAAATGGTTATGGGCGCTTCTTTAATTGGAGCCTGGAGCCCCAGTTTCATGTCTTCCAAGTTGCATGCTGTCCAGGCCACTGGTCACCCTTAGCTCTCGTGAGTCTATTTTGTCTTACCAGTTCATTAATTTAGGAAGACTGTATAACATCTGACTTAGGCAGAAACTTTCTAACACTTCTCTAAAGGCAGATTTCTTTTTCTCTTCTTAAAAGAAAAAGTTTACCTGCTGCCCAGTGTGGTGGTGCAGGTCTCTGTAGGAGGATGTGGTGAGTTCCAGGCCTGCTAGAGCCAAACTCCTTACATGTTTTCTTGTGAGTTTTGTTATTTTGAAAACTGAATTCACTTAAGTCTGGAGATGAGCCAGACAGGGATGGCACGCACATGTCTTTAATCCCAGCACTTGAGGGGCAGAGGCAGGTGGATCTTTGTGAGTTCGAGGCCAGCATGGACTGCATAGTGAGTTTCAGGACAACCAAAGCTACACAGAGAAGTCCTGTCTTTAAAAAAATAACCAAAACAAAAGTCTGTAGATGAAATAGGTGGACCTTTGGCTAAGGACAAATTACAAACAGACATTGAGGGCTGGAGAGCTAGCTCAGCTGTTACGAACACTCACTATTCTTGCAGAGGACCTGAGTTAGATTCCCGCACCCCGGTTGGATGGCTCACAACAACTTGTAACTCCAGTACAAGGGAGTCTGATGCGTCTGCTTTCCTAGGGCATCAGTACTCAGATGTGCACACTCACAAGTTATAGCAATAACCCTTTAAAAGCAGACTTTCGAAAAAGATAGATATTGAATGGGTATAGTGGTGAGTGCCTATAATCCTAGCACTTGGAAGGGAGACACAGGAGGATCAGGAGTTCGAGGTCATCCTAGGCTACATAGTGAGTTCAAGACCGCTTGTGACCCTGTCTCAAATATTTATAAATAAATATGAGAATTGCATTTGACAGTCATAAATTCTTAAGGTAATATGGCTGTGAGTTTTAACGTTTCTAGCCTGGAAGGTAGACTTGTCCCTTATTGGGTCTAAGGCTGGGGCATGAGGAGTCTTTCAGAAAACTCATTCTATTAGCAAATTAGCATTCATAGGTGGTATAACCCAGTCCTCCTGTTAGGAAAGAGAAGTTCTCTCTGATTACCTGGGGCCATCCAAGTAGTTTGTCTGTTTTTGAGACAGGGTTTTTCTGTATAGCCCTGGCTGTCCTGGAGCTTGTTCTGTAGACCAGGCTGGCCTTGAACTCAGAGCTCTGCCTGCTTCTGCCTCCCCAGCACAAGGAGCGAGGGCAGGCACCACAGCCACCATCAGCTCATTTTGTTGTTATTCGTTCTAAGGCACAAAGTAACCCCTGGACCCATACCTCAGAAGGACATAATACTAGATTTGTTGTTAAAATTTAAGAGGAATAGTTATTCATTTCCCATTCTATCCTACTCCCCCGGCAAGGTCAAGAAATGCTAAGAAATTTACATTTAAAAATACCCTGGGGCTGGTGAGATGGTTCAGTGGGTAAGGGTACCTGCTGCCAAGCATACCACCAGACCTGCCAACCCCAGGAGGTGGGTCTCCTGGATCCACATGGTGGAATGATGCTGGTCCGGGGTTTCACACACACCCTTTATGTTTACAAAAAGCCTAAAACAGCACAGGAGCTGGGTAGATGTCTATGCTGATGGACTCCACATTCCTATGTTAGCCCCATATTACATATTTCATCTGGACCACTCTTAACTCCAATTGGTCAGCCCTCGGGGCCATGTTTTCCTAACCCACAGTGGCTTCACTCTCCTCCTACACCTCCTCTCCCCCTCGTGGCTCTCCTCAGAGCCCCTCCTATGTCTCTTCTGCCTTGGCATCAGAAATTACTTGGGTGCAATGTCAAATCATGTCACTTGGGTCTATGCACGACTCTCTCCTCTCTGGGCCAGTCAGATCTTGAGGAACTAATATTAGCATTAGAATACAAGCAGCCTCAGGCCAACTCATACTTAATTTTTCATGGCTTAATTTTTTCATGGCTTGCAAACTTCACTTTGGCCTTGCCAGTGTAAATCACCTCAAAGGCGACATCATTTTCAGCATGGTGGTTGGGGAAGCACAGTCAAAGAAAGAGATTTTCCAAAGAATACTAATATTTGTGAATATAAAAATATTAAAATGGTAATATGTCGCAGTGCTCTATCCACACATACAAACAGGTAGAGAATAGGGAGAGTTCTAAAATTACATTTTATTTATTTTGTGTGTAGAAGCATGGGCATGTGCCATAATGCATGTATGTAGAGTGGGTAACAGTTTGCATTCTTTCTACCGTGAGGTCCTGGGGCTCAAACTCAGGACTTTAGGCTTGTTGGCAGATGCCTTTTACCCACCCTCTTTCTGGCCCAAAGGGGAGTTTTAAAAGACAAAAATGAAAAGGACTACATCAGAAATCTTGAATTAACGGTCTCTGGACACAATGATTAATATCAACAGTGATGTGGGTCTGAGTCTGGGCAGATATCCTCATGAAACGCTTTTCCTGTGATGCCACACTGGTTCTGGGGATGTAACAGGGTCGCAGAGTGCATGTTTCCCATGTGCGAGGTCAGGGTCTAACAGAAACTCTCGTGGTCATCTCCATGAGACAAACAGTGTCCATTCACAATCCCTTTACTGACCTTTGTCTGAGACATATTCTGAGTGAGCTCTGGCTGGCCTGGACCTGGCTAAGTAGACTAGGTTGGGTTTGATCTCAGATCCTCCCACCCTTGCCTCCCAAGGGGTGGACTTGCAAGCAGGTCCCACGGCACTGCAATGGTTTTACTTGTTGCTCTTGTTTTGTTAAGGTTGACACAAATGGCTACTTTGATCCTGGCAGCTTTCTGTTTCTTTCCCACAGTGGGGACCCTGGCCTCTCTAGTCTATTCTATGAAATGCTCCTGCATGTCCCACGGCTACCCACCTCTGTCCCATAGCCACCCACCTCTGCTTCCATCAAATGCAGCTCTCCGGCGCTTAGCAGACTTTAACTGAGCGCCCACCTCATCTTTGCTAGGCTCTAGGTAAAGGCTGTGAAACTGCTGTCTGCCCTTCCCAGACTTCCTTTACCAGAGTGTAAAATGCATACCGAATTCCTAGACTCAGAAATAACACAACAGGTCATAGCGTAGGTTTATTTTTAGTTCTCCATGACATTTTTTTTTAAAGTATTTTCTTGGTTGCTGGCTACAAGAAAGGGGAAAGAAGGTGATGTCTATAAAACACCTAAAATGTGCAAAGTACTTCTTCATCCATTTTTTTTTTTTTTTTTAGTTCATCTTTTCGGCAACTCCTGTGAGGTCGGTAGAATTGTCCCGTGGTTACAGGTGGGGGAACAGAGAGGAACATAAAAAGAGTGAGCTCGATCACGTTCTTGTAGCGACTGAGTGGTAACAGGAGAGTTGAACCAGCTCTAACTCTAAAGTCCAAATGTCAGTAAGCCAACACTGGCTCTTCATGGGGGAAATCCAGTGGGTTGGATTTTTTGTTGTTGCTTTTTTAAAAATAATAATCAAGGGCAGGGCAGTGGTGGTGCATACCATTAACCTCAGTACTCGGGGAGGCAGAGACAGGCAGATCACTGAGTTCAAAACCAACCTGATCTACATAGGAAGTTCCAGACAGCCAGGACACAGAGAGAAATCCTGTCTTGAAAACTAAAAACCAAAAACCAAGTCAACAAACCAAACAAAAACAAAAAAAATCAAGGACTGGGGCACATACAGAGTGTTTGACTAGAATGTATACACACACACACACACACACACACACACACACACACAAAGTGGGAATCTGAGGTTCTAATTTTGTTCAATGTTTGTTTTAAGGTTTCTATTGCTGTGAAGAAAATACCATGACCAAAAAGCAAGCTGGGGAGGAAAGGGTTTATTCAGCTTACACTTCCAGCTCATAGTCCATCACTGGAGGAAGTCAGAACCGGAACTCCAGCAGGGCAGGAACCTGGAGGCAGGAGCTGATGCAGAGGCCACAGAGGGGTACCGCTGACTTGCTTGCTTCCCATGGCTTGCTCAGCCTATTTTCTGGTAGAACCCATAACCTTCTGCCTAGGAATGGTACCACCCACCATGGGCTGGGCCCTCCAGCATTAATCACTAATTGAGAAAGATCCTTACAGCTGGATCTCAAGGAAGCATTTCCTCAACGGAGGCTCCTTCCTCTCTGATGACTCTAGCTAGTATCGGGTTGACACACAGGACAAGCCAGTGCTGGGTCTCAAAGACTTTTGATGGATGCTTGTTTGTTTAAGGTCTCGCTATAGAGATTTGCCTTACCTGGAACTCAATAAGGAGACTCATCTGGTCTTGAACTCAAAGAAGTCCACCTGGCTCTGTCTTCCAAGTGCCTGGGTTAAAGTCCCCCCCTCCGCTCCCCCCACCCCCCGCTGCCACGCCCCCAACCTAGCACAAGAACTAGACCTTGCCAGTGAAGTGGGCTAGAGCCTGAAAAAAAATAAAAAGCTGGAAGGGTGAGATTTCCTGGAGACAGGGAGGACGACCTGATGATTTAAGACCGAGAGTGAAGCTCTTGTCATGGTGGGGTGGACTCAGCTCTGCAAGTCAGGTGGTAAAAGCCGGGTTCTTTTTCAGCAAGCATTGTTTCAAGGGAAAGCCATCTGCAGTGGGGTAGATATAGACACATTGTTAAGTGTTAGGTCTCAAACGCTAGGCAAAAGGCTAACTCAAGTGCATATTTAACACATCAAAGCAGACTGGCTGCCAGGTTCTCCTAGCATCCCTCAGTCCCTACCTATTCTAGGGCATAGTTGGCCTACCTGGTCCCCTACCCTGGACTCTCCAACCCAGGGGCTGGACCACCCTTCCCCCTGCTGCCCTTCCCTGTATAATCCAGACATGTTGACTGTGTTAGTTCTTTTATTTACTTTCCTTCCTTCTTTCCTTCTTTCCTTCCTTCTTTTCTTCCTTCCTTCCTTCCTTCCTTCCTTCCTTCCTTCCTTCCTTTTTTCCTTCCTTTCCCTTCCCATTACCCCCTGACCTCTTGGTCTCCTGGTCTCCCCTCTCCTTTCTCCTCTCATGGCCCAGCTCAGACCTATGTTCGCTCTGGACTCTCCCAGATGTCTCTGCCTCTGGCTATGCTGCTCCTCATTTCTACAGCAAACCCTGGCCTCCACCATACCTAGAAGCAGTCGTGTCTTCCTGTTTTTATTTATGGTTTTTTTTTTCATTCAAAAGGAATCCGTGCAGTAGAGTCTGAAAGCTGGGTGACCCAGGATAGGATAGATGACAGGAGTTCAGAAGAGATCTTCCAGGCCAGGTTCAGCCTGGGATGAGGGAAGCAGGCCAGCAGTATGTAAATGCAAGGAAAGAGAACTTGGGTAACAAGTCTTGTTACCCACCCAGGGTAACAAGAAAGCAGTTTGCTTTTAGAGGTGGGGAAAACATAACACTTTCACAGTTCGAATCTGGCAGAAGTCCTGGTTATCTAAAATAACTCTGCTTCGTGGAACTGTAACATTGGGGCGTGTGCAAGCCCCACGTGGAACAAAATTTTCTGGTTGCAAAAGAGAGCATTAGTTTTAGTGCTAGATTTTACTTAGCACACCACATGCCAAACACTATTTAAACATGTATGTTGTCACACAGTTCAACCCAATTCCTAGTGTGACGTCGTATGTCTCCCCCACCCCCTTGTGGTGCTGAGGATGCAACCCCGGGGCTTTATTGTTCTAGGCGAGTGCTCTATCATTGAGCTACACGCCTTGCCTTCACATCCTCTTCATCACCAAGTCTTTGGAAATGTACACGCTTCCGTGTGTGTTTCCCCAGACGTTCAGCTCGCTCCACAGCCAGCTGGACATTCAGGTGAACGATTACGGAAGTCCTTGTAGCCGATAGAGGTGGGCTCTCAGAAGGGACTCCAGCCCCGAGGAGGCTGTGCTCGCTTGACTGGCTGACCCTGTGCTGTCACAGGCTGAAGGAGTCCTGAGGCTGAATGACTCAGGAGCCTGAGTTCTAAGGTGAGGTCAGCCAAGTCTTATTTCAAAATCTTGACTTGCTCAGGTATGGTAAAGCTGTAGGTCAGCAGATCCCGGCTTATCACGTAACTCTGAACTCATTCCCTTCTTGGATTCTCCTGAGCTCGGAGACTGGCCAGGGTCTGAGATGAAGGCCTCTGATTATCTGTCGGTTGTCCTTGTAATGGCTACCATGTGCTGCTCCCTTACCTGACTGCCTTCTGGCCTCCAGCAAGGCTTTAGAAGACCAGGAGAGGTGGGGGAGGAGGGGGCAGGAGAGGCTGTTCAAACCTGGTGGTGACTGCTCTTTCTGATGGGACAGCCATGTCCGACATGTGACAAAAACCCACAATGGTAGTTCTTGGAGTGGGGTGTGGCCCCAGCTAGCCAAAAGGCCAATTGTTGCTACAAAATATACAACCCGATGCCCATAAACCTAACTTCCTTCCTTCTTTTCTTTCTTAGTCAAAGAGAAATTATAAGTACAGCTTTTCTCACGAAAAAAAAAAAAACTGTGTGGGGGATGTGGGAATTGAAACAGGATCTTGTCATGTAGCCCAGGCTAGACTTGAACTGCAGTAGTCCCGGCCTAACCTCATAAGCATATGTTGCCACAGGTAGCTTGACATTTGGTTTTTGTTTGTTTGGTTGACGTCATGATGAAACAAATGTAACAGGTTTATCCTCTGAAGGGCTAATTAGGTCAGTGCAATCAACCTCCTTTGCTGCTGTCACCTGTCAGCCCCACGCATCATCATTAAACAGTAATTCTCCTCTTCTTCCCTCCAGCCCCTGAGACCTCTCTCTGCTCCTCAGCACCTCTTTGTGTTTGGATCTGCCTGCTCTTAGAAATGGAACCTTATTCATAGCTTTCATTGTCCGCCTTATGACGTTGGTTTTATTTATTTATTTATTTATTTATTTATTTTTGTTTTTTTCAAGACAGGGTTTCTCTGTGTAGCCCCGGCTGTCCTGGAACTCACTCTGTAGACCAGGCTGGCCTTGAACTCAGAAATCCGCCTGCTTCTGCCTCCCAAGTGCTGGGATTACAGGTGTGCGCCACCACCGCCCAGCTGGTTTTATTTTTATTTTCTTTGAAACTTCCATCTGCACGGGTGCTTTGCCGGCACGTATGCCTGTGCACCACATGCATGCCTGATGCCTGAGGAGGCCAGAAAGGATCCCTTGAAACTGGAGTTGTAGCCAGTCGTGAACAGCTATGTAGGTGCCGGACTCGAACCCGGGTGTCCGGAAGAGCAGCCAGTGCTCTTAACCTTGAGCCACCGTCTCTGAGATTAGTTCTGAAAGGTTAGTCACTAGTTCAAAGATTCTATTTTGGGTGAGGTATGTTGGTGTATTATTTATTTACTTACTTACTTTTACTTATTTTGGCTGCTGGGGTTTGGTTTTAAGACTGGATTCTGATGTGGAGTTGGACTGGCCTTGGACTTCAGATTTCCTTTCCTCAACCTCCTCACAACCAGTCCTATAGAAATGTAACACTCGGCTCTGTGTGTGTGTGTGTGTGTGTGTGTGTGTGTGTGTGCGCACGCGCTAAATTTCTATTTTAAAACCCTGGGTTTGGTGAAATTGCTAGTCTGAGACTTCGGGACCCAGTGGCATAGAATTGAATCCCAGTTCTGTTTTCTTCTGGTCTGAAGGCCAAGTGGCCCAGCCCTCCCCAAACATGGCCTTGCAGCTGGGTAGAAAGACAAATGTCCTGTGCAGGCGTCCTTGACCAACTCTCTAGAGAGGGCCCAGAGACATATAAGCAATGTTCTGCAGTTCTCACTATGAAAGTCTCTGTGTTCAGCTGGCTCCTCTATGAAGTTAGCAATCCAGAGCTTTTGCTGGAAGGACAGAGTCAGCTGTGCAGTATATATATATATATATATATATATATATATATATATATATATATATATATCCCTGGGCCCTCCTTAGAGAGCTGGTCAAGAAGGGGGAGGCCTGCATGCAGCCATCCTTCTCAGGGCTGATTTATTTATGTTTGCTCGATACTGTGTCTGGTGTCCGGTTAGGAGGAGTGGGAGCTTGGGTCCCCTAAGGCTGAGGGGACAGGTTAGACTTCTGAGTAGCACTCCTAATTCTAAACCCCTTGAGATTCAGGAGTGGAGGGTCAGGGGATGCTCTGATGGAAGGTGAAACATAGCCATTGTTAGAGGCTCCTAATGCTGGCTCTTGAATCCTTCTCCAGCATACGGGAGGAGGTGCAGGTTAGCCTCACTGGCCCCACTTTGACTTTGGTCCATTGTAGACCCTGCTGCAGTATCTATTAATTGCATGGAATCAAGTCTATGTCTTCCGGTCCTGAGCCCCTGCTCCCTTCCTGTCCTGTCCTGGTTACTTCCCAGCATCCACTGCTCTCATTTGGCTCCATACCCATCTCCTTGAAGCCATACTATTTTCAGAATAAGAGAGGCCATGGAGAATGACGTCCACAAGTGGTTTTAGGTCCTTGCTTCCCTGCAGAGACATTAAATAAACAACCAGGAACTGGCCAAAGTAACTTCTTTATGTGACCTTTTTCAAATCTGTCAGAGAGCTACAGAAACTAAGAAAGAACCCAGAAAAAGCAGTGTTTAAGAGGTAGGAAAGAGAGCTGGGCGTGGTGGCACATGCCTGTAATCCCAGCACTTGGGAGGCAGAAGCAAGCAGATTTCTAAGTTCGAGGCCAGCCTGGTCTACAGAGTGAGCTCCAGGACAGCCAGGGCTACACAGAGAAACCCTGTCTCGAAAGACCAAAAAAAAAAAAAAAAAAAAAAAAGGTAGGAAAGGTCATGGCTTTGCAGCCCTATTCTGGATCCTTCCCAGAACTGTTGCAGTCTCCTGGAGGTTTGCCTGCAGACTACACACTGAATTTGCTGCATAGTGACCTGTTTCTAACACAATAGCATTTGATACATGACAATGAAACTTAGGAAAACAATACAGTTAACAATAGTGACAACAATAACAACAACAACAACAACAACAACAACAAACAAACTTAGGAACAAGCCAAGGAAGTGAAAAATGTATACACTGAGAACTATAAACTGTTGCTGAAAGAAATTAAGGAAAACATAGAAACAGAAAGTGCTTCTGTGTTTGCCAAAGTTCGTGATGTTGAAACGGCTACTGCTCAGTGTGCTTGGAAGGTTCTAGGCAATCTCTCTCCAATCCCAGTGATCTGTTTTGCAAAAAATCAGAGAACTCATCCTAAAATTCATAGAGAAGCTCAAAGAGTCCAAAATAGCTGGTGTAATCTCACAGAGACCAGTGACAGGGTCAGGGATTCAAAACGCAGCTGTGGCCACGGGGACAGCATGGCCTCGACAGAAAGACATACATACAGATCGATGAAATTCGGAAGAGAACTCCGAAGTCCTCACATGTGATCGAAAGGGTTTTGTTGTTGTTTTGTTTTGTTTTGTTTTTTTAAAGTATGTGCTATACCTACATGCAGGTGCCCACCATGGCCAGACGAGGACATTGGATTCTCTGGAAGTGCAATTATAGGCAGTTATGAACTGTTATATGGGTGCTGGGAGCCAAACGTAGGATCTCTACAAGGGCACCAAGAGTTCTTAAAACAAAATAAAACAAAACATTCAGTGTGTGTGTGTGTGTGTGTGTGTGTGTGTGTGTGTAAACACACAAAGTGTAGTCCATACTCACGTGGATGTCAGAGGACAGCTTTCAAAAGTCAGGTCTCTCCCTCTATCACGTGAGTTCTACGGTTTGAACTCAGGCGTCTCAGGCTCCTTGGTCAGCAACCTTATCCACTGAGCCAGCATCTTCTCTGCCCCGGGATCGAGAGATTGTTGACCAGGAAGTCAAGGTCTTTTGATGAGGAAGAGTATTGTGCTTGGAGGATGGAGTTTAAGTGCTCCAAAGGTCACTCGTGGGCACTTGCACAATCCAATGGGAAGAAGGGTCAACCGACTGGCAGGACCAAGTTCCTGAAAAGCAACACTGAGAACAAGGAGTGTTAGCTATAGCAAAGTCACCTGGGGCTCAGCTGGGGACTTCCAGCTGGACGTGCCCAAAGCTTTAATTTGCCACAACAGCTCACAGGCAGATGAGACTACCTGACTTAAAATTTGCCAGCTTTTAAAGGAGGCCATTTAGGAAATGTTGAGACGTGTAGGGTTTGGTGTAGGAAGAGAGACTGTGGAGTGACTCCTGGTCCTCGTAGGCCAACTTCCCAGCCCTCTGTGTGTTCCCAGCCTGGAAACTCCCTGTGATTCAACATTCTAGACTGTAGAATTCTGACTCTAGGATCTAGAGTTTGTTTGTTTTTTTAATCCAGATCAGTCTTAAGGGTTCCTCCCTGGAGTTAAGAGGAAGATGAAATGGGCAGTTTCCATTTTCCAGCCACTGCTTTCTAAGTAAAGGTAATTGCACCCCCCACGCACTGTCCAGGGAGTCTTAACCTGTTACTTCATGAGCATAAGCTCAGGTCTTTGAGAATTACAAGAAGACATTTCTGTCATCCAGGTCTTTCCAGGGAATGTTGGAGCTCTGAGCCAAGAATTGGAGCAATGGTTAAATAATATAAATATAAGTAAAATTTGTGTCGTGCTACAGGTATATAAACGAGTCACATTAAAATGACTGGAGAGTTAGGATGGTGGTCGCTGAGGAGCTGAGGAAAGGGGAAGCCAGGGGAGCAGCGTTTAATGATGTTATTTCGGTTTGAGGAGACGAGATGGATCATGTGACTTTTGCACCCTAAAACCAGTGCTTAATATAATGGAACTGGTCAAAACACTCAAAATGGTTAAACCCCCTTTTTTTCCCCATTGATGTTTGAGATGGAATTCAGGGCCTTGTGTCTGCTAGGGAAGTACTGTGCTACAGGGCCCTCACCTGAAATGTTAAATATTTAAACTTCGTACGTAACTAGCATCACCACGGGAAACACATCCACACCTACTCTCTTCCATCTGGAACCTTTTCTGGGAAAATTAGGGGGTCCTTTTGTCCTTTTGTGGGTTATGTTTTTATTTTCTTGAGACAGGGTCTCTCTGTGTAGCTTGACTGTCCTAGAATTCTCTCTAGACTAGGCTGGCCTCGAACTCATAAAGATCGACTTGCCTCTGCCTCTGGAGTGCTGGTGTTAAAGGCATGCACCACTATGCCAGCTCTTCTTGTAGGCTCTTATTAATAAAATAATTTAGAGATGAACTCAGAAAGAAGCTTGGGGGCAGTTTTATTAGTTTTGGAGGTTTTGTTTCATTTTAAGCAGACAAGATGTAAATCTCAGCAGCTTCTCGGAATAGGGAGATGGAGAAGAGGAAGAGAAAAGCCGTCCTGCCTTTTGCAATCGAGGCTGCCACGTCTGAGGGCAAAGGGGTCAGGTGAGAGGTTCTGAGGCGTGAGCAGACCCAGCGCTCCAGACAAAGCATGCTCAGCCCTAGCTTGGCATAGGAAAGAAAAAGAGACAGAAAAGAAGAAAAAGGAGAAGCTAGGCTTCCCCGAGTTAGGACTCGAAAGCAGACAAGCCACATGCAGGGCCGGCGCTGCCTGATAGACTAGAGCAGTGCTTCTCACCCTTCCTAACGCGGCGAGCCTCTAATACAGTTCCTCACGCGTGGTGACCCCAACCATAAAAGCATTTCCTTGCTACTTCATAGCTATAATTTTGTTACTGTTATGAAGCATAATTTAAATATCTGATATGCAGAATAGGTGATGTGTGACCCCTGCTAAAGGGTCCTTTGACTACCCCCTCCCCAAGAGGTCATGACCCACACGTTGAGAACCACTGCACTAGCGTTTGCAATGAGGGAGGGGCAGCATTCCAGCTTTATCTCATTAAGGGGATAACTCATCTCCCCCCTCCCCCTGCATATTTTCAGATGAATGGGGGCGGTGCAACTCCTGGCCACACCATCGACAAGCCAGCTGACTCACTCTTAAAAGGACACAGTAGTAGTATGTAATTTAGAATATCAGGTCTTTTTACTCAATAGAGGTTGCATTCAGATTCCAGGCTTTTGATCCCTTTTTACCCTTGCCTTTATGGGCCTACACGAAGCTCATCTACCTCCATTTTTTTTTTCATACTTAAATTGAATTTCGAAAGAGTCTTACCCAGAAAAGTGGAGGTAGGAGCCAAGGCCTCCTTACCCTTGACTACTGTACCGTCCCTGCCCTGAGAGCCGCGGTCCCGGTCTTCAGGTCTTCTGCACTACCGACCTTTGTTTCCTGGTCTACTGTGCTCTGTCCTTCCTCCCCACTATCGCCAAGTGGACAGCTTGCCAAAGGGCCAGACCTGACTGGCAGGAGGAGCAGGGCTTTGGGCACATGACTGACTTCCTTGATTTCCTGAAAGAAATCAAGATGAGGAATTAGTGTGCCCTGGAGGGTCAAGTCCCTGGAGGTGTCCATGCACACCGAAGAGAACCAGAAAGAGTTTATTCTGACCCAACAAGGAATGACCATGGCCCGAGGACACAGATCCAGGTTGCCCTGAACAATATGTTCCCCCGTGAAGAGTTTATATGCGCTTTCATAGAACAAGACGGCCATAAATCAATGTAGTTACCAAATTCATTGATGGGGACATCAGAAAGGCTGTTTACAGTAAAATCAGGACACTTCAGATGTAATCTGTGCACATTCCTTAGTTTTAGGGTTAATAGAAGGTAAGGTTTTGCTAAGCCAATGCATTCCAAAGAATTTTCTATTAGCCAAAAGAATGTCTGATGCACAGGGTGGTGACACATGCCCATTAAGGGAACTATCTTTAGATAAACCAGGGTAGTTTAAGCTCTTAAAGGAACTTAGTTTTCAGAGGGAAAAAAATTAGCATGCCTGAACTGTTTTCTCTCCTGTTATTGAATTAATATGCTTTCCCACTGAGAGACCACCCTACAACTTAGAGATTGATAAAGGGGAAAAACTCTTCAATAATAGCATGCGTCTGGTTTTACCTAATGTACAAAGGGGGACCAGAACAGAAAGTTTTACTAATTTATGCAGACTGCAGGCTTATGTATTTTATATACGCCCCTCATCCTTAAGTCTCTTTTAGGTCCTGGCCTCAGGTTACACTTTGAACAATTTAAACAGACAGGAGACTGCAAGTCTGGCCACTAAGGCTGGTGGTAGAGATACACAGTAGAGATAGGATGACTTATTTCTAATCACATCAGCTTGGTATTTTGCAATAGTTGTGACCCTGGGTGATTTTGCTCTGCTGGCCAAATTGTGCATTTCTTAAGAAGAGAACCTGGGGCGTAACGGCAGACCAGGTCTTAATGTTGATGTCACTCTGTGCTGGAGTCTTGAGCTTCCCCTAAGAGACAATGGGCACATGGCGGTGATGGCTCACAACTTTAATCCTAGCACTCTGGAAGCAGAGGCAGGAGGATCTCTGGGTTCAAGGCCAGACCCTTAGTGTAAGGTAGATGACTACACTGTTACTAATGGATTATAGGTCCGGGTTGTCTCTTTTGTTATGGGAATGAAGCCTAATGGCGATCAATCCTGTTAAACCAACATTTAGAGAAGCCTTATCCTAGCAACCCTAAACTTAACTTCTCTCTCCGAGGCCCGGTTAGTATACCATCAATCTTTGAGGCATTGGATGCAGACTGCCCTTAGTTAAATTCGACTTTGTGCGACTTAATGTCCCCTAAGCAGGTTTTTTGGTAAATTCTATTCTTGTTTCTTCTCCATTACCATGTGACTCAGTCCTCTTTCGCTGGAAGGAGCCATTTCGTCATTATTGTGTACATTGGACACTTTCTATGCAGCTGTCTACCCTACAGCCAGACCCATAACTATCGTGAGTCTCGGATTCTTTTATTTTATTTTATTATTTTGTTTTGTTTTGTTTTTGAGTCAGGGTTTCTCTTTGTAGCCCTGACTGTCCTGCAACTCACTCGTGAGACCAGGTTGGTCTCGAACTCAGAAATCTGCCTGCCTCTGCCTCTGCCTCTG
Source organism: Apodemus agrarius (assembly GCA_964023405.1). Classification (NCBI taxonomy): domain Eukaryota; kingdom Metazoa; phylum Chordata; class Mammalia; order Rodentia; family Muridae; genus Apodemus; species Apodemus agrarius. Next base: position 37,458,953 of record OZ030011.1, on the reverse strand, counting down.
CCTCTGCCTCCCAAGTGCTGGGATTACAGGCGTGCACCACCACACCCGGCCTCAGATTCTTTTATAAACTGGAGACAATACTGGCCAAGGCAAAAGAAGCAGAGGAGAGAGTTAAATGAGATGCTATGTAAAGGATAAGTAGCTGGCTAGCATTTCTTGAAGTTAAGTACCAAAGAGACAGACTCGAGACTCGGGTATAGCTCAGCAGTACTTACTTAGCAGGCATGGGGTCCTAGGTTCAATCCCCACCACTGAAATGCTGAAGGGTGAGGATCTACATTCAGTTTATTGCCTCTATTGTCCTAATGTAGATGAACCTGGGGATGGAGGAAGACAAGACTGCAGTAGTACAGTCAGAGAGAGATGCAAGCAGACCGCTCTTCTGGGAAGCTGAAATTTGAGTTGATTCTTAAGGGGGAAAAATGGTTTTAAAATTGTGTGTGTGTGTGTGTGTGTGTGTGTGTGTGTGTGTGTGAGTGTGGGGGGGGTGAGAAGAGGGATTGGATCCCTTGTAGCTTGAGTCACATGGTTGTGAGTTTCCTGATGTGGGTACAGGGAAGCCAACTCAGGAACTCAGGTCACATGCAAAAATGGCAAATGCTCTTTAACTCTGGTTTCTAGAGTTGATTTTTTTATTTTCTCCCCCAGACAGGATTTCTCTATGTTGCCCTGGCTGTTCTGGAACTCACTCTGTAGACCAGGCTGGTCTTGAACTTTTAGAGATCCACTTGCCCTCTGCGTTAATCCTAGGATTAACGGTGTTCACTACCACTACCTGGCTTAGAGTTGATTCTTAAATGAGCAGAGAGGCCAAGAGCTAGATCAGAAGGGGGCGGAGTCATTCTAGAAAACTCCGTAGCAGTGTCCCCGCTGTCCTCCAGAGCTTCAGAGGCTGAGAGCTGAGTGAGGCCCAAGGACTAAGTGTCATTTCCCCTGATTGTGATGACAAGAACTCTTTGTGACGTAACTTGGGAGTCTCTGAGATGGCACAGATCCTGGGTCACCCCCACGTCACATGGCAGACAGCAGCTTCCCTCACAAACCCAAGATTCTTCTGAAGGGAGGCTTCCTGGCTTCTGAGGTGCACACATCCACTTTCTGTGGCCTGATTGCTGATCTGTTTCCAGAAGGGCTTCCAGCAGATGCCTTTCCCTAGACTTAACTGCCTGCTCCTACCCTCGTCAGTCGGCACGGGGTGTAGAACGAAGGGGAACAACCCTTCAGGAGAGATAGGGACCACGAGGTCAACATGGAAACTCTTTAACCTCAGTCTCCTATCTTCCTGCTTAGTACCATTTCCAAAACTTGGGTAAGCATCTTTCTTTCCTTGGTCCTGTGGAGCAAGCCCCTCCCCCTTTTCTTTGGTGAATCATTACCTGATGCTACAGATCCCGGAGGCCAGGCTTTCTGACCTCATCTTCTCTCTCCACACAGTTCGAAGTGCAGGCTGGCCAAACAGGTAGAGGCGACCTCAGGCCAACTGTTTGCAGAGGGGGATGGGTAGGGGTGGGTTGGATTTCACTTCCTTACCAACTTGTGGAGATCACACAGTAATGTCAGAGCATTGCGATAGTGGACTGTTTCTGTTGGCTTCCACCAGATTCCATCTCGAGAGGGAAGGCAAATGTGAACAGAGCTGGGAGAGACAGCCCAGCACTGACGTCAGGAGCCAGAGGAGTGCTCTGCTCGGGGACATCTGCTCTACAAAGCCCGATCCCTGACCGACCCCTGACCGATCCCTGACCGCCACGGAGAATTTCAGGATGAGTCAGAGGAGAGCAAAGTTAGCGAGCTGGTTAGGTATTTAGACAGAAGAGCCAGGTGATGTGGTTCATGTCTGTAATCCTGGCTGCAGGGAAGCTGAGGCAGGGGGATTGCTGCATATTTGAGGTGAACCTAGACTACATAGTGAGTACCAGGTCAGTCTGGGCATAGATGAGGCCCTGTCTAAAATAAAAAGGAAGAGAGAAGCACATGGGGAGAGGACAGGACATAGCAAGGTGTGGGTATAGGTGTCTTAAGAGAGGCGAGCCAGGCGTGGTAGTGCATGCCTGTAATCCCAGCACTTGGAAGGCAGAGGCAGAAGGATTTCTGAGTTCGAGGCCAGCCTGGTCTACAGAGTGAGTTCTAGGACAACCAGGACTACACAGAGAAACCCTGTCTCCAAACCCTCCCCCTTCCTCCCCCCAAAAAAGAAAGAGAGGCATTTTTCAGTATTCACAGATATGCATACATATAAACATATCTATACATATAATTGTGACTTTTATATGCACCCATATCACATAGAGGTTAGAGCCTCACAAACTCAAGACTGCTGAAGGGATGTGGCCAAGTTTATGGGGCGCAAACAGCTGATTTCCAAGGCCTGCTGACTCGATCTATCTCCAGAAGTGCTTTCCTTGACTTAAGTGCTTCTGTCTATCCACATTAATCAGCTGGATATATGGACTTCCTGAGACCTAACAGATGTGTGTGTGTGTGTGTGTGTGTGTGTGTGTGTGTGTGTGTGAGAGAGAGAGAGAGAGAGAGAGAGAGAGAGAGAGTGAGTTTTGAGACAGAATGTCTCTGTGTAGCTCTTGCTGTCCTAGAACTCACTGAGATTCACTTGCTTCTGCCTCCCAAGTTCTGGGATTAAAGGCAGACACACACACACACACACACACACACACACACACACACACTCAAAGAACTCCCTATTGTGGATGAAGTTGTAAAGTGGTTTATGAGGCCTATTGTTGTTTTGAGATGGCTTTATATAACCCAGCACCAGTCTAGTTTTATCTATTGCGATGAAGTTTGATTTTCAGCCAGTAGGAAATGCAGACTAGATCCGTGTGTGTGTGTGTGTGTGTGTGTGTGTGTGTGTGTGTGTGTCCTCCTAGTCTATCTTCTAACCTGTCTTAGAATAAGCCCCCTTGCCGGGCGGTGGTGGCACACACCTTTAATCCCAGCACTTGGGAGGCAGAGGCAGGCGGATTTCTGAGTTCGAGGCCAGCCTGGTCTACAGAGTGAGTTCCAGGACAGCCAGGGCTACATAGAGAAACCCTGTCTCGAAAAACCAAAAAAAAAAAAAAAAAAAAAAAAGCCCCCTTTAGTTTCAGGAGCTGCATCGGAACCACAGCAGGACTGAGGACCCTGGGGTCAGGAGCAGAGAGATCACAGCAAGGTGGCAGTTGTGGATCGGGGTTGGTTTTTTGTTCCCATTTTGAGTCCATCCTGGAAATTCCTGCTTTCTGTTTGGGCTGGTATGGCTGCGTCTTCAGCTCAGTTAGTAGCTAGCTCGTTGTACATGAGACTATTTCTGTGCCTGTCTCGGAGCAGCAGCTCTGAGACAGCCAGGTTTAGCAGGTCCATCTTCTCTGTGGAGACATTTGTTTGAGGATCGTGATTGCCCATTGAGCAAGCCAACCCCCTGAGGCCTTTGTCCTGGGCGTGTTTACAGAGCCAGATTGAGCTCACTGGGGAAATGTCTGTTCTGAAGAGGTGGGAGGAGCCCTGACCTTCCCTTCCCGGCCTGGGACATCTAGGGAAAGAGCAGTTGTCTCTAAAGAGTGGCCCATGAGCCTCTAGGATGGGCACTACCTTAGGGTTTGTTGGAAGTGGATTCCTATGTGCAAGGATTTGGCGCTCAGCAGCGGTGGAAGCTGGGAAGCTGTGGTTTTGGTCCTCCCTGGGAGAGAAAGACAACATGAACTTTGTTTATAAGCCAAGGAAGCTGGGTCCGGCTCTGTCAGCAGCTGCGGTGAGGCCTCCTGCAGGACACCTGTTCTCTTTTCGGGCCTCGGTTCCATTGTCTGGAGCAGGACTAGGGGACTCAGAGTTGTCGTGAAGGCAGAGTGAGGCAACGTGTGTGGAAACTCCCAGAACCAAATGCGTCCTTAGTGAACATTGCCCTTCCCCCATCCGTCTTCACCTCTCCGGCCCCAACTCCATCCCGTGGGTGCTCTCTACTGTCTGGCACCAGTTGCTCAGAACATCTCAGCTACTTTCCCAGAAATCTTTGAGGACAGTTCCTTCTCTCTGGGGCCTGAAGTTGGGAAGCTGAGAATAGCAGTTAGCCAGGGAAGCCGGCTCACCTGCTCACTGTCGCTGTGGGGCAGTGTGAGGTCATGGGGTCAGTGTGTCACACCTGTGCTTCCAGACAGGGCTCTGCCTCCGAACAGCTGGAGCTCTGGGACTCAAATCTGAAGAAGCGATGCCCGGCTGGGACTGGAGGGGCTGAGGACACCGGTGAGGGCAGAAGGGTGACAGCCCTCGCTGCGCGGTCTCCTGTACAGGTCCCTGGTGCTTGGCTGTCCCAGGCTGTCATTGCTTGTCCTGCTCCTCACTGCAGTAAGAAAATTTTAGAACGTTTTATCTACTTAACAAATAAGCGTGAGGAGAAATGGAGACTGGTGTGTGTGTGTGTGTGTGTGTGTGTGAGAGAGAGAGAGAGAGAGAGAGAGAGAGAGAGAGAGAGAGAGAGAGAGAGAGAGATCCAGGCCTCTTACTAATATTCCTCACCTTTCTGTGTGTTTTGTGTTTGGAGAAGACAGGGTTTCTCTGTGTAACCCTGTCTATCCTGGAACTTTCTCTGTAGAGCAGGCTGACCTCACAGAGATCTCCCGAGTGCTGGGATTAAAGGTGTGCATCACCACCACCTAGTTTCTTCTTCACCTTTTATGTGTAGCAGAAGCTTCCTCCCTCACATCATTTCCTCAGTTTCTAAAGCCTTTAAAGTGGGTCCTGGAGGAGCCACGGGTGGCCCAGCCCCTTGGCTTCCGGGTAGGCGGAGCTGAGTTGGGGTGGGGCCTGGGAAAGCTCTCGACTCAGTGGTTCTCCAGAACACTTCCTCTCTTCCAGCCCCTTGGCTTCCGGGTAGGCGGAGCTGAGTTGGGGTGGGGCCTGGGAAGGCTCTCGACTCAGTGGTTCTCCAGAACACTTCCTCTCTTCCAGCCAGCCCCACAGATGCAGTCCTTTGTGTGTCTGCTCCATCCTTCCCAGCCCCAGGAGACATCCTGACTGCAGGCTCTGTAGCATCGGGACCCGCCTCTTAACACCTTGCTTTTTTTTCCTGTGGCATAAGGAGATCTTTCCTCCTTGCTGTTGGTTGCTTCTTTGAAGGCAGAAGCACGCGCGCTCCTGAGTGTGTGTGTGTGTGTGTGTGTGTGTGTGTGTGTGTGTGTGATATTATGCTGGGGACGTCTGGAGACTCTTACCATTGTCTCCTTTGATTGACATGGAGAGAATGTCGGGAAGAGGCCCATCGATGTTGCCTGTGCATGATGACCCAGACGTCCCGCAGATCAGCTCAGCGTGCTCTGCCTTTGTGGGCTCTGCTGCCACTGGTGCTTCACTAAAGTTAAGCAGGTTCCGTGGGCAGGGCACCTCAGAGATCTAGATGTCCAACTTGGCCCCGCGACTTCAGCATACTGTTTAAATTCCATTATGGAATAGAAGAGGGGTCTTGCGGGGGCTCTGCTGTCCCATCTGGATATTGGACCACCTGTAGCGGGTTTCATTGGACTGGGACCAGATAATATTCAGGATGTGTCTTAAATCCTGTCTTAAAAGTAATGGAATATTCTGCAGCTGGTGACCTTTGGTTCCTTTTCTTGAATTTAAACAAAACAAAAACAAACAAACAAAAAAAAAAACGTTAAAGACTCCAGGCTTACCCTTTGATAGGAAAGAAAGGTTTGCTTGTACACACTTCATGACTTGTCTGTCTTGAGAAGTACAACCTTGGACTCGGGCCACACCCTCCGTTAGGCAAGATCAGCACTCTGGTCTTTTTCATTCAGCTTCTAAGTAAATTCTGATCATTTTGATTGTGGGGATCTGTCTTAGGGTTTCTATTACTGTGAAAAGACACAATAGCAGCTACTCTTATAAAGAAAAAATTAATTGGGGCTGGCTTACAGTTTCAGAGATTTAGTCCATTATCATGGTGGCAGCCATGGTGGCATGCAGACAGATACATTCTGGAGAAGTAGCTGAGAGTTCTGCAGTCTGCTCTGGCAGGCAGCTAGAAGGGAATGCTATACTGGGCGTGGCTTGATCTGAGATCTCAAAGCCGACCCCCCAACCCCAAACCCCAGACACACTTCTTCAACAAGGCCACACCCACTCCCAACGTGGCTATACCTCTTTTTTTTTTTAATTTTTATTTTCTATATTCTTTGTTTACATTCCAAAGGCTTTCCCCTTTCCCAGTTCCCCCCCACCATACGGCCCATAATTCCTCTCCCCCCCAACTATTCCCCAATCATCCCCCCCCCCGCCCCCGCCCCCACGATCTCTCTGTTCTGGGTCTACAAAACTGGATCCAATCTTTTCAGGCCCAGGGTCCTCTCCTTTCTTCTTCTTGGGAATCATTTGATTTGCTAATTGTGCCTTCAGTATTTAGGGCTTCTGGGATCATTAATATCCACTTATCAGTGATTGCATTTCATGTGTATTCTTTTATGATTGGGTTAACTCACTTAGGATGATATTTTCCAGATCTAACCATTTACCTACAAATTGCATGAATTCATTATTTTTAATTGCTGAGTAGTATTCCATTGTATAAATATACCACATTTTCTGTATCCATTCCTCCTTTGAAGGACATCTGGGCTCCTTCCAATTTCTGGCTATTATAAACAAGGCTGCTATAAACATAGTGGAGCATGTGTGTCTTTATTGTATTGAGGATGTGGAGAAAGAGGAACACTCCTCCACTGTTGGTGGGATTGCAAAATGGTAAAACCGCTCTGGAAATCAGTTTGGCAGTTCCTCAGAAAATTGGGCATGTCACTTCCAGAGGACCCTGTCATACCACTCCTGGGCATATACCCAGTGGCTATACCTCTTAATAGTGCCACTCCCTCTGGGCCTATGAGGCCATTTTTATTCAAACCACCACAGAACCTCTTGGAGCTTCTGTGTCCCCCGAATCCCTTTCATGAGTACAGAGAGGCTGCTGTCCATGACCCTTGCTGGCTGGGCATTCTATAGTTCTTGAAATCCTTCAGAACCTTCTGGGTTCCTGTGGAAGGACGCAGGCGATGGCAGAGGGTTGTTTGGAAAGTTTTGTCTTCTGTTAATGATCCAAGGCTCAGCCCAGAACTGATTTACGTCCCACCCTCAGAAGGCGGAGCTTGGTAGGGACAAGTTTCTCTCAGGAAAGAATGAAGTTGGGTGGGGATGGAGAAGCCCAGTGAAGCCCTAGCTCTTTGAGGGGGTTGGCCATTTCATATGTTGTAGGGTATCCACCAGAGAAGACTGCTTGGACACAGGTTTAAGCCAATAGACAGTCTTTATTAGCTGGCTGACAAGTATACTGTGTGTTCAGGATCCCAATGTAGCCCTGAGCCTTTCTCAGGGTGACCTTTTAAACACACAAAAAAAATTCATATTCTGAGTTGACATACTTCGGTTAACAAGAACATCAGAAGGAAAGTTATAGAAGCCAAAAGCAAGGTCAGTATATTTAGAGACGTTCTCAGAACTATGGGCTTTGATGGATTAGGTCTCTGTTTTCATTTTGTCAGGTAGAGCTATCAAAGTGCTGAGTTTTACAGCCTGAATGGTACTTCCATCATGGAATCAGTTGTGTGGAGGCCCTGTTACCATGACCATCTTTCCTCTACTGCCTGCCCTGGGTGTGGCTTGCCATGCATTCTTAGCCTACCCAGAATTCCACACACTACCTGTCAGCACAGGCCAGACCTTTACTTTATGCAAACGGTCCCTATCGTCTTGGTCAGTCTTTGTACCTTCTCTTATCTCTACAAATTCCACCTGCTGTTGCTCTATCTTCATATTTGACAGTAGGCCAAGTGACAGATGAAAGCCAGTGGATGCAGGCCATTGACCCCTTCCTTGGCTTACCATGTGACTTTGGGAGACAGGGCGACATAGCCGTTATTTTACTTACTGAACTCCAGTTGTCTACTGCACTCACACCAGCTGAGCACGAGATGCAATGTGAACAGGAAGGACAGGCCTCTGCACTTGTTGGGTCTATACTCCAGGGGAGGAAGAGCATCATAAGTTTCTGACCTTGTGATGATGTTATGCAATAGAGTTACCAAAGGGGGAAGAACCCTCAACGTTTTAAGTAAGTGTGTGATTTCAAGTTAGACCTCATCCATAGATATTTTGGTACACTAGGGCCCATTGGCCTGCAGGGGTCAGACAGGCCTAGATTTAGTCCATGAGCCAATCAGTGGGACCAGTGATAAAAATGTTGGGTCAAATAAGATGGGGAGATGATTTCAGTCCTGAGCACTGGGAGATGTTTTGGGGTATGGTGGGTAACCATCTAATAACAAGGCCAGATTGCTCTCATGGTGATGGTGGATATGTGTGGCTAGGATTTTTCCTGGTGTAAGGTTGAGGTCTTTCTTTTCAGATTTATCTCTGGTGTCATGAGGCAGGGTAAGTCAGCTTCCTAGAAACAAAGCTCTGTGAGGTCCACCTCAGTTATTTCTGGGGGTGTGCACTCAAGGAACAGGACCTGAGTGTTGCTCATGGTAAACAGCAAACCAGCAGGGCTGAGGTTAACCACTGGAAATTGACACAAAGTTATCGCCATGCAGGGCAAGACAGTCAGTGGGTAAAAGCCCTTGGCAGCAAGCCTGATGATCTGAGTTCAATCCCTGGTGCCCGGGACTTACGTAGTGGAGGGGAGAGAATGGACTCCCGAAAGTTGTCTTCTGACCACACATGCACTGTGGCATACTACATGTCTGTCTGTCTGTCTGTCTGTCTGTCTGTCTGTCTGTCTCTCTCTCTCTCTCTCACTCACACACACACACACACACACAGAGACAGAGACAGACAGACACAATGTTAAGATGCTCATTGACACTGTTTTGGACTGACAGTGTCTCAGTCAACTTGGACTGAGTTGTGTCTCAGGCAAAGGTAACAACAGTTCCTTTCCTCCTTTGGGCCAAGTTATCTGCCAAAGAGCAGGAAGTGGTAAATGTGAATGTGTAAACACAGGATGAAAACTCCAGAGGCACCAAGTAGAACTTTGTCCTCTTGCCTTTTCAAAGGTGAAAAGCCCAGAATGGGGTTTACATGCTGCAACCCTTCCTGGCGGGGTGGTTCTCAAAACACCCACTCCCGGCTCCTCTTTCCCGACGGAAAGGGAAGTGGTGTGGGCCTGTCATCTGGTGATCAGCAGATATGCCAGAGGGGCCTGTGAGCACGCAGCGGGCAGTGATTTG